>LR738715.1:484511577-484603331 GCA_902687465.1 Secale cereale | reverse complement strand
CCCGACATGAGACCCCAACACCCGACACAGCACCCCAATCCCGACATAGCACCCCGACCCCGACGTGACACCACCGACATCCCGACTCCCGACACGACACCACCGACACCCTGACTCCCGACACGACACCTCGACACCCGACATGACACCCCGACCCCCGACACCTCCCAAAAAAGGTGCTCTTCGGCCTTCCAGAGGCCGATGGGGTCATATAGTTGTGAATTAGGTACATAGATTATTAATTAATTCATGTTATTAGGTATTCAATTTTTCATTATGTTCATGTTGTACTAATTTCGTTTACTCTTTGTCATTGTAGGTGTTGACAGATGATGTTGACAAATGAATAAATGTGCTTTGTTAGCTCAAAAAAGGCATAACTACCTAGGTTAGCTAAAAAATGACCTAGACTTAGCTTCTTTTGTTCATTTCTGACATACTTAGCATACTTGGGTAAAAAATGGCATGATAATTTTGGTTAGCTCCAAAATGACATAGACTTACCTTATTTTCCTCGAAAATGACATAATAATCTTACTAACACTACTAGAAAAACGGATATAGCTGATATGTATATTAATGGCGCACCATGTATGTGGTGCGCCACTGCTATATAGCAGTGGCGCACCAGATACAGTTGCGTCATTAATGGCCATATTACTAATGGCGCACCAGGTGAAAAGTGCGCCATTACTAAGTTTGACCAAGGTTTGACCCAGTCATACAAATAGTAATGGCACACTTTGCATAGGTGCGCCATTACTAAGTTGACATAATAATGGCGCACCGGGTGAAAAGCGTGCCATTACTATGTGCATGACTGGGTGAAACCTTGGCCAAACTTAGTAATGACGCACTTTGCATAGGTGCGCCATTACTATGTCATACTTAGTAATGGTGCATCTATACAAAGTGCACCATTACTAAGTTTGACCAAGGTTTGACCAAGTCATACACATAGTAATGGCGCACTTTGTGAAGGTGTGCCATTACTAACTTTCTAGATTTTGATAATTTCACGAAATGCGCCCCCCTGGACCGCATTTTCAGTTTAAAAAATAAAGAAAATGATGGAAACGTAAAAAATAATAAAAGAAAATAAGTTTCCCATGTGATATTTGGTCTAGTGGTCGGAAAAATTTATAAATATGAATATCGACTTTATTTGCAAAATCTCTCTGGAATTTAGTAAAATGGGCATAACTTTTGCATACGAACTCGGTTTAAAAAGATTTTTATATGAAAAATCATCTACTCAAAAAAATACATCCTAAAATATAGATACGATCCCCGTTGAAGATTTTTAGAATCCCTAAAAACCTAACAAAATAAAAGATACGGGGCTTTTATGATCTAGAGGGAGAAAAATGAAAAAAAATCAAACTTAGTAATGGCACACCATTTGCTAGGTGCGCCACTAGTAACAGAAAAAAAATTCAATTTTTTTTTGGGAAAAAATGTTCAAATTTTGATATGTAATACGACCGGCAAGTTTGAAATATTTTTAAAAAAATTCATCACACTCATGAACATGAAGAAAGTCCTAGACATCAACAAGGTTTAATAGGATTGATATGATAGATATATCAACAAGTGCCTATTAAGTGAGCAGGTGCTGGGGTTGGATAGAACTCAGAAGTTAAGCGTGCTCAGGCTGGAGTATTGTGAGGATGGATGACCTTTCGGAAAGTTTGACCACGGAGTGCGATTTGACTTGAGATTAAGCATATTGACCCGAGATTAAGCCATAGTGACCCCGCCTTAAGAAAAAAACGAAAAAAATTTCTGAAAAAAAAATTCTGAAAAAAAATTGAATTTTTTTTGCTAGTAATGGCGCCCTTCTATGTGGTGGGCTAGTAGGGCATCTCCAATAGAATGTATGTTAGTCTTGTTGGTAAAATGTCCATGTCATCAACCAACAAGCTATCATACAACTACTCCAATAGGTTGTATCTAAGCTATCCAATAGATGGTGAGAAAATAAATGTGATTGCTCTCTATTTCACATTGGAGCTTGTGCAAAGGTTATTGGTTATTCTACATACAACTTTGCTCTCTCTCCAAATTTATTACATGCCACGTCATCACAATGTCCTAGGTGGCAAATTTACCAACACCTATCTTACAGCTGTTGGAGATGCCCTTACTAAGTCAGATAGTAATGGCGCACTTCTAGGCATAGTAATGGCGCACATTTGGTGTGCCATAACTATCTGATAGTAATGGCGCACCAAATGTGTGCCATTACTAAAAAATACTAATTGCGTGCTAGTAAGGGCGCACCTATAGTAGTGCGCCATTAATAGCCAAAACAGGTCCGCCACTAACAACCTTTTTTCTGTTAGTGTAAGCTCCAAAATGACCTATTTACCTAGCTTAGCTCTAAAATGACCTACACTTAGTATTTTACCTAGCTTAGCTACAAAATGACATTTTTACCTACCTTAGATAGAAGAAGAAGAAAATAAATAAGATTATTCCTACCAACAAAATTCACATCCAAAGATTCATTGTTATTTTCAATCAAAGTGGACAAAGGCATATCATTAGGATCAGAAGAAGCACTCTTGGCAGCAAATAATTTCCTAAGTTCATCCATGTTTCCACTCAAAACACTAATTTCTTCAATAGCATGCAATTGTTTACAAGTAGATGTTTTGGTGTGCCATTGAGAATAATTAACCACAATATTATCTAGGAGTTTGGTAGCTTCTCCTAAGGTAGTTTCCATGAAAGTGCCTCCCGCGGCGGAATCTAAAAGATTTCTAGAAGCAAAATTCAAGCCAGCATAAAAGTTCTGAATGATCATCCATAAGTTCAAACCATGTGTAGGGCAATTACGTATCATTAATTTCATTCTCTCCCAAGCTTGTGCAACATGCTCATGATCTAGTTGCTTAAAATTCATAACATTGTTTCTAAGAGAGATGATCTTAGAAGGAGGGAAATACTTAGAGATAAAAGCATCTTTGCACTTATTTCACGAATCAATATTATTTCTAGGTAAAGAGGAAAACCAAGTTTTAGCACGATCTCTAAGTGAAAACGGAAATAACTTCAATTTAACAATATCGTTATTCGTATCCCTTTTCTTTTGCATATCACACAAATCAACAAAGTTGTTTAGATGGGTAGCGCCATCTTCACTAGGAAGGCCGTAGAATTGATCTTTCATGACAAGATTCAACAAAGCAGCATTGATCTCACAAGATTCAGCATCGGTAATAGGAGCAATCGGAGTGCTGATAAAATCATTGTTGTTGGTATTGGAGAAGTCACACAATTTGGTATTGTTCTGAGCCATATTGACAAGCAAGCAAGCAACACACAAGCAAATAAGAGGCAAGAGAATGAGAAACACACAGCAGAAGAAGGGCAAAAAAACGGCAAGGGTGAAGTAGGGGAGAGGAAAACGAGAGGCAAAAAATATAATGTGAAGGATAAGGGTTTGTGATAGGTACTTGGTATATGACTTTTGCGTATGCCTCCCCGGCAACGGCGCCAGAAATTCTTCTTGCTACTTCCCGAGCTTGCGTTGTATTCCCTCGAAGAGGAAAGGGAAATGCAGCACAGTAGCGTAAGTATTTCCCTCAGTTTTTGAGAACCAAGGTATCAATCCAGTAGTAGACCACGCGCTAATGCCTCGCACCTGCACAGACAAATAGAAACTTCGCAGCCAACGCGATAAGGGGTTGTCAATCCCTTTACGGTCACTAACGAAAGTGAGATCTGATAGAGATGATTGTTTGATATTTTTGGTATTTTTGATTATAAGAACAGAAAGTAAAAGCGGAAAAGTAAAATAGATTGTAGATTGATATGTTGAGAATAGACCCGGGGGCCATAGTCTTCTCTAGTGGCTTCTCTCATGATAGCGATATTCTACGGCGGGTAAACAAATTACTGTCGAGCAATTGATAGAACAACAAATAATTATGAGACTATCTAGGCATGATCATTATATATAGGCATCACGTCCTAGACAAGTAGACCAAAACAATTCTGCATCTACTACTATTACTCCACACATCGACCACTATCCAGCATGCATCTACTGTATTGAGCTCCTAAGAACAGAGTAATGCCTTAAGCAAGATGACATGATGTAGAGGGATAAACTCAAACTTAGTGATATAAACCCCATCTTTTTATCTTCGATGGCAACAATACAATACGTGCCTTGCTGCCCCTACTATCACTGGGAAAGGACACCACAAGATTGAACCCAAAGCCAAGCACTTCTCCCATTGCAAGAACTATATATCTAGTAGGCCAAAAAACCAATAATTCGAAGAGACTTGCAAGGATATTATAATCATACATAAAGAGTTCAGAGAAGAACCAAATATTTCTCATAGATAATCTTAATAATAAACCCACAATTCATCGGATCTCGACAAACACACCGCAAAAAGAGATTACATGGAATATATCTCCTCGAAGACCGAGGAGAACTTTGTATTGAGATCCAAAGAGAGAGAGAAGAAGCCATCTAGATACTAGCTATGGACCCGAAGTTCTCTGGTAAACTACTCACAACTCATAGTGAGGCGATGATGATGATGTAGAAGCACTCCGTAGAAGATCCCCCCTCCGGCGGAGCTCCGGAACAAGCCCCAAGCTGGGATCTCACGGCAACAGAAGGTTACAGCGGTGGAACTAGGGTTTTCTCTGTTGTTCTGATGGTTTTAGGGTACGTAGGTATATATAGGAGGAAGCAGGGCACCGGGGGCCAAACGTGGGGCCCACGAGGCAGGGGCGCGCCCTATAGGGGGGCGCCCCCACCCTCGTGGGCAACATGTATGCCCTACTCCGTGGTTCTCAAGTCTCCGGTGCGTCATTTTCTCCAAAAATATCTCTCCCGAAGGTTTCATTCCGTTTGGATATCCCTTTTCTGTAAAACCCTGAAACACACAAAAAACAGCAATCTGGGCTGGGCCTTTAGGTTAGTAGGTTAGTCCCAAAATAATATAAAAGTGTATGACAAAGCCCATTAAACATCCAAAACATCATAAATAATAGCATGGAACAATAAAAAATTATAGATACTTTGGAGGCGTATCAAGCATCCCCAAGCTTAATTCCTGCTCGTCCTCGAGTAGGTGAATGATAAAAACAGAATTTTTGATGTGGAATGCTAACCAACATAGGTTTTCAATGTAATTCTCTTAATTGTGGCATGAATGTTCAGATCTGAAAGATTCAAGACAAAAGTCTACATTGACATAAGAAATAATAATATTTCAAGCATACTAACAAAGCAATCATGTCTTCTCAAAATACTATGGCTAAAGAAAGTTATCCCTAAAAAATCATATAGTCTGGCTATGCTCCCTATTAATCACACAAAATATTCATATCATGCACAACCCTGATTTCAGCCAAGCACTTGTTTTCATACTCTATTCTTTCAAACCTTTCAACTTTCACGGAATACATGAGCGTGAGCCATGGACATAGCACTATGGGTGGAATAGAGAGGTGGTTGTGGAGAAGACAAAAAGGAGGGAGATAGTCTCACATCGACTAGGCGTATCAACGGGCTATGGAGATGCCCATCAATAGATATCGATGTCAGTGAGTAGGCATTCCTATGCAATGGATGGACTAGAGCTAAATATATATGAAAGCTCAACAAAAGAAACTAGTGGGTGTGCATCCAACTTGCTTGCTCATGAATACCTAGGGTATTTGAGGAATCCCATCATTGGAATATACAAGCCAAGTTCTATAATGAAAATTCCCACTAGTATATGAAAGTGACTAAACATGAGACTCTCTATCATGAAGAACATGGTGCTACTTTGAAGCACAAGTGTGGAAAAAGATAGTAGCAATTGTCCCTTTTTCTTTTCTTTCCTTTTTTTCTTTTTTTTGGAGGGGCTTTATTGATTTAGCCTTTCCTCACATGGGACAATGCTCTAATAATGATGATCATCACACTTTCATTGAATTACAACTCGATACTAGAAAAAGTATGACTCTATATGAATGCCTCCGGCGGTGTACCGGGATGTGCAATGAATCAAGAGTGACATGCACTACTAGGAAATGGCCTACTAATGGCGCACCTATTTTGGCCATTAATGGGGCATTAGTGGTGCGCCATTGGTGCCACGCCATTAGTATATTTTACTAATGGCGCACCTACGGTGCGCCATTAGTATCTGGTATACTAATGGCGCACCTCAGATGCGCCATTAGTATATACCACAGTGCACCATTAGTATGCCTCCCAGGGGGCCATATATACCCAGGTGCTTTGGCATACTAATGGCGCACTACTGCCAGATGCGCCATTAGTAACTTTTGCATACTAATGGCGCAGTGTTTAGTGATGCGCCATTAGTATCCTTTGGCATACTAATGGCGCACTATGGTTTGATGCGCCATTAGTATGAATATTAGGTTTTATATTTATTTTTTAATTTTCTTTTTTTTCACAGGTTACAAAATGTATTATTGGACAGAATATAGACAGCACACATCAACAACAGATTCATCGAATACAATAGAAGATTAGTCTCTGAATACAATTCATCATATTAGTCTCCGAATACAATTCATCATATTAGTCTCCGAATTGAAAAGACCGAACAAAGATAGAACATTATATTACATGTCTCGAGACCGCGAGTAGCGAGTTTGTCTTCACATTACAAGTCGATATCGATCATCTAAACTACCATCACATAGAAGAGAGCTGCGGTCATCACGATGAGCATCATCACGATGAAACTCGTCTTCATCCGGTTCCTCCAACGCTCCCTCCCCTCTCCCGCTAGATAGCGGGCGTATCTAGATTCCGCCTCGGCCCTAGTGGTGTACCCTTTGTAACTGTTACCGCTGAATCGGTGAACCTGTCTCCGACACTCCTCCCAGTCGTCGTAGACTCCAGGAACCTTACCCTTGTACACGACATACGACGGCATCGCTATGCACTAGCCAAACGAAATGTTAGTACCAATTCACAGACAATACATAAGCAATATATAAGTATGCAACAGAACGATCGGAAGAGAAAAGAAAGACATTAATAGCATCGATTACATCTAAGTTGAACGACTCTCGAAACCAAAGAGACATACTACAAGTTCATTAAAGTTTAATTACAACATGAGCCGATTGATGTTTCAGAACTAGACACGGCATCACTACTTTCGACTCGACTCAAGGGACCAAAGCGTGGATGAAGCCGCCGTCTATCGTGGGAGTCATGAAATCACGGGCGTTGTCAGCCTGCATTTGTAGCATTGTGTCGATGTCACTGTTGGACGGTTGATTTCTGAGGTAGAACTGCCTCGAGGTACGAAGGACATCTTGATGGATGATTTCCACAAACTCCGACTGGATTCGAAAGAATTCTTGTCTGATGTCCGCATCCTAGATTGCCGACACGCTCGCGGCCCAATCTTTGAGTTTACTCGGTAGCAGAAGTTGATGATGGCCCCGTACAATCGCCCGCATGTGATGGATGGCGTAGTAGGCACCCTTCTGACCGCCAGGCGGCTGCTTGACGCAGCAGAACGTCGTATTGTGGGAGAACACGTGCTTGCTGTACTTACGAATATGCCTGGTGAAGGTGCCTCCAGATTTGGCGTAGCCGGGGATAACATCATCAAGAACCTTCTTGACATTTGTGTAGTCTACGTTCGACTGACGGTCCGGGTCGAAATACGTGGCCATGGAATACTTGGGACTTAGGAGGATGAGCGCGCAATGTGTGTCAGTGCAGAAAACACGGAATGTTAAAAGAAAAACGATCGAAATCTAAGAATTCATATGTTACGGGGCGGTTGAGGGGAGGACTTACTCGGGAAAGTAAGGCACGAGGAAGTTATCCTTATCTCGGTTTGCGAGAATGACGCCTTCGAGGTAAGAACTCGCGACTTGCCGGTCCCCAGCGCTGCCCAAGATCTTGGCACGCATGTAGAAGGGGTCGACTATCACGATGTCCGGGGTCTTGTCGCGAATGATCCGCATCTCCATACACAGCGAAAATATCCGAACGAAGGTGTAGTGCAGCGGATGAATGTTCAACATAGCGTAGATGTCATCAAACCGCAGGACGATCGTACCCCCGATGGAGTTCTCCACAAAGCCCTTGCCCTCTGGCACCTTGGCCGCAAAAACCGGGTATGCCACATCCTTCTCTCTGAGATGCCGCTTCTCCAAAGAAAGAACACTGTCATGCAGACTCCGCATAGCACCGGTTGCAGCATTGAGCATATTTCTCGGTAGCATCGGCCTACCCGCCACATGCACCCTCCTCATTACATCCTCAGGTGAAGGTGGCCCGTCCTGAGCACGGATCGTACTCGGTGCCGGCTGGCTCGCACCCTTGTTAGTCTTTCTTTTGTGTGCCTTCTTCTTCTCCTATGGGACCGAGTTCTGCTCACAGACCGCCTTCTTGAGTGTGTTGGGGCTGATAATATTTTGCACCTCGCCTATCTGAGGCTCGGTGAAGTCGGCAGCTGGAGGCGTATCCTGAGAGCTAAATGGCAGACGACGCCTGTTGCAACTTGGCTTCTCTGCGGTACCAGCTAGATCGCGCACGTCTTTTGTTGGGTTGGGTTCTTGAGAAGGAGGCCCCATGAAGTCGCCACCGTACCCATGATCGGGAAAGTACTGATCGACGTTGGCAAATGCATCGTCGTCGTCGTCGTTCTGATCCTGTGCCATATGCATGTTTGGATCCAGTGGCATAGGGATGTCCGGCACCGTTGCGGCGGTCTTGCCATGGGGCCGACTTGGCACCGGCACGACTGGCGGTGTTGTCTTTGGGGTGGTGTCCTCCATCCCCAAACGAATCTGGCTCTTCGGCCAAAGCAGGGGCCAGCTCAGGCAGGCGCTGAGGGTCATCATGTCATCATCGTCGGCCTCGACGGGTCGAATCGGAGGAAACAACTCGTCGCAGCCTGGCAGCACCCGAACCAGTTGAACCCTAAACAAGTTGGGTGGCATCTGGGTACCGTGGAACATGGGGTTGCCCGGTTGAACGATTTTGCCCTTGGCGACATCGACCAACTCGTTGTTCACGAAGTGCAGGAGAGTGCACGGAACGTCGGCGGCGCCCTGCGAAAACATGTAGGGTGTCAGGGATTCCCAGTCAAAGGCAAGGAGATGAAGTCCTCGGCCGAGAGAGGCTTAATTAGTTACCGTGATGATGGCGTCGAGCTCGGCTAATGTCGGGGCACCGCCAACGGCGGGCGTGCAGTTGACGGAGGGGCCGCTTGCTGCAGAGGTGTCGGCCGGCGTACACCCGGGTGCATTAAGCTCCCGTGCCGGCGTCGGAGACACCAATGCCGCCTCTGCCAGAGACACCAATGGCCCCGCCATCGCGTTCTGCGAGTTGCTGGCCGTGAAGCTAGGACTCGGGGGCGGCCCCTATTGGCCGCCCGCAATCCACGCACTCAACCCCTCGATTAAGGTAGGCACAATGGCGGTGATCGTCGCTCCGAGTTGTTGTTGCACTTGCTCTTGGACAATCTCTGGAATCCGCACCACCTGTGCCTTGAGTTCTTGAACCTCGTGTGCATGGCTTTCCGAGCTGGTCTTTTTCTCCTTTCGCCCACCAGCATTATAGTATGACGACCATTTTGACGACAAGCCTTTGCCGGCCACACGACCAGCCGACGTCGGCTTACTGAGCTTATCCTTATTCTTCATTACATTCAACGCCCTATTTAGAGTGGTGTCCCAAGGGTTGCTCTTATTCGACCCCGCGCTACTGCTTTCAGTCGCCTGCGGAAGGAATGTGAACCATTTAGAAATTTGGCTTCATTAATTAGAATGCAACCATATGGAGCTAATTACGCGGGGGTGTATTCCTTACCAGAACAAGCTCAAGCGCCCTGGTCTTCGGATCCGTGGTAAGCTCCTTTGTTTTCGGGTCCTTCTTGTACCAGGTCCTGACAAAGTTCCTGGTCTGCTTGTCAGCGTATTTATCGAAGAGGGGCGGTAGGCCTTTCTCGGCACGGTCCGCCTCCTCCTTGTCCCATATTGGCTTCGCCACTCTGTAACCGTCGGGACCGAGTGTGTGTTCCCCTAAGTTCAGCTCCCGCATTTCTTTCCCCCACTGACTTGATTGGGAGTTTGCGGTGCTCGAGCAATTGATCTTGAAGTCGTTGTAGTCATCTTCGGTGCTCGAAGGATTTTTCTCCTTGATCTTCTCATAACTCTCACCTTTCTCGATCATTCTCTTCACCGTGCTTTTCCAAGTAGATAGGGCCTTGCTCATCTTCGTGAGGGCAGCATTGTTCACTTTATTCCCTTTGAAGCTTGTGTTTTCAAATTCAGCGGGGAACTTGTATCGTTCGTGCAGCTTCGTGAAGAGGAGGCTGCGCAAATTCCCTCAGTCAGGATGCCTCAAGTTCTCGGTGTTGATCGAGACGGTGCTTTGAAGAATGCACCCGAGCTGAAGCGAGTACCCCTTGACTATTCGTTCGGGCGCCGTTGGATTCCCGTCGGAGTCCACTTCAGTAAATTCCTCCTTGAGGGTGTGGAGCACGGTCGGGCGCCGGTCCTTCCGTTGCCTCTTCGGTTGGCTGCCATCTGTGCGTGCACCGCCATCATCAGTGGTGGCATCCTCGGCGGCACCATCAGTGGTGGCATCCTCGGCGGCACCATCAGTGGGGTCATCCTCGGCGGTACCATCAGTGGTCTCAGGATCGGTGGGGAAGCCGGCGTCCTCATACAAGTGAGGTTGTTCCTCCATCTCCTGGGACAGCTCCCAGAATGCCTTGCCGCCCGAACCCCCGGCCTCATCGTTGTTCGCCATGTTTCTCTCTAAATAGGAAAAAAAGTTTGGTCAAAAAGTTGGTTATTGTCAAGGAACAAGATCATGGTCTCATCATTTAGGGTTTGTCGACACCGAGGCATCCTAAAAGCTAAGCTTTTATCATTGAGGGTTTTTCGACGCCGAGGCACCCTAAAAGCCTAAGCTTTCATCATTTCGGTTTTTATCGACACCGAGGCACCCTAAAAGCCAAGGTTTTATAATTTATGGTTTGTCGACACCGAGGCATCCTAAAAGCTAAGCTGGGAAGGAGAATTCTAAGTTGGGCCTAATCACTTGGCTCTATTGCCGCCTATGGTTTAATGCAGCTAGAATAAAGGGCACTTGATCCTACTTAATTAACTACTAAGATACCCCGGTCCATGGATTAGTCACAAGTACCCCATATGTCCTATTTTTAGCAAAGTCATGCTAAAATTCACGGAAATTTTCAGCATGACCTTTGCTGAAAATAGGACATATGGAGTACCCAAATTTGCCGGAACGGAAGTTAATCGACATTCCAGCAAACTCAAGGGCCTCTCTGGTGGACAAGGCAAAAAAGGCCTCCATCACAACATGCAAAATACATTGGCATGTGAAGATGTGAAACAATATATGCATCTCCAAGCAGTATCATTCAACATTTTGGACAAACCACTACAAGCAATACTGGATCAGATACAAGAAGAATGTGAGAAAATGCAGACAAATACTAACAGATTGAGGTGTTTAACTTGTGTTGCTCTCTGTGCTATTAACATTTCAAGTCAAAACCTTTTCTGGTTAGTAAGTGTTTCTTGAGCATATGTATGTAGTAAGTGTTTCTGCTCTCAGTGTTTCAGAACACATATTTTAGCTACCTAGTACCAGTGCTATTACCCAGCAGTTAATTAGCTTTTGCTTTTGCTTTTCAGTGCCAAATTCTAGCTAGTACCAGCAAATTAACATGTAGCAGCAATCATTTTCAAATATATATACACTGGACATTTTTATATTAACCTAAGGAAAAATGAATAGTTAGGTTAATTACCCACTGTTAATAACAACACATATATAAGAGAAACAACTTGAAGACTGAATAAGGTCGATTTGTTAGAAAGATTTTGCTTCTGAATCTGAGGTACAACAAAACTTGCATTAGGCCCTCAGTTTTTGAAAAAAAAAGACATTCAGTCTGATGCTTTGTTCTACACTTTGATGCAAATTAGTATATAGAAGAAGCTATTTACTAGCAGTACCATATATAAAAGACATTCAGTCTGATGCTATTTACTAGCAGTACTAGCAGTTATTTTTCTTCTTCATTAACTGTATTGGCCATCAGACTGTATTGGCCATATATAAAAGACATTCACTCTGATGCTATTTACTAGCAGTACTAGCAGTTTTTTTCTTCTTCATTAACTGTAGTAGCAGTTTTTTTCTTCTTCATTAACTGTATTAGCTATTTACTAGCAGTACTAGGACTTGGATCATATGCTAATGCTACATTGATACATCATCATGCTGGGTAATATTAAATAAACATTGGCCATACCAGAATTTCAGTAACTACGACCTGTAAAAAGACCTACTGACAAATCCAGTCAAATTAAGCCCATAGGAAGATTTGATTAATTCAGTAAGCTAGTATCACCACTTATTCTAATAAGTGGCGCAGGAAGTAAAATTCACTCACTATTGCTCGGACGCACACTAGTATCATGCGTTCATTATGTAGAGCTCCAGCATACATGTGTACATTCTGCAGATCGGGGGGTATGTTACTGCATGTACCTTTTCTGTCGAGGGCGCTCCACTGGGGACTCCACAGCCGTGATGTAATGGCGGCTGTCCTCCCGGCTAATGCTGAGCGGACTGTAGGAGGCGGATCTACAATGTTATGGGAGAAATTGTTAGAATATACTGCCAAATCACAGCATAACCCTACCAAGAGAACAATGATGTAAATAGCACAACACATGAAAACGGAGTTTACTTACTCTGGTAACCGGAAAATTGGCTCAAAGCTGTCAAACCACAGCACAAATCTGCACACAAAAACATGAAGTAAGTCAGCCAACAGTAGTATAAGTGGGAGTACAAAAGTAATATACTCTACAACTAATAAGTAAACTAACAAAGCGAGAGTTTGACAAATAACTTGAAATCAACGAAGAAGTGCACAATAAAGTTACCCTCCATGGAAACAGAGGTGATAAGCAACAAGTCAGAAAAGAAGAGCAATGCTGGCACTACATCCTCAAGAAGTGTACCCAAATATATTAGCAATCAACCAGATTGCACATCATAAACCCTACTCAAGCCTTCCATCTCTACCAATACGGAAGGACTCCACTCAGAGCACAATTAATAAAACAGTACAAGCATGGGAGGTAACATAGTATACATCATTTGTAGTGTTGGAACCCAAATTGTCCCGAATATGCACATAAACAAGTGAAGTAAGCCATCTAGCAACTATTGAAGTGTATGAAGATATGAACCGTTCTTAAAATAAATTTGCAGGAAGACCAAATCCACAAGGGGCAGTCACACACACACACACAATAAAATTACATGCCTTGAGGGGGAATTACATGCCTGAAGAGTTCAGTTTATTAAATTGAGCAAGATAACAAATAGGAAGAACAGACATACATGCAAGGGGGAATTGCTAAAGACTTGAGTGTGCACACATCAACAGTTCTACTAATCCATGTTAACCATTCATACACCGACAGCATATGTTTTTGTCCCATGATACTACAGTTGCAATCTAATAATAAGGCATGTAGGCACAGCCGTGGACAGCAAAATGTGGCTGACAAGTTACTGAAGCATTCAACAGCATCAACCAACCCATCACCACCATGAATCAACTGTTAACTCTACGAATCGATGATGATGCCAAATTACACTAAAAATGGGTACACTACTGGACATGCCAAAATCAGATTGTGCAATTTCTATGGCACTATGCAATTGGCACACTGAGCAAAATCTGAGGATGCACTAAACTGAGCATCACTGCACAAAAAACTATCAGCACAGATGGAGCAGAGAAAACCGGCATCCAACAGGACATGTAATCAATTCATAACACAATCATATATATAATTTGTTCATGCTCTTGTTCAGAGTACTAGTGACTGACTGACCCCAAAACAGAGCATCACATCAAAGAACTTCACCAGGAGCCATGGCGCATCACACACATACATATCCTACCATCCCGAGATCTCATATCTCACGGGAAGAAAGAAAGAAAGCAAGCAAGAAGAGATTGGGAGAAGGGAGGACAGCGAGCGGGCGTTACCCTGAGGCGCTCGGAGAGGACGGAGGGCGTGATCTGCTTGTACTTAAGCACCTCGATGAGCAGCTTGTCATAGGTAGCCTGGTCGAAGAGCACCGCCTTGTTCACCTTCTCCTTTTGCTTGCCGAGTAGGGTCGCCGGCGAGGTGGGAGGTGGAGCGCGGCGGCGACGGGGGGAGGGAGAAGGGGATCGCGGGAGGAGGAGGAGGAGCCCCAGCCGGGGAGGGGGGGCGACGGCGTCGGGGGCGCGGGGGCGCGGGGGCGGCGGCGTCGGGGCAGCGGCATCGGGAGGGGAGAGGGGAAGGGGATCGAGGGCGAGGGCGAGGGAGAGAGAGGGAAATAGGGCCGGGGACGAAATATGGATGGGGCATCAATACTAATGGCGCACCCCCTGGTGTGCCATAAGTACATCCATACTAATGGCGCACCTCCCCCAGGTGCGCCATTAGTATTTTTTTATGATTTATGTTCCAGCCAACAGGTTATCTTCCACCAAACCGCTTCCACAGCAAATCCCCTCTACTAGCTCGACTGGTCAGCACCCAGTTCTCACACCAGGAGGTCCTGGGTTTGATTCCCAGGCTCCACAATTTTTTTATGCATTTAAAATGTTGTTTGATACTTATTTGTGTTTAAATATGTTCAAACTTGTTTAAATCATAACAGTAATATTTTTTTTATAAAACAGTAATAATTTTTTTAAAAAATATCATCAAATTTTCTATTTGAATATATTTATGAATATGAAAAATATCATCAAATTTATTATTTGAAAATATCATGAGTTCATGGGTCGGCGGCGGCGGACTGTGGAGCGGGGGAGGGTGCGGGGGGTCGGCGGCGAGGGTGACCGGATCTAGCGAGGTGGGATAGCGATCGAGATGGAGGGGGGTCGAGATCGAGTGTCCATCAAATTTAAAAATATTCATGATAGTTCAAAAAGAGCCCATGAAATACAATGGAGAAATGAAGGCTACAATTTAAATACAATCGATCTTAGCTAGCTATCTGTTCACAATCTTCTTGCCCTTCTTTTTCGCAAATGGAGTTCTTCTGTGGAACGGACGTCCTTTAGGTAGGGTGGTCCTACTTCTTCTTGTGGTGTATGCTGCTACTTCATCATCGTCGTCATGTTCGATCCTCGGGTCGCCGTACTTGTCGAAGTCTTGCTCATTGGCTACTCCATCCATTCCGATGATCTTCCTTTTGCCTCTCCTCACGACAACACGACTAGGCTTTGACGGGTCGGTAATGAAGAAGCATTGGTCAACTTGGGAAGCCAGTACCCATGGCTCATTTTTCGCGGTGACGTTTGCGCCCGCGGTCTTGGATTTGGCTTCGGGTATAACCATGGTGGTGAAATACCGGTCTTCTTTTAGGACGCTCTTGGCCCATCTGACACGGAACATCGGGACCTTCTCTCCAGCGTAGCTCAGCTCCCAGATCTCCTCGATCCTTCCGTAGTATCTGTCCTTGTCATTACCGCTGTAGGATTCCATCGTTACCCTGGAGTTCTGATAACCATCGCTCTTCATGTCCTTGGCCTCGGTGTAGAATGTGTAGCCATTGATATCGTACGCCTCATAGGTCATCAGGTTGTGCTCGGCGCCCTGTGACAAGGCGAATATGAGTTGTTCTTCCGCGGAAGAATCCTCATGTAAAGGGTACGACAGAAGCTTCTGCTTGAACCAACGCGTGAAACATGAGTTGTGCTCTTTGATTATATCTCCGTCTGTCCTCTGTTGGCCTCGGTCATTGTACGTCTTCTCAATAAAGGTCTTGTGCTCTACCACCCAAGGATCGACCACGTCTATGTGTTGTAGCGCGACTAAGTTTGCTCTTTCAAAGTCGGCGAGTCGACCCTCGAAGTCGACATGCATTTCACGGCGACCCTCACGGTGACCCCATCCAGCGAGCCTGCCGAGGTGCCTGTTGACGGGCAGACCAACGGGGTTCTCGATGCCTAGATAATTCATGCAGTAGGAGATGCACTCTTCGGTCAGAAAGCCCCTGGCTATGCTTCGCTCTGGACGTGACATGTTGCGAACGTATCCTTTGATGACACCATTCATCCTTTCGAACGGCATCATGCTGTGTAGGAACGTCGGCCCGAGTTGGATGATATCGTCCACGATATGGACCAGCAGATGCACCATAACGTCGAAGAATGCGGGCGGGAAGTACATCTCAAGCTCACATAGTATCACCACGATCTCTTCCTGTAGCCTTCTGAGTTGCCTCACGCCAACAGACTTCCGAGAGATGACTTTGAAAAAGTTGCATAGGCCAAATAGGGTTTCACGGACGTGCGCGTCCATGATCCCACGGATTGCAACTGGAAGTATCTGCATCATCAGCACATGAAAGTCGTGAGACTTCATCCCGCTGAACTTCAGCTTCGTTGGGTCTAGGTATCTGCTTATCTTCCCCGCGTAACCGTAAGGAAGTTTTACTCCTACAAGGCTGGTGAAAAACTGCTCGATCTCCTCCTAACTTAGAGTGAAGCACGCGGGAGGATAGTCATTTCCGGTCTTCTTGGCCTTTTTGCCTTTGCGACGACTTTCCGTGTCCTGCTTCGCCTCATCATCATCATCATCATATATAGCGTGAAGCTCCTACCTGATGCCCATTGATTTCAAGGCTGCCCTTGCTTTCGGCCCATCTTTGGTCCTCTCTGGCATGATGAGCAGGGTACCAAGCAAACTCTCGCACACGTTCTTCGTGATATGCATTACATCAAGGCTGTGCGGCACACGGTGGATCTTCCAGTACGGCAAGTCCCAGAAAACAGACCTCGTTTTCCATACCTTTAGCAGCGGCTCTGGCACCTTTCGCTTCTTTCCCGGCTCTGGCGCCTTTTGCTTCTTTCCTGACAGTGGGCAATCTTCCAATTTTTCAACAGCTCGTCTATTTCCTCGCCGCTCCTCGTACGCGGGCGTCCTCGGGGTTCGGTTTCACCATCGAACAGATCCTTGCGCTTTCACCATAGTTCATCGTCGCGAAGCCACCTTCGATGTCCCATGAACACGGTTTTCGAAGACCCGGGATCTCTATCTAGCTGGCGATACGTTGTGTCATCCATGCACCTGACGCATCCAGAAAATCCGTGGACCACCTGCCCCGCGACATATCCATAACCGAGATAGTCGTGCACCGTCGTGAGCAGCGCGGCTCTCATAGGGAAATATTCTTTCTCTGCGGCGTCCCACATATTGGCTGGCGTTTTCCACAGCGTGTCAAGCTCTTCTTTCAGCAGCCCCAGATACAGATTGATGTCGTTCCCTGGTTGTTTCGGTCCTTCAATTAGCATACTCATGTGAATGTACTTCCTCTTCATGCACAACCAGGGGGGAAGGTTGTACATCCACACAAACATAGGCCAGGTGCTATGTGTGCTTCTCTGGCTGCCAAACGGATTGACTCCATCGGTGCTCGCGCCCAGCACGATGTTCCTTGAATCGTTCCCAAATTCTAGGTCTTCGAAGTTCAACGCTTGCCACTGGCTCGCATCCTTAGGGTGACTCGGCATCTTGTCTTTTTTATCTATCTCCGTATCATTTGCGTCATCTTCTCGCTTCTTCTCCTCCCTACCCGCGTGCCAACGCAGGAGCTTTGCTACCTTAGGGTCCGCGAAATACCGCTGCAGACGAGGAGTGATCGTAAAGTACCACACCACTTTTCAAGGAGCTTTCTTCCTCTTCTTGTATCGAGTGACGCCGCACACCGGACATATGGTAGACTCCGCGTGCTCGTCCCGATAAATGATGCAATTGTTCATGCACACATGGTATTTCACGTGCGGTAAATCCAGAGGACACACGATTTTCTTCGCCTCCTCGAAACTGGTCAGGCACTTGTTCCCCTTGGGAAGACGTTCGTGCCAGAATGACATGTTCTCGTCGAAGCATGCGTCGATCATTTTGTGTTTTACCTTCATCTCCAGAGCCATGAGCGTTACTTTTAGGCGGGTATCCTCGGTCCTGCATCCTTCATACAATGGAGTAACCACGTCTAACTCAAGTTGATCCATCTTGGCTTTCTCTCGGGCGGCAGCTCTTGCGTTATCCGTCTGCTTGAGAAGCAGCTCTTGAATATGAGGGTCCTGCACCCAGCCCATCGATGGTCCAGCGTCGTCTGCTCCGCCGGCATCATCATCTTCATGATCATGCCCGTCGTCTGCTCCGGCATCTTCCTCATCATCATGTCCTGCATCTTCTAAATGATGAATGTGTACAGCATCACCGTCGTGATCATCTCCTAGGGATTCTTCATCTTCTCGCCCGCCCGAGCCGCGGTGGTTGTCTTGCTGCCCTTCCTCATTTCTTTCCCGGCCCCCATGGACGACTTCGTAGTCATCTTCATCACCTTGCCACTGATAGCCATCCATGAAACCACGCAAGAGTAGGTGGTCCCACACTTGCCCGGAATCCGGGTCCGCAATAAGGCTCTTCAGCTTGCATCTTCGACACGGACATCTTATATCTGTCTCATTCTTTTGAAGCATCTCGGCCTTCGCGGACCACAAAAAACTATTCACGATGCCTTCGGTCATCGTGCGGACCATGGTCGCCTGCGGGGTAGAGCAAAACGATATTTTAGAACCAAGAAAATTTTTGGCATGACTTTCCCTAAAAATAGGACCAAAAAGAATGCTTAATGCCAAAATTCTCGCCGAAACGGAAATGAATCAACATTCCGGGAAAATATTGGCAACTATCGCATTTCAAATACCGGTACACCTCCAAACACAAACACATATGCAACACCACAAACATATGCAACACCACGAACATACATATATCTAGCTAGGCCATAAAAAGTGCATGTGCACATTGTTGTAGGGAGAACAACATAAATATAGCTTCCCCCCCTTACTTACCTATCAAAACAAGGTAATTTAACCACTTAATTTAAATGAATCTATGGTGGAAATGAGGTGAAAAAGAGGAGGCACCCGAGACAAGGAGGAGGTGGAGAGAATGAAGTGGGGAGAAAGTGAGTGTGGGTAGGAGAGGCTGTCCAAAATATCTTGTTGGTGCCCACTTACTAATGGCGCACCAACTCTAAATGCGCCATTAGTAATCCAGGTTACTAATGGCGCACCTTCTGGTGGTGCGCCATTAGTAGTTTTGCAAGAAAAACATACTAATGGCACACAGTTCCACAGTGCGCCATTACTAGTTTAAACTAGTAATGGCGCACTGTGGAACAGTGCGCCATTAGTAGTTTTGCAAAAAAAGAATAAAAATATAATAAAAAAACAACATTAGTGGCGCACTTTCCGAAAGGTGTGCCATTACTAGTTACAACTATTAATGGCGCACTGTGTCTGGATGCGCCATTAGTATGTTTGGACAGGCGCACTAGTTCAAAAAAAAATTGATACTAATGGCGCACCCTGGGCCAGGTGCGCCATTAGTAGTTTCAACACTAATGGCGTATCAGAAGGTGGTGCGCCATTAGTATATACTAATGGCGCACCGCTTGTCTGGTGCACCATTAGTGTCAATCCCATCTATAGCCCTTTTTCTATTAGTGATGTATGAAAAATTATGCATGGTGGCTTTGCCATGAAAACGGTTTCAACTACATGATCATGCATGGCAATATGACAATATGAAGCGTGTCATATGAACAGAACGGTGGAAAGTTGCATGGCAATATATCTCGGAATGGCTATGGAAATGCCATGATAGGTAGGTATGGTGGCTGTTTTGAGGAATATATATGCTGGCTGTTTTGAGGAAGGATATAAAGTGGGTGTATGGTACCGGCGAAATTTGCGCGGTACAAGAGAGGCTAGCAATGGTGGGAGGGTGAGAGTGCGTATAATCCATGGACTCAACATTAGTCATAAAGAACTCATATGCTTATTGCAAAAATCTACGAGTCATCACAATAAATCAATCAACGCATGCTCCTAGAGGGGAGATTGGTAGGATTTAACCATCGCGCGCCCCCGATCTCCACACAAAGGTTGACACTTTACAAATACCTCATGCTCTAACTTCATCACATAGCGGATCACCATACGTGCATTCTACAGGAATCACTAACTTTAACACAAGTATTTCTCAATTTCATAATAGCTCCACTAGCATGACTCTAATATCACTATCCTCATATCTCAAAACAATTATCAAGCATCCAACTTCTCATCATATTCAATGCACTTAGTGTGAAAGTTTTTACTACATTTATATTGGATGTCTATCATGTGAAGACTAGTTTTATAGCCTAAGAACATTACCATGCTGTTTTAATAGACTCTCAAAAGGATCTAAGTGAGGTATGAGAGTCCAACAATTTCTTCAAAATATTATCACCACCGTGCTCTAAAAGATATAAGTGAAGCACTAGAGCAAAAACTATTCAACTCAAAAGATATAAGTGAAGCACATATAGTGTTCTAACAATACCTAGGCCATATTTAACTCTCTCAAATAGGTGTGTCCAGCAAGGATAATTGTAGTAAACTAACAAGCAAAGACTCAAATTATACCAGACGCTCCAAGTAAAACACATATCATGTGGTGAATAAAAATATAGCTCCAAGTATAGTTACCGATGGATGAAGACGAAAGAGGGGATGCCTTCCCAAGGCATCCCCAAGCTTAGGCTTTTGGTTGTCCTTGAATTTTACCTTGGGGTTCCATGGGCATCCCCAAGCTTAGGCTCTTGCCACTCTTTGTTCCATAGTCCATCAAAGCAATACTCAAAACTTGAAAACTTCACAACACAAAACTTAGACAAAAATCTCGTGAGCTTCGTTAGTATAAGAAAGCAAACCACTACTCAAAGATGCTGCAATGAATTCATGCTTTGTTTTTATGGGTGTTAAACCTACTGTATTCCAACTTCTATATGATTCATACTTCCCAATACTACTCATAGATGCATTGACATATGCAAACAACACACGAAAAACAGAATCTGTCAAAAACAGAAGAGTTTGTAGTAATCTGCAGGTTTCGCATACTTCTGTAACTCCAAAAAATTCAAGCTAAATTGGTAAACGTGAGAATTTGTCTATTAATTATTTTCATAAAGAATCAACTAAATTGCATGCTCCAGTAAAATCTGATGGTCGTTCTAGCGAGCGCTAACGATGCTGTTTTTCACAGCAAGATCACATAAACTTCACACAAGTCTTCCCAAAGGTTCTACTTGGCACAAACACTAAACAAAACACAAAACCACATCTAAACAGAAGCTAGATGAAATATTTATTCCTAAACATAAGCAAAAACAAAAAATATAAAATTGTGTTGCCTCCCAACAAGCACTATCATTTTACGCCCCTAGCTAGGCATGATACATGGATAGATCTAGGTATTGCGATCTTTGGAAGGCAATCCATAAGTGGATCTCATAATATATTCATATGGCAGTTTGATTTTCTTTCTAGGAAAGTGTTCCATGTCTTTCCTTAACAGAAATTGGAATCTAATATTTCCGTTCTTCATATCAATAATTGCACCAATCGTTCTAAGGAAAGGTCCACCAAGAATAATAGGACATGAAGGATTGCAATCTATATCAAAAACAATGAAATCTACGGGCACATAATTCCTATTGGAAACAATAAGAACATCATTAATCCTTCCCATAGGTTTCTTAATAGTGGAATCCGCAAGATGCAAATTGAAAGAACCATCATCAAGCTCATGGAATCCTAGCAAATCACACAAAGTTTTTTGGATAGTGGAGACACTTGCACCCAAATCACACAAAGCATAGCATTCATGATCTTTAATTTTTAGTTTAATAGTAGGTTCCCACTCATCATAAAGCTTTCTAGGGATAGAAACTTCTAGTTCAAGTTTTACTTCATAATATTGCATCAAAGCATCAACTATGTGTTTAGTAAAAGCTTTATTTTGACTATAAGCATGGAGAGAGTTTACTACGGATTGCAACAAGGAAATACAATCTATCAAAGAGCAATTATCATAATTGAATCCCTTGAAATCCAAAGTAGTGGGTTCATCACTATGCAAAGTTTTAATCTTTTCACTCCCACTTTTAACAATTTTAGCATCAAGATCTAAAAACCCCGAATAATTGGGACACCTTAAAGTAGAATCATCTCCAATCCTATCTTCATCAAGATTTATATTAGAAAACAAGGATCTAATAGGAGACACATCAATAACTTTCATATATTCATCTTTATTTTCATGATAACTAGAAGAACGTGCTTTTATATAATTCTCTCTTTTAGCACGCATCCTAGCGGTTCTTTCTTTGCATTCATCAATGGAAATTCTCATAGCTTAGAGAGACTCATTGATATCATGCTTAGGAGGGATAAATCTAAGTTTCAAAGAATCAATATCAAGAGTAATTCTATCCACACTTCTAGCCAATTCATCAATCTTAAGCAATTTTTCTTCAAGCCTAGCATTGAAATTCTTTTGCGAAACCATAAACCCCTTAACACTAGTTTCAAATTCAGAAGGCATCTTTCCATAAGAGGTGTTGTAGGAATTACCATAATTATTAGAGGAATTACTAGGAAAAGGCCTAGCATTAAAGTTCCCTCTATAAGCATTGTTACCAAAATTATTCCTACCAACAAAATTCACATCCAAAGATTCATCGTTATTACCAATCAAAGTGGACAAAGGCATATCATTATGATCAGAAGAAGCACTCTTGGCAGCAAATAATTTCATAAGTTCATCCATGTTTCCACTCAAAACACTAATTTCTTCAATAGCATGCACTTTTTTACTAGTAGATCTTTCGGTGTGCCATTGAGAATAATTAACCATAATATTATCTAGGAGTTTGGTAGCTTCTCCAAAGGTAGTTTCCCTGAAAGTGCCTCCTGCGGCGGAATCTAAAAGATTTCTAGAAGAAAAATTCAAGCCAGCATAAAAGTTCTGAATGATCATCCAGAAGTTCAAACCATGTGTAGGGAAATTATGTATCATTAATTTCATTCTCTCCCAAGCTTGTGCAACATGCTCATGATCTAGTTGCTTAAAATTCATAATATCGTTTCTAAGAGAGATGATCATAGAAGGAGGGAAATACTTGGAGATAAAAGCATCTTTGCACTTATTCCACAAATCAATACTATTTCTAGGCAAAGAGGAAAACCAAGTTTTAGCACGATCTCAAAGTGAAAACGGAAATAACTTCAATTTAACAATATCGTTATCCGTATCCCTTTTCTTTTGCATATCACACAAATCAACTTAGTTGTTTAGATGGGTAGAAGCATCCTCACTAGGAAGGCCGGAGAATTGATCTTTCATGACAAGATTCAACAAAGCAGCATTGATCTCACAAGATTCAGCATCGGTAATAGGAGCAGTCGGAGTGCTGATAAAATCATTGTTGTTGGTATTGGAGAAGTCACACAATTTGGTATTGTTCTGAGCCATAGTGACAAGCAAGCAAGCAACACACAAGCAAATAAGAGGCAAGCGAACGATAAACACACGGCAGAAGAAGGGCAAATAAAATGGCAAGGGTGAAGGGGGGGGGAGAGGAAAACGAGAGGCAAAAAATGTAATGCGATGGATAAGGGTTTGTGATAGGTACTTGGTATATGACTTTTGCATAAGCCTCCCCGGCAACGGCACCAGAAATTCTTCTTGCTACTTCTCGAGCTTGCGTTGTATTCCCTCGAATAGGAAATGGAGATGTAGCAAAGTAGCGTAAGTATTTCCCTCAGTTTTTGGAAACCAAGGTATCAATCCAGTAGGAGACCACGCGCAAGTCCCTCGCACCTGCACAAACAAATATGAACTTCGCAGCCAACACGATAAGGGGTTGTCAATCCCTTTACGGTCACTAACGAAAGTGAGATCTGATAGAGATGATAGTTTGATATTTTTGTATTTTTTATTATAAGAACAGAAAGTAAAAGCGGAAAAGTAAAGTAGATTGTAGATTGATATGTTGAGAATAGACCAGGGGGCCATAGTGTTCTCTAGTGGCTTCTCTCATGATAGCGATATTCTACGACGGGTAAACAAATTACTATCGAGCACTTGATAGAAGAGCGAATAATTATGAGACTATCTAGGCATGATCATTATATATAGGCATCACGTCCGAGACAAGTAGACCGAAACGATTCTGCATCTACTACTATTACTCCACACATCGACCGCTATCCAGCATGCATCTAGTGTATTGAGCTCATAAGAACAGAGTAACGCCTTAAGCAAGATGACATGATGTAGAGGGATAATCTCAAACTTAGTGATATAAACCCCATATTTATATCCTCGATGGCAACAATACAATATGTGCCTTGCTGCCCCTACTTTCACTGGGAAAGGACACCACAAGATTGAACCCAAAGCCAAGCACTTCTCCCATTGCAAGAACTATAGATCTAGTAGGCCAAACCAAACCAATAATTCGAAGAGACTTGCAAGGATATTATAATCATACATAGAGAGTTCAGAGAAGAACCAAATATTTCTCACAGATAATCTTGATCATAAACCCACAATTCATCGGATCTCGACAAATACACCGCAAAAAGAGATTACATCTCATAGATCTCCTCGAAGACCGTGGAGAACTTTGTATTGAGATCCAAAGAGAGAGAAGAAGCCATCCTAGATACTAGCTATGGACCCGAAGGTCTGTGGTAAACTACTCACAACTCATGGCGAGGCGATGATGATGATGATGTAGAAGCACTCCGTGGAAGATCCCCCCTCCGGCGGAACTTCAGAACAGGCCCCAAGATGGAATCTCACGGGAACAGAAGATTACGGTGGTGGAACTAGGGTTTTCCCTGTTGTTTTGATGGTTTCATGGTACGTAGGTATATATACGAGGAAGGAGGGCACCGGGGGCCAAACATGGGGCCTACGAGGCAGGGGGCGCGCCCTATAGGGGGGCGCCCCCCACCCTCGTGGGCAACACGTATGCCCTACTCTGTGGTTCTTAAGTCTCCCGTGCGTGATTTTCTCCAAAAATATGTCTCCCTAAGGTTTCATTCCGTTTGGACTCCGTTTCATATCCCTTTTCTGTAAAACCCTGAAACAGGCGAAAAACAGCAATCTAGACTGGGCCTTTAGGTTAGTAGCTTAGTCCCAAAAATAATATAAAAGTGTATGACAAAGCCCATTAAACATCCAAAACATCATAAATAATAGCATGGAACAATAAAAAATTATAGGTACGTTGGAGACGTATCAAGCATCCCCAAGCTTAATTCCTGCTCGCCCTCGAGTAGGTAGATGATAAAAACATAATTTTTTTATGTGGAATGCTAACCAACATAGTTTTTCAATGTAATTCTCTTAATTGTGGCATGGATGTTCAGAACTGAAAGATTCAAGACAAAAGTCTATATTGACATAAGAAATAATAATACTTCAAGCATACTAACAAAGCAATCATGTCTTCTCCACTAGTATACAAGCCAAGTTCTATAATGAAAATCCCCACTAGTTTACGAAAGTGACTAAACATGAGACTCTCTATCATGAAGAACATGGTGCTACTTTGAAGCACAAGTGTGGAAAAAGATATTAGCAATTGTCCCTTTTTCTTTTCTTTCCTTTTTTTCTTTTTTTGGAGGGGCTTTATTGATTTAGCCTTTCCTCACATGGGACAATGCTCTAATAATGATGATCATCACACTTTCATTGAATTACAACTCGATACTAGAACAAAGTATGACTGTATATGAATGCCTCCGGCGATGTACCGGGATGTGCAATGAATCAAGAGTGACATGTATGAATAGTTATGCATGGTGGCTTTGCCACGAATATGATGTCAACTACGTGATCATGCATGGCAATATGAAAATATGAAGCGTGTCATATGAACGGAACGATGGAAAGTTGCATGGCAATATATCTCGGAATGGCTATGGAAATGCCATGATAAGTAGGTTTGGTGGCTGTTTTGAGGAATATATATGCTAGCTGTTTTGAGGAAGGATATATAGTGGGTGTATGGTACCGCCGAAAGTTGTGCGGTACAAGAGAGGCTAGCAATGGTGGGAGGGTGAGAGTGCGTATAATCCATGGACTCAACATTAGTCATAAAGAACGCATATACTTATTGCAAAAATCTACGAGTCATCAAAATAAAGACATCGTGCGCCCCCGACCTCCACACAAAGGTTGACACTTTACAAATACCTCATGCTCTACCTTTGACACGAAGCGATTCACCATACGTGCATGCTACAGGAATCACTAACCTGAACACAAGTATTTCTCAATTTCATAATAACTCCACTAGCATATCTCTAATATCACTATCCTTATATCTCAAAACAATTATAAAGCATCCAACTTCTCATCATATTCAATGCACTTAGTGTGAAAGTTTTTACTACATTGATATTGGATGTCTATCATGTGAAGACTAGTTTTATAGCCTAGGCACATTACCATGCTGTTTTAATAGACTCTCAAAATGATATAAGTGAGGTATGAGAGTTCAACAATTTCTTCAAAATATTATCACCACTGTGCTCTAAAAGATATAAGTGAAGCATTAGAGCAAAAACTATTCAACTCAAAAGATATAAGTGAAGCACATAGAGTGTTCTAACAATTCCTAGGACATATTTAACTCTCTCAAATAGGTGTGTCCAGCAAGGATAATTGTAGCAAACTAACAAGCAAAGACTCAAATTATACCAGACGCTCCAAGTAAAACACATATCATGTGGTGAATAAAAATATAGCTCCAAGTATAGTTACCGATGGATGAAGACGAAAGAGGGGATGCCTTCCCAGGGCATCCCCAAGCTTAGGCTTTTGGTTGTCCTTGAATTTTACCTTGGGGTTCCATGGGCATCCCCAAGCTTAGGCTCTTGCCACTCTTTGTTCCATAGTCCATCAAAGCAATACTCAAAACTTGAAAACTTCACAACACAAAACTTAGACAAAAATCTCGTGAGCTCCGTTAGTGATACGTCTCAAACGTATCTACTTTTCCAAACACTTTTGATTTGTTTTGACCTCATTCTTGCATGATTTGAACTAAACTAACCCAGACTGACGCTGTTTTATGCAGAGCTGCGTGTATGGTTTTATTGTGTGCAGGAAAACGGATTTTTAGGTATCTTAGAAAAATCCACGAAAAATCAAAGAAAATCCACGCACCCGAAGGAACCAGGAGCCAGAAGAGGGGCCAGAGGGGGGCCATGGGGTGCCCAGGCGCCCTGTGGGCGCCCCCCCCCCCCCCCCTGGGCCGCGCCGGGGGGTCGCCTGGGTGGGGCCCACACCCCCTGGTGCCCTACTTTGCCTCGTATTTTTACTCGCGAGGCAGAAACCCCATATCAGAAGTTCTTTTCGCAGTTTTCCGTCGCGGAGCCGCCGCCACCATCTGTTCTTCCTCGGGAGGGCTAATCTGGAGGCTGAATTGGCCTTCGGAGAGGGGAGATCGTCGCCATCGTCATCATCATCACCACTCCATCATCCCTCCATGACTTCTCCTTCCATGTGTGAGTAATTCCCCTGCTGTAGGCGAAGGGGATGGTAGGGATTGGATGAGTTAGATCATGTAATAGTTTGTCAGATCGTTGGGGGCATGTTGCCTATCATCTACTATGGTGTTTATCATCTTTGCTTCAACTTGTTATTCTTAATGCTTGACACTTAGGGCCCGAGTGCCATGATTTCAGATCTGAACCATATGTGTTTGCATGAATATATTTGTGTTCTTGATCCTACCTATGAGTTGTTTGCACCTGTTACGGTTCGGAACCGGCGATCCCAAAAGTGACAGCTTGGGACATCAAAGGGGATGGTCCGTAGTTTGAGGATTACATGTATCCATTGAGTTCATTGCTTTGTTCCGGTGCTCTTTGACAGGAGCACCTTAATCTCCATAAGTTCCTTTTGGCCCCGTTCGTAGCGGGATGGTAGGACAAAAGATGTTGTGCAAGTTCTTATTGCAAGCACGTACAACTACCTACGGGATACATGCCTAATGTTTGATATTTGCCTAGATGATCATTACTTTTCCGTGTGCCGTGCCCCAAGTTAGAATCATGATATATCTCATCCATGCAGCGGCCAACCATCCATCTCCCTAGCCTACAGTGTTTTAAATCTTGTTTGTCACTAGTTGCTACTTTTGTCATTTACCTTTACTATTTACTTTTGCTGTTTACTTTTACTATCACCATCATCGCTATCATATCACTGTTACCATTTATCTTTTTTTGCAAGTAAGTATATTTCAGGTGCGGTTGAATTGACAACTGAACTGTCAAAGCTTATAAATACTCTTTGGCTCCTCATGTGTCGAATCAATAAATTGGGTTATTCTTACCCGCGAAGACTATCTGGATCCCTTACGGTTGAGGTATATCAAGTACCGTTTTCTGGCGCCGTTGCCGGGGAGCATAGCAATATTTACAAGTCTACTTGAGGTATCCTACCTGCTGCACTTCATCCACTATGGGTAAGAAAGGAGACCCCAAGGTTCCGATCTTACTATCCACTACAAGAAGAGGTACTGTTCTGAGCACTAGTGCTACGCTTGATTCACCTTCTGTTATGAGTAAGTTTGCCTCACAACCACCACATGATGCTCCTACTGAATCAGTTACTATGTCCGATACTCCTGATGATGCTTCTACTACTGTTGATGATATTAGCTCACTTGGTTATGCTCTTGAAAAACAAATTGTTGCTGCTGCTAAAAAGTCTGGAATTGAAATTCCTGTTACTCGCTACCCTATTGGTGAAACTTATGATTATCCTGATTTGAGTAAACTCAAGGAGAGACTCCTTGATGATGATTACTATATGCTTGATGAAGATTTATGCAGGGAACTGACAGAGTTTTCTGGCTCTGACCCTGAAGTTATTAAGAAACTATTTGAAAAACACTCTTTGAAGAACAAAACAGTTCCTGATCCTGAATTTGCTACATCTCCTATATGCATTGATGATCCTGATTATGATTTCTCTGTTGATCTTTCACTTATACCTATGGTTGAAGCTGACCCCTTTTATGGCAGAGAAAATGATGATGCTATTGCACACCTAACTAAACTCGGTGAGTTAGGTGGCCTATTTACCACATATGAGAAGATACGATACTTTTATATCACCAAGCTTCTTCCTTTCTCCTTGAAGGAATGCGCTAAAGCATGTTATAGGATGAGTCCCTCCCTAAAGCTTGGGGGAGGTACTGCGGTCTGATTCGGGCTAGACCAGGACATGAAATCCCTAAGAATGAATTAATCGATATATTCTATGCTGGTTTAACTGATGAATCCAGGTCCTATTTGGACAGTTGTGCTGGTTGTGTTTTCAGGAAAAGGACGCCGGAAGATGCAGAAGATTTGATGGGCGGAATTGCCAAAAACCATGAAGATTGGTCCGTCCCTGAACCACCTCCACCACCAAAGAAGAGGGGCATGTTTGTTCTAAGCCCCGAAGATATGCGAGAAGCAAAGAAGTCTATTAAAGAGAAAGGTATTAAAGCTGAAGATGTGAAGAATCTACCCCCTATTGAGAAGCTGTGTGAGCCTACCACTCACCCTCCTATGGTAGAGGTACACTCTCTTTTAGATTTCAACGCAAGTGACATCCCTCATGGTAAGCCTCCTGATCAATGTTTAGATGAGTTTGATAATTTTATTGTGAAACAAAATCATTTTAATGAGAGGATACAAAGTCAGTTGCATGATAATTCCCTTGCTATCAAAAGTTTGCTTGATGTTCTAGGTAGAACAGTTAATGATGTTCAATGTCTTGTGAAGCATTTTCATATGGTTCAAACTCAGCTTGACCAAATTTCTAATGTGCAAAGAGATTTGCTTCCTAACAATGCCAAACAAGATAATTTGCAGGCTTTTGGGATTAAGACCCGAGGAGGAACTAGCACTCAAGATCCTCTCTATCCAGAGGGGCATCCGTAGAGAATCGAGCAAGATTCTCAAATGCAGGAAGAAGAAATTGTTGGCTCTCCAAAGAAGAAGAAGAAACATAAGGAGGCTGACAATTCTAATGATCCTATTGCAGATGAAGAGCCAGCTGTTGATCCAAACAGTGTATCTATCTCCGATGCTGAGACTGAAGACGGTGCTGAACCTGAAGGTAAGGATAATGAGAAGAATGATCCGCCTGAAGTTCGAGAAGAAGAAGCACCTGACAAACGTAAGAGGTACACTAAAGAAGACTTCATCGCAAGAAAACATGGGAAGGAAAGAGAACCATGGGTGCAGAAGCCCATGCCCTTTCCAGGTAAGTCCATCAAATCTAAAGAAGAAGAGCATTACAATAAGTTTTGTGAGTGGATTAAACCTCTTTTTCTTCATATCCCTTTGACTGATGCTATTAAGTTACTTCCTTATTCAAAATATATGAAAGATATTGTCACTAATAAAAGAAAAGTACCTAATGATGCAATATCTACTATGCTTGCTAACTACTCTTTCAGTGGCAAGATTCCTGAGAAGCTCGGTGATCCAGGTATACCCACCATTCCTTGCTCCATAATGAATAATTATGTCAAAGCTGCTTTATGTGATCTTGGAGCGGGAGTGAGTGCTATGCCTCTCTCTCTTTACGAGAGGCTTTGTTCTTCCTCGGGAGGGCTAATCTGGAGGCTGAATTGGCCTCCGGAGAAGGGAGATCGTCGCCATCGTCATCATCATCACCACTCCATCATCCCTCCATGACTTCTCCTTCCATGTGTGAGTAATTCCCCTGTTGTAGGCGAAGGGGATCGTAGGGATTGGATGAGTTAGATGATGTAATAGTTTGTCAGATCATTGGGGGCATGTTGCCTATCATCTACTATGGTGTTTATCATCTTTGCTTCAACTTGTTATTCTTAATGCTTGACACTTAGGGCCCGAGTGCCATGATTTCAGATCTGAACCATATGTGTTTGCATGAATATATTTGTGTTCTTGATCCTACCTATGAGTTGTTTGCACCTGTTACGGTTCGGAACCGGCGATCCCAAAAGTGACAGCTTGGGACAGCAAAGGGGATGGTCCGTAGTTTGAGGATTACATGTATCCATTGAGTTCATTGCTTTGTTCCGGTGCTCTTTGACAGGAGCACCTTAATCTCCATAATTTCCTTTTGGCCCCGTTCGTAGCGGGATGGTAGGACAAAAGATGTTGTGCAAGTTCTTATTGCAAGCACGTACAACTACCTACGGGATACATGCCTAATGTTTGATATTTGCCTAGATGATCATTACTTTTCCGTGTGCCGTGCCCCAAGTTAGAATCATGATATATCTCATCCATGCAGCGCCCAACCATCCATCTCCCTAGCCTACAGTGTTTTAAATCCTGTTTGTCACTAGTTGCTACTTTTGTCATTTACCTTTACTATTTACTTTTGCTGTTTACTTTTACTATCACCATCATCGCTATCATATCACTGTTACCATTTATCTTTTGTTGCAAGTAAGTATATTTCAGGTGCGGTTGAATTGACAACTCAACTGTCAAAGCTTATAAATACTCTTTGGCTCCCCGTGTGTCGAATCAATAAATTGGGTTATTCTTACCCGCGAAGACTATCTCGATCCCTTACGACTGAGGGTTATCAGTTAGTATAAGAAAGCAAACCAGTACTCAAAGGTTCTGCAATGAATTCATTCTTTGTATATATTGGTGTTAAACCTACTGTATTCCAACTTCTCTATGATTCATACTTCCCAAGACTACTCATAGATGCATTGAAATAAGCAAACAACACATAAAAACAGAATATGTCAAAAACAGAAGAGTCTTTAGTAATCTGCAGGTTTCGCATACTTCTATAACTCCAAAAATTCAAACTAAATTGGTAAACGTGAGGAATTTGTCTATTAATCATCTGCAAAAATAATCAACTAAATTGCACGCTCCAGTAAAATCTGATGATCATTCTAGCGAGCGCTAACAATTCTGTTTTTCACAGCAAGATCACATAAACTTCACACAAGTCTTCCCAATGGTTCTACTTGGCACAAACACTAAAAAAACAGAAAACCACATCTAAATAGAAGCTAGATGCAATATTTATTCCTAAACAGAAGCAAAAACAAAAAACAAAAAATTGGGTTGTCTCCCAACAAGCGCTATCGTTTTACGCCCCTAGCTAGGCACGATACATGCATAGATCTAGGTATTGCCATCTTTGGAAGGCAATCCATAAGTGGCTCTCATAATAGATTCATATGGCAGTTTGATTTTCTTTCTACGAAAGTTTTCCATGCCTTTCCTTAACGGAAATTGGAATCTAATATTTCCTTTCTTCATATCAATAATTGCACCAATCGTTCTAAGGAAAGGTCTGCCAAGAATAATAGGACATGAAGGATTGCAACTTATATAAAAAACAATGAAATCTACGGGAACATAATTCCTATTGGCAACAAGAAGAACATCATTAATCCTTCCCACAGGTTTCTTAATAGTGGAATCCGCAAGATGCAAATTGAAAGAACAATCATCAAGCTCATGGAATCCTAGCAAATCACACAAAGTTTTTGGGATAGTGGAGACACTTGCATCCAAATCACACAAAGCATAGCGTTCATGATCTTTAATTTTTATTTTAATAGTAGGTTCCCACTCATCATAAAACTTTCTAGGGATAGAAACTTCTAGTTCAAGTTTTTCTTCATAAGATTGCATCAAAGCATCAACTATGTGTTTAGTAAAAGCTTTATTTTGACTATAAGCATGCACAGAGTTTAGTACGGACTGCAACAAGGAAATACAATCAATGAAAGTGCAATTATCATAATTGAATCCCTTGAAATCCAAAGTAGTGGGTTCATCACTATGCAAAGTTTTAATCTCTTCACTCCCACTTTTAACAATTTTAGCATCAAGATATAAAAACTCTAAATCATTGGGACACCTTAAAGTAGAATCATCTCCAATCCTATCTTCATCAAGATTTATATTAGAAAACAAGGATCTAATAGGAGACACATCAAAAAATTTCAGATTTTCATCTTTATTTTCAAGATAACTAGAAGAACGCGCTTTTATATAATTCTCTCTTTTAGCACGCATCCTAGTGGTTCTTTCTTTGCATTCATCAATATAAATTCTCATGGCTTTGAGAGACTCATTGATATCATGCTTAGGCGGGATAGATCTAAGTTTCAAAGAATCAACATCAAGGGTAATTCTATCCACACTTCTAGCCAATTCATCAATCTTAAGCAATTTTTCTTCAAGCATAGCATTGAAATTCTTTTGTGAAATCATAAACTCCTTAACACTAGTTTCAAATTCAGAAGGCATATTTCCATAAGAGGTGTTGTAGGAATTACCATAATTATTAGAGGAATTACTAGGAAAAGGCCTAGGATTAAAATTCCCTCTATAAGCATTGTTACCAAAATTATTCCTACCAACAAAATTCACATCCAAAGATTCATTGTTATTTTCAATCAAAGTGGACAAAGGCATATCATTACGATCAGAAGAAGCACTCTTGGCAGCAAATAATTTCATGAGTTCATCCATGTTTCCACTCAAAACACTAATTTCTTCAATAGCATGCACTTTTTTACTAGTAGATCTTTCGGTGTGCCATTGAGAATAATTAACCATAATATTATCTAGGAGTTTGGTAGCTTCTCCTAATGTAGTTTCCATGAAAGTGCCTTCTACAGCGGAATCTAAAAGATTTCTAGAAGCAAAATTCAAGCCAGCATAAAAGTTCTGAATGATCATCCATAAGTTCAAACCATGTGTAGGGCAATTACGTATCATTAATTTCATTCTCTCCCAAGCTTGTGCAACATGCTCACGATCTAGTTGCTTAAAATTCATAATATCGTTTCTAAGAGAGATGATCTTAGAAGGAGGGAAATACTTAGAGATAAAAGCATCTTTGCACTTATTCCATGAATCAATACTATTTCTAGGCAAAGAGGAAAACCAAGTTTTAGCACGATCTCTAAGTGAAAACGGAAATAACTTAAATTTAACAATATCATTATCCGTATCCCTTTTCTTTTGCATATCACACAAATCAACAAAGTTATTTAGATGGGTAGCGGCATCTTCACTAGGAAGGCCGTAGAATTGATCTTTCATGACAAGATTCAACAAAGCAGCATTGATCTCACAAGATTCAGCATCGGTAATAGGAGCAATCGGAGTGCTGATAAAATCATTGTTGTTGGTATTGGAGAAGTAACACAATTTGGTATTGTTCTGAGCCATATTGACAAGCAAGCAAGCAACACACAAGCAAATAATAGGCAAGCGAACAATAAACGGACGGCAGAAGAAGGGCAAATAAAACGGCAAGGGTGAAGTGGGGGAGAGGAAAACGAGAGGCAAAAAATGTAATGCGAAGGATAAGGATTTGTGATAGGTACTTGGTATATGACTTTTGCGTAAGCCTCCCAGGCAACAGCGCCAGAAATTCTTCTTGCTACTTCTCGAGGTTGCGTTGTATTCCCTCGAAGAGGAAAGGGAGATGCAGCACAGTAGCGTAAGTATATCCCTCAGTTTTTGAGAACCAAGGTATCGATCCAGTAGGAGACCACTCGCGAGTCCCTCGCACCTGCATAAACAAATAAGAACTTCATAGCCAACGCGATAAGGGGTTGTCAATCCCTTTACGGTCACTAACGAAAGTGAGATCTGATAGAGATGATAGTTTGATATTTTTGGTAATTTTTATTATAAGAACAGAAAGTAAAAGCGGAAAAGTAAAGTAGATTGTAGATTGATATGTTGAGAACAGACCCGGGGGCCATAGTGTTCTATAGTGTCTTCTCTCATGATAGCGATATTCTATGGCGGGTAAACAAATTACTATGGAGCAATTGATAGAAGAGCGAATAATTATGAGACTATCTAGGCATGATCATTATATATAGGCATCATGTCCGAGACAAGTAGACCGAAATGATTCTGCATCTACTAGTATTACTCCACACATCGACCGCTATCAAGCATGCATCTAGTGTATTGAGCTCATAAAAACAGAGTAACGCCTTAACCAAGATGACATGATGTAGAGGGATAAACTCAAACTTAGTGATATAAACCCCATCTTTTTATCCGCGATGGCAACAATACAATACGTGCCTTGCTGCCCCTACTATCACTGGGAAAAAAACCGCAAGATTGAACCCAAAGCTAAGCACTTCTCCCATTGCAAGAACTATAGATCTAGTAGGCCAAACCAAACCAATAATTCGAAGAGACTTGCAAGGATATCATAATCATACATAAAAAGTTTAGAGAAGAACAAAATATTTCTCATAGATAATCTTGATCATAAACCCACAATTCATCGGATCTCGACAAACACACCGCAAAGAGATTACATCAAATAGATCTCCTCGAAGACCGAGGAGAACTTTGTATTGAGATGCAAAGAGAGAGAAGAAGCCATCTACATACTAGCTATGGACCCGAAGGTCTATGGTATACTACCCACAACTCATGGTGAGGCAATGATGATGATGTAGAAGCACTCCGTGGAAGATCCCCCCTCCGGCGGAGCTCTGGAATAGGCCCCGAGATGGGATCTCACGGGAACAGAAGGTTACAGCGGTGGAACTAGGGTTTTCTCTGTTGTTCTAATGGTTTCAGGGTAAGTAGGTATATATAGGAGGAAGGAGGGCACCGGGGGCCTAATGTGGGGCCCACGAGGCAGGGGGGCGCGCCCTATAGGGGGGGCGCCCCCGACCCTTGTGGGCAACATGTATGCCCTACTACGTGGTTCTTAAGTCTCCCGTGCGTGATTTTCTCCAAAAATATCTCTCCCGAAGGTTTCATTCCGTTTGGACTCCGTTTAATATCCCTTTTCTGTAAAACCCTGAAACAGGCAAGAAACAGCAATCTGGACTGGGCCTTTAGGTTAGTAGGTTAGTCCCAGAATAATATAAAAGTGTATGACAAAGCCCATTAAACATCCAAAACATCATAAATCATAGCATGGAACAATCAAAAATTATAGATACGTTGGAGACGTATCAAGCATCCCCAAGCTTAATTCCGGCTCGTCCTCGAGTAGGTAAATGATAAAAACGGAATTTTTGATGTGGAATGCTAACCAACATAGTTTTTCAATGTAATTCTCTTAATTGTGGCATGAATGTTCAGATCTAAAAGATTCAAGACAAAAGTCTATATTGACATAAGAAATAATAATACTTAAGCATACTAGCAAAGCAATCATGTCTTCTCAAAATACTATGGCTAAAGAAAGTTATCCCTACAAAATCATACAGTCTGGCTATGCTCCCTATTCATCACACAAAATATTCATACCATGCACAACCCTGATTTCAGCCAAGCACTTGTTTTCATACTCTATTCTTTCAAACCTTTCAACTTTCACGCAATACATGAGCGTGAGCCATGGACATAGCACTATGGGTGGAATAGAGAGGTGGTTGTGGATAAGACAAAAAGGAGGGAGATAGTCTCACATCGACTAGGCGTATCAATGGGCTATGGAGATGCCCATCAATAGATATCAATGTGAGTGAGTAGGGAGTGCCATGCAACGGATGCACTAGAGCTAAATATATATGAAAGCTCAACAAAAGAAACTAGTGGGTGTGCATCCAACTTGCTTGCTCATGAAGACCTAGGGTATTTGAGGAAGCCCATCGTTGGAATATACAAGCCAAGTTCTATAATGAAAATTCCCACTAGTATATGAAAGTGACTAAACATGAGACTCTCTATCATGAAGAACATGGTGCTACTTTGAAGCACAAGTGTGGAAAAAGATAGTAGCAATTGTCCCTTTTTCTTTTCTTTCCTTTTTTTCTTTTTTTGGAGGGGCTTTATTGATTTTTCCTTTCCTCACATGGGACAATTCTCTAATAATGATGATCATCAAACTTTCATTGAATTACAACTCGATATTACAACTCGATACTAGAACAAAGTATGACTCTATATGAACGCCTTCGGCGGTGTACCGGGATGTGCAATGAATCAAGAGTGACATGTATTGAAATTATGCATGGTGGCTTTGCCACGAATACGATGTCAACTACGTGATCATGCATGGCAATATGACAATATGAAGCGTGTCATATGAACGGAACGGTGGAAAGTTGCATGGCAATATATCTCGTAATGGCTATGGAAATGCCATGATAGGTAGGTATGGTGGCTGTTTTGAGGAATATATATGCTGGTTGTTTTGAGGAAGGATATATAGTGGGTGTATGGTACCGGTGAAAGTTGCGCGGTACAGGAGAGGCTAGCAATGGTGGGAGGGTGAGAGTGCGTATAATCCATGGACTCAACATTAGTCATAAAGAACTCATGTACTTATTGCAAATATCTACGAGTCATCAAAATAAAGCAATCAACGCATGCTCCTAGAGGGGGAGGTTGGTAGGAGTTAACCATCGCGCGCCCCCGACCTCCACACAAAGGTTGACACTTTACAAATACCTCATGCTCTAACTTCGTCACATAGCGGTTCACCATACGTGCATGCTACAGGAATCACTAACCTTAACACAAGTATTTCTCAATTTCATAATAACTCCACTAGCATGACTCTAATATCACTATCCTCATATCTCAAAACAATTATCAAGCATCCAACTGCTCATCATATTCAATGAACCTATTGTGAAAGTTTTTACTACATTGATATTCGATGTCTATCATGTGATGACTAGTTTTATAGCCTAAGCACATTACCTTGCTGTTTTAATAGACTCTCAAAAGGATATAAGTGCGGTATGAGAGTTCAACAATTTCTTCAAAATATTATCACCACCGTGCTCTAAAAGATATAAGTGAAGCACTAGAGCAAAAACTATTCAACTCAAAAGATATAAGTGAAGCACATAGAGTGTTCTAACAATTCCTTGGCCATATTTAACTCTCTCAAATAGGTGTGTCCAGCAAGGATAATTGTTGCAAACTAACAAGCAAAGACTCAAATTATACCAGACGCTCCAAGTAAAACACATATCATGTGGTGAATAAAAATATAGATAATCTTGATATAAACCACAATTCATCGGATCTCGACAAACATACCGCAAAAAGTGATTACATCGAATAGATCTCCTCGAAGACCGGGGAGAACTTTGTATTGAGATCCAAAGATAGAGAAGAGGCCATCTAGATACTAGCTATGGACCCCGAAGGTCTGTGGTAAACTACTCACAACTCATGGTGAGGCGATGATGATGATGTAGAAGCACTCCGTGGAAGATCCGCCTTCAGCGGAGCTCCGAAACAGGCCCCAAGATGGGATCTCATGGGAACAGAAGGTTACGGTGGTGGAACTAGGGTTTTCTCTATTGTCCTGATGGTTTCGTGGTACGTAGGTATATATAGGAGGAAGAAGGGCACCGGGGCCAAACGTGAGGCCCATGAGGCAGGGGCACGCCCTATAGGGGGGGCGCCCCCACCCTCATGGGCACCACATATGCCCTACTCCGTGATTCTCAAGTATCCAGTGCGTGATTTTATCCAAAAATATCTCTCCCGAAGGTTTCATTCCGTTTGGACTCCGCTTGATATCCCTTTTCTGTAAAACCCTGAAACAGGCAAAAAAGAGCAATCTAGACTGGTCCTTTGGGTTTGTAGGTTAGTCCCAAAAATAATATAAAAGTGTATGAAAAATCCCATTAAACATCCAAAACATCATAAATAATAGCATGGAACAATCAAAAATTATAGATACGTTGGAGACGTATCAGCCATCTGCTGGCAGACAGCAAAGAGCTTTGCCATCAGCCAGCAGACGGCAAAGCTGCCACATGGCAGCTACATGTGCAACTTGGGTTGTACTGGGCTGGCCTATATGGCATGCTTTGTCGTCTGCTGGCAGACGGCAAAGACATTTTCTTCTTTGTTGTCTATCAGCAGATGGCAAAGCATGTGCCTCGGGCACCTGGGATAACCACTTTGTCGTCTACTGGCAAACAGCAAAGACCTTTGTATCATTGTCGACTGCCAGTAGACAGCAAAGCACGCCGTTAACCCCTAATGGAACTAACCTGACACCCTTGTCGTCCATGCTCTTTGCCGTCTGCTGGCTGACGGCAAAGGCCTTTGAATCTTTGCCGTCCGCTAGCAGATGGCAAAGTTCCCTTTACTGTAGTTTGTACAGCCGGGCGGTTTTCCTTTTGCTGGCTGACAGAAAAGGCCTTTGCCGTCCGCCAGCCATGCCTTTGCCGTCTGCCATGGCAGATTGCAAAGTTCCTGATTCCTGTAGTGTACAGCGAACGCAAAGTGTGTTTGTCGGGAAGATGGGCTAGCAATAATTATGTGTGCTTTTGTGCGACATGTGTGACATCAAAGTTGTGCATTGGGTATTTGAACATCAAACCACCCTTTTCATATTCCCTCTATTCCTAAATATAAGACTTGTTAGACATTTCTAATGCACTACAACATACAGATGTATGTAGACATTATTTAGAGTGCAGACTCACTCATTTTACTCTGTATGTAGTCATTTGTTAGAATCTCTTGAAATACTTATATTTGGGATGGAGGGAGTACATATATTTGGTCCACATGCAAGTGTTTTCATGTTCTAACCCTTTTCTGCATTTTTCGCCAAATTTATAGACAACAGACGAGTCAAATGCAGTAACCGGTTGTGATCGCGTACGCAACACACACGGTTTGGTAGGACTACCCGTGTGCCGCGAACCTGCCACGTCACCCTCATCATCACAGTAGGTCGGGATCCACGAGGCTTCCCTCCCGCTCTCGGAAATGTCTACTCCCTCGCAATCTCAAAAATATCTACTCGTGTAGAGGGGTTTTCTGATTGATAGCACACGATCGGTATGTGTGGACCGTGTGCAATGTCTGTTACTCCCGCTCAGCTTCAATCCATTGATTGACATTTTTATTAGCCCCAGCATTTTTACTCCCACCTGCATCCCTCTCAATCTCAAAAATATATGCTCGGATAGATTGTTATTATGTTTGATAGCACATGATTATTATGTTTTAACCGTGTGTGATGTTTGTTACTCCTGCCCCGCTCTGCTTCAATCCCTTGATCCAAATTTTCTTTAGCCCAACCATTTACTCCCACCTAGTAAAATTTTCAATACCCACGACATTTCCTCAAACACACACAAACACACCACCCCTCCCTGGCTCGAAACCCTAGCTAGGTCGCTGCCAACGCCGCCGCGCCGCCTCCATCATCAACCTCTGCCAGTCTACCCGTGCAGGTTACCCAGCGATAGACATACCCTCACGGCCCTGAGTTTGTTAGATGACGCCTGCGAAACGCCCCCTTTCCCATAGATCCCCATCCCCACCCCGTCCCCCACTTCATAGCGTCGCAGCCTAAGCCCGGCTACGCTTCCCGAGGAGCTCGAGGAGCGAATGGCCCAAAAGAGCTTTACCACGGCCTCTTCGCCCGACGTTGGCGAGGTGGCCGCCGAGGAAGCTGATGACAATGACTGGCCATGGCCTTTCAATCAGCGACCTAGAGTGTGATGTGCTGGCATGTTATGACATCGAGGTCATCGACGGCGATGGCTTGACGCGAGCTATGTCACAAGTTAAGTTGCCCACCCCCAACCCCTCGGGTTCGACAAACGCCGATCTCATCGATGGCCCTGCCGCTGATCTCATGTGGCTCGTTACGAACAATTTGCAATCCTTCATCGCCATCGAGTCCCTTTTGTCATTTCTGAAGGATACGTTCTACAACGCTGGCTTGGGATCCTAAGCTGCCAAGTCAGACCTCATCGACGGTGAGGACGAGCAGGAGCCCATCTGTGACAAGTGAGGAAACCGATAGTTTGTTTTGCCGTGCCTCTTCACTGGGGGAATTCCATGATTTTTTTTTCAACCCCCTTTTCTAGTGATAACTTGTCCATCATTTATTGCTACATTTGCTTGTTGGCATTACGCCTTGTTTATTTCAACGATTTTTGGTTGTTCGGTTGTTTGTACTTAGCATATGTCCAGTTTCAATTGCCATCTTCGGTTGTTCGTAGTATGCCTTGTTTATTTCAGTTATTCATAACGTGATGTTCTATATGTGCAAGTGTGAATTGTGCAGTTCAAAATCATGAATACCAGTTTTAACAATAGTTATATGAATAGCTATATTTAGTTGTTGTTAATCATGTTGTAGTTAACACGCCTTTCCATTTGATTTAATAATAACTAATGTACTTAGACCTACACAATAAAAGTTTTAATGACTATGATTGCTTGTTTTTAAATGATAGGCCTGTTGTAGTTAACACATGTGTGCTTAAGCCTTCGCCATGTAGCTATCATTTGTAGATTATGTTGTCTACCATGGATATATTTGGTTTATGTTTAGCCTATTGTGCATAACATGCCTTTAGATGTACTTACAGAGGAAAATATTGGGAACAACTGATGTTTACCATTGAGGTTAGTTTCATCCCATGTCTTATATATAATCATTGTTCAGGATATCGGTAGTTGGTACAATATAAGCCTGGGGCAGATAAGGTATTAATCGTCGAATCAGGCATTTAACTGAATAAATCTGTAACCCATTTATCGGTAGGTAAACTAGGGCCATATCTAACATCCAAGGCTACATAGTAAGATGCATTGTAGTGAATGACTAAATATGCAAGCCTAGGCCACATAGTAACAAGGAAGGGTTGTTTGGTTCTAGGCCTAGGAATGCACACTTTGCCATACAATGTTTCCAAACTTGCCGAAGGGTTAGTGATGTGGTACCATAGTGTGGCGTGCCTCGGATGTGGCTTGAATGAAACATACGCCGGAGTTGGTCAAACTTGCCTAACCTTAGGTGTGGCAACCTTTGGCAAATGTGCCACACTTTGCCACATATTTTTGCCAAGCTTGCCTAAGGTTAGTTCATCAAAATGAGAGCCACAAGTTGGCAAGCCTAAGGTAATCTTGCCACACTTTTTGTGTGTATGCCATGTGGGGCCCTAGTGTGGCTTGCCTAAAGTGTGGCTTAAACCAAACACTCACCTAAGTTGGTCAAATTTGCCTAACCTTAGGTGTGGCAACCTTTGTCAAAGTTAGTCACAAACCAAATAGCCCCGTAGTCTCAAACCAATAGTGTTACCTTAATGTTCTGATGATGTCCTGATATATACATAGAAGAGCAGCAAGAAGAAGAACAACACAACAACAGTTAACTACAGTTAAATGGATGATATTTGTAAAAATGTAATAAACTCCCATCGCCGCCATAATATAAGATGATTATTCATCCATGCCGTGAGTATTTTGGATGTTATAAGAACTTATATAATGGGACGGAGGGAGTGTTGTACTACATCGTTGTGCAATTGATGTTTAGCTTCTAATATTAACTTGGTGCTTTTAGGTACATGTCATTGGTAAAGATTTGTTCTTCGACCCTTTTTGCGTATGAGGCAATGAGATATTGATGAACCAGCATCTAAGTGACGAAACTAATAAACATTTTTTACTAAAATGGGTCAAAAGATGGCAATTAAACTTTCTGTTTACACTTTATCCAAGACAACAGTGAACTCTAGCATGGTAAGTAAGAACTCTTCAGCCTTGTTTTTACTACCCACAATGAGTTGTGTTAGATGTCAATGTCTGAATCTTTTTCCATTGAAGTGGTTCTCGAAGTAGTTTACTCAAGATTACCTCTCAAACTACACGATTGGTAGCCATGAAAAGGTTAAAGTATTTCTACCAGAACACAATGACTATCTATATGTCCACAAGAGTCATGAAGACAGTGAAGAATGGGCGGTCAGCCATCACAAGGGGTTGGACTTGAGTCGTGTGTGCCTTCTGGATGGAGGAGAGCACAATGTGGGCATTCTGCATCACCTTGTTCAGCAACCAGAATCTCTTTTGAATCTTTCTTTACCATGTTTAATAGTACAAGTACACAACCCTGGTTCATCATTCTTTATTTGGTGCTTATGTAATTCTTGAACAAATGTATCTATGCATCGATAACGCATTGGTTGTTTAACCTGATGGATATGAATAAAGTTATAGCTAATATTCAATTTCAATTTCGATATAATTTTAAATAGCAGCCATTTAATTAGAGTCGAAATATACTCTAGTTGTCATTACGGCACACGCGGTCTGTAAAACACAACCGTTTGTGATATCCAGCATAATCCGATACAGTTTGCGGAGAGAAAATGTGTGTGCACATGCACACATTTACCGTCTGGGAAGCATGTGTGATGTTAGACAATATCACAAACGGTGCAAGGAAACTAAAAGTTTGTGATATTCGGCCTATCATACACTGTTTATAATCATGAATTGTTTCGGATGTCGTAGGTATTGTAAACGTTGCACCGGATAATAGCGTTTGCGATTATTATCATGTATGACACTGGTACGATAGTCCGACATTTCGTAATCCTGTCCGACACTCGTACGATGATTAGGTAATCTTCTTACTTAGAGACCGCATATGGTTCGATAGAAGTGAATGTGTGTGATAGTGTCCTTATCGCACACGCTGGACAATTAGTAATTGTTTGTGATGGGGTGCGCATCCTAAACGTTGCACCACAGAATAGCATGTGCAATGGTAATGCCATCACACACGAGTAGAAAGGATAGAGAATTTGGGATATTCCATCAATCACAAACAGTTGTTTGACGAATCGTGTTTGGGATACATGACAGCAAGCATATGCTTAGTTATCCAAAACATATTCATTGCTACTCCCTATCCCCGACAGTTTCTGGGTCGTGTGGGTAGGACCCCCCCCTATCGCCCACACTCACCAGGCGACATTTTAAAATGTCATCACGGAAAGGGTGAGAAATTTTTTGTATAGCACCTCGTTGTACCAGTGTGAATGGATTGTTACTCTAGCATGAGAAGTTTTATGATGATATATTGTTGTTATGATAAGGACGGATGCTTCCATGTCTGTATTTTATTTTTATCGACACCTCTCTCTCTCTCTCTAAACATGTGGTCATGATTATCTATTTTGGCTTTAGCTTGAGGACAAGTGAGGTCTAAGCTTGGGAGAGTTGGTATGTCCATTTTTCATCATGTTTTTGTGTTGATATGTATTCCATTATGGATTGTTATTACACTTTATAATACAATTTTTATGCCTTTCCTCTCTTATTTTGCAAGTTTTACATGAATAGGGAGATTGTTGGCAGCTAGAATTCTTGACCAGAAAGGGCTATATCGGATACGAAGCACCGCCATCTCGAAGCGGAACCTGGGCATGAGCACGTTTGCTCTCGGGCGGAGAGATTCCATCGGGGAAACTTTCCCCCGAGAAGGGGAAATCCAAGTTATCGTCATCACCAAAACCCTCTCATTGTGGGCGCACCAGTATTCATGAACATCTTCACCAACACCTTATCATCTCAAACCCTAGTTCATCTCTTGTATTCAATATGTGTCTCAAAACCTCAGATTGGTACATGTGGGTTGCTAGTAGTGTTGACTACATCTTGTAGTTGATGCTAGTTGGTTCATTTGGTGGAAGATTATATGTTCAGATCCTTAATGATATTCAATACCCCTCTGATCTTGAGCATGAACATAATTTGTGAGCAGTTACTTTTGAGGACATGGGTGAAGTCTTGTCATAAGTAATCATGTGAATTTGGTATTCGTTCGATACTTTGATGATATCTATGTTGTTCCTTCCTTTAGTGATGTCATGTGAATGTTGACTACATGACACTTCACCATCTTTTGGCCCAAGGGAAGGCATTGTGGATTAGTAATTATATGATGGGTTGCTAGAGTTACAAAAAACTTAAACCCTAGTTTATGCGCTATTGCATAAGGGGCTGATTCGGATCAATTGATGTCTACTACACAACCTTCTTCTTGTAGACGTTGTTGGGCCTCCAAGTGCAGAGGTTTGTAGGACAGTAGCAAATTTCCCTCAAGTGGATGACCTAAGGTTTATCAGCCCGTGGGAGGCATAGGATGAAGATAGTCTCTCTCCAACAACCCTACAACCAAATAACAAAGAATCTCTTGTGTCCCCAACACACCCAATACAATGGTAATTTGTATAGCTGCAATAGTTCGGCGAAGAGATGGTGATACAAGTGCAATATGGATGGTAGATATAGGTTTTTGTAATCTAAAAATATATAAACAGCAAGGTAATTAATGATAAAAGTGAGCACAAACGGTATTGCAATGCTTCGATACAAAGCTTAGGGTTCATACTTTCACTAGTGCAAGTTCTCTCAACAATAATAACATAACTGGATCATATAACTATCCCTCAACGTGCAACAAAGAGTCACTCCAAAGTCACTAATAGCGGAGAACAAACGAAGAGATTATTGTAGGGTACGAAACCACCTCAAAGTTATTCTTTTTGATCGATCTATTCAAGAGTCCGTAGTAAAATAACATGAAGCTATTCTTTCCATTCGATCTATCCTAGAGTTCGTACTAGAATAACACCTTAAGACACAAATCAACCAAAACCCTAATGTCACCTATATACTCCCATGTCACCTCAAGTATCCGCGAGTATGATTATACGATATGCTTCACATAATCTCATATTCATCTATTCAACCAACACAAAGAACTTCAAAGAGTGCCCCAAAGTTTCTACCGGAGAGTGAAGACGAAAACGTGTGCCAACCCCTATGCAAAGATTCCCAAGGTCACCGAACCCGCAAGTTGATCACCAAAACATACATCAAGTGAATCAATAGAATACCCTATTGTCACCACGGGTATCCCACGCAAGACATATATCAAGTGTTCTCAAATCCTTAAAGACTCAATACGATAAGATAACTTCAAAGGGAAGACTCAATCAATTACAAAAATGTAGAGGGGGAGAAACATCATAAGATCCAAATATAGTATCAAAGCTCGCGGTACATCATAATCGTGCCAAATCAAGAACACGAGAGAGAGAGAGAGAGATGAAACACATAGCTACTGGTACATACCCTTAGCCTCGAGGGTGAACTACTCCCTCCTCGTCATGGAGAGCGCCGGGATGATGAAGATGTCCACCGGTGAGGGATCCCCCCTCCGGAAGGGTGCCGGAACAGGGTCCCGATTGGTTTTTGGTGGCCACAGAGGCTTGCGGCGGCGGAACTCCCGATCTAGGTTTCTTTTCGAGGGTTTCCGTAATTATAGGAATTTTTGGCGTCGAGCACACTTTAGGGGGGGTATCCGAGTCATCCACGAGATAGGGGGCGCGCAGGGGCTAGGGTGCACCCTCCACCCTCGTGGACGGCTTGGGACTCTTTTGGCCCAACTATTTTATTTCGGGGGCTTCTTTTGGTCCATAAAAAATCATCAAAAATTGGCACATCAATTGGACTCCGTTCGGTATTCCTTTTTGTAAAAATTATAACCAAGGAAAAAACAGAAACTGGCACTGGGATCTAGATTAATATGTTAGTCCCAAAAATCATAGAAAATAGCATATAAATGCATATAAAACATCCAAGATGGATAATATAATAGCATGGAACAATAAAAAGTATAGATACGTTGGAGACGTATCAAGCATCCCCAAGCTTAATTCCTGCTCGTCCTCGAGTAGGTAAATGGTAAAAACAATTTTTTTGATGTGGAATGCTACCTAACATATTTATCAATGTAATTTTCTTTATTGTGGCATGAATGTTCAAATCCGAAAGATTCAAGATAAAAGTTTAATATTGACATGAAAATAATAATACTTCAAGCATACTAACAAAGTAATCATGTCTTCTCAAAATAACATGGCCAAAGAAAGTTTATCCCTACAAAATCATATAGCTTGGCTATGCTCCATCTTCGTCACACAAAATATTTAAATCATGCACAACCCCGGTTTCAGCCAAGCAATTGTTTCACACTTTAGTATTCTCATAATTTTTTAACTTTCACGCAATACATGAGCGTGAGCCATGGACATAGTACTATAGATGGAATAGAGTGGTGGTTGTGGAGAAGACAAAAAGGAGGAAGATGGTCTCACATCAACTAGGCGTATTAATGGGCTATGGAGATGCCCATCAATAGATATCAATGTGAGTTAGTAGGGATTTCCATGCAACGGATGCATTAGAGCTATAAATGCATGAAAGGTCAACAAAAGAAACTAAGTGGATGTGCATCCAACTTGCTTGCTCACGAAGACCTAGGGCATTTTGAGGAAGCCCATTGTTGGAATATACAAGCCAAGTTCAATAACGAAAATTCCCACTAGTAATATGAAAGTGACAACATAGGAGACTCTCTATCATGAAAAGCATGGTGCCATTATGAAGCACGAGTGTGGAAACAGATAGTAACATTGTCCCTTCTCTCTTTTTCTCTCATTTTTTTATTTTCTTTTTTTCTGGATCTTTGGCCTTTCTTTTTTTCCATTGGCTTCTTTGGCCTTTTTTTTCTCACACGGGACAATGCTCTAATAATGATGATCATCACACTTCTATTTCTTTTACAACTCGATACTTAGAACAAAATATGACTCTATATGAATGCCTCCGGTGGTGTACCGGGATGTGCTATGAATCAAGAGTGAGATGTATGAAAGAATTATGAACGGTGGCTTTGCCACAAATACAATGTCAACTACATGATCATGCAAGGCAATATGACAATGATGGAGCGTGTCATAATAAAAAGAACGGTGGAAAGTTGCATGACAATATATCTCGGAATGCCTATGGAAATGACATAATAGGTAGGTATGGTGGCTGTTTTGAGGAAGGTATATGGTTGGTGCATAGTACCGGCAAAAGTTGCACGGTACTAGAGAGGCTAGCAACGGTGGAAGGGTGAGAGTGCGTATAATCCATGGACTCAACTTTAGTCATAAAGAACTCACATACGTATTGCAAAAATCTACAAGTCATCAAAAACCAAGCACTACATGCATGCTCCTAGGGGAAGGGTTGGTAGGAGTTAACCATCGCGTGATCCCGACCTCCACACAAAGGAAGATAATCAAAGAAACACCTTATGCTTCAAATTTGTTACACAACGGTTCCCATACGTGCATGCTATGGGACTTGCAAACCTCAACATAAGTATTTCTCAAATTCACAATTACTCTACTAGCATGACTCTAATATCACCATCCTCATATCTCAATACAATCATAAAGAATCAAACTTCTCATAATATTCAATGCACTTTATATGAAAGTTTTTATTATATCCCTCTTGGATGCCCATCATATTAGGACTAGTTTGATAGCCAAAGCAAATTACCATGCTGTTCTAAAAGGCTCTCAAAATAATATAAGTGAAGCATGAGAGTTCATCAATTTCTTAAAATAAAACCACCGCCGTGCTCTAAAAAGATATAAGTGAAGCACTAGAGCAGACGACAAACTACTCCAAAAGATATAAGTGAAGATCAATGAGTAGTTGAATAATTATGTAACTATTTGAAGATTCTCTAACATTTAAGAATTTCAGATCTTGGGATATTATTCAAACAGAAATCAAAACAAAATAAAATAAATTGACGCTCCAAGCAAAACACATATCATGTGGTGAATAAAAATATAGCTCCAAGTAAATTTACCGATGAACGAAGACGAAAGAGGGGATGCCTTCCGCGGCATCCCCAAGCTTAGGATTTTGGTTGTACTTGAATTTAACTTTGGGGAGCCTTGGACATCCCCAAGATTATTCTATTGCCACTCCTTATTCCACAGTTCATCTAATCTTTACCGAAAACTTGAAAACGTCACAACACAAAACTCAACAGAAAACTCGTAAGCTCCGTTAGTATAAGAAAATAAAACCACAACTTAGGTACTGTTGTGAACTCATTCTAAATTTATATTGGTGTAATATCTACTGTATTCCAACTTCTCTATAGTTCATACCCTCCGATACTACTCATAGATTCATCAAAATAAGTAAACAACACATAGAAAACAGAATCTGTCAAAAACAGAACAGTCTGTAGCAATCTGTAACTTTCGATTACTTCTATAACTCAAAAAATTAGGAAATAAATTGGTGGACGTGCATAATTTGTCTATTAATCATCTGCAAAAAGAATCAACCTAAAAGCACTCTCCAGTAAAAATTGGCAGCTAATCTCATGAGCGCAAAGTTTCTATTTTTTTTACAGTAAGATCACATTAACTTTCACCCAAGTCTTCCCAATGGTTCTACTTGTCACTTTATTGAAACAAAAGCTATAAAACATGATTACTACAGTAGCTTAATCATGTGAACACACAAAAATAGTACGGGTAAATATTGGGTTGTGTCCCAACAAGCGCTTTTCTTTAATGCCTTTTAGCTAGGCATGACGATTTTAATGATGCTCGCATAAAAGATAAGAATTGAAACATAAAGAGAGCATCATGAAGAATATAACTAGAACATTTAAGCCTAACCCACTTCCTATGCATAGGGATTTTGTGAGAAAACAATTTATGGGAGCAAGAATCAACTAGAATAGGAAGGGAAAACAAGTAGAACTTCAAGATTTTAAGCACATAGAGAGGACACTTGATATTATTGCAACTCCTACAAGCATATATTCCTCCCTCATAATAATTTTCGGTAACATTATGAATGAATTCAACAACATAACCATCACATAAACAATCTTTTCATGATCCCCAAGCATATAAATTTTATTACTCTCCACATAAGCGAATTTCTTATGAATAGTAGTGGGAGCAAACTCAACAAAATAATTATCACTGAGGCATAATCCAATTGAAAACTATAATCATGATGACAAGTTTCATGGTTATCATTAAACTTAATAGCATACAAGTCATCACAATAATCATCATAGATAGCAACTTTGTTCTCATAATCAATTGGAACCTCTTCCTAAATAGTGGATTCGTCACTAAATAAAGTCATGACATCTCCAAATCCACTTTCATCAATATAATCATCATAGATAGGAGGCATGCTTTCATCATAATAAATTTACTCATCAAAACTTGGGGGACAAAAAATATCATCTTCATCAAACATAGCATCCCCAAGCTTGTAGCTTTGCATATCATTAGCATAATGTATATTCAGAGAATTCTTACTAACAACATTGCAATCAAGCTCATGATTCAAGTACTTAGTGCCAAACATTTTAATGCATTATTCTTCTAGCACTTTGGCACAATTTTCCTTTCCATCATTTTCACGAAAGATATTAAAAAGATGAAGCAAGATCTAAAGATATACCTTCCTAAAAGATTTAATTGCAAGATCTAAAGATATACTTTCAAGCACTCACCTCCCCGGCAACGGCGCCAGAAAAGAGCTTCGTTGATGGGATGTGAGTGTCGCTTACCTAGCCTCCCCAGCAACGGCGCCAGAAAAGAGCTTGATGTCTACTACACAACCTTCTTGTAGACGTTGTTGGGCCTCCAAGTGCAGAGGTTTGTAGGACAGTAGCAAATTTCCCTCAAGTAGATGACCTAAGGTTTATCAATCCATGGGAGGCGTAGGATGAAGATGGTCTCTCTCAAACAACCTTGCAACCAAATAACAAAGAGTCTCTTGTGTCCCAAACACACCCAATACAATGGTAAATTGTATAGGTGCACTAGTTCGGCGAAGAGATGGTGATACAAGTGCAATATGGATGGTAGATATAGGTTTTTGCAATCTAAAAATGTAAAAACAGCAAGGTAACTAATGATAAAAGTGAGCAAAAACGGTACTGCAATGCTTCGAAACAAGGCCTAGGGTTCATACTTTCACTAGTGCAAGTTCTCTCAACAATAATAACATAACTGGATCATATAACTATCCCTCGACATGCAACAAAGAGTCACTCCAAAGTCACTAATAGCGGAGAACAAACGAAGAGATTATTGTAGGGTATGAAACCACCTCAAAGTTATTCTTTCTGATCGATCTATTCAAGAGTCCGTAGTAAAATAACACGAAGCTATTCTTTCCGTTCGATCTATCCTAGAGTTTGTACTAGAATAACACATTAAGACATAAATGCACCAAAACCCTAATATCACCTAGATACACCAATGTCACCTCAAGTATCTGCGGGTATGATTATATGATATGCATCACACAATCTCAGATTCATCTATTCAACCAACACAAATAACTTCAAGGAGTGCCCCAAAGTTTCTACCGGAGAGTCAAGACGAAAACGTGTGCCAACCCCTATGCATAGATTCCCAAGGTCACGAAACCAGCAAGTTGATCACCAAAACATACATCAAGTGAATCAATAGAATACCCCATTGTCACCACGGGTATCCCACGCAATACATACATCAAGTGTTCTCAAATCCTTAAATACTCAATCCGATAAGATAACTTCAGAGGGAAAACTCAATCCATTACAACAAGGTAGAGGGGGAGAAACATCATAAGATCCAACTATAGTAGGAAAGCTCGCGGTACATCAAGATCGTGCCAAATCAAGAACACGAGAGAGAGAGAGAGAGATCAAACACATAGCTACTGGTACATACCCTCAGCCCCGAGGGTTAACTACTCCCTCCTCATCATGGAGAGCGCCGGGATGATGAAGATGGCCACCGGTGAGGGATCCCCCCTTCGGCAGGGTGCCGGAACAGGGCCCGGATTGGTTTTTGGTGGCTACAGAGGCTTGCGGTGGCGGAACTCCCGATCTAGGTTTCTTTTCGGGGGTTTCTGTATTTATAGGAATTTTTGGTGTCAGGCACACGTCAGGGGGGTCTCCGAGTCGTCCACGAGATAGGGGGACGCCCAGGGGGGTAGGGCGTGCCCTCCACCCTCGTGGACGGCTCGGGACTCTTCTGGCCCAACTCTTTTACTCCGGGGGCTTCTTTTGGTCAATAAAAAAATCAAAAATTGGCACGTCAATTGGACTCCGTTTGGTATTCCTTTTCTGTAAAATTCATGTGTGTCCTTAAGAACGCTTTGCTTATTATAAGAGACCATTCCGGCCTGTCCTTTGCTACAAAAAGGATTGTGCTACGCTTACTGCACCTTGGTTATCATTAGTACTTCTTGCTCGTTACAAATTATCTTGCTATCAAACTACTTGTTACTGATAATTTCAGTTCTTGCAGAAAATACCTTACTGAAAACCGCTTGTCATTTCCTTCTGCTCCTCATTGGGTTCGACACCCTTGTCAAAAGGACTATGATTGATCCCCTATACTTGTGGGTCATCAAGTACCCCCTAGTCTAGGAAACCATTAGTAGCCCTTTGAACATGTCTTCAAATTGGGGACGCTCCTCGGTTCTTCCAAATTGCTCTTCATCTTCGATCATCGGTATTGAAAGCTAGTTCAGAAAATCTTCCCATCTTCGATCTTGAGGATCATCGAGGTGAATCCGAAGATTTTACACATGTGGTATCTGAAGAATCCCTTTAAGGTTTCAGCATTTATCAATCCCATCAGTGTCAAAACTGGCGGATCCCGTGTAGGGGGTCCTGAACTGTGGATCTCGGATTGATGGGTAACAGGAGACGAGGGACATGATGTTTAACTAGGTCCGGACCCTCTCGAAGAGGTAAAACCCTACGTCCTACACTCCTGCTTGATTATATTGTTGGGTGTATAAGGATTACAAGGTTAATCTACCATGAGTTCAGATGAACTAAACCCTAGATGAGTCGGATGGTTCTTCTTCTAGCCTAAATAAACTAAACCCTCGGGTTTATATAGGCACCAGGGGTATCTAGGTTTACACATAGTCGGTTGCTAACAAGGGATAGACACACACATGAATCTTTTCTTGAAGTGCATGTCAAGTCTTCGAAGCTTTCCTTTTAGGGCACGGGGTAATCTGAAACTCGGCCTTCCTCAACAGAATCCGGAATAGTCATTCAGTCCAGCCCATCAGAGATAGGCCGAGGACCCCCTTATCCAGGACACCCTCAGTAGCCCCCGAAATAGTCTTCGAAGCCGAAGTATATGCGAACGGTCATTGGTTTTGTTGACCTGTTCTGTCCATCAAAATGTCGTTTGAATTATCCCCGGCCATACGTCTGCAAAGCAACGTCACTGCACTGAAGTGTTTACGTAACTTTAATCCCAAAGGCCATCCGTCCTTGTGTAGACAATGCCTTATCTGACAACTTTTGGTGAAGGGTCACAAGCGGTAACAGCCACCGACCAGTTATGAAAACTCGATACACAGTTCAAGGCCGTTGTTTCATTGGCACATCCCATCAATATGGAGATCGAGCCCCGTTTTGAAGGGATATGATCAATAATTTGGGCTATCCCATGCGCGCATAATGGCACGATTATATCGGGAAGTGGCATGGTCTGTGGCGCAGTAAAAGGATTCCGAGCTTACAACAGCTTATAAAAAGGGAAGCAGCCATCAAGTTCTCCCTACACCTTCACTTCTGCCATTGATGTTGCATGCTACTTCTTGAGCTTGCGTTGTATTCCCTCGAAGAGGAAAGGGAGATGCAACACAGTAGCGTAAGTATTTCCCTCAGTTTTTGAGAACCACGGTATCAATCCAGTAGGAGACCACGCGCGAGTCCCTCGCACCTGCACAAACAAATAAGAACTTCGCAGCCAACGCGAAAAGGGGTTGTCAATCCCTTTAAGGTCACTTACAAAAGAGAGATCTGATAGAGATGATAGTTTATATTTTTGGTATTTTTAGTTTATAAGAACAGGAAACAAAAGCAATAAAAGTAAAGTAGATGTAGGTTGATATGTTGAGAATAGACCCTGGGGCCATAGTTTTCTCTAGTGGCTTCTCTCATGATAGTGATATTCTACGGCGGGTAAACAAATTACTGTCGAGCAATTGATAGAAAAGTGAATAATTATGAGACTATCTAGGCATGATCATTGTATATAGGCATCACGTCCGGGACAAGTAGACTGAAATGATTCTGCATCTACTACTATTACTCCACACATCGACCGCTATCCAGCATGCATCTAGTGTATTGAGCTCATAAGAACAGAGTAACGCCTTAAACAAGGTGACATGATGTAGAGGGATAAACTCAAGCAATATGATATAAACCCCATGTTTTTATCCTTGATGGCAACAATACAATACGTGCCTTGCTGCCCCTACTGTCACTGGGAAAGAACACCGCAAGATTAAACCCAAGCCAAGCACTTCTCCCATTGCAAGAACTATAGATCTAGTAGGCCAAACCAAACCAATAATTCGAAGAGTCTTGCAAGGATATTATGAGCACGCATAAGAATTTCAGAGAAGAACCAAATATCTTTCATAGATAACCTTGATCATAAATTCACAATTCATTGGATCTCGACAAACACACCGCAAAAAGAGATTACATCGAATAGATCTCCTCGAAGACCGAGGAGAACTTTGTATTGAGATCTAGAGAGAGAGAAGAAGCCATCTAGATACTAGATATGGACCCAAAGGTCTGTGGTAAACTACCCACAACTCATGATGAGGGCGATGATGATGAAGAAGAAGAACTCCGTGATGGATCCCCTTCGGTGGAGCTCCGGAACAGGCTCCAAGATGGGATCTTCACGGGAAAAGAAGGTACGGCGGTGGAATTAAAGTTTTCTCTCTGTTCACGGAGTTTCTGGGGTACGTAGACTTATATAGGAAGAAGGAGGGCACCGGTGGATGCTCGAGGGGGGCACGAGGCAGGGGGCGCGCACTGGGAAGGGGGGCGCGCCCCCACCCTCGTGGGCCACCTCTTGATCCCCTATCGTGGTTCTCAAGGTCCGCGTGCGTGATTTTCTCCAAAAATATCTCTCGCGAAGGTTTCATTCCGTTTGGACACCGTTTGATATTATTTTTCTGCAAAACCCTGAAACAGGCAAAAAACAGCAATCTAGACTGGGCCTTTGGGTTAGTAGGTTAGTCCCGAAAATGATATAAAAGTGAAAGATAAAGCCCATTAAACATCCAAGACTTCATAAATAATAGCATGGAACAATAAAAAATTATAGATACGTTGGAGACGTATGAAGCATCCCCAAGCTTAATTCCTGCTCCTCCTCGAGTAGGTAAATGATAAAGAAAGAATTTTTGGTGTGAAATGCTAACCAATATAGTTTTTCAGGGTAATTCTCTTAATTGTGGCATGAATGTTCAGTTCTGAAAGATTCAAGATAAACATCTATATTGACATAAGAAATAACAATACTTCAAGCATACTAACAGAGCAATCATGTCTTCTCAAAATACTATGGCTAAAGAAAGTTATCCCTACAAAATCATATAGTCCAGCTATGCTCCCTCTTCATCACACAAAATATTCATATCATGCACAACCCTGATTTTAGACAAGCACTTGTTTTCATACTCTATCTTTTCAAACCTTTCAACTTTCACGCAATACATGAGCGTGAGCCATGGATATAGCACTATGGGTGGAATAGAGGTGGTTGTGGAGAAGACAAAAAGGAGGGAGATAGTCTCACATCGACTAGGCGTATCAACGGGCTATGGAGATGCCCATTAATAGATATCAATGTGAGTGAGTAGGGATTGCCATGCAACGGATGCACTAGAGCTAAGTATGAATGAAAGCTCAACAAAAGAAACTAGTGGGTGTGCATTCAACTTGCTTGCTCACGGAGACCTAGGGCATTTGAGGAAGCCCATCGTTGGAATACACAAGCCAAGTTCTATAATGAAAGTTCCCACTGGTATATGAAAGTGACTAAGCATGAGACTCTCTACAAAGAACATGGTGCTACTTTGAAGCACAAGTGTGGAAAAAAGATAGTAGCAATTGTACCTTCTCTCTTTTCTCTCATTTTTTGGAGGGGCTTTCTCGCTTTTTTTATTAGCCCCTCTCTATTTTTTTGGGCCATCTCTTGTTTTTGGCCTTACCTCACATGGGACAATGCTCTAATAATGATGATCATCACACTTTTTATCACAACTTGATACTACGACAAGTATGACTCTACATGAATTTCTCCGGCGGTGTACCGGGATATGCAATGAATCAAGAGTGACATAAATGAAAAATTATGCATGGTGGCTTTGTCACAACTACGATGTCAACTACATGATCATGCATGGCAATATGACAATATGATGCGTGTCATATGAACGGAACTGTAGAAAGTTGCATGGCAATATATATCAGAATGGCTATGGAAATGCCATGATAGGTAGGTATGGTGGCTGTTTTGAGGAACACTATGGTGGCTGTTTTGACGAAGGACATATAGTGGGTTTATGGCACCGGCGAAAGTTGCGCGGTACAAGAGAGGCAAGCAATGGTGGAAGGGTGAGAGTGCGTATAATCCATGGACTCAACATTAGTCATAAGAACTCATATACTTATTGCAAAAATCTACGAGTCATCAAAAAAAGCAATCAATGAATGCTCCTAGGGGGGAGGTTGGTAGGTGTTAACCATCCCGCGCCCCCGACCTCCACACAAAGGTTGGCACTCTACAAATACCTCATGCTCTAACTTCGTCACATAGAGGTTCACCATACGTGCATGATACGGGAATCACTAACCTTAACACAAGTATTTCTTAATTTCATTATAACTCCACTAGCATGACTCTAATATCACTATCCTCGTGTCTCAAGACAATTATCAAGCATCCAACATCTCATTCTATTCAATGCACTTAGTGTGAATTTTTTACTACATTGACATTGGATGTCTATATTGTGAAGACTAGTTTCTTTAGCATAAACACATTACCATGCTGTTTTAATAGACTCTCAAAAGGATATAAGTGAAGCATGAGAATCAACAATTTCTACAAAATATTACCACCACCGTGCTCAAAAAGATACAAGTGAAGCACTAGAGCAAAAACTATTCATCTCAAAAGATATAAGTGAAGCACATAGAGTGTTCTAACAATTTATAGGCCATATTTATCTCTCTCAAATAGGTGTGTCCAGCAAGGATGATTTTGGAAAACTAACAAGCAAATACTCAAATTATACAAGACGCTCCAAGCAAAACACATATCATGTTGCGAATAAAAATATAGCTCCAAGTATAGTTACCGATGGATGAAGACGAAAGAGGGCATGCCTTCCCGGGGCATCCCCAAGAATAGGCTTTTGATTATATTGAATTTACTTGGGGTCCCATGGGCATCCCCAAGCTTAAGTCTTTGCTACTCCTTGTTCCATAGTCCATCAAAGCAATACTCAAAACTTGAAAACTTCACAACACAAAACTTAGACAAAAATTCTCGTGAGCTCCGTTAGTATAGGAAAGCAAACCACTACTCAAAAGTGCAGCAATGAATTCATTATTTGTTTATTTGGTGCTAAACCTACTGTATTCCAACTTCTCTATGGTTCATATCCACCAATACTACTCATAGATGCATCGGAATAAGCAAACAACACACGAAAAACAGAATATGTCAAAAACAGAACAATCTGTAGTAATCTGCAGGTTCCGCCTACTTCTGGAACTCCAAAAAATTCAAACTAAAATTTTAAATTTGAGTAATTTGTCTAACAATCATATTCAGAAAGAATCAACTAAAAAGCATACTCCAGTAAAATCTGAATACCACTTTAGCAAGCGCTAACGATTCTGTTTTTCACAGCAAGATCACATAAACTTCACACAAGTCTTCCCAAAGGTTCTACTTGACACAAACACTAAACAAAACATGAAACCACATCTAATCAGAGGCTAGATGCAATATTTATTCCCTAATAGCAACAAAAACAATAAACATAAAATTGGGTTGCCTCCCAACAAGCGATATCTTTTTACGCCCCTAGCTAGGCACGATACGAGATAATCTAGGTATTGCCATCTTTGGAAGGCAATCCATAAGTGGCTCTCATGATAGATTCATATGGTAATTTGATTTTCTTCCTAGGAAAGTGTTCCATGCATTTCCGTAACGGAAATTGGAATCTAATATTTCCTTCCTTCGTATCAATAATTGCACCAATCGTTCTAAGGAAAGGTCTACCAAGAATAATAGGACATGAAGGATTACAATCTATATCAAGAACAATGAAATCTACGGGCACATAATTCCTATTGGCAACAATAAGAACATCATTAATTCTTCCCATGGGTTTCTTAATAGTGGAATCCGCAAGATGCAAATTGAAAGAACAATCATCAAGCTCATGGAACCCTAGCGAATCACACAAAGTTTTTGAAATAGTGGAGACACTAGCACCCAAATCACACAAAGCATAGCATTCATGATATTTTATTTTTATTTTGTTAGTAGGTTCCCATTCATTATAAAGCTTTCTAGGGATAGAAACTTCTAACTCAAGTTTTTCTTCATAAGAATGCATCAAAGCATCAACTATGTGTTTGGTGAAAGCTTTATTTTTACTATAAGCATGCGAAGAATTTTGCACGGAGTGCAACAAGGAAATACAATCTATCAAAGAGCAATTGTAATAATTGAATCCCTTGAAATCCAAAGTAATGGGTTCATCACTATGCAAAGTTTTAATCTCTTCATTCCCACTTTTAGCAATTTTAGCATCAAGATCTATAAACTCCGAATCATTGGGACACCTTAAAGCAGAATCATCTCCAAGCCTATCTTCATCAAGATTTATACTAGAAAAAAAGGATCTAATAGGAGACACATCAATAACTTTCAGATCTTCATCTTTATTTTCATGATAACTAGAATAACATGATTTAATATAATCCTCTCTTTTAGCATGCATTCTAGCGGTTCGTTCTTTGCATTCATCAATGGAAATTCTCATGGCTTTGAGAGACTCATTGAAATCATGCTTAGGTGGGATAGATCTAAGTTTCAAAGAATCAACATCAAGAATAATTCTATCCACACTTCTAGCCAATTCATTAACCTTAAACAATTTCTCTTCAAGCATAGCATTGAAATTATTTTTGCGAGATCATAAACTCCTTAACACTAGTTTCAAATTCAGAAGGCATCTTTCCATAGGAGTTGGTGTAGGAATTACCATAATTATTAGAGGAATTACTAGGAAAAGGCCTAGGATTAAAATTACCTCTATAAGCATTGTTACCAAAATTATTCCTACCAACAAAATTCACATCCAAAGATTCATTGTTATTCTCAATCAAAGTGGACAAAGGCATATCATTAGGATCAGAAGAAGCACTCTTAGCAGCAAATAATTTCATAAGTTCATCCATCTTTCCACTCAAAACACTAATTTCTTTGATAGCATGCACTTTTTTACTAGTAGATCTTTCGGTGTGCCATTGAGAATAATTAACCATAATATTATCTAGGAGTTTGGTAGCTTCTCCTAAGGTGGTTTCCATGAAAGCGCCTCCGGCGGCCGAATCTAAAAGATTTCTAGAAGCAAAATTCAAGCCAGCATAAAAGTTCTGAATAATCATCCATAGATTCAAACCATGTGTAGGGTAATTGCGTATCATTAATTTCATTCTCTCCCAATATTGTGCAACATGCTCATGATCTAGTTTCTTAACATTCATAATATCGTTTCTAAGAGAGATGTTCTTAGCAGGAGGGAAATACTTAGAGATAAAAGCATATTTGCACTTATTCCACGAATCAATACTATTTCTAGGCAAAGAGGAAAACCAAGTTTTAGCACAATATCTAAGTGAAAACGGAAATAACTTCAATTTAACAATATTGTTATCCATATCCCTTTTCTTTTGCATATCACATAAATCAACAAAGTTGTTTAGATGGGTAGGGGCATCTTCGCTAGAAAGGCCGGAGAATTGATCTTTCATGACAAGATTCAACAAAGCAGCGTTGATCTCACAAGATTCAGCATCGGTAATAGGAGCAATCGGAGTGCTAATAAAATCATTGTTGTTGGTATTGGAGAAGTCACACGATTTGGTAATGTTCTGAGCCAGAGTGACAAGCAAGCAATCCAACACACACATGCAAACAAGAAGCAAGCGAACGATAAACACACGGCGGAAGAAGGGCAAATAAAACAGCAAGGGTGAAGTGGGGGAGAGGAAAACGAGAGGCAAATAAATGTAATGTGAAGGATAAGGGTTTGTGATAGGTACTTGGTATATGACTTCTGTGTAAGCCTCCCCAGCAATAGCACCAGAAATTCTTCTTGCTGCTTCTTGAGCTTGCGTTGTATTCCCTCGAAGAGGAAAGGGACATGCAGCAGAGTAGCGTAAGTATTTCCCTCAGTTTTTGAGAACAAAGGTATCAATCCAGTAGGAGACCATGCGTGAGTCCCTCGCACCTGCACAAACAAATAAGAACTTCGCAGCCAACACGATAAGGGGTTGTCAATCCCTTTACGGTCACTTACGAAAGTGAGATCTGATAGAGATGATAATTTATCTTTTTGGTATTTTCAGTATATAAGAACAACAAATAAAAGCAATAAAATTAAAGTAGATGTAGATTGATATGTTGAGAATAGACCCTGGGGCCATAGTTTTCTCTAGTGGCTTCTTGTAATGCCCCAGATGTAATACTTTCCCTATATGGCATATATATAACTTTGGCTTCATCAGTTCCATTCCGGGTTCTTCGTCTTTTCGGGTTTCGTCGTTTTGTCGTGTGCGTGTGTGCATTTCATCCATGTCATGTTGTCATGTGAATTGCATTGCATTTGTGTTGTCACTTGCATCCGGTCCCACTCGTCTCTTCCCGTTGTCCGTTTCGAGTTCTGATGCTCTCACACGTGCCCGTGGCATCCCCGAGTGCTTCTTTTGTGATGTGGCATTCAGAACTCTCAAAGAAAAGCTCGTCTCTGCTCCAGTTCTTACCCCTCCAGATGAGTCCAAGCCCTACGAAGTATTCTGTGATGCTTCTCTTCAAGGACTTGGTGGTGTTCTAATGCAGGACAAGAAAATTGTGGCATACACCTCTCGTCAATTGAAGCCAAGTGAGAAGAACTACCCCACACATGGTCTCGAGCTAGCAGCTGTGGTACATGCCTTGATCACGTGGAGACACCTTCTGTTGGGCAGAAAAGTCGACATCTTCACCGATCACAAGAGCTTGAAGTACATCTTCACGCAGCCGAACCTGAACCTTCGCCAGACTCATTGGGTTGAGATGATCCAAGAGTATGATCCAAGCATCGAATACACCCCTGGCAAGGCCAATGTCATTGCAGATGCCTTGAGCAGAAAGGCATATTGCAACAGACTCCCTATCAAGCCTTTCAGCGTGAGCTTTGTGAAGCATTCAGGAAGCTCAACCTCCAAGTTGTTCCGCAAGGCTTTCTTGCAAATCTTCAAGTTGCTCCTACCTTGGAAGATCAGATCCGTGAGGCCCAACTCAGTGATGCTATGGTGCAGAAATTGAAACATGGTATTGCAAAGGGTACTCCCAAATACAAGTGCTATCACGTTGATGAGAGAGATACCTTGTTCTTTCAGGACAGACTTGTGGTTCCCAAGGGTGATCTCAGGAAGCTCATAATGAACGAAGCACATGACTCCCTCCTCTCGATTCATCTTGGAAGTTCCAAGATGTATCAAGAGCTCAAGCAATCTTACTGGTGGACTCGCATGAAAAGGGATATTGCCCAATTCGTGAATGAATGTGATGTCTGCAGAAGAGCGAAGGCAGAGCATCAACGTCCAGCCGGTCTCCTCCAACCTCTTCCTATTCCCGAGTGGAAATTCGACCACATTGAAATGGATTTCGTCACTGGGTTTCCCAAGTCCAAGAAAGGGAATGATTCTATCTTTGGGGTGATTGACAAACTTGCCAAAGTAGCTCACTTCCTTCCAGTCAAAGAATCCATCAATGCAGCTCAGCTGGCAGAGCTGTACACTTCCAGAATTGTGTTCCTACATGGCATTCCTCAAGTTATCTCCTCAAACCATGGAAGTTTGTTCACATCCAAGTTCTGGGACCCCTTTCAGTCTGCCATGGGCACTAAGATCCGTTTCAGCACTGTGTTTCACCCTCAGACTAGTGGTCAAGTCGAGAGAGTGAACCAGATTCTAGAAGACATGCTCAGAGCTTGTGTCATCTCTTTTGGCATGAAGTGGGAAGATTGTCTCCCGTTTGTCGAGTTCTCTTACAACAACAATTTGCAAGCAAGTGGCGGCAAAGCTCCGTTTGAAATCCTCTATGGCAGATAGTGTCGTACTCCTCTCAATTGGTCCGAGACTGGTGAACGTCAACTTCTTGGCAATGACTTGATCTCAGAAGCCGAAGAAATGTGCAAAGTCATACGTGAGAATCTCAAGGCCGCCCAGTCACGTCAGAAGAGCTACTATGACGGCAAGCATCGTGATTTGGCCTTCAACATTGGTGATCATGTCTATCTCCGTGTTTCTCCTATGAAAGGCACCCAAAGATTCGGTATCAAAGGAAAGCTTGCTCCTAGATACGTGGGCCCTTTCAAGATCCTTGGCAAAAGAGGCGATCTAGCCTATCAACTTGAGCTCCCTTCCAACTTCGCTAATGTTCATGATGTGTTTCACGTGTCTCAACTCCACAAGTGCTTCAAGACACCTGAACGCACTATTCCGTTTGAGGAGATTGATCTTCAACAAGACTTGTCTTACCGAGAGCATCCCATTGCTATTCTAGAAGAAACCAAGCGCAAGACCCGCAACAAGTCAATCAAGTTCTTGAAAGTTAAGTGGTCACACCATACCGACCGAGAAGCTATGTGGGAACAAGAAGATCACCTTCGTTTCGAGTACCCTTCCTTTTTCCAGTCCTAGATCTCGGGACGAGATCTTTTCGTAGTAGAGGAGAGTTTGTGATGCCCCAGATGTAATACTTTCCCTATATGGCATATATATAAACTTTCGCTTCATCAGTTCCATTCCGGGTTCTTCGTCTTTTCGGGTTTCGTCATTTTGTTGTGTGTGTGTGTCTGCATTTTATCCATGTCATGTTGTCATGTGCATTGCATTGCATTTGTGTTGTCACTTGCATCCGGTCCCACTAGTCTCTTCCCGTTGTCCGTTGCGAGTTCCGATGCTCTCACACGTGCCTGTGGCATCCCCGAGTGCTTCTTTTTTGTGTGGCCGTGTAACGTTTTCGGAATGACATGAGACTTGTCGTGCGATGTTGTTTTGGTACGTGTAGGCCGCCTGTCAAGTTTCGTCGTGTTTGGAGTTCGGTTGGTACTCCAACGGTTAACCTAGTGGGCTAAAAGAACCTCTTCTTTGAGGCCCAAGACCCCCTCCACAACAGCCCACCAACCCAGCACAACCCTTCCCATCATCTCGGTCGTCGAATTGTGATCGCGTGGCCGAAAACCGCTCCGCATTTGGACTCTTCTAGCTCCTTGTGCCTATAAAAATGTCCACCCCTCCATTTTCCTCCAAAAACCCTAGCTCTCTCCTCCCCGCAGCCACCGGACACTTCGCCGCCGGGCTGGACATGTCCGACTAGGACCTCCGCCGCCACGTGTTGCCTCCCCGTTGGTCCAGCCCCGTGCCCACTTCCCCGCCGCCGTCCGGGCCCGCGAGGCCCGAGGAGGGCCCACCGCCGCAGCCCTCCGGGCCCGTCGCCTCCACACGACGCCGCGGCGCCTCGAGCTCCCTCCGCCTCCCGCACCTACCCCGCCGCCCGCCGGGCGCGCCGCCGCCGCCCCGGCGACAGGCCGCCGCCGGCCTCGCCATACGCCGCCGCCGCCGCAGCCTAGATCCCCACCGCCCGAAACCTCCGGCGATCCGCGCCCAGGGCCCCAGCAGCTCCCGTTGTTCCGCTGCCCTCGCCGGCGTCCCGCCGGGCCTCCCGCCGGCCGGATTGGGGCCGCCGCCGGCAGCCGATCCAGATCGGGCGCCGATCCGATGCCGCTAACCTAACGGGTCCCGGCGATGTTCGCCCGCTCCGCGTTGACTCCGAGGTTGACCCCGTTTTCCTCTGTCTTTGTTGTTTTTTTTTGTGGTCTGATGCATTATTGTGATGGCAATAACTTTTAGTGTGCTAGTCCGATTTGTGCATATGATACGTCAAAATGATCATGGTGATGTGTACTATGTTTTGTTCCATTGTGTCATGCTTGTTTGAGTCCATCTAGATGTCTTAATCTTCGTGACAAGAGTGCTACTTGATATAAACTGCTGCTACTTGTTATTTTCATGCCATGTTTGAGATGTGATAACTTGGTGCATGTTTATCCAAATGAAGCAAATGTTATGTCCAAATGTTCATCATGAGATGCTCTACATGTTGGTTGCTATAGCATGCATGTTAGAGTTCATATTGCCATGTTTATCTCTGTTGCAAAACTGCATGTGGCTGTTAGGTTTTGTAACTTGTTACGAGATGCCTAGTTGAGGAGCTCGTTGCTATTGATGTGTTTGCCCTCATTTTGCATGCCCATATGTTTTAGATTCTCCATCATGTGTTCATTGTTGTGGTGCAAACCTTGTGCCATGATATGCTTTGAGGTGACTTAAACATTCTCGCAAACATGCCATGATAGTGTTACTGTTTTAACACTTTGTGAAATTTCACTAAGTCTGGAATCTGTCTTATCCTGATGCTATGTTTGCTTGTTGTCCTAGGCAAATCCATGTTAGTTTTTGGGTGGCCATTGATCATTCCTTGTTGTATATATTGTTTTCTATCCATCCATGCCCTCACATGCTCTTTTGGGTTGCTGTAGCATATTTAATTCTTGCTCCCAAGTTGCTATAAAATATTACTGTCAGGTTTTTAGTGTCATGATCAAAATGTTATAGCTTGTTGCTATTGATCCATGCCTCCTATGGAGATGCTCCAATGGAGTTGTTTGCTGTAGGATATGTCTACTTCATGTCCATGCTTCTTGCCACCATATTGGAGTGATGTAGAGTATATATTTCTTGCTCCAAAGTTGCTATGTGGCTGTTATTTTCAGCTTTGCATTGTTTCTTGTTTCGGGTGTATCTTTTAGTCCGTTGCTCCGTTTTGAGCGTGCCCTACATGAAACTTGTGTGTTTTTGCATGTAGATGCATAATATCATCTTGTTAGAATGTTTGGAGTATGTTTGCTTGATGTTTGGGTGTATCTGGCACCGTTGCCATGCTTATCTTGTTTTGATCATATCTTCTAGACCGTAGCTCCGTTTTAAACAAACTTTATATGAAACTTGACTAGATTTTCGTGTAGATTGTCATGGTGCATGTTAACTTGCTGTTTATCAACTTTAACTTAATGTTTGATCAGTTCTGGACTAATTTTAAACTATGCATTTGAGGACTTACCGGTTTTGCCTTAAGTAGTTCCGGCCTCTTTTAAACCTGTTGTTTCTTGTGTTGTTTCTCTGTGCTTCCTACCTTGCCATGTTTTGCATCCTAAATAGGCTTGTCTTGCATACTACTTGCTTGAGTATATTGTCTTGTTCTTGTGCTGTTTCTCTGTGCTTCCTGTGTTGTCATGTTGTGCATCCTAAGTGCATCTGCAGTGCTTCCTAAGTGCATCATACATGCATCCTGTAGTTTGCACATTGCACCTTGTTTGATTTCGTGCCTCGTGTGTTCTTGTGTTGAGTAGAGCCGAAAGCCGAGACCGAGTACGAGAACGAGGTTACTACCGAGGTTGAGAACGAGGAGCCGTCTTACGATCCCATCGACGACTCGATGGGCAAGATGACCTGACCCAGATATCATTACTATCTTTGCCTATTGCTAGAATTCTCGCTCTTTAGCTTATTGCCTCAATGCCCATGTTTGTTTGTCAGCCTCCTATTGTAACCATGAATCCGTTTAACCACCCAACCTAGCAAAAGCCTTGTTTGGCTACGTAGGCTTCGCTCGGCCCCTCTTATAGCATTGCTAGCTGCAGGAGAAGATTTGAATATTCTTACTTCATGTTGAAGCTTGTTGGGATATCACACTATATGTCTATTAAATGAAATCATCTATATATTGGTAATGGGTGGAAGGCTAAGCCTCTTGCTTGGTGATTTGTTCCACTCATGCCGCCCTAGGAACCGTATAAACCGATGTTATGTTCCTTGATTTTGCGTTCCTCACACGGTTGGGGTTATGGGACCCCCTTGATAAACCGCTTAGCGCTAAGTCTTTTCCAGCAAGTCCCAACTTTGGTACTCCATTTGCCTAAACAACTAAAACTTGCATAGGGAGTAATTAACCCTCTTCTTAATCAACAACCCCGGGCCAGTGCTCCACATGAGTGTTGGTCCGAACTTGGGGTCCTGCGGGGCCACCTCAAGGAAACTCCAGGGCTGGTAAAAACCCGTAGCATCACCCATCCGGTCGTGGCCTGAGACAAGATACGCACGGCTACTATCAGGGTGTGGGCACGCTGGGTGGATTTGCTGGATTAGTCTTACCTTAGTCGGAGTATCTTGAGCACGGGATTCCGAGAATACTCGGGCCTTCCCACCTTGGAGTTGCGACTCCGCAGATCGTGGGCTTGTCATGGGCCAAGTTGGAACACCCCTGCAGGGTTATGAACTTTCTAAAGCCGTGCCCGCGGTTATGTGGCAGATGGGAGCTTGTTAATATCCGGTTGTAGAAAACTTGACACCATGTTCCAACACACTACCAGCGTGAGTACCGTGACGGTCATTTTCCGAAAGGGATTCGGGAAGTGAACACGGTGGGGTTATGTTTGACGTGTTTAGATAGGATCACTTCATGATCACTTTGACGCTCGTGGCACTTCTCTTCTCGCTCTCAATACGTAAGCTAGTGCTAGTGCAGCTGCAACCTTTTATCTTTCTTCAGCCTTGTTCCACACCCAAGGCTTAGATAGTACTGTTACCCGGGAACGGGATTGCTGAGTCCTCCGTGGCTCACAGATTCTACACCACACCAGATGCAGGTACCATGGTGAACTACTCAGGTGACGGCACAGAGCTGTACTGGGAGTACGATGAAGAACGTAGCCGATATTATGTGCACTATCCCGATGATCAGTAGTGGTTTCTACTAGGGGCGATTCGAACCTGTGGCTTTATGTATTCCGGTATCTTTCATTTGGATCTTCACCCGTAGTCAGGTTGTGATGTTATTTGGATGATGTTTTGCTATGTAATGAATTGTGTGATGTGGCGAGTGTAAGCCAACTATCCTTTTGCAATTTCATCCCTATTTTTACATGAGTCGTGCAAAGATACCGAACTTGCGATCATTCCAAAATGGGCTTATACCTTTAAGTCGTGCCTCGACACGTAGGAGGTATAGTCCCATCCTGGGCATTACACTTCTCTCATTATAGCAATATTCTACGGCGGGCAAACAAATTACTGTCGAGCAATTGATAGAAAAGCGAATAATTATGAGACTATCTAGGCATGATCATTGTATATAGGCATCACGTCCGAGACAAGTAGACCGAAACGATTCTGCATCTACTACTATTACTCCACACATCGACCGCTATCCAGCATGCATCTAGTGTATTGAGTTCATAAGAATAGAGTAACGCCTTAAGCAAGATGACATGATGTAGAGGGATAAATTCAAGCAATATGATATAAACCCCATCTTTTTATCCTCGATGGCAACAATACAATACGTGCCTTGCTGCCCCTACTGTCACTGGGAAAGTACAACGCAAGATTGAAACCAAAGCGAATCACTTCTCCCATTGCAAGAACTATAGATCTAGTAGGCCAAACCAAACCAATAATTCGAAGAGACTTGCAAGGATATAATGAGCACACATAAAAAGTTCAGAGAAGAACCAAATATCTTTCATAGATAACCTTGATCATAAACTAACAATTCATCGGATCTCGACAAACACACCGCAAAAAGAGATTACATTGAATAGATCTCCTCGAAGACCGAGGAGAACTTTGTATTGAGATCCAGAGAGAGAAGAAGCCATCTAGATACTAGCTATGGACTTGAAGGTCTGTGGTAAACTACTCACAACTGATGGTGGGGGCGATGATGATGATGATGAAGAACTTCGTGATGGATCCCCCTCCGGTGGAGCTCCGGAACAGGCTCCAAGATGGGATCTTCACGGGAACAGAAGGTACGGCGGTGGAATTAGGGTTTTCTCTCTGTTCACGGAGTTTCTGGGGTACGTATACTTATATAGGAAGAAGGAGGGCACCAGGGGACGCTCGAGGGGGCCACGAGGCAGGGGGCGCGCCCCCCACCCTCGTGGGCCACCTCTTGATCCCCTGACGTGGTTCTCAAGCTCCGCGTGCGTGATTTTCGCCAAAAATATCTCTTGCGTAGGTTTCATTCCGTCTGGACTCCGTTTGATATTCTTTTTCTACAAAACCCTGAAACAGGCAAAAAATAGCAATCTGTACTAGGCCTTTGGGTTAGTAGGTTAGTCCCAAAAATGATATAAAAGTGAAAGGTAAAGCCCATTAAACATCCAAGACTTCATAAATAATAGCATGGAACAATCAAAAATTATAGAAACAGGCTAAAGTGCGCGGGCTACCTCCCAAGCAATGTCGCCCACGTCGCCCCAGAAGAGGGACGGGTCATCCCCACGCCCTAGCAAGGCGAAAGGGTGGTGTTCGTCCCTCAATTCAGTCGAAGACTCAGCTTCCCCCTTCACCCCTTCGTCAGGGGCCTGATATTCTTCTATGGGTTATATTTCGCCGATCTTTCCTCAGACTCCTTTATGCACATCTTGGCCTTTATCCTTGTTCGCGAGACCTTTCTTCGGGTCCAGCCACACTTTGGCCTATAATTGAATGTCTTCAATGTCAAGTCGGAGATAGTACATGGTCGGCAGGCGGATTGCGCGCAGGGGGGCAATGATCAGCAAGCTTCCCTGAGTTGCATGGACAGGCGGTACCTTGATAGATACCGTCAGGATCTGGCAAAAAAGGGTGGTTTTACATATCCGAGCCACGCGGCGCCAACCGGGCGGCTACACCCGAATTCAGATCCGGACCCCCTGTGAGGCTAGTGTCGTGGACCAAGAATGGTCTCGATTGGGGGCACAATCAGAGGTGGATTCAATGCAGAAGTGCATCTCTAAGATGATAACAAATAATGTCGAGTTGGCCAACGTAGTACAGATCATGCTCTCTCGCCGCCTTCTTCCGAAGACCCAGCCACCTTGCGTCACTTCTTCCGCACCACCCACGCAAATTGTGGAAGGAACTGTTCAAACCACAGAAGGATAGGCCAGTCGAAGATGAAGACATTGGTCTCGACGCCACATACCCTCCTCGAGGGGTATGATAACTTTATCTTTATGTTCAAATTTTATTCTTCAGTGAAGTACTTAACTCCTTCCTTTGTTCGCAGAGCTGGTTGCACAAAGCCGAGTGGATCAGTAGCTCGACCCCGTTACCGAGGGCCCCATGACGGGCTTGCTAGAAGAAATGCTAGCCGTGGCACCGTACAAGGCGCCAAATAAGAAGGAAAAGAAGAAGATGGAGCAGACAGAGGCCCGAGAGGGCCTCCGCCCCAGGGGACCCCCAGAAAGAAAGTCCGAGGAGAACCAAGCCTACTCCTTCACTGATCGGGATACGGAGCAGGGAGATGACGGGGGAAGGGTGACTCCTCCCGAACAAGAAAAAGGACGGCGACTGAAGACGTCGGGGAGGACCAACCCCCCTACCCCAAAGAGGCAATGCAGGGCCAAGGTGGCCCTGTCTGGTGAGAGCACAGACTCCGGCAAAGAGTCTGAGGCTTCTGAGGAGGTTCCTCAAAGGAGGCCTCGCGTCAAGCCTCCCGCCCGAAGGTACATTTTTAAGGATATACCCATGTATTTTTAGTTGAATCCAGTCCAACAATTATTATATGTCTACTACTAATCTCGCAGCCTACCACGTGACCTCCCCACCGACCGAGTTTTGGAGGGTGATTCCTCGCCAGCCGAGCTAGCGGAGAGCAAGACCACATCACACACCACATCTCCTCTGGTATTCGAGGAGACCGAGGAGGTGCCATCCAGGAAAACCCCTCCTAGTCTGAACTCCAGGGTGAGGCGACGACATCATGGTTGAGGTTAATACATCGGTCGCTGAAGACCAGGAGAGGAAAACTCTTCTAGAGAGCACGGAGGGAGAGCTCGGTTAGTTCGAGCTCTCTCCGAACACTATCCCAGAGCCATACAGGTGCCCGAGGACGTCTATTCCGGCATCCACTGAAGGAGGAGGCGAGATACCGCCACCCGTGCCACCCATAGCACAACGGGTCATGACTGGGTGGCCGGACACGATAGAGGACGCTTTGAACAGCTCCGCCATCGTTGAGGAATACCGCACCCGGATCGGTGTGGTTCTACAAAGTATCTGGTCTGTTGACAGTGGATTAAAGGAGGCCTTCGGAGGCCTCTTGACGGGCTTTAAGGTAAATCAAGTAATACCCTTTCACAAGAGTCTTTCTTTTATGACATACTCATATATAGCAGCCCTTGAGCCCTGGCTGGGTTCGAAAAACTCACACGGGGGTCGAACAGTGCATAAACAACTATTTCAATGGAAAAGGGTGAATCATAGCCCCTGAGACTCTGGCAGGATTAAGAAATCCTGGTAGAGGATCCAAAATCTATAACTCGGGAGTCTGACGTACATATGTTATTGTGTAGGCTTCGTCCTCGGTGGCAGCCGCCACTGCCAGGGAACTGGACGAAGTTAATCAGAAGCCCAAGAGCTCCGATCAAGAGCTCGACCTTCTCAACAAGCGGCTTGACGAAGCGCAAGGTTAGTCTAGACTAGACTTGTTCAATAGAGCTATGTACCTTATGTCTGGATTGTCCCTTAGCAGGTTTATTATAATCGCAGTTGTCACCGTGGAGGTCGAGAACCTCAAGGCCGAGCTCCAGAAGGCAAAGAAGGAGGCTTTGGAGTAGAAAGCGGTAGTCGAACAAGCGGCCGCTGATCTAGAGACTGTGAAGACCTCTAGGGAAAAGCACGAGGCCAAGGTGGCCGAGGTGCAGCAAGAGCTCAAGGAAGCCATCCCTAAATGTGAGGACCTTGAGCAAAAGAACAAGGATCAAGCCACCGAGCTAACATCGGTTAACTCGGCGATCCAGGGGGCGAAGACGGAGGCGCGGGGCGCCCGAGAAGAACTCCGCCAAGTCAGGTTTATCGCCGATGGTAAGCCGTACTGACTGCGAAGTGTCTTTGGAGGCAACTGTTCGCTTTGCTCACGTGAGTATGGTGTTCCTCGAGAGCGCTTGCAGATCTTCCGAGGAGTGCAATTGATGCAGCGAAGTACTATGCATCCCAGGGGGCGATGCCAAGCATAGGTTGTTTTGGGCGTAGTTCCAAGCGCCTGAGAACCCTCCCATCCTTAACAACCATATGAAGCAGTTGATGGAGTTGCATCGAATTGCGGAGCCGGCCATGAAGGACCTCTGCGTCAAGCTATGGCCTTTTGATTCTCTGCCGAGCAACTACATTGTCTTAGTGCATAAGCTATGGGACGCCATGCCCCAGATTGATGCCTTGAAGCGCTCCGTATGCATTGAGGGAGCTCGGATGGCCTTTGTGAAGACCACGGTGCACTGGCCAAAGATCGGGCCAGCCGAGATGCCCACCGTACCTCCACCTCCTAGGAGAGAGCATAGGCGCCCCGAGTCGTACTTTTCCGTTGTAATGGAAGGTGCTCGAGCAATAGAGGCCCAGTGTCCAACATATGCAATTTATGAATGAGCGTGCTATCTTGTAACTCATGATAGTGAAACTTTTTTGCTTTGAGATGCAAGCTCGTTGCATGGTATATCATGCTTTGTTTATTATTTTGACTCTTGTGCAATCGTTTTAATCTGAAAGTTACCAGTCTTCCACTTCAGCCCCCTTGTAGATGCTACAAGGGGTGCTCCTAGCTTAACATTGTGACCCTTAGCCAACCTCTCGGTGCCCGGAGGCAGTAGTGTGTAAGGCAAATGAAGCAGCCAGCCTACGCGGCTTTATTGCTTTCACTTAGCCATATGAGCTTCACAGCGGGGGCTAGTGACTAGCCCCCCCCCCCCCCGGTGTTTTCAGATGTTCGGGCGAGCAGAGGTAGTGACCATTATCACTAGGTTTGTGTGAAGACAAACCCCTTGTATAACACAGCATAACCTCCATCGATTTTTAGTGTAACACTTGTCATCGTATCGCAAACCAGTTCTCACTTATTATGACAGTCAGTTTTCAGCTTTCTCCACTGAGGAACTTAACCAGGCGAGCTAGAAGTAAATCTTAATGGTTCTCCCTTTACCCTCCTAGCCAAACAGACAGAACGTAAGAACGTAAGCACAGGAGCCGGGCAACCCAACTATTGACCGAACACATAATTCGGAAAGGATTTATATAATGCAATACCCGAGACGCCGAGCGCATGGGATAGTACCAAAGTGATGCTTGGGGCAAGTTTTACAGTAAAGCCCCAGGTCTATTAGATGGACGCATCTAAAGAAAACATGTATCGAACTAGTATGTTTCGGCATCGAAGAGCGGAAAGGAGTATGCGGCATAAATAACTGCAATTGGACCGGAAAGCATGCTCTTTATCTCAAGTGATCTCGTGATGTCTATCTGTACAATTTGAACTATCGAAGCAGCTGTTATTGATACTTTTTAATAATAAGATTTTATAGAGGAAATGTTTACACATGGCCTTCACAAGAGGTTTGACGTCCCTAATACGCACTGCTGCACGTCTGCACCTTTGCCCCTTGAGATGGTTCTTTAGAGGTGATACCATTTGGCGGATGGGCCCTTGAAGGAGGGTCTTGAGAAGTCGTCGTAGCTTTAAGTTGTTTTAGGTCCTTGATGGTACCTGTTTTTTGTCCGAAGATGTATGTGACCATAGTTCGATCAAGCGGAGTACCTCGTCCGGGGACGATCGGGCCCCAGTTGTCGATGGTATTTTGAGCAGAAAATTGTGGATCCGAGGCACGTACTTTACGGCTAGGGTAGGCATACTATGGGGTGCATATCCCTATGCACGACATGTCGGAAGACTTTGGGAGCTGTGATAGAGCTCGGGCTCGTTTGTTTGATTCTCATGCCTTGACGATGGGATGGGATTTCGGAGCCTCACTACTGATTTGGACTTCGGATGCAAGGGTTGTTGTGTGCTCCTCAGTTTAGAGGGAGAGCTCGGTGTTGTCGTTAACTGTGATGGCGCCTTTAGGTTCTGGCATCTTGAGCTTAGGTATGCATAGTGGGGAATCGCGTTGAAGCGAGTGAACGATGTTCCCCTGAGGAGTGTGTGGTAACCACTACATAAAGCGACCATATCGAAGATCAAGTCTTCGTTGTGAAAGTCGTCAGGTGAGTCGAAGACTACTTCCAAGGTGATAGTTCCCGTCAGTGTGCCTCGGCTCCTGGGACTATTCCCTTAAAATATGTGTTGTTGGATTTGTTCCATGATGGTTCAATAGCCGTCTTCCTTACTATGTCTGAGTATATGAGATTGAGGCTACTTCTCTCGTCCATGAGGACTCTAGTGAGGTGATATCCATCAACAATGGGGTAGTGAAGTAGGGCCGCCGTTACCCCATGACGGTTACTGGTCGGGTGGTCCGGTCGATCAAAGGTGACCGTATAAGCCGATCAAGGATTGTATTTGAGGCCACCAGTTCTACGCCGTAAACGTCCCACAGTGCGTGTTTTCTCTCCTTCTTCGTTATGTGCGTGACATAGATTATATTCATGTTTTTTACCCTAGGAGGGAACCTCTTTTGGCCTCCATTGTTTGGCCCGTGAGGCTCGTCATCGTCCTCACTGCATGGGCCCTTGCCTTGTTCCTCGGCTGTGAGTTTGCTCGCCTGTTTGATCACCCAATAGTTGTGGTTGGTGTGGTTGGTGGGCTTGTCCGAGGTGCCATAGAGTTGGCAGGGCCGATCCAGGATCTTGTCCAGCATGGTGGTGCCATCCTGGTTCCCTTTAGAGGGCTTCTTCCGTGGTCTTGATTTTGGGTTGATGAATCCTGCATTTACGGATCTGTCTTTGGCCTCACTGTCCTTGTGCCGACGCCTGTTCTTATTGCATCATAATTTCCTGTTTCCGTCCCAGACTTTATAGGTGTTCGGGTCTTTGGGATTGTTGCTTCGACAAGATAACTAGCTATCTTCGCTTGTGCAAAACTGGGTCATACGTGAGGTAAGGGCCGACATGGTCTTTGGCTTGTCTTGGCTAAGCTGTCGAGTGAGCCATTCGTCTCGGATGCTGTGTCTGAAAGTAGCGATTGCTTAGCATCCGGATAGTCGATGATTTGGTTCTTCTTGGTAAAGAACCGAGTCCAAAATTGTCAAGCTGACACTTCGGGCTATTTAACGACGTGGCTCAGTTCAACGGCATCCATGGCCGAACCTAGGTACCATGGAAGTTAGCTCGGAAAGCATCTTCAAGCTCCTCCCAGCTTCTGATGGATTTTTCGGGTAGGATGTTTAACCAGTGTCGTGCTGCTCCTTTGAGCTTTAATAGCAGTTATTTTATGGTGTGCAGATCATCTCCTCGGGCCGTAAGAATGTGGAGATGGAAACTTCGATCCACTGCTACCTCTTGAGCTTGCGTTGTTTTTTCCCTTGAAGAGGAAAGGGTGATGCAGCAAAGTAGAGTAAATATTTCCCTCGGTTTGAGAACCGATGTATCAATCCAGTAGGAGACAACGCGCAAGTCGCCAAATACCTGCACATAAAAATCAACAACTTGCACCCAACTTGATAAAGGGGTTGTTAATCCCTTCATGGTTACTTGCAAAAGTGAGATCTGATAGAGATAGATAAACGGTAAAGTAAATATTTTTGGTATATTGGTTTATAGCTTGGAAAGTAAGAGATTGGAAAAAGATTAAATAGCAAAGTAATATTTGTAGATCGGAAACTTATATGGTGGAAAATAGACTTGGGGCCATAGGTTTCACTAGAGATTTCTCTCAAGATAGAAAATATTACGGTGGGTGAACAAATTACTGCCAAGAAATTGGTAGAAGAGCGCATAATTATGACGATATCTAAGGCATTGATCATGAATATAGGCATCACATCCGTGTCAAGTAGACCGACTCCTGCCTGCATCTACTACTATTACTCCACACATCGATCGACTCCTTCCTGCATCTAGAGTATTAAGTTCATGAAGAACAGAGTAACGCATTAAGTAAGATGACATGATGTAGCGGAATTAACTCAAGCAATATGATGAAAACCCCATCTTTCTATCCTCGACGGAAATAATACAATATGTGTCTCGTCCCTTTTATTATTGGGTGAGATCACCGCAAGATTGAACTCAAAGCAAAGCACTTCTCCCATTACAAGAAAAACCAATCTAGTTGGCCAAACCAAACCGATAGTTCAAAGAGAATTACTAAGATATCAAATCATGCATATAAGAATTCAGAGAAGATTCAAATAATATTCATAGATAAGCTGATCATAAATCCACAATTCATCGGATCTTGGCAAACACGCCGCAAAACAAGATTACATTAGATAGATCTCCAAGAACATCGAGGAGAACATGGTATTGAGAATCAAAGGGAGAGAAGAAGCCATCTAGCTACTAGCTATGGACCCATAGGTCTGTGGTAAACTACTCACTCTTCATCGGAAGGGAAATAGGGTTCATGTAGATGCCCTCCGTGGTCAAATCCCCCTCCGGCAGAGTACCGGAAAAGGCCTCCAGATGGGATCTCATGGATATAGAAACTTAGGGCGGTGGAAAAGTGGTTTCGATGCATCCTCTAGGGTTTCTGGAATATATGTGAACATACAGGCGGAAGAAATAGGTCGGTGGAGTCATGATGGGCCCACAAGGGTGGGGGGAACACCCTACCTCCCTGGGCACACCTCCCACTTGTGGATGCCTCGTGGCTCTTCTAACTTGGTTCTCAAGTCTCCGGGGTATCTTCTGGTCCAAGAAAAATCATCATAAAGTTTCATTCCGTTTGGACTCCGTTTGATATTCCTTTTCTGCGAAACTCAAAAACAAGGAAAAACAGAAACTGGCACTGGGCTCTAGGTTAATTGGTTAGTCCCAAAAATAATATAAAATAGCATAATAATGCATATAAAACATCGAAAACAGATAATATAATAGCATGGAACAATCAAAAATTATGGATACGTTGGAGACGTATCATCAACACAGAGGGATTAGTTGTCCTGTCGTATTCCTCAATATTTACGGGTTTATACCCTTCGGGGAACAAGTATTGCATCACCTCTTCTGTGAAACACATCGGGTGTGCGACGCCCCTAACTTGGGCCACATTGTGCCGAGATAAGATGTCATCGAAGCACGGTATTGCTCCCGGGCTCTGTCGTTTCTATCACGCCAGGCCTGGTATCCGTCCTGTCCAAGAGGAGTGTGCCCTTTGGACCCGTTGATTGATCTTGTTTGGCTTACTCTCGCGTTTAAATCGTGTCACAAGTCGTATGGGTCCTCCGGCTTTACTGGTTCTTTACCTCTTCAACAAGGGGTGGGTGGTGGGTGCTCGGCTTCGTTTCCCACCTTGTCCCGTCCTCGAGGGGGCAACCAGTCTGGTTTGCCTGGGCTCGTCTGGTTGGTATGGGATCAAAGGCCTCATCGTCGAACTGTGTGGCCAGTCGTCGCTTTGGGTAACTCTTGCTCTGGTCCTAACGTTTGTTGTCTAGGCCTTCTTCGGTGTTGAAGACCTTTGTCCATCTGTCGTTAAGCAAGATGACATGAAATAGAGGGATAGATCCAATTAATATGAACAAACCCCATCTTTTTATCGTTAATGGCAACAATACAAATATGTGTCATGTCCCTTTCTGTCACTGGGATTGAGCACTACAAGATTGAACCGATTACAACGCACCTCTCCCATTGCAAGAAAAAACAATCTAGTTGGCCAAACCAAATCAATTGATCAGAGAGAAATACAAAGCTATATAAATCATGCATAAAAGAGTTCAGAGAAGACTCAAATAATATTCATAGATAATCTGATCATAAACCCACAATTCATCAAATTTCAAAAACACACCATAAAAGAAGATTACAACGAATAGATCTCCAAGAACATCAAGGAGAAAATTGTATTTAAGATCAAATAGAGACAGAAACTTGCGGCAACAGAAAAGTATTTTTGGTGTACCTCTGGTCTTCGGAGAATATTTGGAAATTTATAGAAGAAGAATTAGGGTTGGAGAACTCCCATGGGGCCCACACGCATGGAGGGCGCCCCCCTGGGGCACGCCCTGTGAGCTTGTGGACACCCCACGACCCTCCAGGTCTCTTCCCGAAGCTTTTTGGCTGTCTTATGGTCCAAGAAAAATCATCAAAAAGTTTCGTTCCATTTGGACTCTGTTTGGTATTGATTTTCTGTAAAGACAAAAACAAGGAAAACACAGCAACTGGCACGAGGCATTAGGTTAATAGGTTAGTCCCAAAAATGATGTAAAATAGCATAATAATGCATATAAAACATCCAAGATTGATAATAGTATAGCATGGAACAATCAAAAATATTAGAAACCTTGGAGACGTATCAAGCTCCGGCCACCCCAGCTGATGTTGCTTGCTGCAATGAATGCGCGCGAGTCCCCCTGACCCGTAGCTGCAAACCACGCTCAAAACCATCGCATGTAGCTCTATCCCAAGCGGACTCTGCCGCCGCTTGAGGCCGCCTCCGGCCAAACTCCAGTGTGTCAACGTGGCTACATAATTAGTGCTAACCTCCGCCAGCTAGACCCCCACAAACGCTGACAGCAGGCCCCACAGCGGGTCAAAGTGTGGGTCAACACACTATTAACCAGAATCAGCCACTATGTCACTAACCGGTGGGCCCCACTGGTCAGGTTTGACCTGGCTGGCCTATGTTGACTTTATGACGTCATGCTATTTATAAATAAATCTGATAATTCCTGAATTTTTTTAGAGCTTAAAAAATTCATAGTAATTCAATCGAAGCTCAGAATGAAATAAATTATATATCAAAAAATAACAAAAAATATGAAGAATATCTTCATGGTATTTTCGTGAATGTTTGAATAACTTAAAGCTGCTATATATGACAATTTGAATATATGGCATTTGAAGTGTCACATGTGGAGTTTGAATTTGAACCTGTGGTTCAAACCAACTTCATTTAATATGGTTCATAGTTGCATTAGCTCAATCAACAACATATTGCCATGTCATGATCATGCATCATATTGTTGCATTTCATTGATTGTGTTCCTTCTCTATTGCCAGTGTTTGTTCCCTCTGGGTAGACGTTTTCTGACGTTGAGGTAGATGTTACTGATGAAGACACAATGCTATCTTTAGAAGTTCCAGGCAAGCAAAAACCCCTTGATCACTCTGATATAATCCCACTCGCTCCTGCTCTCTTTTACTACATTAGAACAACAATGATTCGACTGCTACATGTTGCGGTAGTTGAACCCATTCACTACTAGGGAAAAGCCTATACACGAAATCTTACCAGCAGCGCGCTTTGAAATAAGGCGTTTCTGCTAAGTAGCAGTAGCGCGCTCCCATGAAACGCAATGCTGAAATAGATATAGCAGTAGCGCGTCTACTGTAAGCTGCGCTACTGCTAAAATTGCCACGACCCCGCCGCGAAGCTTGTTCTAGCAGCAGCGCGCTAAAATGAAGAGCGCTACTGCTACAGATCGTAGCAGTAGCGCATTCGGGCTATACCCGCTACTGCTAAGTTTACTACAAAATTTTAGTCCCACCTCGCTCCGCGAAGAGGGTTTCTACCACTTTAAATATGTTACTTCTCAAACTATCACAAGCACTTGGTCTTCATTGAACTGTATGTGCAGAATTTGTGGCAGCAATATGAGTCTTCACCGGTTAAACCGGTGAGGACTCATTGACAAATCAGATTGTACACAAAAAGATCATTGATGATCAATGTATTTTTTATGTTTACTTTTACATGCTGAAACATAGCAGTATTGCGTTGTGATTGAAAGGCGCTACTGCCAGGTCGTTTAGCAGTAGCGCATGCGACTGAAAGGCGCTGCTGCTAGTTAGTTTAGTAGTAGCGCCTTTACCAATAGCGTGCTACTGCTAATCTATTCTATCTTCCACCCCCTCACTCTCCTCTCTCCGATCCACTCACACTCGCACTCACACTCACCCGATCTCCCCAACCCCCCCGGTGCCAGTCCTCCCCCGCCGGCGGCCCTCGCCCCCAGCAGCTGTCGTCGCCTACCCCTCCTCCATCTGCGCCACCGTCACCTCCTCCTCCTCGCTGGACTCGGTAATCCTTCGCCGGCCGACCTCCTCCTCCGTCCTCCCTCCAGTCCTCCATTCACCGCCTGCCGGCCCCTCCTCGCTCTGCCTTCCTCCCTCCTGCAGTCGCCCTTCTTCCTCTCTACTCCCTCCTCCAGTCGCCCCTCCTTCTCCCTCCTTCCTCCTCCAGTCACAATCCCTCCTCCCTGCTACATTTTGATTTAGTAGGCTAGTTCATATGCAACATTTCGATTTAGTTGATATGATTTAGTTGATTTAGTAGGCTAGTTGATTTAGTTGATTTAGAACAATTTGATTTAGTTGATTTAGTAGGCTAGTTGATTCAGTAGGCTAGTTTATTAAGAACATTTTGATTTAGTTGATTTAGTAGGCTAGTTGATTTAGTAAGCTAGTTGATTTAGTTGATTTAGTAGGCTAGTTGATTTAGTGGATTTAGAACATTTTGATTTAGTTGATTTAGTACGCTAGTTGATAGCTAGATGCTTGGAAAGAAATGCACACTTTTATTGTTAGTTTTTCTGTACATGGGTAGCTAGATGCTTTTGTTTTTCTGTAATAAGTTAATTTTTGGCAAAATGTAGGTGCCAATTTAGTTGAAATGCTTTGGTAAGTTGTACCGTGATCTGGTACGTGCTGATGGTGGTGGTGGCACCATTTTCCTTTGCTCATATTGCTTTAGGAAAATGGCGCCACCACCACCACCACCATGTCGACTGTGCAAGTCAAGGTGTGCCAGCAGCCTTGCAACTGGCAAGTTGTTCGACATCTACTTCCAGCTGAGTTTTCGTCATGCGGCGGTAAGAAATTATATGAAATGTAACAACTATTTTATTTTTAGTGTTGTCATTACTGCATTGTGTCATTTTGCTTTTTTTTTACACGGATCGTCCCACGCAATGTGAGGTTGAAATTTAACAAGTTGACAGGAGACATTGTGACATTTAAGGCTCCTCGGGCCCCTACACTATGGAGGTCGAGAAAGGACGCAATATGTCGCAGATCGGAGGAGATGGATGGGCCCATTTCCTCGCCCTCATGCGTCCTACTGGTGGTGAGTTGATCAGCTTCTCCTTCAGAGCAGAAAGACCCAAGCTCGCAGACATTTATATCAACCTGGTGGAAGATGATGAAGATGATGAGGACACACTCGATGAAGATTATGAGGATCCACTTCATGAAGCCATCGTAGCTCAAAGAATGAGGTTGAGCGAGGAGGAGGTGTGCAACCTATGGGACATAATTCCGCCACGTGATGACTTTGTCGGGGTGCCATTCGTGACCAGCCTGAGAAGTACCATGGTCAATCGGCATGATATGGTATGTTATACTAAATTTAGTCATTTATGATATATGTATGCTTTATTGTTATACTTACAAATGCAAATTATTCGGTGATATGCTTAGTGTAGAGTCCAATGATATGTTGTGTGGAATCTAGTCGATGATATGCTTTAGTGTAGAGTCTGATCACATGCTTATTAGTGTAGAATCCAAGGAACTATTAATAGTGTAGATAATCCATATATACTTATTAGTAGAATTCATGCTTAGTACAAATGTGTAGTACTATGTCTTTTGATAGTGCAGAAATTTATACTTAATAGAAATGTGATTGCAAAAGTATGTGCAAGACTATTTATTAATTGATATGTTTTCTTCTTAAGAAATTGCCAAAGTGCCTTTCTATGAGTTGTGGTATGGAGCCTGATGAAGAAGGCTCAGCTGGACTACGCCTTACCACAAGGGGATCCGTCACCACATGTACTTACCGCATGGACACGGACGGTCGCACACACTTAAACTCAGTTGGGTGGAAGAGATTCCCCGTTGGCAAGAATCTTCGTGTTGGAAAGGCCATCCTAATTACTATCAGGAACACCCACCGCCCTGGCTTGAGGATCATGATCATCGTCGATATCATCTAGATCTACATATGTGTGTGGTTGTATGACTATATATACCTAGTAGAACTTTTATATATGTGTGGCTGTAAGACTACCTAGTACTGCTTGATGCTTTATGAAATTGATATCTAGTAGTACCTACTATTTGGAAATTGCAGTTTATTGAAACTTAAATGGGGTAGGAAGCGGGGTTGTATGACTATATATACCTAGTAGAACTGCTATATATGTGTGGCTCTAATACTACCTAGTACTGCTTGATGCTTTCTGAAATTGATATCTATTAGTACCTACTATTTGGAAATTGCAGTTTATTGAAACTAAAACGGGGTAGGAAGCGGGGGGTGATGAAAGATACAACAGTAGCACGGGGTTAGGAAAGCGCTACAGCTAATTAATAGTAGCGCATTCATGATAAGCGTTGCTGATATAGTCGATGGTAGTAGCGCGGGTAAGGACTGCGCTACTACTGACAGTTAGCTGTAGCGCCGTAGTAGTAGTGCGGCTACCCACGCTGCTGGTAGCCTCAAAACCTGTGCTACTACTAGTGTATTCCCTAGTAGTGATTCCTCTACATGACCTGTCATTGCCACAGTAAATAGTTGAAACCCACTAGAAAGAGTAGGAGTTGTTTGAGCCATGATGTGCTTACTCATTCATCCTTCCTTGCTATGCCTGCTATGCTTAGAGTTGTGTTAGGTCTGATTCATCTGGGATGGATTGGGATGGTAGTGAACATGTCCTACAACTGAAAGTTAAGTGTGTGAACATGATTTGCTAAAGGTACTGATGAGAGGCCATGCAGGAGTACATGGTGGCTTGTCTCACTGATACCGTCCTTAGGAACTAAATGATACGTCTCCGACGTATCTATAATATTTGATTGTTCCAGGCTATTATATTATCAATCTTCGATGTTTTATTTCCATTATTAGGCCATTTTATATCATTTTTGGGACTAACCTATTTAACCTAGTGCCCAGTGCCAGTTCCTGTTTTTTCCTTGTTTTTGTCGTTACAAAAAATCAATACCAACCAGAGTCCACATGGAACAATTTTTTTTGATGATTTTTCTTGGACCGCAAAACACCCAGGAAGCTTCGGGAAGAGACCTGGAGGGCCACGGGGTGGCCACAAGCTCACAGTGCGTGCCCAAGGGGGCGCCCATAGGGTTGTGGGTCCCGTGGGAGTCCTCCAACCCTAATTCTTCTTCCGTAAATTCCCAAATGTTCCCGAAGACCAGAGGGCTAACTAAAAATACCTTTCTGCCGCCGCAAGTTTCTGTCCTCGCGATATCCCATCTGGGGACCTTTTTCGGTACTCTGCCGGAGGAGGATTCAATCACGGAGGGTATCTACGTCAACCTTGTTGCACTTTCGACGATGCGTGAGTAGTTAACCATAGACCTAAGTGAAGGAAATATGCCCTAGAGGCAATAATAAAGATGTTATTTGTATTTCCTTATATCATGATAAATGTCTTTTATTCATGCTAGAATTGTATTAACCGGAAACTTAGTACATGTGTGAATACATAGACAAAACAGTATGTCCCTAGTATGCCTCTACTAGACTAGCTCATTGATCAAAGATGGTTATGTTTCCTCGCCATAGACATGAGTTGACATTTGATCAATGAGATCACATCATTAGGAGAATGATGTGATGGACAAGACCCATCCATTAGCTTAGCACTATGATCGTTTAGTTTTACTTTTATTGCTTTCTTCATGACTTATACATGTTCCTATGACTATGAGATTATGCAACTCCCGAATACCAAAGGAACACCTTGTGTGCTATCAAACATCACAACGTAACTGGGTGATTATAAATATGCTCTACAGGTGTCTCCGAAAGTGTTCGTGGTGTTGGCATAGATCAAGAATAGGATTTGTCACTCCGAGTCTCGGAGAGGTATCTCTAGGCCCTCTCTGTAATGCACGTCATAATAAGCCTTGCAAGCAAATGACTAATGAGATAGTCACGAGATGATGTATTATGGAATGAGTAAAGAGACTTGCCGGTAATGAGATTGAACTAGGTATTGAGATACCCACGATCGAATCTCGGGCAAGTAACATACCGATGACAAAGGGAATAATGTATGTTGTTATGCGGTTTGACCGATAAAGATCTTCGTAGAATATGTAGGAGCCAATATGAGCATCCAGGTTCCACTATTTGTTATTGGCCGGAGATGAGTCTCGGTCATGTCTACATAGTTCTCGAACCCGTAGGGTTCGCACGCTTAACGCTTGATGACGATCGGTATTATGAGTTTATGAGTTTTGATGTACCGAAGGTAGTTCGGAGTCCCGGATGAGATCACGAACATGACGAGGAGTCTCGGAATGTCCAATACATATAGATTAATATATTGGACGACTATATTCGGACACTGGAAGTGTTCCGGGTGTTATCGGGTAAAACCGGAGTGCCGGAGGGGGTTACTGGAACCCCCCAAGGGAGTATGGGCCATAGTGGGCCAATGAGGGAAAGAGAAGGGCAGCCCATAGGGCTGGCCACACCCCGTAGGGTTCCTAGTTGGACTAGGAAAAGTGGGGGAGGCGCCACCTCTCCTTTCCTTCTCTTCTCCCCCTTTATTTCCTACTCCTAGTAGGAATAGGAAAAGGGGGTTCCTATTCATAGTACGAGAAGGAATCCTACTTCCTTGGCGCGCCCCTTGGGCTGGCCGCACCTCCCCCCTTGCTCCTTTATATACGGGGGCACCCAAAGACACACAAGAAACATTGTTCTAGTCGTGTGCGGTGCCCCCCTCCACACAAACACACCTCGATCATACCGTTGCAGTGCTTAGGCGAAGCCCTGCGCCGGTAGCTTCATCATCTCCGTCATCACGCCATCGTGCTGACGAAACTCTCCCGTGAAGCTCAACTGGATCAAGAGCTCGTGGGACGTCATCAAGCTGAACGTGTGCTGAACGCGGATGTGTCGTACATTCGGTGCTTGATCGGTTGAATCGCGAAGACGTTCGACTACATCAACAGCGTCACTAGATTGTTCCCCTTTTGGTCTACCAAGGTACGTAGACACACTCTCCCCTCTCGTTGCTATGCATCTAGTCGATAGATCTTGAGTGATCGTAGAAATATTGTTTGAAATACTACGTTCCCCAACAGTGGCGTCATGAGCCAGGTCTATGCGTAGATTATAAGCATGAGCAGAACACAAGTGAGTTGTGGACGATACTAGTCATACTGCTTACTAGCATGTCATACTTTGATTCAGCGGTATTGTTGGATGAAGAGGCCCGGATCGACATTACGCGTACGCTTACGCGAGACTGGTTCTACCGACGTGCTTCGCACACAGGTGGCTGGCGGGTGTCAGTTTCTCCAACTTTAGTTGAATCGAGTGTGGCTACGCCCGGTCCTTGTGAAGGTTAAAACAGCACATACTTGACGAAAAATCGTTGTGGTTTTTGTATGCGTAGGTAAGAATGGTTCTTGCTAAGCCCGTAGCAGCCACGTAAAACTTGCAACAACAAAGTAGAGGACGTCTAACTTGTTTTTGGAGGGCATGTTGTGATGTGATATGGTGAAGACCCGATGAGTTATACGTTATTGTATGAGATGATCATGTTTTGTAAAGTTATCGGCAACTGGTAGGAGCCATATGGTTGTCGCTTTATTGTATGAAATACAATCGCCATATAATTGCTTTACTTTATCACTAAGCGGTAGCGATAGTCTTGTAAGCAACAGTTGACGAGACGACAACGATACTACGATGGAGATCAAGGTGTCGCGCTGGTGACGATGGTGATCATAACGGTGCCTTGGAGATGGAGATCAAAAGCACAAGATGATGATGGCCATATCATGTCACATATTTTGATTGCATGTGATGTTTATCTTATTATGATTCTTATCTAGCTTAGTACGACGGTAGCATTATAAGATGACCCCTTACAAAATTTCAAGGTACAAGTGTTCTCCCTTAGTATGCACCGTTGCGAAAGTTTGTCGTGCCGAGACACCACGTGATGATCGGGTGTGATAAGCTCTACGTTCACATACAACGGGAGCAAGCCAGTTTTGCAAACACAGAATACTCGGGTTAAACTTGACGAGCCTAGCATGTACAGACATGGCCTCGGAACACTGGAGACCGAAAGGTCGAGCGTGAACCATATAGTAGATATGATCAACATAAGATGTTCACCATTGAAAACTACTCCATCTCATGTGATGATCGGACATGGTTTAGTCGATTTGGATCACGTGATCATTTAGATGACTAGAGGGATGTCTATCTAAGTGGGAGTTCTTTAGTAATATTATTAATTGAACTTTAATTTATCATGAACTTAGTCCTGATAGTTTTTGCATATCTATGTTGTTGTAGATCAATGCCCCGTGCTACCGTTCCCTTGAATTTCAATGTGTTCCTAGAGAAAGCTAAGTTGAAAGATGATGGTAGCAATTGCACAGACTAGGTCCGTAACTTGAGTATTATCCTCATTGCTGCACAGAAGAATTATGTCCTTGAAGCACCGCTGGGTGACAAGCCTACTGCAGGAGCAACCCCGGACGTTATGAACGTCTGGCAAGCTCATTCTGATGACTACACGCTAGTTTAGTGTGCCATGCTTTACAGCTTAGAACCGGGACTTCAAAGACGTTTTGGATGTCATGGAGCATATGAGATGATCCTGGAGTTGAAGTTAATAAATCAAGCAAATTCCCGGATTAAGAAATATGATATTTCCAATAAGTTCTACAGCTGCAAGATGGAGGAGAATAGTTCTATCAGTGAACACTTGCTCAGAATGTCTGGGTACTACAATCATATGACTCAACTTGGATGCAAAGTTGAGGAAGATGGTGTTATTGATAGAGTTCTTCAATCACTGCCACCAAGCTATAAAGGCTCCGTGATGAACTATAACATTTAAGGGATGCAGAAGACAATTCCCGAGCTCTTCGCTATGCTCAAAGCTGCGGAGGTACAAATCAAAAAGGAGCATCAAGTGTTGATGGTTAACAAGACCGCTAGTTTCAAGAAAAAGGGCAAGGGAAAGAAGGGGAACTTCAAGAAGAATAGCAAGACAGTTGCTACTCCCACGAAGAAACCCAAGTCTGGAGCCAAGCCTAAAACTTGGTGCTTCTACTTCAAAGGGACTGGACACTGGAAGCGGAACTGCCCCAAGTATTTGGCGGATAAGAAGGATGGCAAGATGAACAAAGGTATATGTGATATATATGTTACTGATGTGTACCTTACTAATGCTCATAGTAGCACCTGGGTATTTGATACCGGTTCAGTTGCTAATATTTGTAACTCGAAACAGGGGCTACGGATTAAACGAAGATTGGCTAAGGACGAGGTGACGATGCGCGTGGGAAATGGTTCCAAAGTCAATGTGATCATCGTCGGCACGCTACCTCTACATCTACCTTCGGGATTAGTTTTAGACCTGAATAATTGTTATTTGGTGCAAGCGTTAAGCATGAACATTATATCTGGATCTTGTTTATCGCGAGACGGTTATTCATTTAAATCTGAGAATAATGGTTGTTCTATTTATATGAATAATATCTTCTATGGTCATGCACCCTTGAAGAGTGGTCTATTCTTGTTGGATCTCGATCGTAGTGATACACATATTCATAATATTGAAGCCAAAAGATGCAAGGTTGATAATGATAGTGCAACTTATTTGTGGCACTGCCGTTTAGGTCATATTGGTGTAAAGTGCATGAAGAAACTCCATAGTGATGGACTTTTGGAATCACTTGATTATGAATTACTTGGTGCTTGCGAACCATGCCTCATGGGCAAGATGACTAAAACTCCGTTCTCCAGAACAATGGAGCGAGCAACAGATTTGTTGGAAATCATACATACTGATGTATGTGGACCGATGAGTGTTGAAGATCGCGGCGGGTATCATTATTTTCTGACCTTCACTGTTGATTTGAGCAGATGTGGGTATATCTACTTGATGAAGCACAAGTCTGAAGCATTTGAGAAGTTCAAAGAATTTCAGAGTGAAGTAGAGAATCATCGTAACAAGAAAATAAAGTTTCTACGATCTGATTGTGCTGGTGAATATTTGAGTTACGAGTTTGGTCTCCATTTGAAACAATGTGGAATAGTTTCACAACTCACACCACCCGGAACACCACAACGTAATGGTGTGTCTGAACGTTGTAACCGTATTTTATTAGATATGGTGTGGTCTATGATGTCTCTTACCGATATACCACTGTCGTTTTGGGGTTATGCTTTAGAGACATCTGCATTCACGTTCAATAGGGCACCATCTAAATCCGTTGAGAAGACGCCTTATGAACTGTGGTTTGGCAAGAAACCAAAGTTGTCGTTTCTTAAAGTTTGGGGTTGCGATGCTTATGTGAAAAAGCTTCAATCTGATAAGCTTGAACCCAAGTCGGAGAAATGTGTCTTCATAGGATACCCAAAGGAGACTGTTGGGTACACCTTCTATCACAGATCTGAAGGCAAGATATTCGTTGCTAAGAATGGATCCTTTCTAGAGTAGGAGTTTCTCTCGAAAGAAGTGAGTGGGAGGAAAGTAGAACTTGATGAGGTAATTGTACCTTCTCGGGAATTGGAAAGTAGTACATCACAGAAACTAGTTCCAGTGATTCCTACACCAATTAGTGAGGAAGCTAATGATGATGATCATGAAACTTCGGATCTAGTTACTGCTGAACTTCGTAGATCAACCAGAGTACATTCCGCGCCAGAGTGGTATGGCAACCCGGTTCTGGAAGTCATGTTACTAGACCATCATGAACTTATGAACTATGAGGACGCGATGATGAGCCCAGATTCCGCAAAATGGCTTGAGGCCATGGAATCTGAGATGGGATCCATGTATGAGAACAAAGTATGGACTTTGGTTGACTTGCCCGATGATCGGCAATCCACCAAAAATAAATGGATCTTCAAGAGGAAGACCAACACTGACGGTAATGTTACTGTTTACAAAGCTCGACTTGTTGAGAAAGGTTTTCTACAAGCTCAAGGAGTTGACTACGATGAGACTTTCTACCCCGTAGCGATGCTTAAGTCTGTCCGAATCATGTTAGCCATTGTCGCATTTTATGATTATGAAATCTGGCAAATGGATGTCAAAACTGCATTCCTGAATGGATATCTCAAAGAGGAGTTGTATATGATGCAACCAGACGGTTTTGTCGATCCTAAAGGTGCTAACAAAGTGTGCAAGCTCCAGCAATCCATCTATGGACTGGTGCAAGCATCTCGGAGTTGGAATATACGCTTTGATGAGGTGATCAAAGCATATGGTTTTATAAAGACTTTTGGAGAAGCCTGTATTGACAAGAAAGTGACTGGGAGCTCTGTAGAATTTCTGATATTATGTGGATGGCATATTATTGATTGGAAATGATATAGAATTTCTGGATGGCATAAAAGGATACTTGAATAAGAATTTTTCAATGAAAGACCTCGGTCAAGCTGCTTACATATTAGGCATCGAGATCTATAGAGATAGATCAATACGCTTAATTGGACTTTCATAAAGCACAAACCTTGATAAAGTTTTGAAGAAGTTCAAAATGGATCAGTCAAAGAAAGGGTTCTTGCCTGTGTTACAAGGTGTGAAGTTGAGTAAGACTCAATGCCAGACCTCTATAGAAGATAGAGAGAAAATGAAAGTCATTCCCTATGCCTCAGCCATAGAATCTATCATGTATGCAATGCTGTGTACCAGACCTGATGTGTGCCTTGCTATTAGTTTAGCAGGGAGGTACCAAAGTAATCCAGGAGTGGATCACTGGGCAGCGGTCAAGAACATCCTGAAGTACCTTCAAAGGACAAAGGATATGTTTCTCAATTATGGAGGTGACAAGAGCTCATCGTAAACAGTTACGTCGATTCAAGATTTGACACTGATCCGGATGACTCTAAGTCACAAAACGTATATGTATTTTTATTGAACGGTGGAGCTGTCAGTTGGTGCAGTTCCAAGCAGAGCGTCGTGGCGGGATCTACGTGAGAAGCGGAATACATAGCTGCTTCGGAAGCAGCAAATGAAGGAGTCTGGATGAAGGAGTTCATATCCGATCTAGGTGTAATACCTAGTGCATCGGGTCCAATGAAAATCTTTTGTGACCACACTGGAGCAATAGCCTTGGCGAAGGAATCCAGGTTTCACAAGAGAACAAAGCACATCAAAAGACGCTTCAATTCCATGCACGATCAAGTCAAGGAGGGAGACATAGAAATTTGCAAGATACATACGGATCTGAATGTTGCAGATCCGTTGACTAAGCCTCTTCCACAGGCAAAACATGATCAGCACCAAGACTCCATGGGTGTTAGAATCATTACTTTGCAATCTAGATTATTGACTCTAGTTCAAGTGGGAGACTGAAGGAAATATGCCCTAGAGGCAATAATAAAGATGTTATTTGTATTTCCTTATATCATGATAAATGTCTTTTATTCATGCTTGAATTGTATTAACCGGAAACTTAGTACATGTGTGAATACATAGACAAAACAGTATGTCCCTAGTATGCCTCTAAGAGACTAGCTCATTGATCAAAGATGGTTCTGTTTCCTAGCCATAGACATGAGTTGTCATTTGATCAATGAGATCACATCATTAGGAGAATGATGTGATGGACAAGACCCATCCGTTAGCTTAGCACTATGATTGTCTAGTTTTATTGCTATTGCTTTCTTCATGACTTATACATGTTCCTATGACTATGAGATCATGCAACTTTCGAATACCGGAGGAACACCTTGTGTGCTATCAAACTTCACAACGTAACTGGGTGATTATAAAGATGCTCTACAGGTGTCTCCAAAAGTGTTCGTGGTGTTGGCATAGATCAAGAATAGGATTTGTCACTCCGAGTGTGGGAGACGTATCTCTGGGCCCTCCCGGTAATGCACATCATAATAAGCCTTGCAAGCAAATGACTAATGAGTTAGTCACGAGATGATGTACTACAAAACGAGTAAAGAGACTTGCCAGTAATGATATTGAACTAGGTATTGAGATACAAACAATCGAATGTCTGGCAAGTAACATACCGATGACAAAGGGAACAACGTATGTTGTTATGCGGTTAGACCGATAAAGATCTTCGTAGAATATATAGTAGCCAATATGAGTATCCAGGTTCCGCTATTGGTTATTGACCGGAGATGAGTCTCGATTATGTCTACATTGTTCTCGAACCCGTAGGGTCCGCACGCTTAACGTTTGATGACGATCAGTGTAATGAGTTTATGAGTTTTGATGTACCGAAGGTAGTTCGGAGTCCCGGATGAGATCACGGACATGACGAGGAGTCTCAGAATGTCCAAGACATAAAGATTAATATATTGGAAGACTATATTCGGACAACAGAAGTGTTCCGGGTGTTATCGGGTAAAACCGGAACGCCGGAGGGGGTTACTGGAACCCCCCAGAGGGAGTATGGGCCATAGTAGGCCAATGAGGGAAAGAGAGGGGCAGCCCGTAGGGCTGGCCACACCCCCTAGGGTTCCCAGTTGGACTAGGAAAAGGGGGGAGGCGCCACCTCTCCTTTCCTTCTCTTCTCCCCCTTCCTTTCCTACTCCTAGTATGAATAGGCAAAGGGGTTCCTATTCCTACTAGGAGTGGGAATCCTACTTCCTTGGCGCTCCCATTGGCCTGGCTGCACCTCCCCCCTTGTTCCTTTACATACGGGAGTAGGGGCACCCAAAGACACACAAGAAACATTGTTCTAGCCATGTGCGATGCCCCCCTCCACAGAAACACGCCTCGATCCTACCATTGAAGTGTTAAGGCGAAGCCCTGCGCCGGTAGCTTCATCATCTCCATCATCACGTCGTCGTGTTGATGAAACTCTCCTGTGAAGCTCAACTGGATCAAGAGCTCGTGGGACGTCATCAAGCTGAACGTGTGCTGAATGCGGAGGTGCCGTACGTTCGGTGCTTGATCGGTTTAATCGCGAAGACGTTCGACTACATCAACCGTGTCACTAGACGCTTCCGCTTTCGGTCTACGAGGGTACATAGACACACTCTCCCCTCTCATTGCTATGCATCTAGTAGATAGATCTTGCGTGATCGTAGGAATTTTTTTGAAATACTACGTTCCCCAACACTAAGGGTCCATGGCTAGTAGCTAGATGTCTTATTCTCTCTCTTTGATCTTCAATACAATGTTCTCCATGATGTTCTTGGAGGTCTATTCGATGTAATCTTGTTTTCCGGTGTGTTTGTTGAGATTCGATGAATTTTGGGTTTATGATCAGATTATCAATGAATATTATTGGAGTCTTCTCTGAACTATTTTATGCATGATTTATATAGCTTTTTATTTCTCTCCGATATATTGATTTGGTTTGGCCAACTACATTGATTTTTCTTGCGATGGGAGAGGTGCTTTGTAATGGGTTCAATCTAGCGGTGATCAATCCCAGTGACTGAAAGGGACATGACATGTATTTGTATTGTTGCCATTAAGGATAAAAACATGGGGTTTATTCATATTGATTGGATATGTCCCTCTACATCATGTCATCTTGCTTAAGATGTTAGTTCGTTCTTGTTAACTTAATACACTAGATGTATGTTGGATAGCGGTCCATGTGTGGAGTAATAGTAGTATATGCAGGCAGGATTTGGTCTACTTATGTCGGACGTGATGCCTTCGATATCGTCATAACTATGCGCTATTCTATCAATTGCTCAAAATTAATTTGTTCACCCACCATATGCTTTCTTCGAGAGCTAAGCCTCTAGTGAAAACTATGGCACCCGGATCTATCCTTAATCATACTTCGATCTATAAAATCAAAAACAGAAAAATACCTTGCTGCAATTTATTTACATTTCTTTTATTTATCACTGTTACTTATATTTTTTACCCATCACTATCAGATCTCATCCTTGCAAGTAACCGTGAAGGGATTGACAACCCCTTTATCGCATTAGGTGCAAGTATTTCTTTGTTTGTGTAGGTGCAATTATTGGA
>LR738715.1:484451403-484511567 GCA_902687465.1 Secale cereale | reverse complement strand
TGGAGTAATAGTAGTATATGCAGGCAGGATTTGGTCTACTTATGTCGGACGTGATGCCTTCGATATCGTCATAACTATGCGCTATTCTATCAATTGCTCAAAATTAATTTGTTCACCCACCATATGCTTTCTTCGAGAGCTAAGCCTCTAGTGAAAACTATGGCACCCGGATCTATCCTTAATCATACTTCAATCTATAAAATCAAAAACAGAAAAATACCTTGCTGCAATTTATTTACATTTCTTTTATTTATCACTGTTACTTATATTTTTTACCCATCACTATCAGATCTCATCCTTGCAAGTAACCGTGAAGGGATTGACAACCCCTTTATCGCATTAGGTGCAAGTATTTCTTTGTTTGTGTAGGTGCAATTATTGGAGATGTGTGTGTTCCTCCTACTAGATTGATACCATGGTTCTCAACTGAGGGAAATACTTAGCTCGACTTTGCTGCATCACCCTTTCGTCTTCAAGTTAAAAAATAACGCTAGCTCAAGAAGTAGCAGGAAGAATTTCTAGTGCATTTTCAGGGAGGATCTACATCTCTTTCATTTACTTTATCCATTCGCCTCTCGTTTTCCTCTCCCCCACTTCTAAAACATTTTTAGAAAAATAAAATATATTTTCCTTTTTTCCGTTTGCCTTTATGTCTTACTTGGTTTGTTTGCTTGTTCGCTTGTCATAATAGTGTGTTTATTCCAATTCAAAAGAAAAAGGTTTATGGATCATCATCCACCTGCTAATCTTTATAAAAGATCCATTATGAACCAATTGCTAGTGAGTTGAGTGCACTAGATTATCTTTATGTAGTTTTGCTTGAGATTTGTGAATCTAAAAATTGTGATGAAGTGTTAAAAGAAGAAATTTATGAAGTGATTCATGATAGCTCCTTAAATGAAAAGCATGATTGCAATGATGTTATTATAAGTTATATTAATGTAAATTGTGCTAATAATATGCAAACCCCAAGCTTGGGGATGCTAATTTTGCTATGTCCATTAATTGTTGCGATGATCATAATTGGGGTGATTCTTCTTATGATCATGAAAACTTATTTCAGCCTCATGATGAATATGATATTGATAATAATGTTTGCAATAATATTGAAAGTGGGTTTGAAAGGGTGTAAACTTTAGGGAATAATGATCCCACCACTTTAGAGATTGATCAATCTTATGTTTTTTTTATAAAAGTGGGCTTGGAGAAGTCATAACTTTATTTGATGATAATCCCACTATTTTGGAAGAGTGTCCACTTTGCATGCATGTGGATCATATATAGAATATGTTATGTGATAGCTAAATTGTTGAATTTGAATATGATCCCACATGTAGTTATTATGAGAGAGGAAAATAAGGTTGGCGAAATTATGTTACTAAATTACCTCTCGTTATGTTGAGATTTTCAATGTTTTATTCGTCTCCCTTGCATATGCTAGTTTTTGCTTGCCCTGGTAATTTATTTTCTTATAAAATTCATATGCATAGGAATTATGTTAGACTTAGATGTGTTTTTCACATGTTTTATTATGCTCTCTTTGTGCTTCAATTCTTGTCTTTCATGTGAGCATCATTAAAATTATCAATGCCTAGCTAAAAGGCTTTAAAGAAAAGCGCTTGTTGGGAGATAACCTAATATTTTTCTTTTATGTTTTCCAATAAAATACCATTATGCGTTTGTTATGATGGTTTTCATGCGTTTTAATTAGTATTCGTACCAAGTGAGATCATTGGGATGATTTGGAAGATTGTTGATTTGATTCTATGAGGAAACATACACTTTTGCATCCACTAGCAGAATTCTATGTGATTGCTGGAGACTGACCAATTTATTAAATTTATACACATAATTTATATGAAAATTTCCCACGTTGTCCTAATTTTTCAGAATTTTCAGAGTTACATAAGTATGACTAAAAATTGGGTCTTGACAGACTGTTCTGTTTTTGACAGATTCTGTTTTCATTGTGTTCGATTCTTGTTTTGATAAATCTATGGACTATATCGGGGGTATAAGCCATGGTGAAATTGGAATACAGTATATATAATGCAAATATTAAATTCGAATGAGTTCATAACAGTACCTAAATGTACAGATTGGTTTTATTATACTAACGGATCTCACGAGTTTTCCGTTGAGTTTTGTGTTGTGAAGCTTTCATGTTTTACGTAAAGTTTTGGTGGGCTAAGGAATGAGGAGTGGAAAGATCCTAGGCTTGGGGATTCCCAAGGCACCCAAGGTAATATTCAAGGACAACAAAACATCTAATCTTAGGGATGCCCCGGAAGGCATCCCCTCTCTTGTCTACAATCCATTGGTAAATTACTTGAGTCTATATTTTTATTCACTACATGATATGTGTTTTGCTTGGAGCGTCCTGTATTATATGAGTCTTTGTTTTATTTGCTTTTTAGTTTGCCACAATCCTCCTTGCTGTACACACCTTTTTAGAGGGACACACATTAATTGTGAATTTGTTAGAATACTCTTTGAGCTTCACTTATATCTTTTGAGCTAAGCAGTTGCTCTAGGGCTTCACTTGTATATTTTAAAGCACGGCAATGATGTTATTTTAAAGAACTTGATGAAATCTCATGCTTAACTTATATTATTTTAAGAGTCTTATAAATAGTATGGCCATTTGCCTCGGTTATGAATTTAGTCCTAATATGATGGGTATTCAAGAGGGATATAGTGAAAACTTTCATAAAGATCATTGAATATATGAGAAGTTTGATTCCTTGCAATTGTTTTGAGATATGAAGATGGTGATATTAGAGTCATGCTAGTAGTAAATTGTGTATTAGTAAAAATACTTGTGTTAAGGTTTGTGATTCTCGTAGCATGCACGTATGGTCTTCGTGTTATGTGATGAAGTTGGAGCATATTTATCCTTTATTGTATTCCTTTGTGTTAAAGTCGAGAGGGAGCGATGGTTAAATCCTACCAACATCTCCCTAGGAGCATGCGTATTAGTACTTTGCTTCAAGGGCTAATAAGTTTTTTGCGATAACAATGTGAGTTCTTTATCACTAATGTTGAGTCCATGGATTATACGCACTCTCAGCCTTCCACCTGCTATCCAGTCTAGTACCACGCAACTTTTGCTGGTGCATTAAATCATCCTTATACCTTTCCTCAAAACATCACCATACTTGTCAATTATGGCATTTCCATAGCCATTCCGTGATATATTACCATGCTACTTCCACTGTTCCGTTTTTATGAGTTATCACAATGAGTTGTAATTTTTTTTTGAGTTCTAGGTAAATAAAAGTGTGATGATCATCATTATTAGAGCATTGTACCATGTGAGGTATAAAAACGAGAGGCCAAATCAGCCCAAGAAAAAGAGTCCAAAGTGCCCAAAAAAATAATAAGGGAAAAGAGAGAGAAAGGGCAATGGTACTATCCTTTTACACACTTGTGCTTCAAAGTAGCATCATGTTCTTCATGATAGAGAGTCTCCTATGCTATCATATTCATACATTATCAATGGGAATTTTTTGTTATAAAACTTGGCTTATATCTTCCAATGATGGGCTTCCTCAAACGCCTGAGGTCTTCATCAGCAAGCAAGTTGGATGCACACCAACTTAGTTTTCTTTTGAGCTTCCACACACTTATAGCTCCAGTGCATCTGTTGCATGGTAATCCCTACTCACTCAGATTGATATCAATTGATGGACATCTCCATAACCCATTAATTTGCCTAGTTGATGTGATACTTTCTCCCTTCTTTTGTCTAATACCCCCGTCTATTTCACTTATAGTGCTATATCCATGGCTTGCTCATGTATTGCGTGAAGAGTTGAAAAAGCTAAAGCGTGTTAAAAAGTATGAACCAATTCCTTGGCTAACACGAGGGTAGTACATGATTTCTACTTTGTATTAAGAAGAGGGAGCATAACAAGACTATATGATTTTGTAGGGATACCTTTCTTTACCAATGATATTTTGAAAAGTTGTGATTGCTTTTTAGTATGCTTAAAGATTATTTTTTATGTAAATATTAAACTTTTCTTTTGAATCTTATGGGTCTGATCATTCATGCCACATAAATAAAAGATTACATGATGAACATGTTAGGTAGCATTCCACGTCAAAAAATCTATTTTTATCATTTACCTACTCGAGGACGAGCAGCAATTAAGCTTGGGGGTGCTTGATACGCCTCCAACATATCTATAATTTTTTATTTTTTCATGCCATTAAATTATCAATCTTGGATGTATTATATGCATTATTATGCCATTTTATATCTTTTTTGGATCTATCCCTCTACATCATGTCATCTTGCTTAAGGCGTTACTGCGTTATTGTTAACTTAATACACTAGATGCATGCTGGATAGCGGTCCATGTGTGGAGTAATTTGTTCACCCACCATATGCTTTCTTCGAGAGGGAAGCCTCTAGTGAAAGCTATGGCCCTTGGCTCTCTTTTTTATCATATTGTTTTCAGATATATAAAATCAAAAACGCAAAACTACCTTGCTACAATTTATTTACCTTTATTTTATTCTACACTTTTAATTATCTTTTTTACCATTCAATATCAGATCTCATTCTTGCAAGTAACCATCAAGGCATCGAAAACCCCTTATCGCGTTGGGTGCAACTATTTGTTTGTTTGTGTAGGTGCAATTATTGAAGACTCGTGTGTTCCTCCTACTGGATTGATACCTTGGTTCTCAACTGTAGGAAATACTTATCTCTACTTTGCTGCATCACCCTTTCCTCTTCAAGGGAAAGAACAACGCAGGCTCAAGAAGTAGCACTGAGTTCTATGTTTGTGAACCAAGACAGTTACTACCACACATTGGAATGCTTAAGTGCCCCACTCGACTTATTAATCGCCCTGATCTTTGTGTAGGAATTGCAACTATTTTCTGGTGTTTGTATGATATGTGTTGGGGATCATGCATAGCGCTGACCCTAGGGGTGGGCTATGATGTGGTAGAGACACCAAGGCATGGTGTACCAGGATGACACCTGAACGGTGCTCTTTGGAACCCTGCGCTCATCGTTTGGGGCCGTGATAGAACCTCAGCCATACTTCCATTGCGGATACAACCTCAAATAGGCGATAAACCTGGACTAGAGTCTTGTGTGGTTAGTCAGGTCATGGCTGACACCCTCACAAGGCATGCGCTTGAAGGTTGCCGAGATACATGACGTGTACATGGGGGTAAGTGGTGAGAGCGCGTGTGAAGAAGTACAAACCTGTAGGGTTATCAATCTATACAAATAGCCGCGTCCACGGATATGGACTACATGTAAAGCTTATATGGTTCGTAGATAACTTGAATACTCTAAAATGCGCAAGATAAGCATGAGTGCTATGGATGGCCTTCTCGTAGGGAGATGGGAGAGGATCCATAGTGGTGTACTTATGTGGTGAATACGTGGACTTGTGGGCGCTTTCTCACCTCAAAGATAACACTAGTAGTCATAGTTCAGGATAGCCATTGATCCAAAATTGGCTTGCTGCAGTTAAACTCCACCCCCCCCCCCTTTGTTGATACTGATGCGTATGTAGTTACCTCTGATGTAAGTCTTGTTGGGTACATTTGTACTCATTTTTGCTTAATTTATGTTTTTGCAGAGGATACTTTGGTCTCACTAGTGACTTCCGTGACGATTTCGATGTTGACCGATTAGCTTGGGAATCCCAGGCAGGGGTCTAATTCCTATGGAGGGTCTTGTAAATAGACAAGCTCCCTAGCCTTCTTTCTTTTCTGTTGTCTGTACTTAGAAGTATAAGCTTCCGCATGTTCTTGTTGCTTGTATGGCATTGTATGTTGGGTCATGAGACCCATGTTTGTAATATCATGCTATGTATGGCTCCTCGGAGCCTCTTAAAGAAATACTTTGAGTCATAGAGTTATGGTGTGATGCCATGTTGTATCTACACATATTGAGCATATTGTGTGTATGTTATGAAATGCTTTGGTATGTGTGGGATCCAACACCTAGTTGTTTATTCTTAGTAGCCTTCCTTATGGGGAAATGCCTCCTAGTGCTTCCATCAGGAACACATGGATTAATCTGCATGTGTCCTTCTTTGCTCCTGTGTCTGTCCCTACGAGGAATTGACACGCGGTGTTTACTGGAGTCCTGATAGTTTGTTATAGCCCGGTTACACTCGTTGTTGGTCGACACATGCATTGTTGGGACACGTATTCATGTCCTTGTAAGTTTGTGCCACCTTGGGTTTACGACTAGTCATGTCGGCACGGGTTCTCTATCATATGGATGCTAGCGACACAATCATATACGTGAGACAAAAGGCACAAACTATCCCAACCAAGGTAAGGCGGAAGTCGTGGCGATACCATGCGTGAGGCCGCAAAGTGATATGATGTGTTATATGCTAGATTGGTTTGACAAAGGGTCGAGGTCCCGACAGTAGTACAACTTTAATCAACAACAAGTGAAGTCTTCCAAACTCCAGCTCCACCTTCAGCATGCCTCAATGGTAGATGATCAGTCCACCCTTGTGCCCCGTCGAGTTCCAACTCTGTGTATACATCACTTTGAATCAACCCGAGTCATAGTCTTGTCGAAGCCACACAAGCCCTTAGGCATGCGCCGCATGTGTCCACGCCCAGAAGTTAGTCGCCTTCAGCACCACGCACCTATGTCATCGTTGTCATTACCACCACCATCTTCTTTACCAGCCGACTCACGTCGACCCGTTAGACTATCCAAGCAAACCGTCCTATATGCCTGACCCGAGTCCAACTTCCCTGGCCGCAAACATCTACAACTCCTCATGATCCTCATTGTACGTTGTTAATTGGCTTGACATCCCGTAGTGCTTGCCATAATCCCAGCTAAGCCAATAAATCTTCACCTTTGTCTGCCATAAAACAAGGTTTTCAGTTTTGATGAACTTATCCACCTCAAACCTAGGACCCATTGGTGCCATGATTCTTTGTACGACTGAACCTGTGAAAAAATAACCAAGCTTCCCACAAAATTCCCAAGCACAATCCTGTGCACTACTATTTGGTATTCACATCAGAACTTTTGTCTTGCCTCAACTTCATCGACGAAACTATTTCCTTTCCTGCCAATGCCATGCTACTTCTAATGGATAGGGTTGCCTTGCTGCTGCACATCTCCAACTCGTCTAGGGACTCGATCGCAGCCTCTTTTTTGTCCAAACTAAACCTCATGATGTCTTATCTCTCGTGAAACCAGCAGCATGTCCATCATCAATTAGCTAACGGCCTCCTACAACATGCATCATCTCGCCTAGCACTCCAGGACACGTGCGGTTGTGCTACCGCCGCCACGCGTCTGGTGCTCCTTGCCGATCGTCGTCGAACTTCTTGCATACGTCGCACTTCTTCCATTACTCCACTGAGCCGCCTACTCGGATTCAACCAGCTGCCTTGCCCTCTATTATCTTCTGAATCTTGACGAGAACCACACCATACCCGATTGCATCTAAAACTTGATACTTTCTCTAGATCAATAATCCACAGCCTTCGAACAACCTAGCTCATGATACCACTTGTTAGAATAATTTCGAGGCGTGTAGTCGATCATCCAAGGACCAAGAAATCACAAGAGGCACAACACCGAGATTTGTTAATGAGGTTCGACGATATGGCTACATCTATGAGGCCTGACTACACGCGCTCCTTCCCGTGACACCGTCACAATACCACACACCGGCCACATGTGCGCCCGTACACGCCGACGGCTCCCTCTGTCCACATGTGATACTATGTTGGCGTAGGTTACATTGTCTGTCTACCCCTGCATTATATGAGAGGCCTAGAGTACGAGTACCCTACTAGGGCACAACTCCATACCCTATAAACAAAATACAACTCAAAGTTCAACTGTAACCTACCTTGTACATAATATTCGACACAACTCTAACAACGTATAGATGCTTCCATATGAATTCCTCTCGATTTGATCTAGCACAAATCTGTGAACAAAACTGAACAAACAAGTAATAATTCTGAAAAAAGAAATTCACGTGGAACAGATCTAACAGAAAGTGTAACACCTAATCCGATGTTCATTCAAGACCGTATCGCACCGCGATGACACCTAGTATAGGACCTGTATGGTACACCAATGTCGGTACTAAAACCGACATATCTCGAGGTAGGGCTCCTAATCTAGATGTCTTGGAGCTATTGTAACAGTGGACACATGGGACACATGGTTTACCCAGGTTCTGACTCTCTTGAAGAGATAACACGCTATGACCTGCTTTTGATTGTATTGATATGGGAATAGTATAGAGTACATGTATCTACCATGATATTGTTGTAATGAATATGAGATGGAATCATCCATTGGCTAGCCTGGCCTCAGTTTATATAATGCACTTGAGTCCTAGGGTTTAGAAGAGTCCTTGTCTTGTGTGCCAAGTCTTGTGGGATCTTCCTTGTATATGTCATGGGCTACCCAAAGTAGCCCGATAGTTAAGGGCCATGGGGGTCCTCATCCCGATCCACCTGGTTGGGAGATGGCGTGATGAGTACCACCTAGTCTAGGACACATCACTCCACTTGAACTTGCACACCACAATCTTGATGACGATCGCCACTTGATGTCATCCCCCATGGGTTGTACAATAACTTCCTTTTGATGCATGCCCATGGAAACATGCCTAACCCCACAGACAAACCTCACATAGATCATGGGTTAGTACACAAAGTGTAATGTACAATTCTTACCATACCATGGGATCACATGACCCCACTCGGTACATCTTCTATGCTTTCTGTGTTGATCAAATTGAATCACTATTTGTACTTAGTTGTGATCAACCTTGTATATTATCTTATCTCTTCATAAAGATGATGCCTTGAAGGTAAACATGCATTTTCACACAATCTTCTTCTTCTAGAAACGCTTGCAATTAATAGGCTCAACTCTCACATTACCAATATTTGAATAACTCCTTAGACAACACATAATCTTCTTATAAAAACCTTGAAACCAGCAAATGGTCTTATTGCAATGCCAATGGACAAACCCTTCAAATATAACACAAGGCAACCATTAGTCCATAGGGATTGTCATCACTTACCGAAACCAAACATGGGGGCACCATGCTCTTTCAGAGGTCTAGGGTTTAGATGGCAGATGTGATCGGGAGCGTTGCCTCCCTCTAGTCTTGGGAACCACAAAGGTCGTCTTTGCCTCCTAGGGTTTGCTCCTTGCATTGGGCCTAAGAACCCACAAGTATAGGGGATTGCAACAGTTTTTGAGGGTAGAGTATTCAAACTGAATTTATTGATTCGACACAAGGGGAGCCAACGAATATTTGCAAGTATTAGCAGTTGACTTGTCAGTTCAACCACATTTGGAGAGCTAAATATCTGCAGCAAAGTGAGTAGTAGCGCAGTAGTATGATAGTTTGATAGCGGTAGCAGTAATAGCAAGAATAACGATAACAGTAGCAGTAGCAGTTTTGTGGCAATTGTAACAGCAGCAACAGTAGTAGTAAGTTAGCAATGATTAATATGTGAAACGCTTATAGGCATTGGATCAGTGATGGATAATTATGTTGGATGACGTTCATCATGTAATAGTCATAACCTAGGGCGGCACAGAACTAGCTCCATTTCATCAATGTAATGTAGGCGTGTATTCCATTATACGTTCTTGCAATAAGAACTCGCATGACATCTTTTGTCCTACCCTCCCATGGCAGCGGGGTCCATAAGGAAACTAAGGGATATTAATGCCTCCTTTTAATAGAGAATCAAAACAAAGCATTAACACATAGTGAAAACATGAACTCTCCAAACTACGGTAATCACTTAAAAGAATCCCAATTATTGTCACCTTCGGGTATGAGGATCATAACACGTAATAGGTGCGTATAACTTGCAAGGTGGGATCAAGAACACAAATATATTCATGAAAACATAAAGGGTTCAGATCTGAAATCATGGCACTCGGGACCTAGTGACAAGCATTAAGCATAGCAAAGTCATAGCAACATCAATGTCAGAACATAGTGGATACTAGGGATCAAGCCCTAACAAATTAACTCGATTACATTATAAATCTCATCCAACCCATCACCGTTCAACAAGCCTATGAAGGAATTACTCACTCCTAGTGGTGAGCATCATGAAACTGGTGATGGAGGATGGTTGATGATAATGATGGCGTCGAATCCCCCTCTCCGAAATCCCCAAACGGGCTCCAAATCTGGCCTACTGATGAAGAATGATGAAGAACATGAGGTGGTTGCGGCTCTGTATCGTAAAATGCGACGAGACTTCTTCTCCTATTTTTTTCTCAAAAATAGGAATTTATATACTTGAGTTTAGGGTCAGCGTAGCCACGTGAGCTCAGGGCGCGACCCGGGGGTGGCCGCGCCCTGGTAGCTAGTGGGCCATTTGGGGCTCCTCTCCTATGGATCTTCGCTACTGTATTTTTTCCATCAAAAATATCCAAAAAGTTTTGTCAAATTCCTAGAAATTTTATTTCTGCAGAATAACAACACCATGGTAGTTCTGCTGAAAACAGCGTCAGTCCGGGTTAGTTTAATTCAAATCATGCAAATTAGAGTCCAAAACAAGAGCACAAGTGTTTGGAAAAGTAGATACAACGGAGATGTATCAACTCCTCAAGCTTAACTCATTGCTTGTCCTCAAGTAGTTCAATTGACAAACTAAAAGTGATAAAGAAAAACTTTTATTTCATTATCGACACAAGTAACAGCTATTTCGATTTTGTTCACAGCTCATTCCTAGCTAAGACATAACGGCGGGTAGGCAAACAACTTGATTCAGGTAATATAATACTCATTGCTTGGTACACTTCTAAACAGAAGTATAAAGAGGTGGAAGGCTGGCTGTGGATTCTTTTGTTCTTGTATCCATATATAAATAGTACCCACATTTTTTGCAAAGATCATGACTAACCATACAGATGATAACTCTTAGAAATTATATCCACTCATATCAATGGCATAATCAACTAGCGGGCAATAATAACATATCTCAAATGCCAACACTTTGTCAAAAAAATCATGATATAATATGACAACATGGTATCTCGCTGGCCCTTTCTGAGACCGCAAAACCTAAATGCAGAGCACCTCCAGAGTTCAAGCAGCGAGTAAACATTGTAATTCATGATAGAAGAGATCCAGTCATGCTAACACCCAACATTAACTATACTCAATGCATAAGAATAACAATAGTTCTCTCGGTATTGGTGATTTAGTTGAGAAGGTGATGAGTTAACAATAAAAGTAAATAACATAAAAGTAAATGGATAGGCCCTTCGTAGAGGGAAGCAGGGATTTGCAAAGGTGCCAGTTCTCGAAGCTTAAATTAGAGATAAATATAATTTTAAGAGGCATGCCTTTCTTGTCAACGTCACCACCGAGAGTTTTCAGTATCTTCCATGCTAAACAAATTAGCGGCAATTCCCAAGCGTAAGGGTAAAGTTTACTCCCCCTCAGCCAAGAACACAGAAGCCATCGCTAGTTGAATCATTGGGTGGCCTCCATACCAACAACTTTCCGTGGGAGTTTGTATCATTATTTCGCGATTTGATCATGGGACTAGGCATCCCGACTACCAGCTCCTCTCATGTAAGGACAAGTGAATAAACACTCACCATGAGAATAACCCGCTTAGCATGGAAGATACTGACCGCCCGCTATCGCTTCATGAGCAGTATGGGCACAGAAAATAGATGTTCATTTGAATTTTTAGAGGTGGCACATGCAAATTTACTTGGGACGGCAGGGTAATAGCACATATAGGTATATATAGTGGACTCATATGGAACAACTTTAGTTTAGGGATTCGGATGCACAAGCGGTATTCCTGCTTAGTACAGGCTAAGGCCAGCAATAGATTGACAAGCGACCAACTAGAGAGTGAAAACGGTCATAATCATGCACTTCAAATAATTAACATTGAATACTAGCATAAGTAGGATATAAACACCACGAACATAAATATCGTGGAGGCTATGTTGGTTTTGAAGCAACTACATGGGTGAACATGTTCCATGTCAAGCCAATGGAAACATTCAGAGGAGGATACCATACTATTGTACTATATCATAGCCATTTTAATGCATGTTGACACCCAAGATAAATCATTATCCACTCCTAGCTACTTAAGCATGGTATGAGCAACTATAATCTCTAATTGTCATCCAAAACATGTTTAATCATAATATGCTGAATCATAGAGACCGAGTTAAACATATTTACATAAACAAAACCAAGTTGAGTTCATACCTGCTTTCCTTTGCCACAATCACTTCATCAAATCATTATCATTATTGCCTTTCACTTGCACGACCGAATGATATGAAAATAATAATAGTGCAAGAGTGTCGTGGACTAAGCTGGAATCTACAAACATTTATTCAAAGGAGGAGACAAAATAATATGGATCTTTGTTGGATCAACCATAATGCATATGAGAGCCACTCAACATTTTCATCGTGGTCTTCTCCTTACAACGACTCAACAAAAGAACAGAATTTCATAGAAACACACTGAAATATTTTTAGATTATTTAGTTTTTCTTGAAGAAAACAAATTAACAAAGGAAAACCAAAAACAAGAAAAACTATTTACATGGGAAAGTTCCCAACAAGCAAAATAAGAAATGAGAAATATTTTTGGATTTTTCTTTAATACTACAACTAATTAACTAGAAAGAAAAACTGAAAAGAAGCGAGAAATATTTTTTTGATTTTCTCAAAGTTTTTCAAGCACGCAAGAAAGCAAAAAAAACTAACATGGATTATACAAACAAAGAGGATGAAGACCGACAACTGGAATGAAATGTGTCAACATGAATGTAATGTTCATGAGAAATACATACTCTCCCCCCAAGCTTAGGCTTTTACTAGCTTGGTAATCACCATCCGTAGAAGCCATCTGGTCCAATATGGAAATGCTGAGGCGGTGGCACTTGAGCGTCCCATTCCTGGGCTTCCTCCTCAACCGCTGCTAGCATGTTCCGGTAAGCAACGATGTCCAGTGGCATAGCTGTGTATCCATTCGTGGCATGAAAGTCAAACAAAGCAAGAGTAGGCAATGGGATAGCATCATGAGTAACCGCATTGAAAACCAAATTATAACGAATGTGACGAGGGGGCTCATGGGCATCAAGGTAATGGTGATCGTGCATAGACTGGTGATCTAAGGAAAATCAAGGAAACAAATAATCATGAGGGTGTGTCTTAACATGAAAAGGTCTGCTAAGCGAGTAGCATAAATACCACCATGAATTTTTTTCCTTGGTACTATTAGTGTGCAGGCGTCGTGCAATGATTGCTCAAAGGTTATAAATGTTGTCACTAAAAAGTGCTCGGCATAAAATGGTGAGGTCAGGGGAACTGAGCGTACCACCGTCCTTTCTCTTAGTCAAAGATTTCCTATGAATAAAGCAAAGTAGTGCATAACCAGAAAAATGTAAACTCGTAGCTCGGGCTTTCGACATGCCCCTTTACTCCCCCATATTTAAAGTGCGGAGGAAATCCTCAAACTCCTCTGGTCTAGGCTCTCTTATTTCCCCATCAGAGGGAATCAAACATATCTCGCAAAAACAGTATGCGGTATCGCATGGTATTCATCATATAATTCAAAATGCACCTTGGCAGGTTCAAGCCAATTTAGGATATCAAAAAAATGCACAAAGGAATTCCTAAGGATATGATGCTGGTCACACTCATCTGCGAGGAAGTCGGTCAATCCGGCATTTGCAACCAATTGTGTGAACTCTTGGTAGAACCCGACTTCATTCATGAAGGCATTGTGGTGCCATTCGCACGGCTGGACGTCACTCATACGCAGAATGACGAGGTCAATGTCCGAGGAGCCAATGACTCCCTTGGCATTCCATTTCGAAGAGCTTCTCCGAATGAGATTCATTTTTCCTACGAACAAATTTCTGAAATTTTGGGTCACAAAATGCTATCAATAAGACTTCGCAAGATTGTTAGCAACTACTCATATGGATGTCTAGAGGTGTAATGCCCAGGATGCGACTATATCTCCTACGTGTCGAGGCACGAGTTAGAGACATAAGCGCATTCTGGAATGATCGCAAGCGTGGTATCTTTGCACAACTTATGTAATGAACATGGATGAAAGAGTAAAATAGTTGGCTTACACAAGCCACGTCACACAATTAACACAATAGCATACTTTCATCCAAATAACACAGGGTCCGACTACGGACGAAATCAAACGAGAAAAGATACCACAGCCACAATGTTGGGGAACGTAGTATTTTAAAATATTCCTACGATCACGCAAGATCTATCTACCAGATGCATAGCAACGAGAGGGAAGAGTGTGTCTACGTACCCTCGTAGACCGGAAGCGGAAGCGTCAAGTGACGCGGTTGATGTAGTCGAACTTCTTCGCGATTCAACCGATCAAGCACCGAACGTACGGCACCTCCGCGTTCAGCACACGTTCAGCTTGATGACGTCCCACGAGCTCTTGATCCAGTTGAGCTTCACGGGAGAGTTTCGTCAGCACGACGGCGTGGTGACGGATATGATGTATTTACCGGCGTAGGGCTTCGCCTAAGCACTGCAACGGTATGATCGAGGTGTGTTTCAGTGGAGGGGGCACCGCACACGGCTGAAACAATTCAACTTGTGTGTCTTTGGGTGCCCCCCTGCCTCCGTATATAAAGGAGCAAGGGGGGAGGCCGGTCGGCCCTTGTTTGGTGCGGCTAGAGGTGCAATCCTACTAGGAATAGGATTGCAATCCTATTCCTAGTAGGAATCACCAAAGAAGGAAGAGAGGGAAAGGAAAAGAGGGAGAGGTGGCGCCCCCCAAATCCTAGTCCAACTAGGAACCCTAGGTGGGGCGCCGGCCAGCCCTATGGGCTGCCTCTCTCTTTCCCTTAAGGCCCACTATGGACCATCCCCCTTCGTAGGGGGTTCCGGTAACCCCCTCCGGCAATCCCGTTAAATCCGAAACTTTTCCGGAACACTTCCGGTGTCCGAATATAGTCGTCCAATATATCAATCTTTATGTCTCGGACATTCCGAGACTCCTCGTCATGTCCGTGATCTCATCCGGGACTCCGAACTACCTTCGGTACATCAAAACTCATAAACTCATAATACCGATCGTCATCAAACGTTAAGCGTGCGGACCCTACGGGTTCGTGAACTATGTAGACATGACCGAGACTCATCTCCGGTCAATAACCAATAGCGGAACCTGGATGTTCATATTGGCTCCTACATATTCTACGAAGATCTTTTATCGGTCAAAACCGCATAACAACATACGTTGTTCCTTTTGTCATCGGTATGTTACTTGCCCGAGATTCGATCGTCGGTATCTCCATACCTAGTTCAATCTCGTTACCGGCAAGTCTCTTTACTCGTTCCGTAACACATCATCTCGTGACTAACTCATTAGTCTTTTGCTTGCAAGGCTTATTGTGATGTTTGTTACCGAGAGGGCCCAGAGATACCTCTCCGACACTCGGAGTGACAAATCCTAATCTTGATCTATGCCAACACCACGAATATTTTCGGAGACACCTGTAGAGCATCTTTATGATCACCCAGTTACGTTGTGACGTTTGATAGCACACAAGGTGTTCCTACGGTATTCGGGAGTTGCATAATCTCATAGTCATAGGAACATGTATAAGTCATGAAGAAAGCAATAGCAGTAAAACTAAACGATCATAGTGCTATGCTAACGGATGGGTCTTGTCCATCACATCATTCTCCTAATGATGTGATCCCGTTGATCAAATGACAACTCATGTCTATGGCTAGGAAACATAACCATCTTTGATCAATGAGCTAGTCTAGTAGAGGCATACTAGGGACACTCTGTTTTGTCTATGTATTCACACATGTACTAAGTTTCCGGTTAATACAATTCTAGCATGAATAATAAACATTTATCATGATATAAGGAAATATAAATAACAACTTTATTATTGCCTCTAGGGCATATTTCCTTCAGTCTCCCACTTGCACTAGAGTCAATAATCTAGCTCACATCGTCATGTGATTTAATACCGATAGTTCACATCGTTATGTGAATAACACCCATAGTTCACATCACCATGTGACCAACACCCAAAGGGTTTACTAGAGTCAATAATCTAGTTCACATCGTTATGTGATTAATACCCAAGAGTAATAATTTGTGATCATGTTTTGCTTGTGAGAGAGGTTTAGTCAACGGGTCTGTCACATTCAAATCCGTATGTATTTCGCAAATTTCTATGTCTACAATGCTCTGCATGGAGCTACTCTAGCTAATTGCTCCCACTTTCAATACGCATCCAGATTGATACTTAGAGTCATCTGGATTTAGTGTCAAAGCTTGCATTGGCGTAACCCTTTACGACGAACTCTTTATCACCTCCATAATCGAGAAATATTTCCTTAGTCATCCAATTACTAAGGATAATTTTGACCGCTGTACAGTGATCTACTCCTGGATCACTATTGTACCTCCCTGTCAAACTCATGGCAAGGTACACAACGTGTTTTGTACACAGCATGGCATACTTTATAGAACCTATGGCTGAGGCATAGGGAATGACTTTCATTCTCTCTATATTTTCTGCCGTGGTCTGGCTTTGAGTCTTACTCAACTTCACACCTTACAAGTCAGGCAAGAACTCCTTCTTTGACTGATCCATTTTGAACTACTTCAAAATCTTATCAAGGTATGTACTCATCGAAAATCTTATCAAGCGTCTTGATCTATCTCTATAGATCTTGATGCCCAATATGTAAGCAGCTTCACCAAGGTCTTTCTTTTGAAAAACTCCTTTCAAACACTCTTTTATGCTTTCCAGAAAATTTTACATCATTTCCGATCGACAATATGTCATTCACATATACTTATCAGAAAGTTTGTAGTGCTCCCACTCACTTCTTGTAAATACAGGCTTCACCGCAAGTCTGTATAAATCTATATGCTTTGATCAACTTATCAAAGCGTATATTCCAACTCCGAGATGCTTGCACCAGTCCATAGATGGATCGCTGGAGCTTGCACATTTTGTTAGCACCTTTAGGATTGACAAAACCTTCTGGTTGCATCATATACAAGTCTTCTTTAATAAATCCATTAAAGAATGCAGTTTTGTTATCCATTTGCCAGATTTCATAAAATGCGGCAATTCCTAACATGATTCGGACAGACTTAAGCATCGCTACGGGTGAGAAAGTCTCATCGTAGTCAACTCCTTGAACTTGTCGAAACCCTTTCGCAACAAGTCGAGCTTTGTAAACAGTAACATTACCGTTTGCGTCGGTCTTCCTCTTGAAGATCCATTTATTTTCGATGGCTTGCCGATCATTGGGCAAGTCAACCAAAGTCCACACTTTGTTCTCATACATGGATCCCATCTCAGATTTCATGGCCTCAAGCCATTTTGCGGAATCTGGGCTCATCATCGCTTCCTCATAGTTCGCAGGTTCATCATGGTCTAGTAACATGACTTCCAGAACTGGGTTGCCGTACCACTCTGGTGCGGAACGTACTCTGGTTGATCTACGAAGTTCAGCAAAAACTTGATCTGAAGTTTCATGATCATCATCATTAGCTTCCTCACTAATTGGTGTAGGAATCACCGGAACTAGTTTCTGTGATGTTCAACTTTCCAATTTGGGAGAAGGTACAATTACCTCATCAAGTTCTACTTTCCTCCCACTCACTTCTTTCGAGAGAAACTCCTTCTCTAGAAAGGATCCACTCTTAGCAACAAAGACCTTGCCTTCAGATCTATGATAGAAGGTGTACCCAACAGTTTCTTTTGGGTATCCTATGAAGATTTACTTCTCCGATTTGGGTTCGAGCTTATCATGTTGAAACTTTTTGACATAAGCATCGCAGTCCCAAACTTAAAAAAATGACAGCTTAGGTTTCTCGTCAAACCACAGTTCATACGGTGTCATCTCCACGGATTAAGATGGTGCCCTATTTAACGTGAATGTAGCTGTCTCTAATGCATAACCCCAAAAGCAATAGTGGTAGATCGGTAAGAGACATCATCGATCGCACCATATCTAATAAAGTACGGTTATGACGTTCGGACACACCATTACACTGTGGTGTTCCAGGTGGCGTGAGTAGTGAAACTATTTCACATTGTTTTATTGAAGGCCAAACTCGCTAACTCAAATATTTTACCTCTTCGATCATATCGTAGAAACTCTTATTTTCTTGTTACGATGATTCTCCACTTCACTCTGAAATTCTTTGAACTTTTCAAATGTTTCAGACTTGTGCTTCATTAAGTAGATATACCCATATCTGCTCAAATCATCAGCGAAGGTCAGAAAATAACGATACCTGCCACGAGCTTCAACACTCATTGGTCCGCATACATCAGTATGTATGATTTCCGACAACTCTGTTGCTCGCTCCACGGTTCCGGAGAACGGAGTTTTAGTCATCTTGCCCATGAGGCATGGTTCGCAAGCACCAAGTGATTTATAATCAAGTGATTCCAAAAGTCCATCACTATGGAGTTTCTTCATGCGCTTTACACCAATATGACCTAAACGGCAGTGCCACAAATAAGTTGCACTATCATTATTAACCTTGCATCTTTTGGCTTCAATATTATGAATATGTGTATCACACGATCGAGATCCAACAAACCATTTTCATTGGGTGTATGACCATAGAAGGTTTTATTCATGTAAAGAGAACAACAATTATTCTCTAACTTACATGAATAACCGTATTGCAATAAACATGATCAAATCATATTCATGCTCAACACAAACACCAAATAACACTTTATTTAGGTTCAACACTAATCCCGAAAGTATAGGGAGTGTGCGATGATGATCATATCAATCTTGGAACTACTTCCAATACACATCTTCATTTCATCCTTTAACTAGTTTCTGTTCATTATGCAACTCCCATTTCAAGTTACTACTCTTTAGCAACTGAACCAATATCAAATACCGAGGGGTTGCTATGAACACTAGTAAAATACACATCAATAATCTATATATCAAATATACCTTTGTTCACTTTGTCATCCTTCTTATCCGCCAAATATCTAGGGCAGTTCCCCTTCTAGTGACCATTTCCTTTGCAGTAGAAGCACTTAGTTTCAGGCTTGAGTTTAGCTTTGGGTTTCTTCGCGGGAGTGACAACTTGCTTGTCATTCTTCTTGAAGTTCCCCTTCTATCCCTTTGCCCTTTACTTGAAACAAGTGGTCTGGTTAACCATCAACACTTGATGCTCTTTCTTGATTTCTACCTTCGCCGATTTCAACATCGTGAAGAGCTCGGGAATTACTTTTGTCATCCCTTGCATATTATAGTTCATCACGAAGTTCTACTAACTTGGTGATAGTGTCTAGAGAACTTTGTCAATTACTATCTTATCTGGAAGATTAACTCCCACTTGATTCAAGCAATTGTACTACCCAGACAATCTGAGCACATGCTCACTGGTTGAGCTATTCTCCTCCATCTTGTAGGCAAAGTACTGTCAGAGGTCTTATACCTCTCGACACGGGCATGAGTATGAAATACTAATTTCAACTCTTGGAACATCTCAGATGCTCCGTGGCATTTCAAAACGTATTTGAAGTCCCGGTTATAAGCCGTAAAGCATGGTGCACTAGACTATCAAGTAGTCATCATATCGAGCTTTTGTCTAAACGTTCATAACGTCTACATCTGCTCCTGCAATAGGTGTATCACCTAGCGGTGCATCAAGGACATAATTCTTCTGTGCAGCAATGAGGATAATCCTCAGATCACGGAACAATTCCGCATCATTGCTACTAACATCTTTCAACTTGGTTTTCTCTAGGAACATATAAAAAATAAACGGGGAGCAACATCGTGAGCTATTGATCTACAACATAGATATGCTAATACTACGAGGACTAAGTTCATGATAAATTAAAGTTCAATTTAATCATATTACTTAAGAACTCCCACTTAGATAGACATCCCTCCGGTCATCTAAATGATCACGTGATCCAAATCAACTAAACCATGTCCGATCATCACGTGAGATGGAGTAGTTTCAATGGTGAACATCTTATGTTGATCATATCTACTATATGATTCACGCTCGACCTTTCGGTCTCCAGTGTTCCGAGGCCATATCTGCATATGCTAGGCTCGTCGAGTTTAACCCGAGTATTCTGCGTGTGCAATACTGGCTTACACCCGTTGTATTTGAACGTAGAGCTTATCACACCCGATCATCACGTGGTGTCTCAGCACGACGAACTTTCGCAATGGTGCATACTCAGGGAGAACACTTATACCTTGAAATTTAGTAAGGGACCATCTTATAATGCTACCGTCGTTCTAAGCAAAATAAGAAGCATAATAAGATAAACATCACATGCAATCAAAATATGTGACATGATATGGCCATCATCATCTTGTGCTTTTGATCTCCATCTCCAAAGCAACGTCATGATCACCTTCGTCACCGGCGCGACACCTTGATCTCCATCGTAGCATCGTTGTCGTATCGCCAACTATTGCTTCTACGACTATCGCTACCGCTTAGTGATAAAGTAAAGCAATTACATGGCGATTGCATTTCATACAATAAAGCGACAACCATATGGCTCCTGCCAGTTGCCGATAACTTTATAAAACATGATCATCTCATACAAAACTGTATAACTCATCATGTCTTGACCATATCACATCACAACATGCCCTGCAAAAACAAGTTAGACGTCCTCTACTTTGTTGTTGCATGTTTTACGTGGCTGCTACGGGCTTAGCAAGAACCGTTCTTACCTACGCATACAAAACCACAACGATGTTTCGTCAAGTATGTGCTGTTTTAACCTTCACAAGGACCGGGCGTAGCCACACTTGATTCAGCTAAAGTGAGAGAGACAGACACCCGCCAGTCACCTTTAAGCAACGAGTGCTTGTAACGGTGAAACCAGTCTCGCGTAAGCGTACGCGTAATGTCGGTCCGGGCCGCTTCATCTCACAATACCGCCGAAGCAAAGTATGACATGCTGGTAAGCAGTATGACTAGTATCGCCCACAACTCATTGTGTTCTACTCGTGCATATCATCTACGCATAGACCTGGCTCATGATACCACTGTTGGGGAACGTAGTATTTTAAAATTTTCCTACGATCACGCAAGATCTATCTACCAGATGCATAGCAACGAGAGGGAAGAGTGTGTCTACGTACCCTCGTAGACCGGAAGCGGAAGCGTCAAGTGACGCGGTTGATGTAGTCGAACTTCTTCGCGATTCAACCGATCAAGCACCGAACGTACGGCACCTCCGCGTTCAGCACACGTTCAGCTTGATGACGTCCCACGAGCTCTTGATCCAGTTGAGCTTCACGGGAGAGTTTCGTCAGCACGACGGTGTGGTGAGGATATGATGTATTTACTGGCGCAGGGCTTCGCCTAAGCACTGCAACGGTATGACCGAGGTGTGTTTCAGTGGAGGGGGGCACCGCACACGGCTGGAACAATTCAACTTGTGTGTCTTTGGGTGCCCCCCTGCCCCCGTATATAAAGGAGCAAGGGGCGAGGCCGGCCGGCCCTTGTTTGGTGCGGCTAGAGGTGCAATCATACTAGGAATAGGATTGCAATCCTATTCCTAGTAGGAATCACCAAAGAAGGAAGAGAGGGAAAGGAAAAGAGGGAGAGGTGGCGCCCCCCAAATCCTAGTCCAACTAGGAACCCTAGGTGGGGCGCCGGCCAGCCCTATGGGCTGCCTCTCTCTTTCCCTTAAGGCCCACTATGGACCATCCCCCTTCGTAGGGGGTTCCGGTAACCCCCTCCGGCAATCCCGTTAAATCCGAAACTTTTCCGGAACACTTCCGGTGTCCGAATATAGTCGTCCAATATATCAATCTTTATGTCTCAGACATTCCGAGACTCCTCGTCATGTCCGTGATCTCATCCGGGACTCCGAACTACCTTCGATACATCAAAACTCATAAACTCATAATACCGATCGTCATCAAACGTTAAGCGTGCGGACCCTACGGGTTCGAGAACTATGTAGACATGACCGAGACTCATCTCCGGTCAATAACCAATAGCGGAAGCTGGATGTTCATATTGGCTCCTACATATTCTACGAAGATCTTTTATCGGTCAAAACCGCATAACAACATACGTTGTTCCTTTTGTCATCGGTATGTTACTTGCCCGAGATTCGATCGTCGGTATCTCCATACCTAGTTCAATCTCGTTACCGGCAAGTCTCTTTACTCGTTCCGTAACACATCATCTCGTGACTAACTCATTAGTCTTTTGCTTGCAAGGCTTATTGTGATGTGTGTTACCGAGAGGGCCCAGAGATACCTCTCCGACACTCGGAGTGACAAATCCTAATCTTGATCTATGCCAACACCACGAATACTTTCGGAGACACCTGTAGAGCATCTTTATGATCACCCAGTTACGTTGTGACGTTTGATAGCACACAAGGTGTTCCTACGGTATTCGGGAGTTGCATAATCTCATAGTCATAGGAACATGTATAAGTCATGAAGAAGGCAATAGCAGTAAAACTAAACGATCATAGTGCTATGCTAACGGATGGGTCTTGTCCATCACATCATTCTCCTAATGATGTGATCCCGTTGATCAAATGACAACTCATGTCTATGGTTAGGAAACATAACCATCTTTGATCAATGAGCTAGTCTAGTAGAGGCATACTAGGGACATACTGTTTTGTCTATGTATCCACACATGTACTAAGTTTCCAGTTAATACAATTCTAGCATGAATAAAAGACATTTATCATGATATAAGGAAATACAAATAACATCTTTATTATTGCCTCTAGGGCATATTTCCTTCAGTCTCCCACTTGAACTAGAGTCAATAATCTAGATTACAAAGTGATGATCCTCACACCCATGGAGTCTTGGTGCTGATCATGTTTTGCCCGTGGAAGAGGCTTAGTCAACGGGTCTGCAATATTCAGATCCGTATGTATTTTGCAAATCTCTATGTCTCCCTCCTTGACTAGATCGCGGATGGAATTGAAGCGTCTTTTGATGTGCTTTGTTCTCTTGTGAAACCTAGATTCCTTCGCCAAGGCTATGGCTCCAGTGTTGTCACAAAAGATTTTCATTGGACCCGATGCACTAGGTACTACACCTAGATCGGATATGAACTCCTTCATCCAGACTCCTTCATTTGCTGCTTCCGAAGCAGCTATGTATTCCGCTTCACACGTAGATCCCGCCACGACGCTCTGCTTGGAACTGCACCAACTGACAGCTCCACCGTTCAATAAAAATACATATCCGGTTTGTGACTTTGAGTCATCCGGATCAGTGTCAAAGCTAGAATCGACGTAACCGTTTACGACGAGCTCTTTGTCACCTCCATATACGAGAAACATATCCTTTGTTCTTTTCAGATACTTTAGGATGTTTTTGACCGATGTCCAGTGATCCACTCCTGGATTACTTTGGTACCTCCCTGCTAGACTTATAGCAAGGCACACATCAGGTCTGGTACACAGCATTGCATACATGATAGATCCTATGGCTGAGGCATAGGGAATGACTTTCATTTTCTCTCTATCTTCTGCAGTGGTCGTGTTGGGGAACGTAGTATTTTAAAATTTTCCTACGATCACGCAAGATCTATCTACCAGATGCATAGCAACGAGAGGGGAGAGTGTGTCTACGTACCCTCGTAGACCGGGAGCGGAAGCGTCAAGTGACGCGGTTGATGTTGTCGAACTTCTTCGCGATCCAACCGATCAAGCACCGAACGTACGGCACCTCCGCGTTCAGCACACGTTCAGCTTGATGACGTCCCACGAGCTCTTGATCCAGTTGAGCTTCACGGGAGAGTTTCGTCAGCACGACGGCGTGGTGACAGATATGATGTGTTCACCGGCGCAGGGCTTCGCCTAAGCTCCGCGACGGTACGACCGAGGTGTGATTCTGTGGAGGGGGGCACCGCACACGGCTAAAACAATTCAACTTGTGTGTCTTTGGGTGCCCCCCTGCCCCCGTATATAAAGGAGCAGGGGAGGGAGGCCGGCCAACCTCTCCTGGTGCGGCTAGGGAGGGAGTCCTACTAGGAATAGGATTGCAATCCTATTCCTAGTAGGATTCACCGAAAGGAAGAAGGGGGAAAGGAATAGGAGAGGTGGCGCCCCCCCAATCCTAGTCCAACTAGGATTCCTAGGTGGGGGCGCCGGCCAGCCCTATGGGCTGTCTCTCTCTCACCCTTTAGGCCCACTATGGACCATCCCCTCTCGTAGGGGGTTCCGGTAACCCCCTCCGGCATTCCCGATAAATCCGAAACTTTTCCGGTATACTTCCGGTGTCCGAATATAGCCGTCCAATATATCAATCTTTATGTCTCGGGCATTCCGAGACTCCTCGTCATGTCCGTGATCTCATCCGGGACTCCGAACTACCTTCGGTACATCAATACTCAAAAACTCATAATACCGATCGTCATCAAACGTTAAGCGTGCGGACCCTACGGGTTCGAGAACTATGTAGACATGACCGAGACTCATCTCTGGTCAATAACCAATAGCGGAACCTGGATGTTCATATTGGCTCCTACATATTCTACGAAGATCTTTTATCGGTCAGAACCGCATAACAACATACGTTGTTCCTTTTGTCAAACGGTATGTTACTTGCCCGAGATTCGATCGTCGGTATCCTTATACCTAGTTCAATCTCGTTACCGGCAAGTCTCTTTACTCGTTCCGTAACACATCATCTCGTGACTAACTCATTAGTCTTTTGCTTGCAAGGCTTATTATGATGTGTGTTACCGAGAGGGCCCAGAGATACCTCTCCGACACTCGGAGTGACAAATCCTAATCTTGATCTATGCCAACACCATGAATACTTTCGGAGACACCTGTAGAGCATCTTTATGATCACCCAGTTACGTTGTGACGTTTGATAGCACACAAGGTGTTCCTACGGTATTCGGGAGTTGCATAATCTCATAGTCATAGGAACATGTATAAGTCATGAAGAAAGCAATAGCAGTAAAACTAAACGATCATAGTGCTATGCTAACGGATGGGTCTTGTCCATCACATCATTCTCCTAATGATGTGATCCCGTTGATCAAATGACAACTCATGTCTATGGCTAGGAAACATAACCATCTTTGATCAATGAGCTAGTCTAGTAGAGGCATACTAGGGACACTCTGTTTTGTCTATGTATTCACACATGTACTAAGTTTCCGGTTAATACAATTCTAGCATGAATAATAAACATTTATCATGATATAAGGAAATATAAATAACAACTTTATTATTGCCTCTAGGGCATATTTCCTTCACACAAGTCCTGATCGCTCCTAGTAGGAACTACTACTGATCGTCGGGATACGTCACATACATGCGACCATGCTCTTTGTCGAACTCCGAGTGAAGTTCTTGCCCATCTCCTGCATCGTACTCAGTTGTACCTGCACTTGGTGTGTGTTGTAATCTGTGAGTCACAAGGACTAGGCAATCCCATTCCCTGGTATCAAAACTAACAAAACCTTTTAGGTGTGGAGAGGTAATAAAATGTCTGCAGCAAGCACTAAGCAACTAGCTTATGAACATAGAGCGAGATGAGGATATGTGCCAACGGTCGCCAAAGATGATCAATAAGTTATCCTAGCTACTCACGTTCATGCATAACCCCACCGTGTTCACTTTCCGATAACCCCTTCGAAAAGATCCCATCACGGTTACTCACACAGGTAATGTATTCTTAAGGATATCGTGTCAAATTATCTACAAGCGGATATTAACAAATTCCCATCTGCCACATAACCACGGGCACGGCTTTTGAAAGTTCATAACCCTGCAGGGGTGTCCCAACTTAGCTCGTCACAAGCTCACGATCCGAGGAGTCGCAACTCCATATTGGGAAGACCCGAGTATTTTCGGAATCCCGTGCTCAAGATATTTCGACAAAGGTAAAACTAAATCAGCAAGACCTCCCGGCGTGCCGACAACCTGATAGTAGCCACGCGTATCTTGTCTCAGGCCACGTCCGGATGAGCAGTACGTACGGCAACCAAATACCCAAGAAACTGGGTGGCACCGCAAGTGGCTCTAGTTTGGACCAACACTCATGAGGAGCACTGGCCAGGGTTGTTGATTAAGAACTCGGGTTTATAACTCCCTATGCAAGTTTTTAGTTGTTAGGCAAATGTAGTACCAAAGTTGGGTCTTGCTGGAAAAGCTTTAAGCAGTGCGAATGATCAAGGGGGCCCATAAACCCCAACCATGTTAGGAACGCAAAATCAAGGAACGTAACACTGGTTTATCGGGTCCTAAGGTGGCATGAGTGGAACAAAAGACCAAGCAGAAGGCGAAGCCTTCCACCCATTACCAATATATATGTGCATTAATTTAATTAAGATATATATTGTGTTATCCTAATAAACAAGTCCAAACATGGAGCATTCTTCAAACTTCACCTGCAACTATCAACGCTATAAGAGGGGCTGAGCAAAAGCGTACTTAGCCAATCAACGGTTTGCTAGGAAGGCAGTTAGAGTGTTTCATGGCAACATAGGAGGCAGACAGGACAAGAATAGGCATCGAGGCATAACTATAGAGCGAGACAACTAGCAAGACAAAGATAGAGGTGATATCGAGGAACGTTCATCTTGCCTGTTAAGTTCATGGAGGGATCGTAACCTTGCTCCTCAAACTCAGTCTCGACAGGAACCTCGAACTCTGAATCATCACCGGGCTCTAACCAACACAAGAATACAAACACCGGAACAAAAATCAATCATGACGCAATGCTCAAACACATGATGCAAGCAAGATGCATATGAGCATGGCCATGATATGATGCATCACAAAGGAACATGATGAGTGCAACATGTGGCATGGCATAATGCAAGGAACACAATTCATTTGAGTGAACACAACATGCAAAAGAATGCAAGAACAACATAGCCACACATGTGGTTATTTAGTTTGAACTAACTAAGTACCCAACAAGTTTAATAAGTTGCTTAGCATGGCAAGTAGTGCATCACAAGACCAACAACTACATGCAAACAATTTAAATGGGCCGGAAGAAACAAACAACAATTCCGAAAAATCCCATGTGCATAATTATGTTTGGTACTGTTCTGCCCATTACCCCATTATACTTTCGTTAAACAGCAGAAGAGATTAAACCATGATGTTCTATGTAAAATTCTACCCCAAAAGCATATAAAGATCACTCAAAACAGAGTTATGGTTTAAAAGTTATGAATTAAACCAATTTAAACATGTTAAAAAGCAAAACACATGCAAACAGCATTTTAAATGTTTTTAACATGGCAGCAAATTGCATATTATTTATCTACACTAAAAACTAAGCAGTTTTCATATATAGATTATTTTAAGTAGATGCATAGTTTAAAAGATATGGCCAATTCAAAATGCAAACAGATTTAAACAAAATAAAACAAAACAGAAAAAGAAAAAAGATCCACCTCTGACCTGGCCTGGACTAGCCTCAGTCAATGACTAGTGGGTCCAGGGGTGCTGAGGTGGCAGTGCGGGGTGTGGGAGTGGGTGCGTGTGTGAGCAGAGTATGACAGAAGGGGCCCAGATGTCTGTGAGACATGAGGTAGCAAAAATATGGGCGTTTATTCCACTGGCCCGAGGGGGATTCGAACCCAGGTCGCTGGGTTAGCAGAACGGTGTGTGAACCAGTTGAGCTGGATGCGTGTGGCTGCACCTGAAGTATAAACACAACATGCAGGCAGAGCCACTCGACGCTGGCGAAACAAAGACGGCGGTGATGTGCAACGGGCTGCTCTGGCGACCACAGGGGACGACGAAGGTGCGCGATGGATCCACGAGGGAATCCCGCACACGCGACGCAAACTGGCTGCACCTAATGATGACTACGGCGACGCCGGCGGCAACAAACAGAGGCGGTGGCGACAAGCTACGTCGAGACACCTACGGGGCCTATCCGAGCGGCGAGAGCACGTAGCAGCACCTACGCGACACGGTGGAGATGGTCGACATGCATAGATGGGATACGGTGGTCGAAGCACTCGCCGTAGACGAGGTCCGATGGCGGTGAGATCGGGCGGACGGCGAACTCGTGGCTAGAGTGCGCTAGAGAGGGGAATAAGAGCACTGACAGGTTCGTGGGCTCACCGCGAACACATTGACGTGCTAGGCTCGGCGAGAGGGGGTCGGAGACGACGGCGAGGGCGGACGAACGCTCGCGGCAGCCAGACTCGAAGACGAGGAAGGAGAGGAAGCAGATGAGGCGCTCGGCTCTATGTAGACGAGTAGTGGACGTAGTCGACGTCGGGGAAGAAGAAGGACAAGGTTGGTGAGGCGGAGGTCGTCGAGGTTCACGCTGGCGACGAGCTCATGCTCCCAGATGCGCTTGGGACGGCGTTGGAGCGACGGATCTAGTGGCCCTGAGCTCACCTGGCGGCGGGGAGGAGGAAGAGGGGAACCCTAGAGGGTTGGTGGACACCAAGATGGCTTAAGAGGAGGGCCAGGGCGACGGAACGGAGCGGCGTCGCGCTCGTGCTCGCAGTCCCCATGGCGACGACGCGAGATGGACGAAAAGGTGGGTGCGGGAGCTGGTCACGGTCGCTGACGCGTGGGCCTGGCTCGGCCACGTGGAGGCGACGCAGAGGGGGCGAGTGTGTGTGCGGGTCAGAAAAGAGGAGAGGGACGCGCAGGGCTGGCTGCTGGGCCGGCCTGGTGGCCGAGGCCGAGGTGGCTCTATGGGCTGCGGCAGGCTGCTGCTGCACTGCTGCTGCTTTTCCCTTTTCTTTTTCTTTAGGCAGATAAACAAAATGAAAATCACAGGCAGCTAGGTAAAGAATTAGGAAGAAGTAAAAATATCCCTGAGCTCCTGGAATTATGCTCTATTTGATAAAATTACTTTGGGCATTTTTAGAGGTAGAAAAATAAAACAAGTTTGAATATGATTCAAACTTGGGGCATTTTTGAACCTAACCAAAGCAACTTCAAAAGAGGTGAAATTTGGCATAGATGTTTAGGACATAGAGCAAGATTTGTTGGGAGAAGATGAACATTAAAGGAGGAGGCTAGATGGCACTTTGCAAAACTAAAAGAAAGAGAGAAAGAGAGAAAGAGAGAAGGGGAGGTGGTGAAACTTGGAAGTGATCAAGCATGGATCACACATGGATCAAAGCAACACTAAACCATGCAAGAAACCACAATGCCATAAGGTGAAAAAGGGAATGCATTATGACAAGGTTGAATGCAACATGATGAGGCCATGATGCATATGATGACGTGACAAAGCATTAAGATGACAAAGCATTAATGAAAGATAAACCCCCAAGGAAAGGATAGGACCAAAAGGTAAATATATATTGCCATATAAGGAAGTTTTACATCTCGGGTGTTACAAGAGGCTATATCAAGCATGCAAACTACTTGGAACTCAAAGAATTCAACATGCCAGCTCATTTTCAGTAGCCAAGAACAACTAATTATGCAGAATATAATCCACTGAAGTAAAAACTAATTGGAGCAATGGCGGAGTCATATAATAAATAGCAATCTTCCAAAACAGTTTTTGAAATGGAGCTTTGAGAAAAGATATCGAAAATCTCACGTTTGGGAGAAAGAACACGAGAGAGATAGCTACCAGGATTTTTTTCTAGAAGAGACAAAGTGGGTTGAAGGAATAAGTTAGGGGGTCCCTGTGGGGCCCACTGGCCACTAGAGCGCGCTTGGGGGGTGGACGCGCACTGGTGTCTAATGGGCACCAGGAGCACCCCCCCCCCCCCAGCGTTGATTTTAGTGCCAAAATTATTAAATATTTTAGAAAAAATCATGTTAAAATTTCACGTCATTATGAGCACTTTTATCTTTGGGCTATTTTTTATTGTACGGGTAATTCAGAAAACAGGATAACCATGGAATTTTATTTTATTTAACTAAAACTAACAGAGAGCAAGTAGGATGTACAGAAAGTTGTGCTTACTAAATTCATCGACCACATGCCCCTCAAAAAGAACCCATTAATAAGGATGATCACGTCTTATTAACAAACTATTTCCGAGTAACATGAAACCTAAGAATCTTCGTAACACTAAGTTACCTCAACAAGGTTATACATATCCCCTATAATAAGAGTTTCATATTTATTTTTGATAGTAGGAAGAGGGAGTTGAAAACTTCCAATAGTAATTGTCGGAGCCTTTTCAATAATGTTAATAACATTCACTTGAAATTCTTTCTTCGAGAAGTGCACCATATTTTGGTTACCATTGATATGAAAAGTGACCTGTTTTGTTTTTGCAATCAATAAAAGCACTTGTAGCATTCAAGAAGGGTCTACTAAGGATGACTGACATATTGTCATTCTCGGGCATATCAAGTATAACAAAGTCTATTAAGATAGTAACATTTGCAACTACAAGAGGCACATCCTCACAAATACCGATAAGTATGGAGTTGATTTGTTAGCCATTTCCAATGATATTTCTGGTAGGTGTGAGTTTATTCAAATCAAGTCATCTATATAAAGACAAAGGCATAACACTAACACCGGCTCCTAAATCACATAAAGCAATTTTGACATAATTTCTTTTAATGGAGCATGGTATAGTAGATATTCCTGGATCTCCTAGTTTCTTAGGTACTCCATCCTTAAAAGAATAGTTTGCACGCTTCAGGTATCTTTCTATGGTTAGTGACAATATATTTCATATATTTAGCATAAGGGGCCATCTTCATAATATCAGTAAAATGAGTACGCAAAAATACTGGCCTAAGCATTTCAGCAATGCAGTCAAATTCTTCATCATCCTTATTCTTATGCAGTTTAGGAGGAAAGGGCATGGGTTTCTAAACCCATCGTTCTCTCTCCTTACCATGTTTTGCAGCAATGAAATCTCTCTTATCATAACGTTTATTTTTAGGAGGTGGGTAATCAAGATCAACAACCGGTTCTATTTCAACATAAGGTTCGTTATCATTGTCTAGTTGAGCATCTACGTGAACATCGTCATTATCATTATCATTATCAGAAAGTGAATGTTCGTTACCACATTGTGTCTCAGCATCAGAAATAGAAACATCATTAATATTCTCGGACAGTTTTTCTACCTCAGGGTCACTAGCAACATGCAAATTCATATCATTTTTCTTATTCATTTTCTTTGTAGATGGACTAGGCGCATCAATATTAATTCTGGGAGAATCTTGTTCGATTCTTTTAGGGTGACCTTTGTGATGAAGTGCCACATGGTTCATTCTACCTCCTCTAGTCATTACTCTAATAGCATAATCATTCATGTTATTATTCATATCATTGAGCAAATCATTTTGAGATTTAGTAACTTGTTCTAATTGAGTTTGAACCATAGATGCATGTTTACCTACAGTTTTAGCATCCTTAGGAATCCTAAACATCAAGTCACTCAAGCGATCAATCGTGTAAGCAATACGTTTCAATTGTTTCATAACATGCGCATGAAAATGTTCTTGGTTAACAATGTAGTTATCAAATTCATCCAAGCATTGACTAACATATTTATTATAAGGAATATCACCTTCATCAAATCTTATAAGAGAATTTACCTCTACTACATGTGTCGGAGTGTCAACTCCATGTATTTCTTCAATAGGTGGTAAATTCTTAACATCTTCATCATTAATACCCTTATCTTTCATAGATTGCTTTGTCTATTGCATATCTTCAGGATTGAGAAATAAGATACCTCTCTTCTTTGGAGTTGGTTTAGGTAGTGGTTCAGAGAGTGTCAATCATTATCATTCCTTAGTATATTATTCAATAATTCTTCAGCTTGTTGATACGTCTCAAACGTATCTACTTTTCCAAACACTTTTGATATTGTTTTGACCTCATTCTTGCATGATTTGAACTAAACTAACCCGGACTGACGCTGTTTTCAGCAGAGCTGCCTGTATGGTTTTATTGTGTGCAGGAAAACGGATTTTTAGGTATCTCGGAAAATCCACGAAAAATCACAGAAAATCCACGCACCCGAAGGAACCAGGGGCCAGAAGAGGGGCCAGAGGGGGGCCAGGGGGTGCCCAGGCGCCCTATGGGCGCCCCCCCCCCCTGGGCCGCGCCGGGGGGTCGCCTGGGTGGGGCCCACACCCCCTGATGCCCTACTTTGCCTCGTATTTTTACTCACGACGCGGAAACCCCACATCAGAAGTTCTTTTCGCAGTTTTCCGTCGCGGAGCCGCCGCCACCCTCTGTTCTTCCTCGGGAGGGCTAATCTGGATGCTGAATTGGCCTCAGGAGAGGGGAGATCGTCGCCATCGTCATCATCATCACCACTCCATCATCCCTCCATGACTTCTCCCTCCATGTGTGAGTAATTCCCCTGCTGTAGGCGAAGGGGGTGGTAGGGATTGGATGAGTTAGATCATGTAATAGTTTGTCTGTTCGTTGGGGGCATGTTGCCTATCATCTACTATAGTGTTTATCATCTTTGCTTCAACTTGTTATTCTTAATGCTTGACACTTAGGGCCCGAGTGCCATGATCTCAGATCTGAACCATATGTGTTTGCATGAATATATTTGTGTTCGTGATCCTATCTCTGAGTTGTTTGCACCTATTACGGTTCGGAACCGGCGATCCCAAAAGTGACAGCTTGGGACACCAAAGGGGATGGTCCGTAGTTTGAGGATTACATGTATCCATTGAGTTCATTGCTTTGTTCCGGTGCTCTTTGACAGGAGCACCTTAATCTCCATAAGTTCCTTTTGGCCCCGTTCGAAGCGGGATGGTAGGACAAAAGATGTTGTGCAAGTTCTTATTGCAAGCACGTACAACTACCTACGGGATACATGCCTAATGTTTGATATTTGCCTAGATGATCATTACTTTTCCGTGTGTCGTGCCCCAAGTTAGAATCTATCTCATCCATGCAGCGCCCAACCATCCATCTCCCTAGCCTACAGTGTTTTAAACCCTGCTTGTCACTAGTTGCTACTTTTGCCATTTACCTTCACTACTTACTTTTTGCTGTTTACTTTTACTATCACTATTATCACTATCATATCACTGTTACCACTTATCTTTTGTTGCAAGTAAGTATATTTCAGGTGCGGTTGAATTGACAACTCAACTGTCAAAGCTTATAAATACTCTTTGGCTCCCCGTGTGTCGAATCAATAAATTGGGTTATTCTTACCCGCGAAGACTATCTCGATCCCTTACGGTTGAGGGTTATCAAGTACCGTTTTCTGGCGCCGTTGCCGGGGAGCATAGCAATATTTACAAGTGTACTTGAGGTATCCTACCTGCTGCACTTTATCCACTATGGGTAAGAAAGGAGACCCCAAGGTTCCGATCTTACTATCCACTACAAGAAGAGGTACTGCTCTGAGCACTAGTGCTACACTTGATTCACCTTCTGTTATGAGTAAGTTTGCCTCACCACCACCACATGATGCTCCTACTGAATTTGTTACTATGTCTGATACTCTTGATGATGCTTCTACTACTTTTGATGATATTAGTTTGCTTAGTTATGCTCTTGAGAAACAAATTGTTGCTGCTAAAAAGTCTGGAATTGAACTTCCTGTTACTCGCTACCCTATTGGTGAAACTTATGATTATCCTTATTTGAGTAAACTCAAAGAGAGGCTCCTTGATGATGATTACTATATGCTTGATGAAGATTTATGCAGGGAACTGACAGAGTTTTCTGGCTCTGACCCTGAAGTTATTAAGAAACTATTTGAAAAACACTCTTTAAAGAACAAAACCGTTCCTGATCCTGAATTTGCTACATCTCCTATATGCATTGATGATCCTGATTATGATTTCTCTGTTGATCTTTCACTTATACCTATGGTTGAAGCTGACCCCTTTTATGGCAGAGAAAATGATGATGCTATTGCACACCTGACTAAACTCGGTGAGTTAGGTGGCATGTTTACCATAGATGAGAAGATACGATACTTCTATATCACCAAGCTTCTTCCTTTCTCCTTGAAGGAAGGTGCTAAAGCATGGTATGATTCACTCCCATGCGGTTCCATTAAGAGTCCTCAAGACTTAGCTCACTCTTTTGTTGATAAGTACTTTCCTGCTCACATGCAACATGCTGCTTTACAAAGAATTTATAACTTTAAACAGTTGCAGGGTGAGTCCCTCCCTAAAGCTTGGGGGAGGTACTGCGGTCTAATTCGGGCTAGACCAGGACATGAAATTCCTAAGAATGAATTAATCGATATATTCTATGCTGGTCTAACGGATGAATCCAGGTCCTGTTTGGACGGTTGTGCTGGTTGTGTTTTCAGGAAAAGAACACCGGACGATGCGGAGGATTGGATGGGCAGGATTGCCAAAAACCATGAAGATTGGTCCGTCCCTGAACCACCTCCACCACCAAAGAAGAGGGGCATATTTGTTCTAAGCCCCGAAGATATGCGAGAAGCAAAGAAGTCTATTAAAGAGAAAGGTATTAAAGCCGAAGACGTGAAGAATCTACCCCCTATTGAGAAGCTATGTGAGCCTACTACTCACCCTCCTATGGTAGAGGTACACTCTCTTTTAGATTTCAACGCAAGTGACATCCCTCATGGTAAGCCTCCTGATCAATGTTTAGATGAGTTTGATAATTTTATTATGAAACAAAACCATTTTAATGAGAGGATACAAAGTCAATTGCATGATAATTCTCTTACTATCAAAAAACTGCTTGATGTTTTAGATAGAACAGCTAATGATGTTCAATGTCTTGTGAAGCATTTTCATATGGTTCAAACTCAGCTTGACCAAATTTCTAATGTGCAAAGAGATCTGCTTGCTAACAATGCCAAACAAGATAATTTGCAGGCTTTCGGGATTAAGACCCGAGGAGGAACTAGCACTCAAGATCCTCTCTATCCAGAGGGACATCCGAAGAGAATCGAGCAGGATTCTCAAATGCAGGAAGAAGAAATTGTTGGCTCTCCAAAGAAAAACAAGAAACATAAGGAGACTGACAATTCTAACGATTCTATTGCAGATGAAGAGCCAGCTGTTGATCCCAACAGTGTATCTATATCCGATGTTGAGACTGATGACGGTGCTGAACCTGAAGGTAAGGATAGTGAGAAGAATGATCCGCCTGAAGTTCGAGAGGAAGAAGCACCTGACAAACGTAAGAGGTACACTAAAGAAGACTTCATCGCAAGAAAACATGGGAAAGAAAGAGAACCATGGGTACAGAAACCCATGCCCTTTCCAGGTAAGTCCATCAAATCTAAAGAAGAAGTGCATTACAATAAGTTTTGTGAGTGGATTAAACCTCTTTTTCTTCAAATCCCTTTGACTGATGCTATTAAGTTACTTCCTTATTCAAAATATATGAAAGATATTGTCACTAATAAAAGAAAAGTTCCTAATGATGCAATATCTACTATGCTTGCTAACTACTCTTTCAGTGGCAAGATTCCTGAGAAGCTCGGTGATCCAGGTATACCCACCATTCCTTGCTCCATAAAGAATAATTATGTCAAAACTGCTTTGTGTGATCTTGGAGCAGGAGTGAGTGTTATGCCTGTCACATCCCTAGATCAACCCCTGTGGTCCTTGCCTGATCATCATGTCATCATGTTTATTTTCAAAGGAAACTTGAAATGGGGATTGTTCAAACCCTAGCACTTCAAATTCCAAATAGGTCCAGTCAAAAAAAATGCATTCAATGTTTCCAAAATGTTCCTAATATTTGTTGGATATTTTTGGCAAGGCTTTTGCAGCAAACCAAAAATAATGGACATTTCTGTGGAATATTTTGGGCATGGAATTTAATTTATTATTGTATTTGAATTTGGAACTATATTCATAATATATAGAATATATTTTCAAATAACTTTGAAATATTTTATGTGCTTTTGGAAAAGTCCATCTAGCAACATAAAATTGTTCAGAGGAGTTTTTGGCATTGTTTGAAATTGTTTAAATTTCAAAACAGTGGCAAAATAAAATAAAACAAAGAAAGAAAAATAGAAAACAAAAACAGAAATAAGAAAGAGAGAAGAACTCACCTGGGCCTTACCTGGCAGAAGAGGCCCAGCCCACCAGGGGCTGTGTGGTCTTCTTCCTCCTGCCAGGAGGACAGGCAGGTGCGTGGCGACGGCGCACGCCCGCGGCCTCCACCTCCTCCCTGCCTGCTTCCCTCCCCGATGTCCTGGACGAACGCCACGACACCCCTGGAACCCCCTCGACCTCCCTCCTCACTCGCTACTCTCTCCTCCCTCCTCTGTCTCTCTCTCACGCGGCGACCGAACGAAGCCGTCGCCGCCGGCGAGCACCACCGTGACCACAACCCTCCCCACGCCCCCGCAAAGTGTCCACGAGCTTCGCCTCGTCCCTCTCTTCCTCCTCGCCAAGCCTCCCGACGCCGGAAGCCCCGAAACGCCGCCGTCTTCGTCTTCTTAAACCTTCGGCCGCCGTCGACCTCGTCGTCGATTCGCTACGTCTGGCGCCTCCCCGAGCCTCCTGAGACCCCCGTCGACCCCGCTGTGAGCTCCTCCGCCGTTTCCCCCTGTCCCCGTGGCCTGCAACTCGCCGTAGCCATCGCCCCCTTCCTTACCATCGCCGGCCGCCGCTGAGCTTGTCGCCGTCGTAGCCACAGACGCGCAAGCTCGAATGCGAGCACGTCACCATGCTCACCGAGCTCCCAGGAGCCGAACGCACCCACCAGCTCACCTCCTGGTGCACCACAACCCCAAACCCGACGGTGCCCGAACTCCGGCACCGCCGCGAGCTCATTTCCGACGAGCTCCGGCCACCCCGGTTCCTCGCGTTTGCGCCAGAAGATGCGCTGCACCGCCAGCTCGCCGTAGCCGCAAACCACGCACGAAACGGAGCTCCGTAGCACCGCCCCGATCAACTCCGGCGAGCCTCCGCCGTGTTATTTGGTCGCCGGCGTTAAGCCGCCGACGTGGCTCACTTAGTTAGCACTAATGACCCCGCTAATCACCCTCACAGCCACTGACAGTGGGCCCTAGCCCTGGTCAAACTCCAATCAGCGCTGGTTTTGACCGGAATCAGTCCATGTGTCACTGACGTGTGGACCCCACACGTCAGGTTTGACCCTGGCCGGTCAGTTGACCTGCTGACCTCAGCCTGACGCAGTGCTGACGCAGTAAATGTTTTCTGGGTTTTTAAATAAATCAGACATGATTTATTTATTTCAGAAAATAGCCAAAGCTTCTAAAAATCATATAAAATCAACCGTAGCTCAGATGAAAATAATTTATATATGAAAATTGATCAGAAAAATCCAAGGAATCTGTTATGGCATTTTCATGCATGTTTGAATAACTTACAGCCATTGTTTAGGACAATTTGAATAAATGGCATTTGAATAATCACATATGGAGTTTGAATTTGAACCTTTGGTTCAAACCAACTTCATTTCATTGTGTTGCTAGTTGCTTTAGCTCAACCAACAGCATATTGCCATGTCACATTCATGCATCATATTGTTGCATTGCATTGATTGTGTTCTTTCTCTATTTGCCGGTTTTGTTCTCTCTCAGTAGACGACGTTCCGACGATGAGTTCGATGACACCGATGAAGAGCTATTAACATCTTCAGAAGTGCCAGGCAAGCAGAACCCCCTTGTTCATTCCGATACAATCCCACTCTCTCGCTCCTGCTCTCTTTTACTGCATTAGGACAACAACGATTGAACTGCTTTTGCTGCGGTAGTTGAACCCCTTTCCTCTGCATGACCTGTCATTGCCACAGTAAATAGTTGAAACCCACTAGCATGAGTAGGAGTTGTTTGAGCCATGTTGTGCCTACTCATTCATGCTTTCTGGTTATGCCTGCTATTGCCTAGAGTTGTGTCAGGTCTGATTCATCGGGGATGAATTGGAATGTGGTGAACATGCCCTACTGTTGAGAGCTAAGTGTGTGAACACGATTTGGTAAAGGTAGCGGTGAGAGGCCATGTAGGAGTACATGGTGGGTTGTCTCACTGGAGCCATCCTTAAGAACTGAGTTCTGTGTAAGTTGTCCAATGACATAGTTACTACCACACATTGGGTTCCGGTAACTCGACCCCTCTCGACTTATTAATCAACTAGATCTCTGTCCAGGAGTTGCAACTAGTTTCTGGTGTTTGTAGGTAGTGTTAGTAGTCTACCAAGTGGCACACGGTACATGTGGGCTTGGGTCAGACTAGGCACCGTGGCATGGTGTACCAAGCGTAGATCCATCCGACGAGGTGGGCTTGGGAACCCTGCACACATCTTTTGGGGCCGTGAGCGACACCCCAGCCGGATCTCCCCACGGATGGAACCCGAATAGGCGATAAACCTGGACGAGAGACTTGTGTGGTTAGTCAGGTCGTGGCCGACACCCTCGCCAGGCTTCCGCTTGAAGGTTGCCGAGATACACGACATGTACATGGCGGTAAGTGGCGAGAGCGTGTGTGAAGAAGTACACCCCTGCAGGGTTAACATGATCTATTCGAATAGCCGGGTCCGCGGTTATGGACTTCTTGGATGCTTACGTGGTACATAGACAATCGAAAGTGGATACTCTAAAATACTCAAGACAAGTGTGAGTACTATGGATGGCCTTCTCGTAGGGAGACGGGAGCGGATCCATAGTGGTGTATTGATTGGTGAATATGTGGACTCGTGTGCGCCACCTCAAAAGAGTTACTTGCAGTCGTAGTTTAGGATAGCCACCGAGTCAAAGCTGGCTTGCTGCAGTCAAACTCCACCACCCCTTTGTTGATACTGTTGCATATGTAGTTAGTTCTGATGTAAGTCTTGCTGAGTACCTATGTACTCACGTTTGCTTAATTTATGTTTTGCAGAGAGACTTCAGTCTCGCTAGTGGTTCCGCGTGGACTTCGGCGTTTAGCTTGTTACCTCAGCTACGATCTTGTACCCTTGGGAGGGTCTTGTAGATAGTCAGGCTTCTCAGCCTTTTTCCTTTGTAGTTGTCTGTACTCATACATGTTATGCTTCTGTTGCCTGTATGCTCTGTATGTTGGGTCATGTGACCTCTGATTGTAATAAATGCTATGATGGCTCTTCCGGGCCTTTATCTATATGAGTTGTTGAGTTATGTTGTGATGCCATGTTGTACAACACATACTTGCATGTTATGCATACGTGTAATGTGTATTGCTATGTGTGGGATCCGACACCTAGTTGTTTACCTTTGGTAGCCTATCTTACAGGGAAATGTCTCCTAGTGCTTCCACTGAGCCTTGGTAGCTTGCTACTGCTCCGGAACACTTAGGCTGGCCGGCATGTGTCCTTCTTCATTCCTGTGTCTGTCCCTTAGGGGAAATGTCACGCGTTGTTCCTTTAAGTCCTTGTAGCTCGCTACGACTTGGGTTCATACGTTGATGACCGACACGTTCGTTGCTGGGTCATGTATGCCTGTCTCTGTAATTTAGTGCCACTTTTGGTTTATAACTGGTCATGTCGGCCCGGGTTCTCTGTCATATGGATGCTAGCGACACCATCATATACGTGTGCCAAAATGCGCAAACGGTCCCGGGCCAGGTAAGGTGGCACCCGTCGGGATACCGTGCGTGAGGCCGCAAAGTGATATGATGTGTTACAGGCTAGACCTGTGTGACTTAGGATCGGGGTCCCGACAGCTTTGGTATCAGAGCCTGACTGCCTGTAGGATTAGTAAGCCAAACTGGTCGAAGTTGTGTCTAGAAACTCTTTAGTTATATAAGGGAATTGATTGTGGAAGGGAACGTAAGGCTCTTTTTACTCATTTACCCTATGCCCTTCTGATCTGAGTCACCTTCTTCTTTCTACGGGGATTAAGAACTAGGATTCTCATTCTATTTATCAGGATCACGTTATTGTGGATTCAACTCTCAGTTCAGTTTATTCTACTTCTGTTGCTCAACTGTTGGTCTCAGAACCTTGACATGATGATGTTAAGTGGATATGCTACCCCTTTTGCTTGGATCTCAAAAGTATTTTCGAGCATTTGCAGCCGTTATGCTGTCCGAGTCATCCCAGGTCTCTAAACAATCTAATGCTTTGCAAATCATTCCTATCTGTTCTTAATGTCCTTTTAGGCCAGATTAACCACACTACTCGGTGTGTTGAGGCACTCTGTTACCTCGACATATATGTTGGACTTATTACTATGACCCTAAGTATCTTAGAAGATCACCCAGTAATCCAGCAACGTTTTATATACCAGTGTGATGATTCTGGCCATCATTCTCGAAAGCATCCCGTGATGCTATTTAGTTGGTAGGTATTCTATTCCTATGTTCTTGAACCCAAGACTCACTCCACTTACCTCCTGTTGGTAGTAATTGCTCGTCCCTTTAGGATATTAGTAACCTTGTGATAGTCCTTGAGGTCCGTGGTATATCCTTCTTCCAAATACCATGAACCATCATGGCAGAAGTTCTTCCGAACCAAAAGATCACAACCAGAGTGCTCTTGAGTAGTACTCCATTTATATTGTGACTCTGCCAGTTCTACCTTTCTGCATAAGTTATCCGGAGGAAATATGTTGGACTCGTTCGACATGTTAATCTATGCGTCCACAACTCAGAAAGTTATATGTTCCTTGAGTTGTTCCCCTTTACTTGTATTATGACCCTCGTCTATCAGTTGATAGTCAGGAGTACTCGTGCATTCGTGTTCGTCGATGCCTTTTATTCTTGTGGTCCGTCAAGCCATTCTAGTCTGGAATGACTAGGAGAAACAAACTCCAGTACCTCATCCATTCCTAGGATTGGGTCAAAGAAGTTGTACTCCACAGATCAAAATGACAATCCGATTTTTGTTCTGTCCTACCTTGGAGTATTACCATCTTTATATCAAGAATGTCATGGGAATTGCACCACCTCCTATGAATTTTGATAAGGTGATACTTCTCGCCATCATCATTCATTCCTCGGTCTCCGTGTTGTTGTAACCGGAATAATGGCAAGTGAATTGTGATGTGTGAAATCAATACCCCTAGCAATCTTGTTGCTTGGTGGTTAAAGGACAACAATTTCATTCTTAGTGCGTTGGTTACTAAATCACCATTCTAAGATTGATCGTGCTACCTAGTCCATTTTTCTGGTGCACTCTTTGAGCAATGAGTTAGGATTGCATAAATTGCCTCACTCTTGTGATCATATCATCTTGCCCTAAAAAGCAAGATTATTTGCGAGCTTAGTAACATATTGGTGGTTCGTGATTTTCCGAATATCTTCTCGGAAGTATTACCGGGTTGTTCCCTGACTGTTATGTTGAGCTCGTGATCAAGTTGGTACTCTTGTAAACCAACCTTTCTCCAAGAATCTGTGTTGGATACCCTGAACTGGTTGGTTAAGCTAAAACAATAACTTGGAGAGTTGGAAGATAAAAGCTTGCCAGCTTAGTTCATCTCAAGGGATATCTTGTGTGTGTATTGAAGATAGATGATATCTTCTCCGATTGATCCTCGTGATCATTTGTGGATCTATTGTCTTGTCTAAACTTTGATTTGAGTATGGGTTATCGTCAAGTCAAATCAGAACCAACGATATTCGTAGTGTTGTCTTACTCATGGTTGTTTCCTTGAGCATACACCATTATATCTTTTGGGTCTGACCAATGCTATCATTTTGTTCACATTGTCATGGAATTCCATCTATATGGAAACCTGGATGAATTGTTGTTGAGCCCACCAGCAACATTGTTATCTTCTCCATGATCTATGTTGCACATCTAGTTAGTATTGGAAACTTTTATAAGCATTATCTTCATGGCCGTTCGTGAAGCATATGTACGGAAGAAAGAAGTGTCTTCCTCTAATTCACGTGCATTTGATGCAAGTTGCCGCTGTGAATTCGAGAAAGTCAATATTGTTCCTGTGGAATCATCCCAAGTCAGTCATGCATACGTGCGAAGTATTCTGTGGTTTGGAGACTTGCAACCTTCATTCTATATGTATTCCTTAGCACACCAAGCCACTGATTGATTTGTTCAAAATAAAGGAGTCTGTTCTAAGGTGAATTCCTTGGACGTCCACGCGTGGAGACTTCGATGTCATTAATAATGGTTCCCAACCTGAACTCGGTAGTGTTTCTTTGTAAGCCTACCATGTGGTCATGTTTGTCTTGGACAACATGTTCACAGGTTTGTAGCAGAACCAACTCATGTTTTGGAGCTTACTACCGCAGTTTGTAGCAGAACCAACTCATGTTTTGGAGCTTACTACCGCAGTCCACTTCCCGAGAATCTCAGAACGCCAACTCGTTGATTTGTGTTGTAAACTTTCGTTTTTATTTATAGACTCGATGAGTCTAGAATGTCCTGACACCAACCAGAACTGAATCTCAGGCAGATATGATGGTTGGAACATTTCCCAAGAACTATAATATTGGTCTCTCGATTACCGGTAAAGTGGATGTCATGGTCAACAAACCTAGCCGGAAGACCTATTGTTGTAGAATCTTGATTGAAGAAGTTGGCCACCTCCCCATAAGGGCTTCGTAGGATTTACTCCCTAGTTGCTCCTTATGGATACTTGTGCTTCCGAAGTCCGACCTTTACTTGATGTTCAAGATACCAAACATATCTATGAATGGCTTACGCTAACACATCAATGAGAACATTAGAAGCGGAGTGCTAAATGTCTCTCGGTCGATCATCCGGATTTGTTTCTTGGCTTTGCTAAGGAAAAATCTAAGAAAGTGTTATCTTCCTATGCATCTGCATCATCCATCACTATTCATCATGGTCGTATGTTGTGTTGCCAGAATCCTTGCCACGGATATTGGTAAAACCTTGATGGATATGGGAATGCTCAAGTTCTTGAGAGCACGCACAAGCACTAGGTGTTATCACCGGTACTAACCGGGATTGCTCACGTGTTCTTGGTTATGCTATAACCTCTCAAAGAATAGATTTACTCTCTACTGATGGGTTTCTTCCCAGTTACCAGAATCATTCCCAGCATTTGCATTTTGTTCCCAACTTGCACCGCCAATGTGCCATCTCACCATGGGTCCCATCCATTCCCGACGATAAACAAAATCATCCCTTGTGCCGTCTTCAACAAGGTAGTCCACATCATCCATTCTGGCCCGAGAATGTCATTCTTTCGGACTACGTCAAATGATCGATTATGGTCCGCCCCAGGCTGGTATAGGGAATTTCAATGATCTCTATATCAAAAGTAATTCTTTTTGCCACTTAAGGGAATAACTCTACGAGTCACCTTCTCCAAGGTGTCTCGTCTTGTGACATTGATCACCATCTTCTTAGGTGTGTAATTAGTGCCTATCAAGTGACCTTCATCGCTTGCTTCACTCCATTCCCCTGGAGGTGTACTCCGTGTCTCATCTCAAGAGATGTTTCAACGTCTCAATCCATAAGTTGATATTGAATTGCTCGATCTTCGAGAATATCAAATCCTGTAGAATTCACGTTCTTCTGTTGTTGTGTTGGATGAAGCTTGAAAGCAAGGATGACAAGATCAATATGATGCAATAAATCAAAATCTCTGGGAAGGAAAATTGGATCGTGAAGATTGTGCTAGCTTGTGTCCCCTCTGATTTCTTACCCTACGCTGAATCTCAGGACGAGATTCTTGTTTTAGTGGGGGTGAGTTGTCACATCCCTGGATCAACCCCTGTGGTCCTTGCCTGATCATCATGTCATCATGTTTATTTTCAAAGGAAACTTGAAATGGGAGTTGTTCAAACCCTAGCACTTCAAATTCCAAATAGGTCCAGTCAAAAAAAATGCATTCAATGTTTCCAAAATGTTCCTAATATTTGTTGGATATTTTTGGCAAGGCTTTTGCAGCAAACCAAAAATAATGGACATTTTTGTGGAATATTTTGGGCATGGAATTTAATTTATTATTGTATTTGAATTTGGAACTATATTAATAATATATAGAATATATTTTCAAATAACTTTGAAATATTTTATGTGCTTTTGGAAAAGTCCATCTAGCAACATAAAATTGTTCAGAGGAGTTTTTGGCATTGTTTGAAATTGTTTAAATTTAATAACAGTGGCAAAAGAAAATAAAACAAAGAAAGAAAAATAGAGAACAGAAACAGAAATAAGAGAGAGAGAAGAACTCACCTGGGCCTTACCTAGCAGAAGAGGCCCAGCCCACCAGGGGCTGTGTGGTCTTCTTCCTCCTGCCAGGAGGACAGGCAGGTGCGTGGCGACGGCGCACGCCCGCGGCCTCCACCTCCTCCCTGCCTGCTTCCCACCCTGATGCCCTGGACGAACGCCATGACACCCCTGGAACCCCCTCGACCTCCCTCCTCACTCGCTACTCTCTCCTCCCTCCTCTGTCTCTCTCTCACACGGCGACCGAACGAAGCCGTCGCCGCCGGCGAGCACCACCGTGACCACAGCCCTCCCCACGCCCCCGCAAAGTGTCCACGAGCTTCGCCTCGTCCCTCTCTTCCTCCTCGCCAAGCCGCCCGACGCCGGAAGCCCCGAAACGCCGACGTCTTCGTCTTCTTCAACCTTCGGCCGCCGTCGACCTCGTCGTCGATTCGCTACGTCCGGCGCCTCCCCGAGCCTCATGAGACCCCCGTCGACCCCGCTGTGAGCTCCTCCGCCGTTTCCCCCTGTCCCCGTGGCCTGCAACTCGCCGTAGCCATCGCCCCCTTCCTTACCGTCGCTGGCCGCCGCTGAGCTTGTCGCCGTCGTAGCCACAGACGCGCAAGCTCGAATGCGAGCACGTCACCATGCTCACCGAGCTCCCAGGAGCCGAACGCACCCACCAGCTCACCTCCTGGTGCACCACAACCCCAAACCCGACGGTGCCCGAACTCCGGCGCCGCCGCGAGCTCGTTTCCGACGAGCTCCGGCCACCCCGGTTCCTCACGTTTGCGCCAGAAGATGCGCCGCACCGCCAGCTCGCCGTAGCCGCAAACCACGCACGAAACGGAGCTCCGTAGCACCGCCCCGATCAACTCCGGCGAGCCTCCGTCGTGTTCTTTGGTCGCCGGCGTTAAGCCGCCGACGTGGCTCACTTAGTTAGCACTAATGACCCTGCTAATCACCCTCACAGCCACTGACAGTGGGCCCTAGCCCTGGTCAAACTCCAATCAGCGCTGGTTTTGACCGGAATCAGTCCATATGTCACTGACGTGTGGACCCCACACGTCAGGTTTGACCCTGGCCGGTCAGTTGACCTGCTGACCTCAGCCTGACGCGGTGCTGACGCAGTAAATGTTTTCTGGGTTTTTAAATAAATCAGAAATGATTTATTTATTTCATAAAATAGCCAAAACTTCTAAAAATTATATAAAATCAACGGTAGCTCAGATGAAAATAATTTATATATGAAAATTGATTAGAAAAATCCCAGGAATCTGTTATGGCATTTTCATGCATGTTTGAATAACTTACAGCCACTGTTTAGGACAATTTAAATAAATGGCATTTGAATAATCACATATGGAGTTTGAATTTGAACCTTTGGTTCAAACCAACTTCATTTAATTGTGTTGCTAGTTGCTTTAGCTCAACCAACAGCATATTGCCATGTCACATTCATGCATCATATTGTTGCATTGCATTGATTGTGTTCTTTCTCTGTTTGCCGGTTTTGTTCTCTCTCAGTAGACGACGTTCCGACGATGAGTTCGATGACACCGATGAAGAGCTATTAACATCTTCAAAAGTGCCAGGAAAGCAGAACCCCCTTGTTCATTCCGATACAATCCCACTCTCTCGCTCCTGCTCTCTTTTACTGCATTAGGACAACAACGATTGAACTGCTTTTGCTGCGGTAGTTGAACCCCTTTCCTCTGCATGACCTGTCATTGCCACAGTAAATAGTTGAAACCCACTAGCATGAGTAGGAGTTGTTTGAGCCATGTTGTGCCTACTCATTCATGCTTTCTGGTTATGCCTGCTATTGCCTAGAGTTGTGTCAGGTCTGATTCATCGGGGATGAATTGAAATGTGGTGAACATGCCCTACTGTTGAGAGCTAAGTGTGTGAACACGATTTGGTAAAGGTAGCGGTGAGAGGCCATGTAGGAGTACATGGTGGGTTGTCTCACTGGAGCCGTCCTTAAGAACTGAGTTCTGTGTAAGTTGTCCAATGACATAGTTACTACCACACATTGGGTTCCGGTAACTCGACCCCTCTCGACTTATTAATCAACTAGATCTCTGTCCAGGAGTTGCAACTAGTTTCTGGTGTTTGTAGGTAGTGTTAGTAGTCTACCAAGTGGCACATGGTACATGTGGGCTTGGGTCAGACTAGGCACCGTGGCATGGTGTACCAAGCGTAGATCCATCCGACGAGGTGGGCTTGGGAACCCTGCGCACATCTTTTGGGGCCGTGAGCGACACCCCGGCCGGATCTCCCCACGGATGGAACCCGAATAGGCGATAAACCTGGACGAGAGACTTGTGTGGTTAGTCAGGTCGAGTCCGACACCCTCGCCAGGCTTCCGCTTGAAAGTTGCCGAGATACACGACGTGTACATGGCGGTAAGTGGCGAGAGCGTGTGTGAAGAAGTACACCCCTGCAGGGTTAACATGATCTATTCGAATAGCCGGGTCCGCGGTTATGGACTTCTTGGATGCTTACGTGGTACATAGACAATCGAAAGTGGATACTCTAAAATACTCAAGACAAGTCTAGTACTATGGATGGCCTTCTCGTAGGGAGACGGGAGCGGATCCATAGTGGTGTATTGATTGGTGAATATGTGGACTCGTGTGCGCCACCTCAAAAGAGTTACTTGCAGTCGTAGTTTAGGATAGCCACCGAGTCAAAGCTGGCTTGCTGCAGTCAAACTCCACCACCCCTTTGTTGATACTGTTGCATATGTAGTTACTTCTGATGTAAGTCTTGCTGAGTACCTATGTACTCACGTTTGCTTAATTTATGTTTTGCATAGAGACTTCAGTCTCGCTAGTGGTTCCGCGTGGACTTCGACGTTTAGCTTGTTACCTCAGCTACGATCTTGTACCCTTGGGAGGGTCTTGTAGATAGTCAGGCTTCTCAGCCTTTTTCCTTTGTAGTTGTCTGTACTCAGACATGTTATGCTTCCGTTGCCTGTATGCTCTGTATGTTGGGTCATGTGACCTCTGATTGTAATAAATGCTATGATGGCTCTTCCGGGCCTTTATCTATATGAGTTGTTGAGTTATGTTGTGATGCCATGTTGTACAACACATACTTGCATGTTATGTGTCCGTGTAATGTGTATTGCTATGTGTGGGATCCGACACCTAGTTGTTTACCTTTGGTAGCCTATCTTACAGGGAAATGTCTCCTAGTGCTTCCACTGAGCCTTGGTAGCTTGCTACTGCTCCGGAACACTTAGGCTGGCCTGCATGTGTCCTTCTTCGTTCCTGTGTCTGTCCCTTAGGGGAAATGTCACGCGTTGTTCCTTTAAGTCCTTGTAGCTTGCTACGACTTGGGTTCATACGTTGATGACCGACACGTTCATTGCTGGGTCATGTATGTCTGTCTCTGTAATTTAGTGCCACTTTTGGTTTATAACTGGTCATGACGGCCCGGGTTCTCTGTCATATGGATGCTAGCGACACCATCATATACGTGTGCCAAAATGCGCAAACGGTCCCGGGCCAGGTAAGGTGGCACCCGTGGGGATACCGTGCGTGAGGCCGCAAAGTGATATGATGTGTTACAGGCTAGACCTGTGTGACTTAGGATCGGGGTCCCGACAATGCCTCTCTCTCTTTACGAGAGGCTTTGTTTAGAGAAACTAATTCCTACAGATATCTCCCTTCAGATGGCTGACAAGTCAACCGCTGTTCCGATAGGTATTTGTGAGGATGTTCCCGAAGAGGTTGCTAATTATTTAATTCTTACTGATTTTGTTGTGCTTGACATGACCGAGGATGGGAGCATGTCCATTATTCTTGGTAGACCTTTCCTTAACACCGCAGGTGCTATTATTGATTGCAATAAAGGGAAGGTTACCTTCCATGTGAATGATAAAGAACACACGGTATATTTTCCGAAGAAGATCGACAGGAGGCATGCCCTCAACTCTATAGAGAATATCGAGACCGTGAAAATTGGAGAATGGGACTGTCCACTACATGTGCCTCATAAACATAAAACTATCATGGTGGGGATAATGTCCATCAAATTAATGGTTTAGTAACTACTTCGTAGGAGGTGAGACTTTTTGCTCTATATATCGCCTGTTTGTTGGTAAGACTTGATCAACCTTACTAGTAAACATGTTTTATATAGATAAAAAGTTGAGCTTGTTATGTTTTCATTTGTTTTTAGTTTTTGTCCTACTTGCTGTACCAAGTATTTATGTTTTGAAGCTTCACAATACTACTCACTACTTCAAGTTTTCAGAGAGTTCCGCAGCTTTTTGAACTTCGAAAAATTCTCAACAGTGAAGTTTTCAGAAAAATTCCAGAAAAAATTAAATAAAAATTTACACGTCGGGAGAGACCCAGAAAGTCCTGGGGCCAGCCAGGGGGGCCCACCAGTGGCCCAGGCGGCCAGCTGGCGCGGCCCAGCCCCTGGCCGCGCCCATAGGGCGCCTGGGGCCCACAGGACCCCCCTCCAGGTATGTCTTCTTCCTCTCTCTCTCTCTCTCTCTTTCTCCAAAAACGCGAGTTCTGCACTTGTTCTTGTGTTCTTGCTGTTCTTGGAGGCGATTCTTCGATCTCTCTCTACAGCCCCTCATTTGAGCTGAAATTTTGAGCAAATACTCCCTGGTATGTGACTCCTCCACCCCTCCAATTAGATTTTTGATTGGTGGCCTCATTTGTGAGTATTTAGTAGTTCTTGGTGCTGTAGAGATGAGCTGGCATGCATGTGTAGAAAGTTATTTTCCAAGTTTTGATGCAAGTTTACGCCTTGGGCAAGTGAGTTGAGTAGTCTGCCTTAACTCATCTTGTTTTAATCCTCATTTTTGTAAATTGCAAAAAAAAAATCAGAAATGAGTTTGTTAGGAAGGGCAAAAGGGTGGCTTGAGAAGAGGAGGCCCGCACACTCCAATCGAGTTACTAGAGCCGCAGCTTCACCATCGACTGCTAGGGTGAGCTATAATGAAGATCATGTGCCCCTGGAGTTGTTGGAAGACACAAGTCCAGCACGTGTGATGACATTTCCATGTGATGAATTCCTCGAAGATGCGGGAATCAAGGATGAGTTTTATAATCTTTGTGCTAATGCAGGTTTGACACGACTCGTCACGAGCCGTGTTACCCAGTATTAAAAACTCACCTCCAGTTTCATTAACAGTTTTAGATATAATCCTGATTCAGGTGCTATTGAGTTTAAAATTTACAATGATCTTATCACCATGACTTTGGGAATTTTTTGTGAAATAATAGGTGTGCCGAACGTTGCTAGGACGGCTAGGATGGCCACTCAGCCCTCCGAGCTGAAAACCGTCATCAACTCTCTCTGCGGCATGGGTACGAGGGATATTCATCGGTCGAAGATCTCCAGCATCTTATTCCCTCACCTCAGGTATTTTGCATATTATATTGCCAGAGGGGTGTTAGCTCGTGACAACACGAGCAGCATTTCTGCTCCGGATATTGCTATCCTGGCAGCAGCCCTCTCAGGGAGGTCTGATTATAATCTGGGTGCCTTAATTGCTCGACGCCTTGCTATGAACGGTAACAAGGGGGACTTATATGGTGGCATTTATGCCACACTTATCTTAGAACATCTTGGAGGCACCCCACACCCTGATGATAATCCTTTTACTTATTCAAGCTTTGATCTTGCTGCTATGAAAAGGCATAAGTTTGTCACCATGGGTTCTGAGCTTGATAATCTTGTTTATATCTTGCGTTTCGGAATTACCGCGGAACGCGAGATCCGTCTACCTGCACCTCTTTTGTTTGATTTTTCTCGCAGGAACGGATGGTCCTTTGATGTTGTCCAGTTCGATGAGTTCATGGTCCAGCATCAGTTTCATAACCCCATGGAGGGGGTTGTGCCCGACGAGGAGAAGCACGGTGAGTTACCACATTTTCAGGAAGAGACCGCCACCGAGTTTGGTGAAGGTTCTTCCTCTGTTTGGCGCTCGGAACCTTCCTCGTGGGAGACTCCGAGGAGTTCGGTGTACGCACCAGCATCCTTCTACGACCCTTGGACACACCACCATACCCCCGGAGCAGGAGGCTCCTGGGGGCAGTAGCTGCTACCAACTTAGGCCAAAAGCCTAAGCTTGGGGGAGTACGTGCCCCTCTTACTTTTCCATTGTATTATCCATTTTATTCACTTTGATATTTTCGAAGTTTTTGCCCGTTCTTCTTTATTTCTCTCTTTGCAAAAACAACAAAAAGATTTTCTCTTTCTTTTGCTTTTATTCAACCTTTGAAAAATCCAAAAAGATTTCCTTTCTCTCTTTAGTTTGCTTTGTTTTTAGAGTTCAGCTCGAGTCCGTGATGGCATTTAATTATATTTCCTACGTTCGATCATGCAAGTGACAAGCAGTAATGACGAAGATCGACTGAAGGGAAGCAACAAGGAAGACCGGTATGAACTCTTTTTGTTTCTACTTTTGTACATATGCCTGTACTTATGATCTAGAGACCAGCTTGTAGCGACATAGTGCTATGTTTACAATGCTCTTTCAGTGGTTCATGCTTTCCTTGTGGCTAGTCTCGAATAACTAGAGTATATAATGTGTTATTGAAATGATCTACATGCATTGCACTGTTCATAGTCTGGTATACTAAGGTGGTATTTCCCTTTAGAGAATTTTTGGATTGACTTGGCACATGCTTACACATGTTAAGACTAAAATGTCTACTCTGCCTTGATGATCTTTGAGTTTCAGAATAGTTATATCACTTTCATGCCCGATTCAATGTTGCTTTGTCGCTCTGCATGATTATGACCGTTATTGCGCTCTAGTTGGTCGCTTCCCAGTCTTTTGCTAAACTTCCACCTATACTAAGTGGACTGAATGCTTGTGCATCCAAAATCCTTAAAACCAGTTATGCCATATGAGTCCACTATACCTTCCTATACATGGTATTTACCTGCCATTCCTAACGAAGACTTTCGTGTACCATCTCGAAATTAATCGAAAGCATTTCTCTTTTTGTGCCTATGTTTTAGCTCATGAGGAAGTAGTAGTTAATTCATGATCTTTTTAAGTTGGACAAGTTTCACCCCTTGATTGCATGTCTAATGTGCAAACCCTTAATACGAGAAGGAACTGGCATCGAGTGCGCCCGGCTCAAAAAGATAATATAACAAACAAACCCTCCTTCACGCTTTGTTCATGAGAAATCAGAAAACTTTGGCAGTGATAAACAAAGGAGATTAAGAGGATGTGATCGTCCTCATGCGGGAGCCGTTCCTCGAGACTTGTCCACTCAAAGAGTGATTGAGTTATCTACTAGCATTCGTTGACGAAATATGCACCTCTCAAAAACGTTTTTACCTCTGTTTCTAAAAACCAAGAGCTCTGGTACATGTTTAGTTTTTGTTTCCGATCACGGGTTTTCAACTTTGCCAACAAAAGCCACGGTTCGAGAGTCTTCACCTTCTTTCTTCAAAGCACTAACTAGGAGAGCATAATTGTCATTCTGAGTGTAATGAGCATTGTCCCAAAGTATTACATTGTCTTATGCATACTTGTGATATGATTTATTCTGAAATTCTTAGTTCTAGTCTCCTTTAAAACTCTGGAGGAGTTTCTGCATTTATGTTTTGCTTCACTCATGGAGACTAGCGAGATACCACCCTAGTATGCTCAAGCTATGTGCAATGTAATCTTGTCTTGATTTTCAGTAGTATATTATTTACTTTTAAGTATTTGTGACTAATCACTTGAAAGAAGGATTGCTCCTTGCATTGTCCTCAAAGTACTGTTTTAATACTTGCTAGACTCTTTTCGTAGTACATGCTTATATACATCTAATGAAGCAAAAGAGTATGTCAAAGTTTTCTTTGTCGCGTCCAGTTCATTGAACTAAATTGCTTGAGAACAAGCAATATGCTAAGCTTGGGGGAGTTGATACGTCTCAAACGTATCTACTTTTCCAAACACTTTTGATATTTTTTTGACCTCATTCTTGTATGATTTGAACTAAACTAACCCGGACTGACGCTGTTTTCAGCAGAGCTGCCTGTATGGTTTTATTGTGTGCAGGAAAACGGATTTTTAGGTATCTCAGAAAAATCCACGAAAAATCACAGAAAATCCACGCACCTGAAGGAACCAAGGGCCAGAAGAGGGGCCAGAGGGGGGCCAGGGGGTGCCCATGCACCCTGTGGGCGCCCCCCCCCCTGGGCCGCGCTAGGGGTCGCCTGGGTGGGGCCCACACCCCCTGGTGCCCTACTTTGCCTCGTATTTTTACTCACGACGCGGAAACCCCAGATCAGAAGTTCTTTTCGCAGTTTTCCGTCGCGGAGCCGCCGCCACCCTCTGTTCTTCCTCGGGAGGGCTAATCTGGAGGCTGAATTGGCCTCCTGAGAGGGGAGATCGTCGCCATCGTCATCATCATCACCACTCCATCATCCCTCCATGACTTCTCCCTCCATGTGTGAGTAATTCCCCTGCTGTAGGCGAAGGGGATGGTAGGGATTGGATGAGTTAGATCATGTAATAGTTTGTCAGATCGTTGGGGGCATGTTGCCTATCATATACTATGGTGTTTATCATCTTTGCTTCAACTTGTTATTCTTAATGCTTGACACTTAGGGCCCGAGTGCCATGATCTCAAATCTGAACCATATGTGTTTGCATGAATATATTTGTGTTCGTGATCCTATCTATGAGTTGTTTGCACCTATTACGGTTCGGAACCGGCGATCCCAAAAGTGACAACTTGGGACACCAAAGGGGATGGTCCGTAGTTTGAGGATTACATGTATCCATTGAGTTCATTGCTTTGTTCCGGTGCTCTTTGACAGGAGCACCTTAATCTCCATAAGTTCCTTTTGGCCCCGTTCGTAGCGGGATGGTAGGACAAAAGATGTTGTGCAAGTTCTTATTGCAAGCACGTACAACTACCTACGGGATACATGCCTAATGTTTGATATTCGCCTAGATGATCATTACTTTTCCGTGTGCCGTGCCCCAAGTTAGAATCTATCTCATCCATGCAGCGCCCAACCATCCATCTCCCTAGCCTACAGTGTTTTAAACCCTGCTTGTCACTAGTTGCTACGTTTGCCATTTACCTTCACTATTTACTTTTTTCTGTTTACTTTTACTATCACTATTATCACTATCATATCACTGTTACCACTTATCTTTTGTTGCAAGTAAGTATATTTCAGGTGCGGTTGAATTGACAACTCAACTGTCAAAGCTTATAAATACTCTTTGGCTCCCCGTGTGTCGAATCAATAAATTGGGTTATTCTTACCCGTGAAGACTATCTCAATCCCTTACGGTTGAGGGTTATCACTTGTTTAACACTTCATTCCCTGAAAACACAATCAGCACTAGGTAGTCCCTAGAAGCATCATTTAGTCCATTATAGAAGATATCAAGTATTTAATTTTTCTTGAGAGGATGAGCAGGCAAAGCATTAAGTAATTGGAGAAGCCTCCCCCAAGATTGAGGGAGATTCTCCTTTTCAATTTGCACAAAGTTAAATATTTTCTATAGAGCAGCTTATTCTTATGAGCAGGAAAATATTTTCAGAGAAGTAATAAATCATATCTTGGGGACTACGCACACAACCAAGAGCAAGAGTATTAAACCATATCTTAGCATCACCTTTTAACGAAAAAAGAAACAACTTAAGAATATAGTAGTAGTGATTTTTTTCCTCGTGAGCAAGTAGGGTGGCTATATCATTCAATTTAGTAAGGTGTGCCAGAGTTTCATGTTCATAACCATGGAAAGGATCTTATACAATCAAAGTAATTAACTCGGGATGGGTAGAGAATTCATAATCCTTATTAGTAAAAAAGATAGGTGACGTAGCAAACATAGGATCATATTTGGTTCTAGCATTCAGAGCTTTTCTTTGAGCTTACATAGTAATTTCTTCAGATACTCTCTATCATTACAAGCAAGAAAAATCTCTAGCTATCTCCCCATCCATAACATAACCCTCAAGTACCTCAGGCAATTCAAATCTAGGATTGTTGGGTCTAATAGGTGTATCATAATTGTCAGTTTCAATAATTTCATCAATTTCAGCATTCTCGAATTCTTTAGCATTAGCAAGTTGTTCATCAAGAAATTGACCTAGTGGCAAAATTTCATCAAGCAGGGTACCAGCATCATCAATAGGACCATTCATAGCAGACGTAGCATCATCAATTACTTGCAACATATCTGGATTTATATCATGTGGTGGTGTCGGAAGCTTACTCAAAACAGAAGGTGGATCATGTGCAAAGCTACATAACAGTTCCTTACCTCCCCTCATCTTAGAGGGAACGATCTTGGTTCTATCATCTTTCAGATTCCTCATAGTGATCAATAGATATAAATCCCAAATGACTCCGCAAATATAGCTATGCTCCCCGGCAACGGAGCCACAAAAAGGTCTTGATAACTCACAAGCATAGGGGATCGCAAAAGTTTTTGAGGGTAGAGTATTCAACCCCAATTTATCGATTAAACACAAGGGGAGCCAAAGACTATTTGCAAGTATTAGCGGTTCAGTTGTCAATTCAACCACCTGGAGAGCTAAATATCTACAGCAAAGTGATTAGTAGAATAGTAGTATGATAGTTTGATAGTTGTAGCACTATTAGCAACAGTAACGGTAACAGTAGCAGTAGCAGTTTTGTGGCAATTGTAATAGTAGCAACAACAGTAGTAACTTAGCGAAGATCAATATGTGAAAAGTTCATAGGCACTGGATCAGTGATGGATAATTTTGTTGGGTGACATTCATCATGTGACAGTCATAACCTAGGGCAACATAGAACTACCTCCAATTCATCAATGCAATGTAGGCATGAATTTCGTAAATAGTCATACGTGCTGGCGACAAGAACTGGCATGACACATTTTGTCGTACCCTCCCGTGGCAGTGGGTCCATAAGGAAACTAAGGGATATTAAGGCCACCTTTTAATAGAGAACCGGAACAAATCATTAACACATAATGAATACATGAACTCCTCGAACTACGGTAATCACCGGAAAAAATCCCAATTATTGTAACCTTGGGGTACGCAAATCATAACACGTAATAGTTGTGTATAACTTGCAAAATAGGATCAAGAACACAAATATATTCCTGAAAACATAAATGGTTCAGCCCTGAAATCATATCGCTCAGGCCCTAGTGAGAAGCATTAAGCATAGCAAACTAATAGCAACATCAATCTCAGAACATAGGGATACTAGGATCAAGCTCTAACAAAACTAACTCGATTACATGATAAATCTCATCCAACCCTTCACCGCCCAGCAAGCCTACGAAGGAATTACTCACTCCTGATGGTGAGATTTGCTACTTGTAATCCACATTGGTAAATTCCCCGAAGAGGAGGGGATGATGCAGGATAGCAGCGGTAAGAATTTCCCTCAGTGAAACCAAGGTTATCAATCCTGTAGGAGAACCAAGCAACACTATGTAAACAACACCTACACACAAACAATGAAACCTCGCAACCCAATGCGTAGAGGGGTTGTCAATCCCTCCATGGTAAGATAAATAGATAGATTGATAGATGCAAATAAAATAAAGGCAAATAAAACACAGCAAAGTGTTTTTGGATTTTTGGCAAAACTGATCTGAAAGTATATGATAGGAAATAGACCCGGGGGCGTAGATTTCACTAGTGGCTTCTCTCGAGAAAATAACATATGGTGGGTAAACAAATTACTGTTGGGAAATTGATTGAAGAGCAAATAATTTTGACGATGTCCAAGACAGTGATCATGTATATAGGCATCACGTCCAAGATTAGAAGACCGACGCCTGCCTGCATCTACTACTATCACTCCACACATCGACCGCTATCCAGCATGCAGCTAGTGTATTAAGTTCATGGAGAAATGGAGTAATCACTACTACAGGATGCTGCTAATGCGACACTATGATCAGAGACCCTTCAATGAAACTGTGTGTGGTGCCATAATCGCAAATGGAAGTGTAAAAAACCATCAAAAAAGGTGCAAAACATTTGCAATGGAGGATGCATCAAACACGGTTCAGATTTCAGTTGCGTGTGTGATGCAGGGCATACGGTTTAGTTCAATTAACTGTTTGTGATGAGGAGGAACAATAGAAACAGGCAGCCAGATGAAGGTGAGTGTGATATACAGCCTACGGTTCGCTCAGATGAACTATTTATGATTAGGCAACACGAAAGAAACGGCCAGCCAGGTTAAGGTGTGTGCAATATACGGCATGCGGTTCACTCAGATGAACTATTTGCGTTGAGACAAGAGAACAGAACGATTGAATATAACAATATGTGTGTGATACGTTGCAAACAGGTCTGTAAACATAAATGTGTGCGAAGACCGATAATAAACGATTACTTCTAATAAGACGTATGAGATATGCTCTGTCTACACAACATCTATTGGCCATTGGGAGACGGGCGGTCATCCGGGTACGCCATAAGGATGCGAAGAGGGCATCCTATATCAGCAAGGACTAGCTGTTCCACCAATAGCCCATCTAAGAGAACTCACAAGTTCATTGTGCTCAGCCTGGAGCAGCCATGAGATGGGTGACCGAATGGGAAATTGTATTGATGTAATCCCACTGATGGGATGTATCTTAAAGGTCCATTAAGTACACTTATGACACATCCCATCAGTGGAATTAACCTCAAGGTCCTTGTTTTGAATTTTTTTTAACACATGTTAAAGAAGGTGTACCGCATTACTTTTTGAGAATGTGCGATACGTGGCATACAGTTGATCCATCCGACCTGTTTCTGATAGAATAAGCCGTGTGTGTTGTGGGGTGGAATTAACCTCAAGGTCCTTGTTTTGAATTTTTTAACACATGTTAAAGAAGGTCTACCGCATTAATTTTTGACAATGTGTGATACATGGCATACAGTTGATCCATCTGACCTGTTTGTGATGGAATAAGTCGTGTGTGTTGTGGGCAAACGCTTGCTAGTATTCAACTGTTTGCGATTGATGATTTCATCACCGACGGGTTCCCTAGTGTGGTCCATGTTCATATGTTCATCATCTACTTCTTGTTATAGCTCGTTGTTCCTTCTATGCTAAGTTTCCATTAATTGATGGCGTTTTATGAACACGCCAACGTTTCCTACCATTTCATTACATGTTTCCCGCCACCCAGCGATATTGCGCATAAACCAAGGTGGCGCACGACACACGAAGGAGACAAGCGCAGCCTATAGCACATCCATATTTTCCAAGCATGCCAACCCACCAAAGCGCCGCATCTGCCGTCAACCTCACCGACGAGGAAAACGAGCAGGCGCCACGGTTCGTCGAGGCCGAGGCGCTCCCCGGCAACGCGATGGATGATGCTGTGATGCGCGTCATGACCAGGGTTGAGCAGACCTTTGGCGCATGGCGCTTGAGCGCCGCAGATCAAGATAAGCATGTCAGCGCCCACAGGCTGCATCTTGCCGCACAACATGATCGATGGCGTGCCGCAGAGCAAGCTAGGCGTGTCCGCGCCAATAGGCTGCGGATCGCCGCACGACGAGACCGTTGGAGCGCCACAGAGCGAGAGGCGCGGCGCCGCACAACAAGAGTGGATCCATCGGTGCTTGCCTACTATCGACACGGTGTCGCAGCTGGGTGCACGTCCCGTCAGTACCCCCATTCCTCGCCAGGAGTGGGCAGAGGCCCTCAGCACCGTACTTGCACTAGAGGCCGACCGCGCCGTACTTGCACCGGACGCCCGCCACACCGTACTTGCATCAGTCGCCGGCCATGCCGTTCGCATGGGTCGCGCCGTTCGCCTTGTCCGCAGCCCGCTGGATGCCAACGCGCTGCTCCATAGTCTCTACCGCCTCCTTGGCCCAGGTGTCCACCTGGGCACAGTAGAGGAACATGGTTGTCGCATCCTCGAGCTGGTGATCTCCGATGAAATAGCCAACTTGGAGCTCGAGATCGCACTTTAGATGTACCGCGAGCATGTCGACCGCTTGGACGAACGCCTGCACGAGTTCAGGCAGAGCCAAGAGCTACCGTAGGCAAGGGCTGCTGATCATGGTCTCATGGCCACGTTTTATTTCGTTGAGTCGTTTCGACATGGATAACTATGTATTAACAGCAATCATAGTATTGCTTTGTTAATTGCTCTTTTTCAATGTGTGTACTCTGTTTTTCGTTCTTATATGTTCTGTTTCAATGTGTGTATATACGCTTTCCATTCCGTATATGTGGATGATAACAGCTAGATTCAAATTAGTATAGAAAAACAGATAGAAAATGGAATATATATAATATCATCACATATACGTGATGATACTTAACTACTAGGTATAATGCATAAAATTGAAAATGAACAATACTAAAACTAATAATCACTCCTGATGTGCGGTGTCATCCCAGCGTGGAGGAAGTACTCCGCCTCCTCCGCCCCATAGCGCTTGACGTACCGGTCTGCCTCTTGCTGGCGGACGAGCACGGACGATCTTTCCATTTTGTTGGGCGCCCACCGGAGCTCCTCGTCAGTGGCATGCTGGAGCTTATCGGCCCACCTCCACACAGCGATGAGGCGCCTAGCGCCTTTGGCCTTCCTCGCGAAGTACCCGTCTTCGTACACCTCCTCCGCATGACGACATGACCGTCCCCAAAGCTCCACCTTCTCCTTTTTCCTGGCGGCATCACGGGCTTCACAGGCTGCCTGGTACCTAGCTTTCTCCTCCGCCATCTCCTTCCTCAGCGCCACTTGCCTAGCTTTCTCAGCCGGCAACAGTAACTTCCATAGACAAAGATTGTACTGGCCCGGAAACCAATTCAAAGTTGGGGGGTTCGGCGCAACCTCGTCCGGCGGCGCGTATGGGTCCTCCTCGTCGCTGCTTATCGAATGAGCGTCCTTGGAGGGCGGTGACTCCTCGTCGGCACATGGGCAGATCGGCGGCGCCATGACAGAGCTTTGAGAGAGAGAGAGAGAGGGCGAGCGAGGGGAGGATGTAGATGAGAATGCAGGCGGACGACGTGAGCAAGGTAGTATTTATTGGCGGCCGGAATCTAGATCGACGGGAACAGTACACACGCATGTCGCCGGAATTTGTGATGACTGTAGGTTGAATTACACACGATTGCCGCATTATAATCCGTGTGTGAACATAATAGCTGACGGTTTCCAATGCAGAACCGTGTCTGATCAACAACCCCCGCCATTCACCTTCCAAACCATGAGGCGCGAAATAGAGTGCCAATCGTGTGGGGGGCGGTTGTCTTGCCAGATCTTTACATTTTCTTTTTTGAACACTAGATATTTACATGGTCTGAAGATTTTTTAACTCGCACACAAGTACACAAAAATATGATTTTTCAAACCGTTATGGTTAGCCGTTGCATGTAGATGTAGTTCAAATTTGAATTACGGTCATTAAATGGCTATAAAATCACTTAAATGTCTTTATAAGGTCAAATGAAGTCAGAAAGGGTTGAATTGATGATATGGCTTTGAATGGTGCATTTTGAACACACAAAAAGTCTAGAGTTCAAATAAGTTCAAATAAATGAAATCCCTTTGTGACAGATGAGTTTTCGTCCGAAACCCTGATACTTTGAAAGAGATTATCCATTTTGTACACGAAGTGCGTCCAGTTTTTACCGTAACCCTCTCAACTTTATAGCATATGCTATGTGGGCGAAATGATGATACCATGCCAACTTTCAACCTTTTCAGAATTCATTTTTTGTGCTTTCCAATTTCAGGGTCATTTAGCTTAAAAATCAGTAAATGCATGAAAAAACCAAATGAAGTCAGAAAAGGTTGAAAATTGATGGTGTGGCTCTGAATGGTGCATTTTGAACACAGAAAAAGTCTGGAGTTCAAATAAGTTCAAATAAATAAAATCCTTTTGTAACAGATGAGTTTTCGTCTGAAACCCTAATCGCAAATGGTGGTGTAAAAGTACCGTCAAAAAAGGTGCAAAATGTTTGCAATGACGGATGCATCAAAAAAGGTCATATTATAATAAAAAATATCTACAACATCACACACTATTGGTTTCTAGGAACCGTTTACGATGAAAATGTCTGGGTCTATTTAAGTCCCCCCCCCCTTAAGCTTCGCCGACTCGTCTTCTCCAGTGCCGGCAACCGTCGAATCCACGAATCCCGATCCCCATTCCCGCACCCCCTTCTTGCAAAGATGATGC
>LR738715.1:484430878-484451349 GCA_902687465.1 Secale cereale | reverse complement strand
CCCCCCCGAGTGCCGCCGCCTGCGCCGAGAGCGCGGCCGCCTCCGCCTACACCGAGAGTGCTGCCGCATCTGCATTGAGCGCGGCCGCTTCCGCCGAGAGGGCGTCTGCGGTAGCCGGCAGGGCAGATGCAGTAGCCGAGACGGCTGCAACTGCTGCTGCGACGGTGGCAGCAAATGCCGAGAGCCATCGAGCTATCGTCCGTGCCGCCGATGTCGCCTTGGCCCGGGTCGAAGCCATCCACGCCAAGATCGAGGATGCACACGCCAAGATATTCCAGGCCACCTCAGACTCCAGCATGCAACCCACGTCCAGAAAGGCAGCGGTGGCCATGGAGCACATGCTTCCTCATGAGGTTACCGAGCGGGAGCTAGAGATGCAGGAGGCAGTGGAGATCGAGGAGCGTCGGGAGGAGGAGTTGCGCGTGGCCGAGGTCGTGGTATATAAGAGCCTGTCCATCGAGGAATCAGCGGTGGAGTACCAACGCGAGCTTTGGCGTAGCCACTACTGCGAGTACTACAACCTTGAGGTCGGCGCCGAGGACGAGGACGAGGACGCGGTCGACTACAGCAGGGGGGCGTGGAGTCCACAACGGCGGCTTGTCGCCAGGATAAGTCATCGACGTCTCATCTCACACGGCGGTGCATAGGCCGGCGCGGCGGCGGATTTGTTAAAATTATGCGTACTTAGGCTTTGTTTTTTAATGCTAGTCTTTTGTTAGAGCAATGTTTAGGTCAACTGGCTCTGTTTAATTACTAAAATTGCTCGATTCAGTAAGTGTGGTTTGTCTGCTATACGCTCTTTTGTGTGCCCAAATTATCAAGCGACGTTAAATTATGCAATGACGTACCCGGGGAAATTTCCACCAAATTTTAAATTATCAAACTCACCCCATGCGCGTAAAACAGAAGAATCGTTTGCGATGCACATAATCGTTCAAAGTGAATGGTCCGGCGGCGCCGCGCAATGTTTCCCACCACATTTCCAAAATTTTGGCCTACCGCCAAAATATCTACCACCGCCCCCCTCCCCCTTCCCCAGCCCCTTTTCTCCCCAACCACAAGTCACATTTCCCATGTTTCCTCCTTCCTTCCTTCGTAAGCTATAGCCGCTTCCTCGCTCTCACCGTCTTGCATCCTACCACCGGGGTCGCCATGGTCTTCTTCCAAGACATCTCCAGCGGTTCATCCTCCGGTGATGACTCCTTCACCACCCAGGTATGCCTCTCTTCTCTCTCTCTCGAGCTATGACTTGGAATGAAGGATTTTTACCCAGTGGTCGATTTGAGTCATTTCTTCCTCTTGTAGATCCCGAGGACCATCAGTGGTAGCGAATGGAGCGGGGTGGCTGAAGATCTATCTGCTCGTTGTCACCATCAATCTCCATGCATGAAGCTAGTTGCATTTGAATCTGTGGACAGTGGGAGGAAGTTTCTGGCATGTGCAGAGAAGGTTAGACCCTCTTTCGTTGTTACAAATCATTTGTTAGATGTGATTCAAACACTATCATGGTCCCAACCCATTCATACCACACCTTCAACCAAATGCATCCTAAGAAAGTGTCACAGTTTGTACCTAGTATATTAAATTGTTGCCATCTCATCAGCGGTGCCATTAGAAAATTATTTGGCACCGCTTCAGCAATTTTTGCAGCCAACTTTGGTCCACACATCCGAGCAGCCAAGCAGTAAAATACTAAATCTTTATGGCATGAAGGAACTTGGCATCGGAGCAACTACGTGCTACGGAGTCCGGGTCCCTGATTTTTTTTCCGCTGCATCCGCTCACCAGTGCAGGGCACCGGTGCAAGATGTAGCAGCAGTTGTCTTTACACCACTTTTGGCATACATAGTGGATGGCCTTAGTGCTATTAGTTCTATGTTAATAAATTTGTGCATATACACACATGTTAGTATCAATTTGTTGTCATCCAAACACTATCATTATGTTGTTGCAGTTATATTTACCTTCCTCATAAAATGTTCAATTTGTTATTTATTGTACATGAGTAAGAACTTGTAGCTTTGTTGTAGTTAATTATAGCTTCTGATGTTCCAGCATTTAGTTGTTGCCTCAGTAGCAATTAATTCATTTGCACATTGATCTTTTTGAGAAGATATGTCATAATTAACATGTTTCTTCAGTTTTTTAAAATAAGCATTGGTGATTTTCTATGTTGCTATAAACCCATTTCCCCTACAATTGTTACTCATCTAGTTGTAAATATTATAGGATGAATGAAAGTGTTCTTACTTGGAGTGAGTTGATCAAGAGTGGCCACAGTCTTTGAAGATGTACCTAGCAAAGCTCTAGAGCATGTATGAGGAAGAGAACAGACGTAGGCTTAGAGAAACTGTTTTCAACGCTGAAGAATATTTGAAGATGCGGGATAAAAAGTGGAAGGTGGAGAATGCGCTCAGACTTTGCTAAGATGGTGCTGGCGAAGGAGGAGGCACTTTCCCAGTTGCCCCGTGCAAAACAAGTTCTTACTGAACTGAAAGCAGTGGTGGATAAGACGAGCCTGGATGATCTGGATTAGGGAAATGAATATATTGTTCTTATGAAGTTGAACTAGCTATATGTGGTATTGTGTTGTTTTCATGTAGCTATCGTACTTTGATGTTATAATATATTTATGTGCCTGATATGAAATTGGCAAACAGTTGTTCGATATGAAATGTGAATTTGCGTAATACTGGAATTATTAATTGTAAACTAATAAACCTGCTAAATGTGTCATGGATCTTTGCAAACGGTTCTAGCAGTAAAAGCGCTTGTGATGGATAGCCCAATGCCACACGGTTTTCTTCATCAAATCATGTGTGATGTAGTTGATAAAACCAAACAGTTAACCAAGGCAGAGCGTGTGTGATAGTTACACCTTTCACACACGAGCCTACACATAAAACGGTGTGGGATGTACATACAAACGGAAACGTTTTCACTGGATTGACCGTGTGGGTTGTACATAAGAACGGAAATGTATTCCTTGGATTGACTGTGTGCGATATACATACGAACGGAAATGTTTTCCCTGGATTGACTGTGTGGGATGTACATAAGAACAGAAACGTATTCCTTGGATTGACTGTGTGTGATATGCATATGTACGGAAATGTTTTTCTGGGATTCACCGTGTGGGATGTACATACCTACGGAAATGATTTGGTTTCGATGCCTCACCCGTGTCCTAGGAGGGCCTATCCCCGACGATTTCTGGGTCGTGTGGGAAGGACCCCCCTATCGCCCACACTCACTAGGCAATGGTTCCAAATGCCATCGCAGAAAGGGGTTTAAAACCATTTGTATAGCACCAACGCGTACCAGGGAATGCATTAAGAGCAATGACGTGATGTTGACAAGATCTATTCATGTAGGAATAGACTCCATCTTGTTATACTTAATAGCAATGATACATGCCTGTCGTGTCCCTTTCTGTCACTGAGATTGAGCATCGCAAGATCGAATCCATTACAAAGCACCTATTCCCATTGCAACATACATCAATCAAGTTGGCCAAACAAAATCAAAATATCAAAGAAAATACGAGGCTATAATAATCATGTATGAATAGATCTGATCATAAACTCACGATTTATCGGATCCCAACATACACACAGTAAAAAAGAGTTACATCAAATAGATCTCTAAGAACATCGAGGAGAACATTGTATTGAAGATCAAAAAGACATAAGAAGCCATCTAGATACTAACTACGAACCCGTATGTCAGTGGTAAACTACTCACACATCATCGGAGGAGCACCAATGAGGATGTTGAACCCCTCCGTGACCGTGTTCCTCTTTGGCGGAGTGCCGGAAAAGGCCTCTAGATTGGATCTCGTGGTTCTAGAACTTGTGGTGGCTGGAAACATATTTTGTCCACTCCTCTAGGGTTTTTGGAATATCGTGCTATTTATAGAGCCATAGGTCGGTGCAAAAGGTCCCTGTGGGCCCCACAGGGTATCAGGGCATGCTAGCGGCCTCTCGCTTGCCCTGGTGTCTTGTGGGCCCCATGGGCCTCCTCTAGTACACCTCTTGGCCTCCCTGGGTCTCTTCTGGGCAGAAAAAATCTCCAAAAAGTTTCATTGCATATGGAGTCCGTTTGGTATTGATATTCTGCAAAGTGAAAAACAAGCAAAAAATAGCAACTAGCATTGGGCACTATGTCAATAGGTTAGTCCCAAAAAATGATATAAAGTTGCTGGAAAATGGTAATAAAACATCCAAAATGATTATATAACAGCACGAATAATAAAAAATTGTAGATACGTTGGAGATGTATTAGTATCCCCAAGCTTAATTCCTACTCGTCCTCAAGTAGGTAAATGATAAAAACAAAAAAATTCAACTGGAGTGTTGCCTAACATATTCATCACATTCTTTTCTTTGTAGCATGGACATTTGGACTTTGAGATGATTCAAAGCAATAGTATATAATTTTACATGAAGACTTTAATACTCAAGCATATCAATATGCAACCATGTCTTTCAAAATATCAGTAGTAAAGAAAGCTATCCCTAGTCCATTATGTTCAATCATTGATCCATTCATGAAACACATCCAAATATTAGCTACATCCAATGCTCAAGTATGATGACAATGCTTTCTAGATTTGTAGAGGTGCCAACGCTCTAAGCTTAAATTGAGACATAAAATTATTTTGGGAGGCATGATTTTCCTGTTAACGAAAACGACCGAGAATTCCCAATATCTTCCATGATAGATAAATCATAGGTGGTCCCCAAACAAAAAATAAAGTTTATTTCCTTTCCACCATTCTTTGACGATCCATGGCTAGTCGTATCCACGGGTGGCTTCCATACCAACACAACCCAATGAATTTATTATAGTAATTTTTGCATTTCAGGAATGGGCACCCCTATTACCGCCATACTCCCATCCAATGACAAGTGAATAAACACTCATCTTGAGTAACATACCTAGCATGGAAAATATCAGCCACCCCCTGCCGCTTCATGAGCGGTACGAGCACACAAAAGAGAAATTTATTTTGAAAATTATATTTGGCACATACAAATTTACTTTGAACGGCATGGAAATACCGCGTATAGGTAGTTGAGGTGGACTCATTTGGCACAACTTGGGTTTTAGAAGTTGGATGCACAAGCAGTATTCCCACTTAGTACAAGTGGAGGCTAGCAAATAGATTGAGAAGCGACCAACCATGAAATGAAAACCATCATAAAAGAACATTAAATATAACTAACACGAAATAATGCACCACAAGTAGGATATAAATTCATTGCATAATTATTGACTTAACATGCATGCATAGGGAATCACAAACCTTAACACCAATATTCTTACTAAAGCATAATTACTCACCAAGATAACCCACATATCACTATCTTCATATCGCAAAACTATTGCAAGGAATCAAGTTTAATATCCAACCATCTTCATATAAGTTTTTATTATATCCCTCTTGAATATCTATAACTTTGGGACCAAATTATTTTAAAGCATATTCCCATCGCTAATAACAAGCTCTCAAACAAATTTAAGTGAAGTGCGAGACCGCATATTTCTTCAAAATTTTAACTCTCAAAGAATATAAGTGAAGCATGAGAGGATTTCTTCAAAAATTCTACTATCTCTCGAAATAATCTAAGTGAAGCATGAGAGCATATTTCCTTAAAATTAAAGCACCACCATGCTCAAAAAAATATAAGTGAAACACTAGAGCAATTCGATAGCTCAAAAAAATTAAGTGAAGCACATCGAGCAATTCTAACAAATCGTAGCATAATTATGACTCTCTCAAATAGGTGTGTCCAGCAAGGATGATTGTGAGAAACTAAACAACAAAACAAGCAAAGACACATATAATACAAGACGCTCCAAGGAAAATTCATGATATGTGACGAATAAAAATATAGCTCCAAGTAAAATTACCGATGGTCGTTAGAAGAAAGAGGGGATGCCTTCCAGGGCATCCCCAAGCTTAGTTTATTGGTTCTCCTTGAATATTACCTTGAGGTACCATGGGGCATCCCCAAGCTTAGGCTCCTTTCACTCCTTATTCCTTCATCCATCGTGATCTCACCAAAACTTGAAAACTTCAATCACACAAAACTTAACAAAACCTCGTGAGATCCATTAGTATAATAAAACTCATATTTACTCTATGTATTGTTGCAAACCCATTCATATTTTGTTATTACATTATATCTACTGTATTCTAACTTTACCATGCCTTATACCCTCAGATACAATCCAGAGATTCATAAAAATAAGCACATAATGCAACGAAAACGTAATATATCAAAAACAGAACAGTTTGCAAAGACATAATTTTTAGTCATACTTTTGTAACTCTAAAAATCATAAAAAATTAGTTCAATGTAGGCAATTTTTGTATCAATTCTATGTAAACATTTGAGAAATTGTTCAGGCTCCACCAATTGAAAACAATTCTACTATTGGACGCGAAAGTTTTTGTTAACGCGCCGAATCAAATCAACTCTCACCCAAATCAACCCAAAGGCTTTGCTTGGCACAACACTAATTAAAACACCAAAACACAATCACAACAGTAGTTTAATTGTGTATTGATTGAAAAATATAAAGAAACCAAAAAGAAAAAAGATAACTATTGGGTTGCCTCCAAACAAGCGCTATTGTTTTACGCCCCTAGCTAGGCATAATGCATAGATTCTTACGTGTTATCATCTTTGTTAGTTAATCCATAGGTTTACCTCATGATTGATTCATATGGTAGCTTAATAGTTCTTGTGAAGTGTTCCATACCCTTTCTTAATGGAAACTAAAATTTTATACTCCCTTCTTTCATATCAATCACAACACCTGTAATTCATAGAAACGGTCTACCAAGTATAATTGGACAAGACAGGTCATAATAAATATCAAGAAAAATAAAATCTATGGCACATAATTACTATTTGTAAGAATAAGAACATCATTAATTCTTCCAAAGGCTTTTTAATAGTAGAATCCGCCAAGTGCAAATTAAGAGAACATTCTTCCAAATTGGTAAGACCAAGCACATCACATAGGGATTTCAGAATTGTGGAAACACTAGCACCCAAATCACACAAAGCATAGCACTCATAATTTTTTATCTTTATTTTAGTGATAGGTTCCCATCATATAATTTGCTAGGAATTGAAATATCTAGTACTAACTTTTCTTCCATGGATTTCATTACCGCTTCAGCAATATGTTTAGTAAAACATTTGTTTTGTTCATAGGCATTGAGTGAATTTATCATGGATTGCGGCAAATAAATACACTCAATCAAGGAGAAACAATCATAATTAAAGTCTTTGCAATCCAAAGGAGTGGGCACATCACTAGCTAAAGTTTTTACCTCTTCAAACCCAATTTTATCACTTTTTTCAACAAGATATTCACTCTCAGAATCATGGGAATGCCTTCTAGCTAAAGTTGACTCTTATTCAATTTCCTCATCAAGAATTTTAACATTACGAAACAAGGAATCAATAGAAGACACACCAATCATTTTAATTTCTTCATCATTAGTGTGAAAGTAATCGGGAAAAGTTTTTTCTAAAAATTCTCTTTTACCTCTAAGCATAGAGGTCATTTTCTTACTTTCATCTATAGAGACATATCAAGCTTTAATTGATTCATTGATATCAACTTTGGGTGGAAAATTTGTATCTTGAGATTTTCTACATCGTGAGTAATTCTACCAATTCTTCTGGCATATCATCAATCTTATTCAACTTTTCTTCTATCATAGTCTTGAAAACTTTTTGCGCATTGACAAATTCTTTAATATTGTTCTCGAGATCACAGGGCATCCTATTATTTTTATTATAAGAATTACCATTGGAATTGCCATAATTATTAGAGAAATTACCAGGAAATGGCCTAGGATTAAAATTACCTCTATAAGTGTTATTATTAAAGTTGTTTCGTGAAAGAAAATTTACATATATGGGATCATTATTTTACTCAATCAAAGTAGACAAAGGCACATCATTAGGATCAACAGTACCAATTTTACTAGCAACCAATTTCATAAGAGCATCAACTTTATCACTGAAAGTACTAATTCCTTCAACTGAATTAACATTTTTACTAGTAGGAGCTCTTTCAGTATGCCATTGTGCATAATTAGCCATAATATTATCAAGCAATTTAGTAGCTTCACCCAAAGTAATATCCATAAAAGTTCCACCCATGGTGGAATCCAAACGATTTCTAGAAATAAATACAATCTCGCATAAACAATTTGTATGATCATCCACAAATTTAAACCACGACTTGGGCAATTTCTTATCATCAATTTCATCCTTTACCAAGATTGGGCAACATGTTCATGCTCACGTTTCTTAAAATTCATGATTTTATTTCTAAGGGAAATTAATTTTGCAGGAGGAAATACTTCATGATAAAAACATCTTTGCACTTGTCCCAAGAACCAATATTATTTTGAGGCAAAGATGAAAACTAAATTTTAGCACGATCACGCAAAGAGAACGGAAATAATTTCAGTTTCACAATATTAGTGTCCACATCTTTTTTCTTTTGCATATCACACAATTCTACGAAAGTGTTTAGATGGGACGTGGCTTCCTCATTAGGAGTACTGGAAAATTGTTGTTTCATAACAAGATTCAACAAAGCGGCATTGATATCATAAGACTCCGCACTAGCAGCGGGAGAAGCAATCGGCATACTAATAAAAGCATTGTTATTAGTATTGGAAAAATCACAGAACTTGGTGTTTTCTTGAGACATCTTGACTATGAAAATAAGAACACAAGCAAACAAGATATCCTACAAGAAAAAGGCAAACGGAAAAAAGGCAAATATTTTTGTGTTTTTTTTAAACATTTTAGAAGTGGGAGAGATGAAAACGAGAGGAAAATGGCAAATAATGTAATTGCAAGGAGATGAGAGTTTATGTGTAGGAACCTAATAGACGTTGATGATGTCTCCCTGACAAGCACACCATAGGTTGGCGAGAGACTCTCTTGTCTTGATCCTGCCCGGTAACGGTGCCAAAAATTCTTCCTGCTACTTGTCATCCACGTTGGTAAATTCCCCGAAGAGGTGGGCATGATGCAGCATAGCAGCAGTAAGTATTTCCCTCAGTTATGAGACCAAGGTTATCAATCCATTAGGAGAACCAATCAGCACTATGTAAATAGCACCTACAATCAAACAACAAAACCTCGTAACCCAACGCGTAGGGTGGTTGTCAACCCCTCCAAGGTAAGATAAATAGATAGATTGATAGATGTAAATAAAACACAGAAAACTATTTTTGAATTTTTGGCAAAACAAGTCTGAAAATATATGATAGGAAATAGACCTCGGGGCTTAGATTTCACTAGTGGCTTCTCTCGAGAAAATAACATACGGTGGGTAAGAAAATTACTATTGGGCAATTGATAGAAGAGCAAATAGTTATGAGATATCCAATAGAGTGATCATTTAGGCATCACGTCCAAGATTAGTAGACCGACACCTGCCTTCATCTACTACTATTACTCCACACATCGATCGCTATCCATCATGCATCTAGTGTATTAAGTTCAAGGAGAAACGAAGTAATGAAATAAGAGCGATGACATGATGTAGACAAGATCTATTCATGTAGGAACAGACCCCGTCTAGTTATCCTTAATAGCAACGATACATATGTGTCATGTCTCTTTCTTTCACTGTGATTGAGCACCGCAAGATCAACCCATTACAAAGCACCTCTTCCCATAGCAAGATAAATAAATCAAGTTGGCCAAACAAGACCGAAATATCAAAGAAGAAATAGGAGGCCATAATAATCCTGCACGGATAGATCTGATCATAAACTCACAATTAATCGTATCCCAACAAACACGCCACAAAAAATAGTTGCATCAAATAAATCTCCAAGAACATCGAGGAGAACATTGTACTTTAGATCAAAAAGACAGAAGAAGTCATCTAGCTACTAACTACGGACCCGTAGGTCTGTGGTAAACTACTCACGCATGATCGGAGAAACACCAATCGGGATGATGAACCCCTTCGTGATTGTGTTCCTCTCGGTCGGAGTGCCGAAAAAGGCCTCTAGATGGGATCTCATTGTTCTGGAACTTGCAGTGCCTGGAAAAATATTTCGTCCACTCCTCTAGGGTTTCTGGAATATTGTGGTATTTATAGAGCTAGAGGTCGGTGGAAAAGATCCCCATGGGTCGGCCCCACAAGGCATCAAGGCTCGCTAGGGGCCCCTGGTGCGCCCTGGTGTCTTGTGATCCCGACGGGCCACTTCTCTACACCTCTTGGGCTCCCTGAGTCACTTTTGGGTAGGAAAAAACCTCCAAAAAGTTTTGCTACATTTGGAATCCGTTTGGTATTAATATTCTACAAAGTAAAAAACAAGCAAAAAGCAGCAACTGACACTGGGCACTATTTCAATAGATTAGTATCAAAAAATGATATAAAGTTGCTAGAAAATGTATGTAAAACATCCAAGATTTATAATATAACAGCATGGAACAATAAAAACTTATAGATACGTTCGAGACGTATCAATATTCATGATATTGGTGATGAAGGATGGTTGATGATGACGACGACATCGAATCCCCCTCTCCGGAGCCCCAAACGGACTCTAGATATGGCCACCGAGTGATAAAAAGGAGGTGGTGGCGGCTCCGTATCATAAAATGTGATGAAAGTGCTTCTCCTTTTTTCTCGGGAAATAGGAATTTATAGACTTAAGATTAGGGTCGGTGGAGCCATGTGGGCCCCACTAGGCACCAGAGCGCGCCCAGGGTCGTAGCCATGCCTTGGTGACCACTGGGCCACCGGGGGCTCCCCTCCTGTGGATCTTTGCTAGAGTATTTTTCATTTATTTCATAAATAATCTCCAAAAAGATTCGTCCAATTCCAAGAACTTTTATTTCTGCACAAAAACAACACAATGGTAGTTCTGCTGAAAACAACGTCAGTCTGGGTTAGTTTCATTCAAACCATGTAAATTAGAGTCCAACACAAGAGTAAAAAGGGTCAGAAAATTAGGTACGACGGAGATGTATCAAGGCCTAGCAGGCCCCCTTTGTAGTTGACGAGGTTGGGCTCCTTGGCGGTAGTCACCCCCAGTACAGGAACCCCGCCCGTAGCTCCCAAGTGTGGTGGAGGTCGCAAAGAGTGATCGCGAGACCTCGGCGCGCTCTTGCATTTGCTCGGAATCTTCCCAATTCTTCTCGGGGAGGGAGGCCGAATGATGGCCCTCTTGAGCCACTGGTCCATCAGGAGCGCCCTTTGGTGTAGTCAGGCGGGTTCTTGTTAGGTGTCCCACGGATCCCGAGGCAGAGAGGTGATGCAACCATGAGTGCCTTACCTATTTTTCTACAAAAAGGAAACTTGTCAAAACAAATAAAAATACCCGTTCCATCTCGCTCGAGCGACGCATCAGGTTTTGGTTGTTTTTAAGAGAAGGAAACAGAGGGTTTCACATCCCACCCCGTCTCTGCTCATTTCACCCTTATGGTTTGTTTCCAAACTCCCCAACACACCGTCATCGCCGCGCTAGCCTCATCCTTCTACCATGCCCCCACCTCTTAGCCATCGATGGCTAGGATAAGGAGCGTGAAAGGGGGTGAGCTCTTCGCTAGGAGTCATCGTCGAGCGCCGCCGGTAGGCAATAGAAGCGGGCCACCTCCCAAGTGGAAGTCAAATTGGCGCGCACCACCCCTAAGTCCAACGGGAAGTGGTTCCCTACCATGACGACGAAAGGTGAGATCCAAGGGTACAAGGAAGAGCTTCTCATGTCGGTAGACCTGAGCATCCGGCTTCTGGGCGGGAGGGGGGGGAGGAGGGTCCTGCCAGAGCCCCGTGAAGGCGACCACGTCTTGTTCCTAGGCTATTTCAGGCGAGGGCTTGGATTCCCACTCCATAGCTTCATGCGGGATCTCATGCGCTTCTTCGGTTGCTAGCTGCATCACAACCTGCCAAATGGGGTGCTCCACGTTGCAAACTTTAATACTTTCTATGAGTGTTATCTTGGGATAGCTCCCTACTACGATTTTTTACATTGCTTCTTCTAGGTACGCGTTCACACGAATGAAGGCGTCGTCTGTGACCTCGGAGGTGGCACCATGCAGCTCTGCCCCAACTCCAAGTTTTTCTCCTTTGATCTCCCGATGTCTATTCGAGAGTGGCACAAGTCTTGGTTCTACATGGAGAGCCTCGGCAAAAAAAATTCGTACTTTGTGAACGAGCACCCACAGAAGTTGCTATCATGGGCTCCGTTGGCCAAGTTGACGCCAGAGGTCGAGGCTTTAGGAGAGGCCACCGCTCGGCTAAAGAAAGATGGGCTGACTGGAGGTCATATTCTACGCAATTGGGTGACGCGTCGTGTCCTGCCATTGCAGGCCCGGGGCCTCTTGATGTTCCAGTACTCGGGCTCAGAGGACCCCGCGCTTGTCTCCCAAGAGGAGTTGGACTCCGAGGCCATCTACGCCTGCCTCGGCTTCTTGGCGGGGCCTGATGCCATGACCAAATCCCATAAGAAGGTTGTCATGCCCTTCTCAGCCGACCTTTTCCAGGCAGCGTAAGTAATTATTTGTGGTTTCATTGTTGTTAGAGGTCGAAAGACCATGCCACGATTCATACTGCTTTGCTTATCAGGAATTTGCCACCTTCGAGGCTTTCTGGTCAGAGCCCCCATTGCCAAGCAGCAAGTGAGCCCCGCCATGGCCTTTATTATGACTGCGGCCTCTCCAGGGCCCTCCCACACGTAGGTCGAAGCCGCCAAGAACATAAGGGAACTGTTGAAGAGTTTTCAGAGGAGGCCTCTGACGTACGAAAGGGAGACGAAGACGCGACCTCATAATTGAGTGGTCGTGGCAGCTATGACGGTGAAGGTGGTGATGATGCCAATGATGAGGATGACATCGTCGACATCATTGTTGACGATGAGTAGGTAAAGGGTGTCGAGGAGATTTAGGAGGACAAGGACAGAGACAACAATGAGGAGATAAAGGAGGCAACGTGTGTGGTGCCGTGCCAGCCCCTCAAGAAGCTCTATTGCGACGTCGAGAAGGAGTTTTCGGCCAGCCATGGATCTCGCAAGCTTCATGGGAGCTCCAAGAAGTCCCTGGCCTGCAGATCCCTCTAATTGTTCCGCCGCCAACGTAGAGGAGGCACACGCCATTAGCTACCCCGTAAACCATCTTTTGTGATTATGGCCTAGTTCCATTTGTTACTCACCTCGGCATTGCTGACATTTTGTATTTGTGTTCCGAACCGCCCCTTGTGGATCGGCTGGCCTATCTACGACAGAGCCTACCGTGTCTAGTGTGATCGCAACCACTCTGCTATCGGCGGTGCTGGGGGCGCAGTTGTCCATGCTGGGGCCGAGATCCGGTCTCAAGGTAAGTTGCATATGTGGCCTCAAGCGTTGTTAGTAGTGCAAAGCGGGTTGTCTCATGTGAGTTGTCTTTCGATTGGAGGCCGGGTCGTGAAGCCCACGGGTAGCGCTGAGGTGGGAGGCGCAAGCAAGGATGACATGCATCCGGTGGCCTCCCCAGTTGCGGCCCCTTGGGTTGCATCCCCTCAGGTTTTGGCCTCCTTGCCCGCTCTAGCCTGTGGGACAAGTTCTCTAGTAACGACAGCCTTCTCTTCCGCGAGTGTGGCCGCAATGGTAGTGATTGTGAAGGTTGTTGTTTGTGGGGCCAATCTCTATACGACCTCGTCGGCCAGTGTGATGCTCAGACACTGTTCTTTCCTGTCCAGAGGATTCGGGGTCCCTCAAGAGGTCAATGCACCCTTGGGTGCTGTAGATTAGGCATTGAGGCACCCTAGGGAAGCCTTATAGGAGGTCGGGCAAGCTATGGAGCCCAATTTTAGGGTATAATATTTCTTAATTATGGTGGTAGTAGCCCTTGGCGACAGGTGAAGCACCGCTGTGCTAGTCGTGCTTGGTATATCATGTAGTTGATTTGACCTACTGTTTGTATGGCCATGGACTTTTCTGATGGGAGTCGTGACCTTGTGGCATGGATCTCTCAGCTGGAGAAGCAGGTTACGGCGTTGCGGCACTACGGTGAAGTATTGCAGCGTGATCTAGACGCCTCTTCGGTTAGGTTTGGATCTCTTAGTGTGTTTGGTCGATTACATTCATGGTGATGACGGAGTGTACTTGTTATTCTTTGCACAACCGTGGATACCATGGCAAACCTCACAAGGGATATGGAGGATGCTTCACCAGCTCGGTAGCAGGCGAAGGAGGCTGAGCGGGCTGCCCGAGTAGAACTGGAAATGGTGTAGACTGTGAAATGTGAGCTCGAGGCCATCCTCCAGCAAAAGCAGGAGGCATGCTGCGTCCTCTATGCCGACCTTGGAGAGAGAAAGGAATGCAGGCCTGTGATACAACGACAGTTGAATGCCACGGAAAAGGACGACGCATTGCGTGTTCATGCAGCCTAAGGAGACGAGCAGAAGATTGCCTAATTTCAGAAGGATGGTGAGGACTTCAAGGTGCAGCTTGTCGAACCGCAGTGGTGCTGCGAAGACCTAGAGGTTGCCGCCTGAGCTATGTATGACGAAATCATGTGCATTCGATGGTGTGATCATGAGCCCTTACCATACTGTTGCTTTGTTTTTGCAGCCCCGTTACCGGCATCCAGATTGACGATGCAGAGGAGCGGCTTCGGAAGGTCGCCTCAATGGCGGACCAGATGACCACCGTGCTGGGGATTACTATCGGGACATTATTTGTTGGTCATCTGTGCATGTCCTCTGACCTCTAGGTTGTCCTCGAGTTGCTTGCAGATTACTACAATCATTTGGTGGACTGGATCTACTTTGCGGGCTTCGAGGGAGCCCGTCAAGTTCTGGCCGGCGTCCAGGCTCACCACCCGAATACCAACCTCTAATCGATTTCTAGGCCTCCTACTAGAATCCCCAATCCATATATGTTCCTGCAAGAGGTCATTAAGGAGGCCGGATACGCTGATGGGGTATGTCCCCTGCAAGATATCATTAAAAGGCATCTCAAGGCGGGTATCTCGTAGAGAAAAAGTTTATTTTATGATGATTTCACTCCAGTTTGTCAGACAATTGAAAGAAGACTGGTTGGTGTTTCTACTTTATTGGGTTACAATGGAAGCTGGACCTAATTAAATCTGTTCTCTCTACTCTTCCAATCTTTTTCATGTGTGCCCTTGCTTTACTAGTAGGTATTATTGAGCAGATTAGCAAATACATCAGACATTTCCTTTGGAGAAAGTATGGGCGGGAGATTTCATGTCGTGCCTTAATTTCTTGGGACAAAGTTTACAAGCCCAAGACTCAATGTGGTCTTGGTATTTTGGATATTGCTCTTCAGAACAAAGGTTTGCTTATGAAGAACCTTCACAATTTTTTCAACGGGCAAGAGGTTCCATGGGTCAATTTGATTTGGAATAAATATTATGTTTCTGAACTACAAGCGGATAGAATGGTATGATCAAGCTGGTGGAAAGTCCATTAAGTTATTGCTATATTACAAATAGTTGGCAACGTGCAATGTTGGTAATGGAAGAAGAGTCAAACTGTAGTGTGATACTTGGATGGGCATGCCTTTGATCCATCTTTCCCTAAGCTACATTCATTAGCAAACAATGACAAAGTTTCACTAAACATGGTGATCAACTCTCATGATATCTTTGACAACTTTCACACCCCTCTTTCAGTTGAAGAATTTGCTCAGCTAAATGATCTCTAGAATCTTTTGCAACATCAAGCCAACAAATGAGCATTTGACACATGGATCTGTCCAAGCATCAGCAGAAAGTATCCTCAATTAGTGTACAATAGCTTAAAGAAAGAGTCTGATGCATTGGTCATTTTCAAATGGCTTTGGAAAAGTTCTTCGAGGGTCAAGCACACATTTTTCTTCTGGTTTCTTCTACATGATAGGGCGAACACAGGAAATCTGGTTGGCACGAAAGCTATGCAATTGGAAATCTATGAGTTTGCTTTATGCAATGAATGTATCAAAGAAACCTTATTACATTTATTTTGGGACTACTCAGTGCACACACACACACAGATCTCCTTTTGATGATACTTTGCTTGGAGACAGCTTAGGTCCATCCCAATGATCTACCTTGAACAAGTGCTAAGCCATCCATGTAAGCAAAAAATCTGATGTGCCAAGTTATTTAAGAGGAGAGAGATGAGTGTGGTGATCCCAAAAGAAACAATGCTAAGCGCGTGACCCTTGGAAAAATATTTAAAGAAAGGAAGCACATCAATACATGAAAAGCTTTAGTTCCTAAATTATTAAATGAATCAATCTTAGCAACCATAAACTAAGCACCTATGCATTCAGGAGTATAGTTGCTAAGCTATTTAATGTACTTAGCACCCCATCTAAGCACCCATGCATCGGCACCAGCCTTAGAGCATGGTTAATAGTATAGCCAGCTGCTGGCTATAAGCCAATGACATGTCATCTACAGCCCATCTTATAGCCAACATGTACAATAGTAGATCAAAAGAGTGTACTACGTTTTTATTATGTGGTCCATCTTTCATTCTCACAAAGTGTCTAGGAGCACGTGCTAGAGCTGGCTCTTCGCGAAGAGCCCGCTTACCTTCTCTCTTCTATTTCCTCAAAGTAAGCAAAAATATACTAGTTTTTATAGCCTGCCGACTCGGCTCTATTATACTTACTCTTATAGTGTTAGACATCATCATTCTCCGATGCTGGAGTATTTAGACACAAAGAAATGACAAGGTTTTTAGAAGAAAAGTTTCAAGTCATAACACCTAGGAAGACAAGCTAAAGCACGATTTAGAATTACTAGAGCTTAGAAGAAAATTCAAGAATATTTGATGATGTTAATAATTTCACTTATAACCTCCCAAAAAAATCTCTTGTAAATTTCGTCAAAATTTAGTGAAAATGTACAGAATTGGTCCTTATCTGAAACTTCAACACAAAATGACCTCATTTTGAAAATATTTCACGAAATGGCCCCTTTGGCATGACGCCTGCGGCTAGGGCGCCATGCTAGATAGCATGACGCCCCGGGGTATGGCGTCATGCTATTTGGCATGGCACCCTAGGCCGGGGCGCCATGCTACATGTCACTACCATGGCGCCCTAGCCCGGGGCGTCATACTCTCTAGCATGACGCTCTAGCCCCGGGCGTCATGCAAAAGGGGCCATTTTCGTGAAATATTTTCAGAATGAGGTCATTTTGTGTTGAAGTTTCAGATAAGGGTCAATTTTATTCATTTTCACCAAAATTTACGATGTTTGACGTAAGACAAACCTATCGTACGGAGTAGATTAAAAATGCAGACAATACTGCCTTTTTGACCGGAGGGTGGACCAAAGTTAGCTTGCGAATAAATGATGATGGATGGGCATTAAAACTGAAGAGACGTTGACACGAAGGATGTGTGTGGCAGTGGACTTGTAGTTCAGTCGAGTACAAAACACCTGCTTTCAGTTTATTCAATATACTACTCCTGCTGGGACGGAAGCATGCGGTGGTACTATATGTTTGACAAATGACAACGATGCCATATTCTGTTGCTGACCGGCCGGCCGGACCGGAGGAGAACACCACGAGCGGCTGACACATGCCACCGTACGTAGCAAACAAAACCCAAAACATTGGTACCATCGTTGAAAGAATCCAAAGAATCTGGATATACAGTACGACCTATACTACTTGAAGTAAATCCTACGTGCACGTTAAATGATGAATTCACACATTGTATTAAATTAGCGGCAACTATGGGCATCTCCAACAGTTGTAAGATATGTGTTGGTAAATTTGCCACCTAGAACATAGTGATGATGTGACATGTAATAAATATGAAGAAAGAACAAAGTTGTATGTAGAATAACTAACAATCTTTGCACAAGCTTCAAGATGAAATAGAGAGCAATCACATTTATTTACTCATCATATATTGGATAGCTTAGATACAACCTATTGAAATAGTTGTATGATAGCTTGTTGGTTGATGACATTGACATTTTACCAACAAGACTAATATAGAATCTATTGAAGATGCTCTAAAAGCATGGTAAATAATACCGTAAATTACTGACTATAAGATGTTACCATATAATCTATAGCCAACACATATAGTCACTCGCACAATAAGTAAGATTACTACTTTTTTTCATCTCCTTCTATCTCTTTCCTCACATTTATTACATTTGCCTTGAAATACGTATATAGTTAGGCTCTTGCTTGAGAGCCCACTCCCCTTCCTTTTTCATGTCTCTCCCATCCACATAGACAAAATTACTATTTAAGCAGGCTATAAGCTCACTATTGTACTTGCTCTAATATGGAAGAAAGGATAACATTCTTGCAGAAGTTTAGCGAAAATTCAGCATTAGAGCAACTCCAACGGGGCGACCCATTTCGTCTGTCACCGTCCGTTTAGGTCAACATAGACAAAACAGGAGGCCCAACGCGCGGACGCAAACCCAAATCGAGTCCGCTCCGCGTTCGCGCCGATGCATTTGCGGCCCAAATTTGTGCCTGAAATGCGTCGGCGCGGACGCGTAACGGACGCCACACGCGCCTTCTCGTTGTCCGCCGGGTCCCCACCTGGTGGCTGTTCAACTACCCGTTGTCCATGCGGTCAGCTTAATTTTTGACCTCGGGCCCACGCGCCAGCGACGGCGGTCGTCCTTTTTAAGCCGACCGTGTCACAGACCGTCCTCATCCGCTTGTCGTCCCCATCTAGCCACACTTGCTCCCCCGTCGCCGGCAAACCCTAGCCACCCTAGCCACGCCTAGCCACCCCAGATGGGGCTTTTCTCCGGCGCCGACAGCAGCAAGGCTAAGTGCAAGTAGCCCGCCCTTCCTTTCCCCCAGGAGTTTGCCCCTCCTCCGTCAGTGCCAGCTCGCCGGAAGAGGCAGCGCGTGAACGTGTCGGTGCACCAGGCGGAGTGGCACCGGCAGAACCGCGTGCCTCTTTCGTACCCGGCGCCACCCTTCCGCACGACTGGCACTTGGATCCGGAGAGGATCCCAGTGCCGGCGGCGCCGCGGTCGGCGAGGGCGCACGCGGAGGAGGTGCGGCGCCGGTGGGTGCTCCTGACGTCGGAGCAGCACCGCGACCCCGCCTACACATCGGACTCGCCCAACTGGGCGCGCTGGTTCGCCTTCGAGCACGAGGAGGCGAGGCGACGCGGCGTCCGCGAGGTCGACTGCAGCGTGCCACCGCCCCCGCTCGTCGTCCGCGAGGAGGACCAGGAGGTGGAGGCCGCCTACCAGGAGGCCCTTGCGACCGTCTACCTGGAGAGCGAGGAGGACGAGCGGCGCAGGGCGGCGGCGGTCGAGGAAGAGGAGGCGGCGTACGAGGCGGCCATGGCCCTCTCCGCGGCGGGCGACTTCGTCGTACCGCCGGTTAGCCTGCCATCCCCTCCTGTGCCGGGAGAGCCTGTGAAAGCGGACCCGGAGCCTTCCCCCATTGAGCGCTACTCCTGGACTGGAGTAGTGCGCGAATAGGTCAGAGCGTCACCGGTCTGGCTTTGGGCGACGCCGGTGCAGAAGGTGGTGTACCTCGGGCATTGACGCCAGCGACGACTGGCCGAGAAGCGCCGCCACGACGAGTACCTTAGGATGCTCGAGCGCGACGCCGAGGAGAAGGCGCGCCAGGCCTCTGCGGCTGCACAGCCTGCGTCGGCAGAGCCCGCGCCGGACATGAACGCCCTCTGGAACAAGGCGTTCCCCTGGGCCGGGCCGGCGCCGATGCTCATCGACCTCACGGACTCCGAGGACGACGATAACGACGCCTAGGGCAGCCCGCCGTCTCATAGTTTAGTTTTTCAAATATTTCTTAAATGCAAATGTGGACGCGTGGACTCTCGCCATTGCCGTCTTTAATGTTTAATTAATGTTGTTTTCACTTTAAATATGCAGGTGTTTTTTTTTTCTAGCGCCATTAAAATGGGTCGGGCCAGCGTTGGGCGCACGCGCTGACCCAAACACGAAAGCGGACGTTCGTGTCCGTTTTGCTCCAAACGGACAAAAAACAGACAAAATCGTAGTCTGTTTGGATGGGCGTGTTGGAGTTGCTCTTACGAACAGTTCACAAGGCCGGGCCTGGAAGGCTGCAACTGCGTGTGGAAACCAAGGATGGAGACGTGAGGCCAACTCCACCGCGCGACCCCAAACGGACGTCCGGTTTGGCCGGATTTTGTCCCTTTGGGGCGTCGATGGGTTCGCCCATGTCCGCGTTTGTCCGATGGGTCGTGGGTGCGCCCAACGCGCGCCCGCACCGCAAAACCTATCCGGGCTGGACGTGAATTAAAAAAATGCAAAAACTTAAATGAAATGACTAAAAAAGTAAATAAACTTAGTTAAAAAAATATAAAACACACACACACACACACACACACACACACACACACACATATATATATATATATATATATATATATATATATATATATATATATATATATATATATATATATATATATATATATATATATATATA
>LR738715.1:484369597-484430795 GCA_902687465.1 Secale cereale | reverse complement strand
GGTTACGGTCACAAAACGGCCCAGTTCGTAATTAACATAAAACAAAAAAACGCCTCCCGCGCGCTCCGGCCGCGCCCGTCGATGTCGTGGCCGATGCCGTCTTCACTGGCTGTTGGTGTCGTCGTCGTCGCTGACTAGGTCGACGTAGGCCGGCGGCGTCCAGAGGTGGGCCGGCAGTGCGTGGTAGACGGGGGCGGGCTGGACGGCGGGAGGTGCCTGCACCACCTCCTCCCGTGGCGACGCCTCCCGTTCCGGTGACCGCGGCGGCGTCGGACGCCGGTTCACGCCCACGGCTTCGGCCATCTCGTCTGCCGTGCATGACCAGCCCCACCCCTGGCCCACCGGGGCCGGGTGGAACGCGGCCACCGGCGGCTCCTCCACCACCTCCTCCTTCGCCACCATCTCGAGCTCGGGGAAGGCGACCTCGCCGGCGGCGGAGCGGGCCATCATCTCCTCGAGGCCCTCCCATCGGCGCTCGTCGTGCGTGCGCATGGAGTCCTCCATGACGCGCGCAACGAGACGGGCCTCCTCCTCCTCCGTCATGCGAGGAGGTGGTGGTGGCGATGGAGACGGCGAAGGCGATGGCGTGGGCGTGTTGCCACGCACCCGCCTACGCCCGCGCTCTTGGGGAGCAGGCGTTGCACGCTCCTGTCGTGGCCGCCGCGGCCCCGTCGAGGTGCCGGCGAAGAACGACGCGCGCCTGGTGTCGTGCTCTTCACGAAACCAGGTGTCCCAGAGCCCGGAGTCGGGGGCGTACCTGGGGTCGTAGAAGAGGTCGTCGGGGAGAAGGCCGCGGCGGCGCTCGATCTCCTCGTCGCGCGCACGGCCGCTCGTCGGGACCGGCGGGATCGAGACCCGGTCGGCGGAGAAATGCTAGTTATTGGGGAGATGGACGTCGCTTCAGGGAGCGGCGTCCTCATCTCCCAATAACGGCGACACACCGACGCGAGGATGTAATGCCGGTCGCGCTCGCCGGCGGACGTGGGCGCGATGGAGAAGGCGGGCGGCGCGGGGGGCCGGCGTGGTGGCGATGGCGACGCGGGCTCCTCTTTCTTCACCGAGCCGCGGCGGCGGCCCGACGAGGAACAAACCTCGAGGTAGTGCTTGCCTTTGTGGCCGTAGTTTCATAGGCCCATGGCTGCGGGCGGTTGGCCGGCGAGTTCTTGGCTAGGGTTTGGGAGCAGAGCAGGGGATGTCGGGTTTCGAGGAGGCCGCGGGGTGGCGTGGGGCAGTGTGGACTACGGCCCGTCCACGCTTCCCACTTAAAGAAGGACGGCGATCGTTCGACGTGCGGATGACAGGTGGGGTCGCCCGCTCGTGCACATTGATGTGGACGGGTGGGAGGTAGGTGACCGCCTGCCACGCGGCCCGGACGCGAACGAGGCGCGCGTCCGTTTAGTGTCCGTCGTGACCCAAACTCGGCGCAAGTTTGCGTTCGAAATTGGTTGACCCAGACACAAAACGGATAAGATGGGTCCGGGCCATCGCGCGCTGGGCTTTTTTTATTCGTTTTACTCCAAACGAACGGGGCCGGACAAGATAGAATCATGTGATGGAGTTGGTCTGACGCGGAGACAAAAGAGAGAGCTGGTCGAGCTGCCAGCTGATCGCCACCTCGAGTCAATCTAGGGAGAAGTGAACGCTGACCGTGTTCAGCTCCTTTTGGGTGCCGACTAGTTACTACGGGGCGAGAGAGAGGGAGAGAGACGAGAGGTGGTGGTAGGACAGGAGTACTGGTGCTAACATGCACTCAGAAGTAAATGGTGACAGCAATCAAGAGGGAGCTTTCCGTCCAACTGCATTGCATGGGGAAGGAGCAGAGACCACAGGCAGCAGGATGACGACACGGAGAGAGGAGGCAGAAACGAGCGATGAAAGCGAGGCAAGGAAATTTGCTAGTACTCGTCCATTCAGTTTACAAGTCTTGAATGTATACATAGGTCATTAATATGATCAACTTAATAAAATCCATACATTATAAAATATATATCATTAGAGCAACTTCATCGGACGACGATTTCGTCCGTTTTTTGTTCGTTTGGGTTGATCAGATGGACACGGATGACCGCTTCCGCATTTGGATCGGCGCGTGCGCCCAATGCTGGCCTGAACCAATTTTGCCGACGGAAAAAAAAGCACGCATGCATAATAAAAAAAAGTATTAATTAAACATTAAAGCTGGTCACGAAGGCCGGCGAGAGTCCACGCGTCCACATTAGCATTTAAGAAAAAGCATCCTAAACTACGAGGCGCCGCGCTGCCCTAGGCGGCGTCGTCGTCGTCCTCGGGGTCCGTGAGGTCGATGAGCGTCGGCGCCGGCCCGGCCCAGACGAACGACGAGTTCCAGAGCGCCGTCATGTCGGGCTGTGCCGGCGCAGGCAGTGCCGAAGCGGGGGTTGTGCGGCCGCCTGTGCAGCCGCGGCCTGGCGCGCCTCCTCCTCGACCTGGCACTGCTCCTCCTCGAGGTCGCGCTCGAGCATCTCCTCGTACTCGCCTTGACGGCGCTTCTCTGTCAGCCGACACTGTTTCCACATCTCAAGGTACGCCTGCTCCTGCTGCGGCGTCGCCCCCATGCAGACCAGCGGCGCGCTTACCCACTCGCGCAGTACTCCCGTCCAGGAGTAGCGCTCGATGGGGGACGGCTCCGGCTCCGGCTTGATGGGGGGCGGCGGGGCCACCGGCGGCACCACGCTGTCGCCGGCTGCGGAGAGGGCAAGGGCAAGTGCCATTGCCGCCTCGTACCGAGCCTCCTCTTCCGCCTCCGCTCTGCGCCGCTCGTCCTCCTCGCTCTCCCGGTAGATGGCCGCAAGGGCCGCCTGGTAGGCGTCCTCCGCCGCCTGGTCCTCCTCGCAGACGACGAGCGCCGGTGGCGGCGAGCTCCGGCTGACCTCGCGCACGCCCCGTCGCTTCGCCTCCTCGTGCTCGAAGGCGAACCACCTCGCCCAGTTGGGCGAGTCGGTTGCGTAGGCGGGGTCGCCGCGCTGCTCCGGCGTCAGCAGGGACCGCCGGCGACGCACCTCCTCCGTGTGAGCACGAGCCGACCACGGCGCCGCCGGCACTGGGATCCTATCTGGATCCAGATGCCAGTCGTGCGGCAGCGTCACGTCGGGATATGGCAAAGGCTGGCGGTGCTGCCAGTGCCACTCCGCCTGGTGCACTGGCACGTTCACGCCCTGCCTCTGCCGGCGGAGGTGGGACGAACTCTGCGGCGAAAGGGGTTGCAGGAGACTTGCCCTTGGCCTTGCTGCCGCTGGCGCGAAAAAGAGGCCCATCTGGCTGTGGTTGTGGTGGCTAGGGTTTGCCGGCGACGAGGGAGCAAAGGATGGCAGATGTGGACGGCGAGTTTGGATGAGGACGGCCCCGCCGCATGGTCGGCTTAAAAAAGGACGAGCGCCGTCGCTGACGCGTGGGCCCGTCGTCGTAAATTAAGCTGACTGCATGGACAACGGGTAGTTGGACGGCCGCCATGTGGAGACGGGGCGGATAGCGAGAAGGCGCGCGAAGCGTCCGTTTGGCGTCCGCGCCGACGCATTTGGGACGCAAATTTGGGCTGCAAAAGCGTCGGCGCGGACGCGATGCAGATATGATTTGGGTTTGGGTCGGCGCGTTGGGCCGCCGCTTTTATCCGCGCCGACGCAAACGGACACAGGCGGACGAAATGGTCGGCCCTTTGGAGTTGCTCTTAGAAACTTTAGATACTGTATTTTCTAATGATATAATTTCTATGTTAAATAATTTATTTTACATAAGTTAATTTGACGACCTAAGAGCAACTTCAATGGAGCGATCAATTTCATTCGCCCGCGCCTGTTAGGGTCGGCGCGGACAGAAAAGCCGGCCCAACGCGTCCACCCAAACGGACGCGCGTCCGCTTTCGACCGTGTGCCGACTCATTCCCGGTTCATTTTTTAGCTGGATTAGCGTCGACGCGGACACAAGACGGACGCGTGCGTTCGCCCTCTCTCCTCCCCGGGCCCTTTGGTCGGTGGCAAATTGGCCTCTCCACATTCAACAGCACTCCCTCGCCCGCCTGCTTCGTCGTCAACGCCGCCGGTCATTTTTTCCGATAGAAAAAGGATACATAGAGTTCTAGCGTACATAGATAAAAAAAAGATCAACTATTCGTCGCTTTCCGACTCCGAATGTAGGCGTCAGCCTGCCGCTCGTCCACAAAGTCATCCCATCCCGACGTTTCTCGTAGCTTCAGTTTTATTTGAGCGGTTAGCTTTCGCGCACGCTTGTCCTCCCGATAGGCGGCTCGCTCCATCCTCCTCGCCTCCCTCTCCGTCCTCCTTTGCTTGTAGAACTGGCGTTCATTGACGATGTCCTGCGGGAAGCGTTCGCGCCACACCATCATGGCTTCTAAGTCCATCTCGGCGATGGCAAGGCGACGATGCCGCCTCCGGTGGACACGACGATCCTCGTCGGTGAAAAGCCGCGGGAGAGGCGCGAGATCCTGCGCCCGCTGCCTTGACACGTCGGGAAAATTCATCTCCCGACGAGGCCTCAGGAGGCGCCACGCCGTCGTGTCGTGCGCGCGAGCCGTCTCCTCTGCGGTGTCGAAGGTGCCGAGGATGAGGCGTTTCTCGCCAAACATGATCTCGGAGGAGAAGCCACCGGAGCGGCGCTCGCGGACTCCGTAAAAATCCCAAGTTCCCAGACGACGCATCGACATGGTGGCGCAGAGGCGGCGAGGCTAGTGAGAGGGGGGAGACGAGGGGGTGGCAGACAGAGTGTGGAGGGAGCGCGTCTTCTTATAGCGAGCGCCGATCGCGGCGCGTCAAAACAAGCGTGTGAACCTTTCCCGCGTGTTGGCGCGCCAAAACCAGCGCGCGCTAGATTGATTTTCCCCCGCGCGCGAACCTTTCCCTCGTGCTGGAGCGCCAAAACCAGGGCGATGACATGGCCGCTGGCATGATCTAAAGCATGCGCGGTTATGAAATGGGTCGGCGCGTTGGACGCGCTGCCAACCCTAATCTAAAAGAGGACGAACGCCGGACGGGCGGCTGAACCAAACGGATAAAAAACGGACAAAAACGCCGTCCGTTTGGGTCGCCCTGTTAGAGTTATTCTAAATATATGTGCAAGCCTTGTAAAGTGAGACGAAGATAGCAGTGATGAATGAATGCGTGATGGGTCACCTCATGGATCAACAGTGCCCCTCTTCTTGCCTTCCTCCCCATAGATTTTCTGGAGCTGCATGCAGAGCGCCCCATATCTCTTGTGTCCTCGGCATGGATCTAGCAGAGGGCTCAGAGTTATGTAGGTGTAGGGCAACGCCCAGATTGTAGCTGCAAAGAGCTACGTACCATGCAGGTGCAGGCCATCATAAGGTCATCATTCTCAAATTATTGGAGCGTATGTGCGCGTTGCATGGGCTGCACCAGCGACGACACGGGGCAAGAAAAACAGTCGCCAGCTTGTGTAAATCCTCAACCCACCCGCATGTGTTTTAGACCTTCGGTTTCAGAACGTAGGTCGCCGATCACACCGCATAACGATCAACGTTGAACAAACCAAACTTACTCCTCCAAACACGCTTTTGTCCGGCTTTTTCCCCGATAAATGACGCTTTTTATACATACTAGTATGTATACATGTGCAATGCACGTCATAACAAAGTGGTTTTGGTAAAAGGAAGTAAATCATCGAACTACTAATAGACTCGAGGAAAAAAATATATTGATGTACAAATGGAGATATTAGTTAATATTGTAAAGGTGAGAATTGGTATTCAGACCAAAAATTTGTAGTGTTTAAAAAAACTTGTAGCATGCGTTTACTATACGGTAGTCTCTCTTTCTCTCCGTTATCCCAATCAATCTGGTCTGGGCTCAATTCATCATGCGCAACATGGCCCATTAGGTACAAGATAGGGCTTCTTGTTTTGAATGAGCCATGTGATTGTTCTGGAACACAGTGGAACCAGCAACAGTCTACTGTTCATGGCGAATCCTGTTTACCTTAGCCGTTGGATTTGGGAGGCCGACGGTTATGATTGATTCTCTAGGTCCAATTCAAAACTGATACACTATATAGTAGTATAGATATAGATATATATACTGTACATATGCCTGTGCGTTGCAACGGGCTCCTCATCTAAGATTCTAAGTTGTAATGTCCCTATAGGGCGCAGCATCCTCGATGAACGTGTGACCCCAGCCTCCTACTGCTCCACTCAACAAGTCGTCCTAGGGGAATGTAGCATCCAAACGATGCCACTCGGCGATGAGGAGACCGAAAACCACGATATGCTATTTATTTTACGGATCTATAAGGAAAGCAAAAGGTCAATCTAGCAAGACAAGGAACCATTAAAAAGGAATAGTTACCCTAACTTTATTTCTCTCAATACTAAAGCCAAAATGACACGAAAATAAGTGTCAGATCCTACTCTTTGTTATACTGCCTTTTACTTACCAAAACTTTGGATAGATACCTTGAATTTATTATGCATGCGTCGAGTTTATCATCTATTTATCTACAAACATTATATATGGAACTGGGGATTTCTGAATATTTTGGTGTAAGATGTATATTTACTCACGTAACATAGAACTATAGAAATACTTGAACATATATTTATACCCAACCATCTAAATATGTGAAGTTCGTTATGCGTCTATAGTGATTGCTTTGTTTGTTTTCTCTATCTGTATACAAATTTCATGTTAGCAGATAGAGAGGGAAACATGATGTCGTAGTATATATGAAGAGAAGTATAACTGACAATATACAATAATCAGCTAATTACTACAATGAGTTATTTCCAGCGCTGCATTGCCTCCTAAACATAGGAATTTTGTTAATTCAGTAGGTATGGAAGGCAAGAGCATCACACATAAACACTGACAGTACATATGCATGTTGCTTAACTCAGTTACTAATAAGATGAGATCGATCATTGAACTTCTAAACATATTAATTCATAGGAGCTCTTATATTTTATTTACAGCAAACATATTTCTGCATGCCTGATCTCCATCACAAGTCTAATTCCTATAATCCAAGGGGAACTGTTAAAAATGCATGCATGCATATCAGCAAACTATCAAAGCACAAACATATTTTAGCCTACCTGATGTCCATCACATCATGTGACTTGTACCCCATTAGAACGAACACAACAACCAACACAATTGAACAGGGCCTTCCTCCTGACAAGTATTTGTATCTGGTAGCCTGCACGAGCGTCGAGGAGCCAGCCCTAACTGTAGGGACATATCAAGAAAATTTGAGGCGTTCAAGGACGTGCTCAATGAAACCAAACCAAATATTGTCGGCATCGGCGAGAAGTTCATGCAGGGTTTCACTTTAGACGTTGCAGATTGTAGACCGCCCCAGCTGGTTCTCCCCCCCCCCACCCTCCAACGTGTTAGGAGAAGTGATGCAAGCTACGGCAGAAAAGGCCAATTTTTCTTGATACGATATTATGGATCAAGCCTGTTTATTGAGAATTCAGTTATAAATCCAACAACCTGACAACCGAGGGATTTAGGATAGGGGATTATTTACCGACGACGTGGGGCGATGGTTGAATAGATGAACTCCAATTGGACTTAGAGTGTGATTTGCGTGCCACCACCAATCCAATATATTCCTCCACTTGACAGCCTCAAGTACCGATGTCGCCTCCTTACTTCATATTATTGTGGATCCTCATCTGACGCATCAATCATCCTATAATGCAAAACCTTGAATATGAGAAGGGGAAGGCATAGATGGACCAAATCACGTTCTCCTTGTTGGGAATCCAGTATGGATGGAACCATGAAGTCTGGGATGGAATAAAACACGGCATGGAAAGACAGAGGAAGGACATCCTTTTAAAGAGTCGTATGTGTCGGATAGTTGGTCACGAGTCTGTGGCAGTTCATCCTACGGCTGCAGATGTGTAACATGTAAATACCGATTTTACCTATTTCCACCTTGACATTTGGTGACAGCTTCTGCTGGGTTGCAGAACCTACACTTGACAGTTATGACAATATCAACATATGTAAATTTTGAATACTTGGATAGAGGAATGATTCAACATGTCTAAGAAAATACTACTAATGAGTCATACTGCAGATTAGCCAAACTCTTGTGTCAGGCTCAGACACATCTTTTGTTAGTTCAGGAAACAAAATACTGATATACTGTGCGAAAACAACTATTATTTAGGAATCTAGCTTCATGTAAGCAGGCAGAGTTCATATTTTTACTTACAATTGAACAACTGCAGAAAAATCAATCCTCTCAACTTCAAGATAGGTGATGCAAGAAATGGCAATGGCAATGCACAATATAATGTTGATAAAATCTGGAACAGTTAACAAGGTCTGCAGTGCAGACTTCCCTCGTTGACTCTGGTGCAACTGCTGCAGTGATAACCAAAAATCTTAATAAAATTGAGTTGAAAAGTGGACATAACACACATTATGAGTGAACCATGAACAATACTTGATGCTAGAAAATCTTGTATTGATGTGCCCAAGGTAATTATATGCTATGTCTTCCACCGAAGAATGAAGTATTCGCTAGCTAGTTGTGCATGGTAAGATTCTTGTTGAAAAGAATTACTCAATTCAAACTTCTTACTGAAATGGATACAGCAGAACTTGTGCTACTTATGATTCATTAACAATCAATTTATACTATCATAAAAAAAGTATCACGACCTTTGGCATGACCAGCAACATATCATTCTCACCTGGAGCAGTTACCTGAATAAAAATGAATCAAAACTGCAGGAGATATTGTCCACGCATTTAGATCTGCAGCTTTACTATGCCTCTAGAATATTTGTGTTTCCCCGAACCATCTTGTTTTCCTGAACCTCTATTTCCCTAATGAACATGATGGCTTATGGTTGTGTGTGATAGCCTGGCTTATTAGGGATGATAGACTACTCATATCAATAAGGAATTACTTCTTTTCTGGAAGCACTTTCGACAGAACTCCGAAGTTAAGTGTGCTCAGTTTGGAGCAGTTTTAGGATGGGTGACCAACCGGGAAGTTGCTCTCGGGGGCGCACGAGTGAGCACAAAGTGCGCAGAAAATACTAGTATTGATATGTAGGGCCAGTCTAGATCCCGTCAGGAGTAACGACCACCGATGGGTGTGTCCGGGGCATTACAAGTTGGCATCAGAGCCGACCCTCATGGTTATACGGATGTTTGCGGATAGGTGCGCGATCATGTTGTGCATGACATCTGTGACCCGTCATGGCACACGGCATGACACATGTGCCGGACTAGAAGTCGGTTCCTCTGAGTGAGGGTGTATGTGATAGCCTGAGCGTTCATGTGGTCCGACGAGAACCTCGGTTCCTCAGAGTGGGGGTGTATGTGATAGCATGGCTTATTAGGGATGATAGACTACTCATATAAATAAGGAATTCCTTCTTTTCTGGAAGCCCATTCAGACATAACTCCAAAGTTGAGCGTGCTCAGCTTGGAGTAGTTTCAGGATGGGTTACCGACCGGGAAGTTGCTCCTGCGTGCGCACGAGTGAGGACAAAGTGCATAGAAAAGACTAATAATGATCTGTGGGGCCAGTCTAGATCCCGCCAGGAGTAACGACATCGGTGGGTGTATCTAGGGTGTTACATTGTGGTAGCCTCATGAGATTGGGAGAGAACACTATCATGTGAGAAACAAAGCCCTCATCTCAGGGAAGGTCAAACTAAATAAAACTAAATAAGATATGTGGTAGTATGTGAAGGAAATATGCCTTAGAGGCAATAATAAAGTTGTTATTTATACTTCCTTATATATCATGATAAATATATTTTATTCATGCTAGAATTGTATTAACCGGATACTTGATACATGTGTGAATACATAGCCGAAACAAAGTGTCCCTAGTATGCCTCTACTAGACTAGCTCGTTAATCAAAGATGGTTGAGTTTCCTAACCATAGACATGTGTTGTCGTTTGATGAACGGGATCACATCATTAGGAGAATGATGTGATGGACATGACCCATCCGTTAGCTTAGCACACTGATTGTTTAGTTTTATTGCTAATATTGCTTTCTTCATGACTTATACATGTTCCTCTAACTATGAGATTATGCAACTCCCGGATACCGGAGGAACACCTTGTGTGCTATCAAACGTCACAACGTAAGTGGGTGATTATAAAGATGCTCTATAGGTGTCTCCAAAGGTTTTTATTGAGTTGGCATAGATTGAGAATAGGATTTGTCACTCCGAGTGTCGGAGAGGTATCGCTGGGCCCTCTCGGTCATACACATCATAATAAGCCTTGCAAGCAAATGGCTAATGAGTTAGTCACGAGATGATGTATTACTGAACGAGTAAATAGACTTGTCGGTAATGAGATTGAACTAGGTATGATGATACCGATGATCGAATCTCGGGCAAGTAACATACCGATGACAAAGGGAATAACGTATGTTGTTATGCGGTTTGACCGATAAAGATCTTCGTAGAATATGTAGGAGCCAATATCAGCATCCAGGTTCTGCTATTGGTTATTGACCGGAGATGTGTCTCGGTCATGTCTCCATAGTTCTCGAACCCGTAGGGTCCACACGCTAAACGTTCGATGACGATTTGTATTATGAGTTATGTGTTTTGGTGACTGAAGTTTGTTCGGAGTCTCGGATGAGATCACGAACATAACGAGGAGTCTCAAAATGGTCGAGGGGCAAAGATTCATATATTGGAAGGTTATATTTGAACATCGGAATGGTTCCGAGTGATTCGGGTGTTTTTCCGGAGTACCGAGGGGTTACCGGAACCCCCCGGGGAAGCAATGGGCCTACATGGGCCATAGGGGAGAAGGGAGGCAGCCCACAAGGGGTGGCCGTGCCCCCTCCCTTAGGGAGTCCGAATAGGACTAGGGGAGGGGGCGTGCCCCCCCTTTCCTTCTACTCTTCCCTCTCCCTTCCTTCCTTCCTTCTCCACAAAAGGGAAAAAGAGGGAATCCTAGTCCTACTAGGATTGGAGTCCTAGTAAGACTCCCTTGGTGCGCCTCCTCTAGGCCGTCCACCCCTCCCTCCCTCCTTTATATACATGGGGAGGGGGCACCCTACGACACACAAGATATTCTCTTAGCTGTGTGTGGTGCCCCCCTCCACAGTTTACACCTTGGGTCATAGTGTCGAAGTGCTTAGGCGAAGCCCTGCATGGATCACTTCACCGACACCGTCACCACGCCGTCGTGCTTACGGAACACTCCCTCGACCCTCTGCTGGATCAAGAGCTTGAGAGACATCATCGAGCTGAACGTGTGTTGAACACGGAGGTGCCGTACGTTCGGTACTTGGATCAGTTGGATCGTGAAGACGTTCGACTACATCAACCACGTTAACATAACACTCATGCTTTCGGTCTATGAGGGTACGTGGACACACTCTCCCCGTCTCATTGCTATGCATCTCCTAGATAGATCTTGCGTGAGCGTAGGAAATTTTTGAAATTGCATTCTATGTTCCCCAACATTGGAATCATGAGCCAGGTCCATGCGTAGAAGATATGCACGAGTAGAACACAAAGAGTTGTGGGCGATAATAGTCATACTGCTTACCACCAACGCCTTACTTTGATTCGGCGGTATTGTTGGATGAAGCGCCAAAGACTGACATTACATGACCGCGTTCATGAGACTGTTTCTACCGACGTGCTTCGCACACAGGTGGCTGGCGGTGTCTATTTCTTCAACTTTTGTTGAATCGAGTGTGACTACGGCCGGTCCTTGTTGAAGGTTAAAACAGCACACTTGACAAAAAATCTTTGTGGTTTTGATGCGTAGGTAAGAACGGTTCTTGCTAGAAGCCCGTAGCAGCCACGTAAAACCTGCAACAACAAAAGTAGAGGACGTCTAACTTGTTTTTGCAAGGCATCTTGTGATGTGATATGGTCAAGACGTGATGAGTTATACGATATTGTGTGAGATGATCATGTTTTGTAAATTGTCGGCAACTGGCAGGAGCCTTATGGTTGTCTCTTTATTGTATGAATTGTGAACGCCATGTAATTGCTTTACTTTATCACTATGAGTTAGCGATAATAGTAGAAGCAATAGTCGGCGAGACAACCACGAAGCTACGATGAAGATCATGGTGTCAAGCCGGTGACGATGGAGATCATGACGATGCTTTGGAGATGGAGATCAAAAGCAAAAGATGATAATGGCCATATCATGTCACATATTTTGATTGCATGTGATGTTTATCTTATTTTGCATCTTATTTTGCTTAGAACGACGGTAGCATTATAAGATGATCCTTACAAAATTTCAAGGTACAAGTGTTCTCCCTGAGTATGCACCGTTACGACAGTTCGTCGTGCTGAGACACCACGTGATGATCGGGTGTGATAAGATCTACGTTCACATACAACGGGTGTAAGACAGTTTTGCACATGCAGAATACTCGGGTTAAACTTGATGAGCCTAGCATGTACAAACATGGCCTCGGAACACTAGAGACCGAAAGGTCGATCGTGAATCATATAGTAGATATGATGAACATAAGATGTTCACCATTGAAAACTACTCCATCTCACGTGATGATCGGACATGGTTTAGTTGATTTGGATCACGTGATCCTTTAGATGACTTCAGGGATGTCTATCTAAGTGGGAGTTCTTTAGTAATATGATTAATTGAACTTAATTTATCATGAACTTAGTCCTGATAGTTTTTTTTGCATATCTACGTTGTTGTAGATCAATGGCCCGGGCTACCGTTCCCTTGATTTTTAATGCGTTCCTAGAGAAATCTAAGTTGAAAGATGATGGTAGCAACTACACGGACTGGGTCCATAACTTGAGGATTATCCTCATTGCCGCAAAGAAAAATTATGTCCTTGAAGCACTGCTAGGTGAAAGGCCTGCTGCAGGAGCAACTCCCGACGTTATGAATGTATGGCAAGCTTGATCTGATGACTACTCGATAGTTTAGTGTGCCATGCTTTACATCTTAGAATTAGGACTTCAAAGACATTTTGAATGTCATGGAGCATATGAGATGTTCCAAGAGTTGAAGTTAATGATTCAAGCAAATGCCTGAGTTGAGAGATATGAAGTCTCCAACTAGTTCTATAGCTACAAAATGGAGGAGAACAGTTCCGTTAGTGAACACATACTCAGAATGTCTGGGTACCACAAGCACATGACTCAACTTGGAGTTAAAGTTGATGATGAGTGTTATTGACAGAGTTCTTCAATTACTGCCACCAAGCTATAAAGGCTTCGTGATGAACTATAATATGCAAGGTATCCAAAAGACAATTCCCGAGCTCTTCACTATGCTCAAAGCTGCGGAGGTAGAAATCAAGAAGGAGCATCAGGTGTTGATGGTTAACAAGATCACTAGTTTCAAGAAAAAGGAAAGGGAAAGATGGGAAACTTCAAGAATAATAGCAAGCCAATTGCTACTATCAGTAAGAAATGCAAGTCTGGAGCCAAGCCTGAAACTGAGTGCTTCTACTGCAAAGGAACTGGTCACTGGAAGCGGAACCACCCCAAGTATTTGGCGGATAAGAAGGATGGCAAAGTAAACAAAGGTATATTTGATATACATGTTGTTGATGTGCACCTTACTAATGCTTGGAGTAGCGCCTGGGTATTTGATACTGGTTCGGTTGCTCATATTTGTAACTCAAAACAGGGGCTACGGATTAAACGAAGATTGGCTAAGGACGAGGTGACGATGCACGTGGGAAATGGTTCCAAAGTCGATGTGATAGCCGTCGGCACGCTGCCTCTACATCTACCTTCAGGATTAGTTTTAGACCTAAATAATTGTTATTTGGTGCCAGCGTTGAGCATGAACATTATATCTGGATCTTGTTTGTTGCGAGACGGTTATTCAATCAAATCAGGCAATAATGGTTGTTCTATCTATATGAGCAATAACTTTTATGGTCATGCACCCTTGATGAGTGGTCTATTTTTGTTGAATCTCGATCGTAGTGATACACATATTCATTATATTGATGCCAAAAGATGCAAAGTTGATAGTGATAGTGCAACATATTTGTGGCACTGCCATTTAGGTCATACTGATGTAAAGCGCATGAAGAAACTCCATGTTGATGGGCTTTTGGTCTCACTTGATTATGAATCACTTGGTGCTTGTGAACCATGCCTCATGGGCAAGATGACTAAGACTCCGTTCTCCGGAACAATGGAGCTAGCAACTGACTTATAGGAAATAATACATACTAATGTATGCGGTCTGATGAGTGTTGAGGCTCGCGGCGAGTATCGTTATTTTTTGACCTTCACGGATGATTTGAGCAGATATGGATATATATACTTAATGAAACATAAGCCTGAAACATTCGAAAAGTTCAAAGACTTTCAGAGTGAAGTAGAGAATCATCATAACAAGAAAATGAAGTTTCTACGATCTGATCGCGGAGGCGAATATTTGAGTTGCGAGTTTGGTCTTCATTAGAAACAATGTGGAATAGTTTCGCAACTCGCGCCACCTGGAACACCACAACATAATGGTGTGTTCGAATGTCGTAACCGTACTTTATTAGATATGGTGCGATCTATGATGTCTCTTACCAATTTACCACTATCGTTTTGGGGTTATGCTTTAGAGATAGCTGCATTCACATTAAATAGGGCACCATCTAAATCTATTGAGATGACACCTTATGAACTGTGGTTTGGCAAGAGACCCAAGTTGTTGTTTCTTAAAGTTTGGGGCTGCGATGCTTATGTGAAAAAGCTTCAACCTGATAAGCTCGAACCCAAATCAGAAAATGTGTCTTCATAGGATACCCAAAAGAAACTATTGGGTACACCTTCTATCGCAGATCCGAAGGCAAGATATTCGTTGCTAAGAATGGATCCTTTCTAGAAGAGTTTCTCTCAAAAGAAGTGAGTGGGAGGAAAGTAGAACTTGATGAGGTAATTGTACCTTCTCCCGAATTGGAAATTAGTTCATCAAGGAATTCAGTTCCAGTGATTCCTACACCAATTTGTGAGGAAGCTAATGATGATGATCATGAAACTTCAGATCAAGTTACTACCAAACCTCGTAGGTCAATCGGAGTATGTTCCGCGCCAGAGTGGTATGTTAACCCTGTTCTGGAAGTCATGTTACTAGACCATGACGAACCTACGAACTATGAGGAAGCGATGATGAGCCCAGATTCCACAAAATGGCTTGAGGCCATGAAATCTGAGATGGGATCCATGTATGAGAACAAAGTGTGGACTTTGGCTGACTTGCCCGATGATCGACAAACCATTGAAAATAAATTGATCTTTAAGAAGAAGACTGACGCCGATGATAATGTTACTGTCTACAAAGCTCGACTAGTTGCGAAAGGTTTTCCACAAGTTCAAGGAGTTGACTATGATGAGACTTTCTCACCTGTAGTGATGCTTAAGTCTGTCCGAATCATGTTTGCAATTGCCGCATTTTATGATTATGAAATCTGGCAAATGGATGTCAAAACTGCATTCCTTAATTGATTTCTCAAAGAAGAGTTGTATATGATGCAACCTGAAGGTTTTGTCGATCCTAAAGGTGCTAACAAAGTGTGCAAGCTCAAGCGATCCATTTATGGACTAGTGCAAGCATCTCGGAGTTGTAATATACGCTTTGATGAGGTGATCGAAGCATATGGTTTTATACAGACTTTTGGAGAAACCTGTATTTACAAGAATGTGAGTGGGAGCTCTATAGCATTTCTGATATTATATGTGGATGACATAATGTTGATTGGAAATGATGTAGAATTTCTGGATAGCATAAAAGGATACTTGAATAAGAATCTTTGAATGAAAGACCTCAGTGAAGCTGCTTATATATTGGGCATCAAGATCTATAGAGATAGATCAAGATGCTTAATTGGACTTTCACAAAGCACATACCTTGATAAAGTTTTGAAGAAGTTCAGAATGGATCAGTCAAAGAAAGGGTTCTTGCCTGTGTTACAAGGTGTCAAGTTGAGTCAGACTCAATGCCCGACTAGTGCAGAAGATAAAGAGAAAGTGAAAGTCATACCCTATGCTTCAACCATAGGTTCTATCTGTTGGGGAACGTAGTATTTTAAAATTTTCCTACGATCACGCAAGATCTATCTACCAGATGCATAGCAACGAGAGGGAGAGTGTGTCTACGTACCCTCGTAGACCGGGAGCGGAAGCGTCAAGTGACGTGGTTGATGTAGTCGAACTTCTTCGCGATCCAACCGATCAAGCACCGAACGTACGGCACCTCCGCGTTCAGCACACGTTCAGCTTGATGACGTCCCACGAGCTCTTGATCCAGTTGAGCTTCACGGGAGAGTTTCGTCAGCACGACGGCGTGGTGACGGATATGATGAAGTTACAGGCGCAGGGCTTCGCCTAAGCAATGCGACAGTATGACCGAGGTGTGTTTCTGTGGAGGGGGGCACCGCACACGGCTAAAACAATTCAACTTGTGTGTATTTGGGTACCCCCTGCCCCCATATATAAGGGAGCAAGGGGGAGGCCGGCCGGCCCCTATTGGCGCACCAAGGAGGAGCAATCCTACTAGGAATAGGATTGCAATCCTATTCCTAGTAGGAACTACCAAAAGGGAGAAGGGGGGAAGGAAGGAGAGGGAGAAGGAGAAGGAAAGGGGCGCTGGCCCCCCCTCCTTCCTTATCCAATTCGGACCAAGGGGTGGGGGGCGCGCGGCCCAGCCCTCGCTCTCCTTCCCTCTTTCTCCTACGGCTCATTAAGGCCCATAGCTTCCCTAGGGGGTTCCGGTACTCCGGTAAATCCCGAAACTTTACGGAACACTTCCGGTGTCCGAATACAGTCGTCCAATATATCAATCTTTATGTCTCGGACATTCTGAGACTCGTCGTCATGTCCATGATCTCATCCGGGACTCCGAACTACCTTCGGTACATCAAAACTCATAAACTCATAATACCGATCGTCATCAAACGCCTACGGGTTCGAGAACTATGTAGACATGACCGAGACTCATCTCCGGTCAATAACCAATAGCGGAACCTGGATGCTCATATTGGCTCCTACATATTCTACGAAGATCTTTATCGGTCAAACTGCATAACAACATACGTTGTTCCTTTTGTCATCGGTATGTTACTTGCCCGAGATTCGATCGTCGGTATCTCTATACCTAGTTCAATCTCGTTACTGGCAAGTCTCATTACTCGTTCCGTAATACATCATCTCGTGACTAACTCATTAGTCATTTGCTTGCAAGGCTTATTATGATGTGCATTATGGAGAGGGCCCAGAGATACCTCTCTGACACTCGGAGTGACAAATCCTATTCTTGATCTATGCCAACACCATGAATACTTTCGGAGACACCTGTAGAGCATCTTTATGATCACCCAGTTACGTTGTGACGTTTGATAGCACACAAGGTGTTCCTCCGGTATTCGGGAGTTTCATAATCTCATAGTTATAGGAACATGTATAAGTTATGAAGAAAGCAATAGCAGTAAAACTAAACGATCATAGTGCTAAGCTAACGGATGGGTCTTGTCCATCACATCATTCTCCTAATGATGTGATCCCGTTGATCAAATGACAACTCATGTCTATGGCTAGGAAACATAGCCATCTTTGATCAATGAGCTAGTCTAGTAGAGGCATACTAGGGACACTCTGTTTTGTCTATGTATTCACACATGTACTAAGTTTCCGGTTAATACAATTCTAGCACGAATAATAAACATTTATCATGATATAAGGAAATAAATAATAACTTTATTATTGCCTCTAGGGCATATTTCCTTCAGTCTCCCACTTGCACTAGAGTCAATAATCTAGTTCACATCTCCATGTGATTTAATACCGTTAGTTCAAATCGTTATGTGAATAACACCCATAGTTCACATCGCCATGTGATCAATACCCAAAGGGTTTACTAGAGTCAATAATCTAGTTCACATCGCTATGTGATTAACACCCAAGAGTAGTAAGGTGTGATCATGTTTTGCTTGTGAGAGAAGTTTAGTCGACGGGTCTGACACATTCAGATCCGTATGTATTTCGCAAATTTCTATGTCTACAATGCTCTGCATGGAGCTACTCTAGCTAATTGCTCCCACTTCCAATATGCATCCAGATTGATACTTAGAGTCATCTGGATTAGTGTAAATCTTGCATCGGTGTAACTCTTTACGACGAACTCTTTATCACCTCCATAATCGAGAAAACATTTCCTTAGTTATCCAGTAACTAAGGATAATTTTGACCGATGTCCAGTGATCTACTCCTGGATCACTTTTGTACCTCCTTGCCAAACTCATGGTAAGGTACACAACAGGTTTGGTACACAGCATGGCATACTTTATTGAACCTATGGCTGAGGCATAGGGAATGACTTTCATTCTTTCTCTATCTTCTGCCGAGGTCGGGCTTTGAGTCTTACTCAACTTCATACCTTACAACTCAGGCAAGAAGTCCTTCTCTGACTGATCCATTTTGAACTACTTCAAAAACATTTCAAGGTTTGTACTCATTGAAAAAACTTATCAAGCGTCTTGATCTATCTATAGATCGTGATGCTCAAGCAGTTTCACCGAGGTCTTTCATTGAAAAACTCTTATTCAAGTATCCTTTTATGCTATCCAGAAATTCTATATCATTTCCAATCAACAATATGTCATCCACATATAATATCAGAAATGCTACAAAGCTTCCACTCACTTTCTTGTAAATACAGGCTTCTCCAAAAGTCTGTATAAAACCATATGCTTTGATCACCTCATAAAAGCATATATTCCAACTCCGAGATGCCATCACCAGTCCATAGATGGATCGCTGGAGCTTGCGTACTTTGTTAGCACCTTTTGGATCGACAAAACCTTCTGGTTGCATCATATACAACTCTTCTTTAATAAATCCATTAAAGAACGCAATTTCATTATCCATTTGCCAAATTTCATAAAATGTGGCAATTGCTAACATGATTCGGACAGACTTAAGCATCGCTATGGGTGAGAAAATCTCATCATAGTCAACACATTCAACTTGTCGAAAACCTTTCGCAACAAGTCGAGCTTTGTAGACAGTAATATTACCATCGGTGTCAGTCTTCCTCTTAAAGATCCATTTATTTTCAATGGCTTGCCGATCATCGGGCAAGTCAACTAAAGTCCACACTTTGTTCTCATACATGGATCCCATCTCAGATTTCATGGCCTCAAGCCATTTTTCGGAATTTGGGCTCGTCATCGCTTCCTCATAGTTCGTAGGTTCATCATGGTCTAGTAACATGACTTCCAGAATAGGGTTACCATACCACTCTGGTGCGGAACGTACTCTGGTTGATCTACGACGTTTAGCAGAAACTTGATCTGAAGTTTCATGCTCATCATCATTAGCTTCCTCACTAATTGGTGCAGGAATCACTGGAACTAGTTTCTGTGATGTTCCACTTTCCAATTCGGGAGAAGGTACAATTACCTCATCAAGTTCTACTTTCCTCCCACTCACTTCTTTCAAGAGAAACTCCTTCTCTAGAAAAGATCCATTCTTAGCAACGAATATCTTGCCTTCGGATCTGTGATAGAAGGTGTACCCAACAGTCTCTTTTGGGTATCCTATGAAGACACATTTTTCCGACTTGGGTTCGAGCTTATCAGGTTGAAGCTTTTTCACATAAGCATCGCAGCCCCAAACTTTAAGAAACGACAACTTTGGTTTCTTGCCAAACCATAGTTCATAAGGTGTCGTCTCAAAGGATTTTGATGGTGCCCTATTTAACGTGAATGCAACTGTCTCTAAAGCATAACCCCAAAACGATAGTGGTAAATAGGTAAGAGACATCATAGATCGCACCATATCCAATAAAGTACGGTTACGACGTTCGGACACACCATTACGCTATGGTGTTCTGGGTGGCGTGAGTTGTGAAACTATTCCACATTGTTTCAAATGAAGACCAAACTCATAACTCAAATATTCACCTCCACGATCAGATCGTAGAAACTTTATTTTCTTGTTACGATGATTCTCTACTTCACTCTGAAATTCTTTGAACTTTTCAAATGTCTCAGACTTGTGCTTCATTAAGTAGATATACCCATATCTGCTCAAATCATCAGTGAAGGTCAGAAAATAACGATACCCGCCGCGAGTTTCAACACTCATTGGTCCGCATACATTAGTATGCATGATTTCCAACAAATCTGTTGCTCGCTCTACAATTTCGGAGAACGTAGTTTTAGTCATCTTGCCCATGAGGCATGGTTCGCAAGCACCAAATGATTCATAATCAAGTGATTCCAAAAGTCCATCACTATGGAGTTTCTTCATGCGCTTTACACCAATATGACCTAAATGGCAGTGCCACAAATAAGTTGCACTGTCATTATTAACCTTGCATCTTTTGTCTTCGATATTATGAATATGTGTATCACTACAATCGAGATCCAACAAGAATAGACCACTCTTCAAGGGTGCATGACCATAAAAGATATTATTCATAAAAATAGAACAACCATTATTCTCTGATTTAAATGAATAACCGTCTCGCAATAAACAAGGTCCACATATAATGTTCATGCTCAACGCTGGCACCAAATAAAAATTATTTAGGTCTAAAACTAATCCCGAAGGTAGATGTAGAGGTAGCGTGCCGACGGCGATCACATTGACTTTGGAACCATTTCCCACGCGCATCGTCACCTCGTCCTTAGCCAATCTTCGTTTAATCCGTAGTCCCTGTTTCGAGTTACAAATATTAGCAACCGAACCGGTATCAAATACCCAGGTACTACTACGAGCATTAGTAAGGTACACATCAATAACATGTATATCACATATACCTTTGTTCACCTTGCCATCCTTCTTATCCGCCAAATACTTGAGGCAGTTCCGCTTCCAGTGTCCAGTCCCTTTGCAGTAGAAGCACTCAGCTTCAGGCTTGGCTCCAGACTTGGGTTTCTTCGCGGGGGTAGCAACTGTCTTGCTATTCTTCTTGAAGTTCCCCTTCTTTCCCTTGCCCTTTTTCTTGAAACTAGTGGTCTTGTTAACCATCAACACTTGATGCTCCTTTTTGATTTCTACCTCCATAGCTTTGAGCATAGCGAAGAGCTCGGGAATTGTCTTCTGCATCCCTTGCATATTATAGTTCATCACGAAGCCTTTATAGCTTGGTGGCAGTGATTGAAGAACTCTATCAATAACACTATCCTCGTCAACTTTGCAACCAAGTTGAGTCATATGATTGTAGTACCCAGACATTCTGAGCAAGTGTTCACTGATGGGACTATTCTCCTGTAATGCCCAGGATGGGACTATACCCCCTACGTGTCGAGGCACGACTTAAAGGTATAAGCCTATTCTGGAATGATCGCAAGTTCGGTATCTTTGCACGACTCATGTAAAAGTAGGGATGAAATTGCAAAAGGAGATAGTTGGCTTACACTCGCCACGTCACACAATTCATTACATAGCCAAACATCATTCAAATAACATCACAACCCGTCTATGGGTGAAGATCCAAATGAAAGATACCAAACATACATAATGCCACAGGTCCGAATCGCCCCTAGTAGAAACCACTACTGATCATCGGGATAGTGCACATAGTAACGGCTACGTTCCTCATCTTACTCCCAGTATAGCTCGGTGCCGTCACCTGAGTAGCTCACCATGGTACCTGCATCTGGTGTGGTGTGGAATCTGTGAGCCACGGAGGACTCAGCAATCCCGTTCCCGGGTAACAGAACTATCTAAGCCTTGGGTGTGGAACAAGGCTGAAGAAAGAATAAAAGGCTGCAGCTACACTAGCACTAGCTTATGTGAATAAGAGCGAGAAGAGAAGTGCCTCGGACGATAAGGTGATCACGAAGTGATCCTAACTAAGCACGGCAATCATAACCCCACCGTGTTCACTTCCTGAACCCCTTTCGGAAAATGACCGTCACGGTACTCACGCTGCTAGTGTGTTCTGAACATGGTGTCAAGTTTTCTACAACCAGATATTAACAAATTCCCATCTGCCACATAACCGCGGGCACGGCTTTCGAAAGTTCAAAACCCTGCAGGGGTGTTCCAACTTGGCCCATTACAAACCCACGATCCGCGGAGTCGCAACTCCAAGGTCGGAAGGCCCGAGTATCCTCGGAATCCCGTGCTCAAGATACTCCGACTAAGGTAAGACTAATCCAGCAAATCCTCCCGGCGTGCCGACACCCTAACAGTAGCCGCGCGTATCTAGTCTCAGGCCACGACCGGATGAGCAGTACGTACAGATACCGAAGACCCCAGCAAACTGGGTGGCACCGCAAGTGGCTCTAGTTTGGACCAACACTCAAATCGAGCACTGGCCCAGGGGGGTTGATTAATTAATCCTCGGGTTAATTACTCCCTCGATAAGTTTTAGTTGTTAGGCAAATGGAGTACCAATGTTGGGACTTGCTGGAAAAGCCTTAGCGCTAAGCGGTTTATCGAGGGGGTCCCATAACCCCAACCGTGTGAGGAACGCATAATCAAGGAACATAACACCGGTTTATACGGTTCCTAGGGCGGCATGAGTGGAACAAATCACCAAGCAAGAGGCTTAGCCTTCCACCCATTACCAATATATAGATGATTTAATTAAAGAGTTTATATAGTGTGATATCCCAACAAGCTTCAACATGAAGCAAGAATCTTCAAATCTTCTCATGCAACTAGCAATGCTATAAGAGGGGCTGAGCGAAGCTTACTTAGCCAAACAAAGGTTTGCATAGGTAGGGTGGTTAGACAGATTCATGGTTACAATAGGAGGCTGACAGACAAAACATGGGCATCGAGGCAATAAGCTAAGAGCGAGACTTCTAGCAATAGGCAAAGATAGTAATGATATCTGGGTCAGGTCATCTTGCCTGTCGAGTCGTCGATGGGATCGTAAGAGGGCTCCTCGTTCTCAACCTCGGTAGTAACCTCATTCTCGTACTCGGTCTCGGCTTCCGGCTCTACTCAACACAAGAACACACGAGGCACGAAATCGAACAAGATGCAATGCGCAAACTACAGGATGCATGGCTGATGCACTAAGGAAGCACTGCAGATGCACTTAGGATGCACAACAAGCCAACCTATGAAACACAGAGAAGCAACACAAGAAACATGACAACATACTCAAGCAAGTAGGATGCAAGACAAGTCTATTTAGGATGCAAAACATGGCATGGTAGGAATCACAGAGAAACAACACAAGAAACAGCAGGTCTAAATGAGGCCGGAAACTACCTAAGACAAAACCGGTAAGTCCTCATATGCATAGTTTGAAATTAGTCCAGATCTGAACAAACCTTAAGTTAAAGTTGATAAACAGCAAGTTAACATGCACCATGACAATCTACACGAAATTCTAGTCAAGTTTCATATAAAGTTTGTTTAAAACGGAGCTACGGTCTAGAAGATATGATCAAAACAAGATAAGCATGGCAACGGTGCAAGATGCACACAAACATCAAGCAAACATACTCCAAACATATTAACAGGATGCTATTATGAATCTAAATGCAAAATCACACAAGTTTCATATAGGACTTGCTCAAAACGGAGCAACGGGCTAAAAGATACACCCGAAACAAGAAACAATGCAAAGCTGAAATTAACAGCCACATAGCAACTTTGGAGCAATAAATATATACTCTACATCACTCAAACATGGTGATAAGAAGCATGGACATGAAGTAGACGTATCCTACAGCAAACAACTCCATTGGAGCATCTCCATAGGAGGCATGGATCAATAGCAACAAGCTACAACATTTTGAACATGGCAATAAAAACCTGACAGCAATATTTTATAGCAAATTTGAAGCAAGAATTAAATATGCTACAGCAATCCAAATGGACATGTGAGGGCATGGATGGATAGACAACAACATATACAACAAGTAATGATCAATGGCCACCCCAAAACTAACATGGATTTGCCTAGGACATCAAGCAAACATAGCATCAGGATATTACAGATTCCAGACTTAGTGAAATTTCACCAAGTGTTAAAACAGCAATATTATCATGGCATGTTTGTGAGCATGTTGAAGTCACCTCAAAGCATAACATGGCAAATGGTTTGCACCACAGCAAAGAACACATGATGGAGAATCCAAAACATATAAGCATGCAACATGGGGACAACCACATCAATAGCAACGAGCTCCTCAACTAGGCATCTCGTAACAAGTTTAAAAACCTAACAGCCACATGCACTTTTGCAATGGACACAAACATGGCAATATGAATTCTATCATGCATCCTATAGCAACCAACATGTAGAGCATCTCATGATGAACATTTGCACATCTCATTTGCTTCATTTGGATAAACATGCACCAAGTTATCACATCTCAAACATGGCATGAAAACAACTAATAGTAGCAGTTTATAACAAGTAGCACTCTTGTCATGAAGATTAAGACATCTAGATGATCTCAAACATGCATGACACAATGGAACAAAACATACTACATGTCACCACGATCATTTTGACATATCATACGCACGAAACGGACAAGCACAGTAAAAGTTATCATGATTACAAAAATGCATCAGACAACAAACTAAAAGGACTTAGGGAAATATCAACCTCAGGGTCAACGGGTGCCGGGTCGCGGGTCAAACGGGTGCCGGGAAGCGGGTTGCGGGCGCGTGGGTCCGCGGGTCGGTGGAGGAAGCGGGTCAACGCGCCGGGTCGCGGGTCGGTGGACCCGTTAGGGTTTGCGGGCAGCCGGCCCGATCTGGCTTCGATCGAGATCTGGCACCGGCGCTGCTCCGCGGCTGCTGGCCCGATGGCGGTGGAAGCAATGGCGGGGCGGCGCCCTGGCCGGCCGGCGGGGACGCGGCGCCGCCGGAGGAGGTGGCCGGCAGGGGCGAGGAGTGCACCCACGGCCGGCGGCGGAATCTGGCACCGGCGGCGGGGAGTGCTTCGAGGGGGCCGGCGAGGGAGGCTCTGGCCGGCGAGCTTCCGGCGGCGGAGGCGTTGAACGCGCCGGGGCGGCGCGGCGGGGCTCCGGCCGGCGACGGCGCGGTGTGAACTCGGCAGGGTGCGGGATCTGGCCCGGATCGGAGGCAGCGGCGGGCCCGCGTCGGGCCTGCGGGCCGGCGCGGTGCGAGGCGGCGGTTGACTGGCGCGGGCGGTGGACTGTCCGGCCCGGGTCGGACACGTCCGCCCGGCACGGATTCCGAGGCGGCTGGAGCTAGGAGAAGGCTAGGGTTGGACGAAAATGGCAAGGGGGACGTTTTTTAGGCACAAGGAGCTAGGAGACTCCAAATGAGGAGCGGTTTTCGGCCACACGATCACAATTCAACGACCGAGATGATGGGAAGGTTTGTGCTGGGTTGTTGGGCTGTTGTGGAGGGGGTCTTGGGCCTCAAAGAGGAGGTACTTTTAGCCCACGAGGTTACCCGTTGGAGCACCAAACGAACTCCAAACGCGACGAAACTTGATAGGCGGGCTACACGTATCAAAACAACATCGCACGACAAGTCTCACGCCATTCCGGAAACGTTACATGGCCAAACACGAAAGAAGGACTCCGGGAAGCCACGGGCACGTGTGAGAGCATCGGAACTCGAACCGGACAACGAGAAGGGACGAGTGAGACCAGATGCAAAAGACAACACAAATGCAATGCAATGCACATGACAACATGACATGGATGAATGCACACACGCACACGACAAAACGACGAAAACCCGAAAAGATGAAGAACCCGGAATGGAACTGATGAAGCCAAAGTTTATATATTGCCATATAGGGAAAGTGTTACATCCGGGGCATTACAAACTCTCCTCTACTACGAAAAGATCTCGTCCCGAGATCTAGGACTGGAAGAAGGAAGGGTACTCGGAACGAAGGTGATCTTCTCGTTCCCACGTAGCTTCTCGGTCGGTATGGTGTGACCACTTGACTTTCAAGAACTTGATTGACTTGTTGCGGGTCTTGCGCTCAGTTTCTTCGAGAATAGCAACGTTGTGCTCTCGGTAAGACAAGTCTTGTTGAAGATCAATCTCCTCAAACGGAATGGTGCGTTCAGGTGTCTTGAAGCACTTGCGGAGTTGAGACACATGAAACACATCATGAACATTAGCGAAGTTGGAAGGGAGCTCAAGTTGATAGGCTAGATCGCCTCTTTTGCCAAGGATCTTGAAAGGGCCCACGTATCTAGGAGTAAGCTTTCCTTTGATACCGAATCTTTGGGTGCCTTTCATAGGAGAAACACGGAGATAGACATGATCCCCAATGTTGAAGGCCAAATCACGATGCTTGCCGTCATAGTAGCTCTTCTGACGCGACTGAGCGGCCTTGAGATTCTCACGTATGACTTTGCACATTTCTTCGGCTTCTGAGATCAAGTCATTGCCAAGAAGTTGACGTTCACCAGTCTCGGACCAGTTGAGAGGAGTACGACACTTTCTGCCATAGAGGATTTCAAACGGAGCTTTGTCGGCACTTGCTTGGAAACTGTTGTTGTAAGAGAACTCGGCAAACGGAAGGCAATCTTCCCACTTCATGCCAAAAGATATGACACAAGCTCTGAGCATGCCTTCTAGGATCTGGTTCACTCTTTTGACTTGACCACTAGTCTGAGGGTGAAACGCAGTGCTGAAACGGATCTTAGTGCCCATGGAAGACTGAAAGGAGTCCCAGAACTTGGATGTGAACAAACTTCCACGGTCCGAGGAGATAACTTGAGGAATGCCATGTAAGGACACAATTCTGAAAGTGTACAACTCTGCCATTTGAGCTACATTGATGGATTCTTTGACTGGAAGGAAGTGAGCTACTTTGGTAACCTTGTCAATCACCACAAAGACAGAATCATTCCCCTTCTTGGACTTAGGAAACCCAGTGACGAAATCCATTTCAATGTGGTCGAGTTTCCACTCAGGGATAGGAAGAGGTTGGAGAAGACCGGCTGGACGTTGATGCTCTGCCTTCACTCTTCTGCAGACATCACATTCATTCACGAATTGGGCAATCTCCCTTTTCATGCGAGTCCACCAGTAAGATTGCTTGAGGTCTTGGTACATCTTGGAACTTCTAGGATGAATCGACAGGAGGGAGTCATGTGCTTCGTTCATTATGAGCTTCCTGAGATCACCTTTGGGAACCACAAGTCCGTCCTCAAAGAACAAGGTATCTCTCTCATCAACGCGATAACACTTGTATTTGGGAGTACCCTTTGCAATACCATGTTTCACTTTCTGCACCATAGCATCACTGAGTTGGGCCTCACGGATCTAATCTTCCAAGGTAGGAGCAACTTGAAGATTTGCAAGAAAGCCTTGAGGAACAACTTGGAGGTTGAGCTTCCTGAATGCTTCACAAAGCTCAGGCTGAAACAGCTTGATAAGGAGACTGTTGCAATATGCCTTTCTGCTCAAGGCATCTGTAATGACATTGGCCTTGCCGGGTGTGTATTCGATGCTTGGATCATACTCTTGGATCATCTCAACCCAACGAGTCTGGCGGAGGTTCAGATTCGGCTGTGTGAAGATGTACTTCAAGCTCTTGTGATCGGTGAAGATGTCGACTTTTCTGCCCAACAGAAGGTGTCTCCACGTGATCAAGGCGTGTACCATAGCTGCTAGCTCGAGATCATGTGTGGGGTAGTTCTTCTCACTTGGCTTCAATTGACGAGAGGTGTATGCCACAATTTTCTTGTCCTGCATTAGCACACCACCAAGTCCTTGAAGAGAAGCATCACAGAATACTTCGTAGGGCTTGGACTCATCTGGAGGGGTAAGAACTGGAGCAGAGATGAGCTTTTCTTTGAGAGTTTTGAATGCCACATCACAATCCGGAGACCAGTTGTACTTTCTTCTGCAGCAAGTTGGAGAGAGGCTTGGCAATCTTGGAGAAGTTCTCAACGAACCTTCTGCAATAGCTAGCAAGACCAAGAAAGCTTCGGAGTTGCTTGACGTTCTGAGGAGGTTCCTAGTTGGCAATCACTTCAACTTTCTCGGAGTTCACAGCAATACCGTTAGCGGAGATGATATGGCCCAGATACAAGACCTTATCGAGCCAGAATTTGCACTTGGAGAACTTGGCATAGAACTTATGTTCACGGAGTCTGTCGAGAACCAGACGGAGGTGCTTTTCGTGATCCTCTTCATTCTTGGAGAATACCAAGATGTCATCCAGATACACAAGCATAAATTCGTTGGTGTAGGGGTTGAAAATGTAGTGCATCATTCTCGAGAAGGTAGGTGGAGCATTTGCGAGGCCAAAATACATGACTGTATATTCATAGGAGCCGTAGCTCGTTCTGAAGGCAGTCTTGTGGATATCTTCTTCACGAGTGCGAATTTGATGATAACCCATCCGAAGATCAAGCTTTGAGAACACTTTAGCTCCTTTGAGCTGCTCGAACATTTCATTGATGTTGGGGAGCGGATACTTGTTCTTTATTGTCTTCTTGTTCAATGGCCGGTAATCAACACAAAGGCGCTCCGTGCCATCCTTTTTCTTGACAAATAAGACACCATAGCCCCAAGGAGAAGTGCTAGGCCTGATTAGACCCATACGCTCTTGTTCATCAAGCTGTTTCTTCAACTCCTTCAACTCTTCAGGGGAGAGCTTGTACGGACGCCGGCATGCTAGCTCAGTACCAGGCTCGAGTTCAATGACAAATTCAACTTGACGATGCGGAGGCATGCCTGGAAGCTCTTCAGGGAAAACGTCTTTGTATTCGTTGACCACCGGAATTTGAGAGATGGCATTAATCTCGCCCTTGTCATTGAGAGAGAATAGCCTGATTGTGTTATCTTGAGAGGCGAAGATAATCACGTGTTCGTTGGAATGAGTAAGCTTGACTTCCTTATTTGCACAATCAATGTGAGCATCATGCTGAGATAGCCAATCCATCCCGAGAATAAGATCAATGTCGGAATTGTCGAGAACAACCGGAGAAGCCAGAAAGCGGTAATCACCCATGCGAATAGATACATCCGGAACATGCACCCGAGAGGACATTTGCAATCCAGGAGAAATAATGCTCAAAGGCTTTGGCAACACTTGAGTGACGAAATCATGCTTGGCAACAAAAGGTCTTGAAATGAAAGAAAGCGATGCACCCGAATCAAACAATACTTTAGCAGGTAAAGAGTTAACTGGAAGATTACCAAGTATCACATCTGATGAATTCTCTGCTTGAGCTGCATTCATCAGATTCACTCTTGCAACCTTGGGATTGTGCTTGACATAGCAGTGCTGACAGGTGGAGGAGGCGGAAGGCGCCTTGGGTTGGGGCACTTGTTAGCATAATGACCCTTCTGGCCACACTTGTTGCAAATCACTTCTGAGAGAGGACGGTAGTGAGGAGCACTTGACTTGGAAGCTTGAAAATGATTCTTTGACTGGTTGCTTGGGTTGGGTGGGTGGGAGAAAGCACGGCCACCAGAGTTCTTGTTGTTGTGGTTGTTGGGAGCTCGGATCACTGGAGGAGGTGGAAGCCAAAACTTCTATTACTTCGCGACCACTTGAGAAGAAGAGGAGGAGTGAACAGCGTCTCTGATCCTCTTTTTGGAAGCTTCCATCTTGAGCTGGGCTGCCTCTTGCTTAAGTGCCATATTATAGAATTTATCAAACTCATCAGGCTCGAACAAGGTGCGAGCAAGTTGGAGTTCATCCTTCAAACCACCACGGAACTGATAGATCTTGCTCTTGGCATCTGGGATGTCTTGCTTTGCATAGCGGGCAAGGTTCTGGAACTTGACATTATATTGGTAGACAGACATAGAGCCTTGCTTCAGGTTGCGGAATTGCTCACGCATACCCTCGATGACACTTGTTGGAATGTGGTGAGAGCGAAAGTCCTTGCAGAAGTCATCCCAGGAGATTACACGCCCTGCTCTGGAGTCTTTGTACTGCTGCCACCAATCAGCTGCTTGGTCCTTGAGTTGGAAGGCTGCAAACTTCACATAGTCCTCGGGCCTTACGTTGCTGCACTCGAAATGCTTCTTGATATCTGTTATCCAGTCATCAGCATCGAGAGGGTCCACGCAGTAACTGAATGCCTTTGGTTGATTTGCCAGGAACTGGTTGAGCGTAGCAAAGTGCGGTTGGTTGAACAAATTGCCTTGGTTCCCATGAGCACCCTGGTTTGCTTGATTTGCTTGAATATTCTGCATCATTTGCATAAGCATCTGTGCGTTCTAGTTCGTAACTTGCATAATTGCTCTCCAGGCCTCAGACGGAGGAGGAGGTGAAGGAGGACGATCAGGAACCTCTTCACCCTCTGGGTTAGCGTTGGGAACCCTTTTAGGAGCCATCCTGAAAGAGATGACCACTATTAGCCATTGATTGAAAGAATATATAAGCTGAATCAACGGCTAGAATTGCAACATAGTCTTCACAAGAATATTCGAACAAGAGGAACGAATAAATTCATAGTTTAATGATAACAACAATCTTCACGAGAAGCCACTTGGGAGAGAAAAGGTAAATAAAAACAACAAGGTGCAGATAGAACAAATACAAGATAGAAGCTTCGTTCGACATATTCGTGCTGAAAGCTTATGGAACGTGTTACAAAAGGGTTTTGCAATCCCCGGATCAGCATAGCCAAGGACCCTTTAAGATGCAACTCCTGATCGGAACAACGGCCATAAAACTACTTCACTCAATGTAGAACCCCGAACTCCATATCGTGCATTCGTTGGAAGAATGCCTATGATCTACTAGATGAACCCACCTATTAATTTCCAAAAGTTTCCAGTTATGCAATCAGGTGTTGGGGATACAGGGGAAGCATCGCACACTCAACTCTAATCCTACATCCAGCTGTATCCATCCTTCAACACATAACCAGTTATTTCCGGAAACCGTCTACCTCGGACCTTCGAAACGCATCTACTATACAAGCTATGGCAATACTCCCGAACTACCTCCCCATTACTGGGTGATGTCGGGGTTATCTTACCACTAACCGCATAGGAGAGTTTTCGATGTCGGCCGTCTTAAGTATTCTAGAACTGATGCGATATATTTGTGACGACAACACCTCGGAGCTCAACTCCCCAGGACACTGCCACAACCCCTAAATGACAGGAGGCATCGAGAGCAATGTTATCGTCACAAAGACATCGGAACAATCCAAACAATAATCGCGAGATTCCTAAAAAAAATTGGTGCAATTTTGAGAGTAGAAGAGGCAAGAGTAATCGTCAGGAGTCCTCACCAGAGTGAAAATAGATGAGGAGCAAAAGAAATCCTACTCTCCAATATATATAGGACTCAAAACATTTTTAAGTGTGTGCCTAGACTCAACCGTCAACGATTCGATCAATCAGTGGGGGCTTCTAGGTCGGAGAAGGCTCTGAATACCAACTTGTAATGCCCAGGATGGGACTATACCTCCTACGTGTCGAGGCACGACTTAAAGGTATAAGCCCATTCTGGAATGATCGCAAGTTCGGTATCTTTGCACGACTCATCTAAAAGTAGGGATGACATTGCAAAAGGAGATAGTTGGCTTACACTCACCACGTCACACAATTCATTACATAGCCAAACATCATTCAAATAACATCACAACCTGTCTACGGGTGAAGATCCAAATGAAAGATACCAAACATACATAAAGCCACAGGTCCGAATCGCCCCTAGTAGAAACCACTACTGATCATCGGGATAGTGCACATAGTAACGACTACGTTCTTCATCGTACTCCCAGTATAGCTCGGTGCCGTCACCTGAGTAGCTCACCATGGTACCTGCATCTGGTGTGGTGTAGAATCTGTGAGCCACGGAGGACTCAGCAATCCCGTTCCCGGGTAACAGAACTATCTAAGCCTTGGGTGTGGAACAAGGCTGAAGAAAGAATAAAAGGCTGCAGCTTCACTAGCACTAGCTTACGTGAATAAGAGCGAGAAGAGAAGTGCCTCGGACGATAAGGTGATCACGAAGTGATCCTAACTAAGCACGGCAATCATAACCCCACCGTGTTCACTTCCCGAACCCCTTTCGGAAAATGACCGTCACGGTACTCACGCTGGTAGTGTGTTCTGAACATGGTGTCAAGTTTTCTACAACCGGATATTAACAAATTCCCATCTGCCACATAACCGCGGGCACGGCTTTCGAAATTTCAAAACCCTGCAGGGGTGTTCCAACTTGGCCCATTACAAGCCCACGATCCGCGGAGTCGCAACTCCAAGGTGGGAAGGCCCGAGTATCCTCGGAATCCCGTGCTCAAGATACTCCGACTAAGGTAAGACTAATCCAGCAAATCCTCCCGGCGTGCCGAAACCCTGACAGTAGCCGCGCGTATCTAGTCTCAGGCCACGACTGGATGAGTAGTACGTACAGATACCGATGACCCCAGCGAACTGGGTGGCACCGCAAGTGGCTCTAGTTTGGACCAACACTCAAATCGAGCACTGGCCCAGGGGGGTTGATTATTTAATCCTCGGGTTAATTACTCCCTCGGCAAGTTTTAGTTGTTAGGCAAATGTAGTACCAATGTTGGGACTTGCTGGAAAAGCCTTAGCGCTAAGCGGTTTATCGAGGGGGTCCCATAACCCCAACCGTGTGAGGAACGCATAATCAAGGAACATAACACCGGTTTATACGGTTCCTAGGGCGGCATGAGTGGAACAAATCACCAAGCAAGAGGCTTAGCCTTCCACCCATTACCAATATATAGATGATTTAATTAAAGAGTTTATATAGTGTGATATCCCAACAAGCTTCAACATGAAGCAAGAATCTTCAAATCTTCTCCTGCAACTAGCAATGCTATAAGAGGGGCTGAGCGAAGCTTACTTAGCCAAACAAAGGTTTGCATAGGTAGGGTGGTTAGACAGATTCATGGTTACAATAGGAGGCTGACAGACAAAACATGGGCATCGAGGCAATAAGCTAAGAGCGAGACTTCTAGCAATAGGCAAAGATAGTAATGATATCTGGGTCAGGTCATCTTGCCTGTCGAGTCGTTGATGGGATCGTAAGAGGGCTCCTCGTTCTCAACCTCGGTAGTAACCTCGTTCTCGTACTCGGTCTCGGCTTCCGGCTCTACTCAACACAAGAACACACGAGGCACGAAATCAAACAAGATGCAATGCGCAAACTACAGGATGCATGGCTGATGCACTAAGGAAGCACTGCAGATGCACTTAGGATGCACAGCAAGCCAACATAGGAAATACAGAGAAACAACACAAGAAACATGACAACATACTCAAGCAAGTAGGATGCAAGGCAAGTCTATTTAGGATGCAAAACATGGCAAGGTAGGAAGCACAGAGAAACAACACAAGAAACAGCAGGTTTAAATGAGGCCGGAAACTACCTAAGACAAAACCGGTAAGTCCTCATATACATAGTTTGAAATTAGTCCAGATCTGAACAAACCATAAGTTAAAGTTGATAAACAGAAAGTTAACATGCACCATGACAATCTATACGAAATTCTAGTCAAGTTTCATATAAAGTTTGTTTAAAACGGAGCTACGGTCTAGAAGATATGATCAAAACAAGATAAGCATGGCAATGGTGCAAGATGCACCCAAACATCAAGAAAACGTACTTCAAACATGTTAACAAGATGATATTATGAATCTACATGTAAAATCACACAAGTTTCATATAGGACTTTCTCAAAACGGAGCAACGGGCTAAAAGATACACCCGAAACAAGATACAATGCAAAGCTGAAATTAACAGCCACATAGCAACTTTGGAGCAATAAATATATACTCTACAACACTCAAACATGATGATAATAAGCATGACCATGAAGTAGACATATCCTACAGCAAACAAATCCATTGGAGCATCTCCATAGGAGGCATGGATCAATAGCAACAAGCTACAACATTTTGAACATGGCAATAAAAACCTGACAGCAATATTTTATAGCAACTTTGGAGCAAGAATTAAATATGCTACAGCAATCCAAATGGACATGTGAGGGCATGGATGGATAGACAACAACATATACAACAAGTAATGATCAATGGCCACCCCAAAACTAACATGGATTTGCCTAGGACATCAAGCAAACATAGCATCAGGATATTACAGATTCCAGACTTTGTGAAATTTCACTAAGTGTTAAAACAACAATATTATCATGGCATGAAGTCACCTCAAAGCATAACATGGCAAATGGTTTGCACCACAGCAAAGAACACATGATGGGGAATCCAAAACATATAAGCATGCAACATGGGGACAACCACATCAATAGCAACGAGCTCCTCAACTAGGCATCTCGTAACATGTTTAAAAACCTAACAGCCACATGCACTTTTGCAATGGAGATAAACATGGCAATATGAATTCTATCATGCATCCTATAGCAACCAACATGTAGAGCATCTCATGATGAACATTTGGACATCTCATTTGCTTCATTTGGATAAACATGCACCAAGTTATCATATCTCAAACATGGCATGAAAACAACTAATAGCAGCAGTTTATAACAAATAGCACTCTTGTCATGAAGATTAAGACATCTAGATGATCTCAAACATGCATGACACAATGGAACAAAACATAGTACATGTCACCACGATCAATTTGACATATCATACGCACGAAACGGACAAGCACAGTAAAAGTTATCATGATTACAAAAATGCACCAGACAACAAACTAAAAGGACTTAGGGAAATATCAACCTCAGGGTCAACGGGTGCCGGGTCGCGGGTCAAACGGGTGCCGGGTCGCGGGTCAAACGGGTGCCGGGAAGAGGGTTGCGGGCGCGCGGGTCCGCGGGTTGGAGGAGGAAGCGGGTCAATGCGCCAGGTCGCGGGTCGGTGGACCCGTCAGGGTTTGCGGGCAGCCGACCCGATCTGGCTTCGATCGGGATCTGGCACCGGCGCTGCTCCGCGGCTGCTGGCCCGACGGCGGTGGAAGGAATGGCGGGGCGGCGTCCTGGCCGGCCGGCGGGGACGCGGCGCCGCCGGAGGAGGTGGCCGGCAGGGGCGAGGATTGCGCCCACGGCCGGCGGCGGAATCTGGCACCGGCGACGGGGAGTGCTTCGACGGGGCCGGCGAGGGAGGCTCTGGCCGGTGAGCTTCCGGCGGCGGAGGCGGCGAACGCGCCGGGGCAGCGCGGCGGGGCTCCGGCCGACGGCGGCGCGGTGCGAACTCGGCGGGGTGCGGGATCTGGCCCGGATCGGAGGCAGCGGCGGGCCCGCGTCGGGCCTTCGGGCCGGCGCGGTGGGAGGCGGCGGTTGACTGGCGCGGGCGGCGGACTGTCCGGCCCGCGTCGGACACGTCCGCCCGGCACGGATTCCGAGGCGGCTGGAGCTAGGAGAAGGCTAGGGTTGGACGAAAATGGCAAGGGGGACGTTTTTATAGGCACAATGAGCTAGGAGACTCCAAATGAGGAGCGGTTTTCGGCCACGCGATCACAATTCAACGGCCGAGATGATGGGAAGGTTTGTGCTGGGTTGTTGGGCTGTTGTGGAGGGGGTCTTGGCCCTCAAAGAGGAGGTACTTTTAGCTCACGAGGTTACCCGTTGGAGCACCAAACGCGACGAAACTTGACAGACGGGCTACACGTATCAAAACAACATCGCACGACAAGTCTCACGCCATTCCGGAGACGTTACACGGCCAAACACGAAAGAAGGACTCCGGGAAGCCATGGGCACGTGTGAGAGCGTCGAAACTCGAACCGGACAACGGGAAGGGACGAGTGAGACCGGATGCAAAAGACAACACAAATGCAATGCAATGCACATGACAACATGACATGGATGAATGCACACACGCACACAACAAAACGACGAAAACCCGAAAAGACAAAGAACCTGGAATGGAACTGATGAAGCCAAAGTTTATATATTGCCATATAGGGAAAGTGTTACATCCGGGGCATTACATCTCCTCCATCTTGCAGCTGTAGAACTTATTGGAAATCTCATATTTCTCAATCCGGGCATTTGCTTGAAATATTAACTTCAACTCCTGGAACATCTCATATGGTCCATGACATTCAAAACGTCGTTGAAGTCCCGGTTCTAAGCCGTAAAGCATGGCACACTGAACTATCGTGTAGTCATCAGACCGCGTCTGCCAGACGTTCAAAGCGTCTACATTAGCGGGAGGGGGCTTGTCACCTAGCGGTGCTTCAAGGACATAATTCTTCTGTGCAGCAATGAGGATAATCCTCAAGTTATGGACCCAGTCCGTGTAATTGCTACCATCATCTTTCAACTTAGCTTTCTCTAGGAATGCATTAAAATTTAAAGGAACGGTAGCACGGGCCATCGATCTACAACAACATAGATATGTAAAAACTATCAGGACTAAGTTCATGATAAATTAAAGTTCAATTAATCATATTACTTAAAGAACTCCCACTTAGATAGACATCCCTCCGGTCATCCAAATGATCACGTGATCCAAATCAACTAAACCATGTCCGATCATCACGTGAGATAGAGTAGTTTCAATGGTGAACATCTTATGTTGATCATATCTACTATACGATTCACGCTCGACCTTTCGGTCTTCAGTGTTCCGAGGCCATATCTGCATATGCTAGGCTCGTCAAGTTTAACCCGAGTATTCTGCGTGTGCAAAACTGGCTTACACCCGTTGTATTTGAACGTAGAGCTTATCACACCCTATCATCACGTGGTGTCTCAGCACGACGAACTTTCGCAATGGTGCATACTCTGGGAGAACACTTATACCTTGAAATTTTGTAAGGGATCATCTTATATTGCTACCATCGTACTAAGAAAAATAAGAAGCATAATAAGATAAACATCACATGCAATCAAAATATGTGACATGATATGGCCATCATCATCTTGTGCTTTTGATCTCCATCTCCAAAGCACCTTCATGATCACCTTCGTCATCGGCGCGACACCTTGATCTCCATCGTAGTATCGTTGTCGTCTCGCCAACTATTGCTTCTACGACTATCGCTACCGCTTATCGATAAAGTAAAGCAATTACATGGCGATTGCATTTCATACAATAAAGCGACAACCATATGGCTCCTGCCAGTTGCCGATAACTTTACAAAACATGATCATCTCATACAAAACCGTATAACTCATCATGTCTTGACCATATCACATCACAACATGCCCTGCAAAAACAAGTTAGACGTCCTCTACTTTGTTGTTGCAAGTTTTACGTGGCTGCTACGGGCTTAGCAAGAACCGTTCTTACCTACGCATACAAAACCATAACGATGTTTCGTCAAGTATGTGCTGTTTTGACCTTCACAAGGACCGAGCGTAGCCACACTCGATTCAGCTAAAGTGAGAGAGACAGACACCCGCGAGTCACCTTTAAGCAACTAGTGCTCATAACGGTGAAACCAGTCTCGCGTAAGCGTACGCGTAATGTCGGTCCGGGCCGCTTCATCTCACAATACCGCCGAAGCAAAGTATGACATGCTGGTAAGCAGTATGACTAGTATCGCCCACAACTCATTGTGTTCTACTCGTCCATATCAACTACGCATAGACCTGGCTCATGATGCCACTGTTGGGGAACGTAGTATTTTAAAATTTTCCTACGATCACGCAAGATCTATCTACCAGATGCATAGCAACGAGAGGGAGAGTGTGTCTACGTACCCTCATAGACCAGGAACGGAAGCGTCAAGTGACGTGGTTGATGTAGTCGAACTTCTTCGCGATCCAACCGATCAAGCACCGACACTACAAGAAATATGTCAACTTGTGACCACCACTATTGGTCACTGAATGGTCACAAATTTCCATTTGTGACCTTTTTGTGACCACAAACATAAGGTCAAAAGCTGGCCGTCATAAACTGACTATAGCGACCTTCTCTGTGAGAAGGTCATAGACGTTTATGACCAAAATATGCCTACTGTCGTGTTATGGTCACTAGCAGCCTCCCCAGGCCACGTAGGCATCCGACGTGGCAAGCTGATGTGGCACAAGAATCAGCCCAGTCCAATTCGGTGTTTATATGGGCCGAGCCCATTAATTCAGCCCATTTATATTTATTTTTCTGTGAATTTTTTGTCAGCTTCATGGACCTAGCCCAACATTTTTATGTCCATTTCATTTATCCTTTTGTTCTGGCTTCTTAGAAATGCACGATGTGATTTGTTTGGGCCATAGCCTTCTTAGAGCCCAAATATTGTTTGGTCCAGTAGAATATTTGGCCTTTCTAATTCATAGATTCCAATTTATAGACATTTATAAATCAAACAATCAATAATTCTCTTATTAAATGATCAAATCCAGAACTCATATGATCAACATTCACAAAAACATACAAGACCGCACATCCACAGTAACACAACTTGAACAAGTCTAATTACAATTTATATTCAACAATTGTACGTGCAATCCAAAACATGGTGGCAAATATCAACCAAAACTATGGTTCACATCCTTGCTTGGCTCTTTGCTGTCAAAGTATATAGTCCTTGGACCTTGGGAGCTACCACCAACAACACGGTTGTCCTGGTTGTACTTCTGTGGTCAAAGTCCTCACCTGGAAGGATTATACAGCTCAGTTATATATTCACAACTCACAACTCATGACATGACATGACACTAAGAGAGAACATCATAGAGACTCAACCAGATTCTAATATAAAGGCTATTCAGACCATAGCTAATTTATTCCAGTATTTTTGGACATATGTGTTGCTCCTGTTTTCTGGAAACATGGAGTACAAGTATTTCTGGAAAGATTCATGGATTTAAGGATATACACCATGGCTGCATAATATTGATAATGATATACACCATGGCTGCATAATATTGACCGCACACTATGAATCTAGTCAGAAAAAAGGCAAAGACTAAGTCACATGAAACACATCCTGCGTGCGTGCATGCGTGTGGAAACTTCAGTACAGCCCACAATGAACATCAACATCAGAATAGTTCAGAAGGTGGCAAGTGTTGGCCGTACCTGCGATGAGCATGAGTATTTTGACGTCCATGGTGTGCCGCCGGAGCTTCTGTAAAATAGGAATAACCACAACTTTAAATCTCAATTGTAGTATAGGCCATATACAGAAGCAATTCACAGTTGAAACAGCATCAATTAAACACAACAGACACCAGCTACAAATCCCAGGCAATATCTACTAGCACAGTTAACCAGAACAATTACAAACAGAGTAGAAAATCCTGAATGTGTAAATGCATGAATGGTTCTTTAGATCAACTTTAAAGCTAGCAGCAAGCATGTTTAGACAAGTTAACAACAATAGTAATACTACTTCAGATTTGGACTAGTAGAAGGCCAGGCAGAATTCATGAGAACTTCATTGAATTCATTCAATAGAGGATAGCACAAACAAAAACACACTATCAAAATGAGTCTTTGTTCTTAACAGTACAGAGCAATCAGGACTGGAATTGTAGATGTTCTGTTGGTTATACTATATATTAAACTGAGCCAATTATTGTAGGTGAAAGTAATGCTCCTAGTATATCATCATCATTAACATCAAACAATTCTGAATGTAATCAGAGGAAGCACAACCCAAACATGTGCAATCAACTCATAATAGAAGGGTACAGATGATTATTAGTGTTACTATTAACTTGATGGTAGCATCTTATATACAAAAACATGTATTAAAAAAACAATCAATAGGGCCGCTGGAAGAGGAGCCCCGGTTCTAGCAAAAGGTCTTAATGCTTTAGAGAAATACAGATGCAGACATATAGGATTTAGTCAACAGAACCGCAGAAATCCATAAAATCACTTCACATCCTGATTCAGTGTTTTGTGTTGAAATATTGGCCATCAGGTAATTTTGTGCAAGTCTCAAAACAAGGCAGTAATGATATAATTACTCAAGCCGCTGATATGGTTAGATTACTTGCACGTGACTTCAAACAGAACATATGGCATGCCTTAGTCATGCCCTAAGGCTAAACAGAACATATTTAAGAACCTCCATGTATACAACCAAGTCTCTTAACATGCTTCTACTACAGAAATCATGACAACAGCAGGGTCAAGTTGAGTTAGCTGCAGACCTAGTTGAGTTGTCCCCTTCGCTTGGAGAGGACGACAATCTGGTCATTGCCCACGTCCCCCGCTAGCGGCCGACTCTGCTTGTTCAAGGTCTGTAGGGTCAGGCGGAAATCATACTGCCATAGTGTGCCCCTGGTTAACCCGAATCAGCAGCTCGCCATCCTACTCCAACAGACTGAACCTCTGCTTGCTATCTCGCCTGATTGCCTACACGCGAGAAGGAAAAAAGCATTTACTCAAAGCAACTTACAATTCACAACAAATTCGAGATTGACCCAATTAATTTTATAGCATATAGAGATTTCATAATCAAAGTTCATGGTGCTAGGCTGCTAGTTATCAAGATTTCATAATCAAGGTTCCAATGTCTCAATGTTCTCAATCTTGAAAGAAAGAAAGGGTGGGTTCTGAAGCTTTCTCTAACATAGTTAGCTTTTAAAGTTCTCCCAATTCAGTTTTTTTGCGAGTAGTAAATTTCTTCATTTTTATTCTCAGCACTAAAGGGGAGTCTTTTTATACCATATAACAAACATGTATTTACAGAGGTCTAATAACATTAAACCACGAATCCTACTATGTATGTACATGCTTCTGTGAACCCATGTATAATGAAAGTAGAATGAAGATGAGATGATTCCACATTCCTCTCATAGATTCATGCATACCACAGCTGATAACAACTAGGAAGATTGGGACATGAAAGTAGGTAAACCCAAGTGTCTGCAAGGCATGTAAAGTAGAGGATATAACACTCACAGGGTTAAGTGACTCTGCTCCGTCAAGGCCCACATACACTGAATAAATTCCCCCAGCCTGCAAATCCCAAAAGGCATGGCTATCAGACTATCACCAATTTCAAACAAATATTTATGATTTAACTACAAAATCACACTGCGATAACTAATTCAACAGCAACAGGCTTAATGGTGCCTTGGTGCCTCACCTCCATAGTAATGTTGGTAGGCGTCAGCGCCAGCACCATACATGTTGGCATTCTTGTAATCCTGCAGCCCCATGGCTGGCCACTGCCCCGCCGATGCCACCTGAGGGCTTGGAGACGCCACCACGCCGTTCTGCCTGCCATTGGGTGCTGCCAAGACCTGCACCGCGATTCACTATTCACACTATGGAACACAACCATAACATCATCACAGCGACACAACGAGATGGTACAGACTATAGACAGAGGCGGGCCATAACTTCTTCTGTGCCTCTTTGGTGCCCTGGCCGGCCACGCCCTTGGGATCTCCGCATGATACTGTATTTGAAATTTTCAAAGTTCCACACAAAATTTTCAACGGTACAACACAGATCGCATCAAGCAGCACGGCGAGAGGGGGGCATGGGAAGTACCGGCGGCCTGGGGCAGGCGGGGGCAGAGCTCGAGGTCGAGGAGTGTGGGCGGGCGGGGGCAGAGCTCGAGGTCGAGGAGCACGGCCGCCGTCATCTGCGCCAGCTTGCCCCTTCCTTGGTAGAGGTCGCGGAGCACGACCGCCGTCATTTGCGCCAGCTCGCCACGACCATGAAGCCCGCCGGCAGATTTGGTGGATGCGCCCGCCACCGCACCAAGAACTGGTGGAAGCGACCAAGCCGCGTCCGCCGTGCATGTGGACGTCCGCGTGGGGGCACCGCCGTCGGTGATCTGGGGAAGGGGTCGTCGCAGCCAGGGAGTAGTTCTGGAAGTCAAAGGCAGTGTCCATGGGTGGGCTGGGGATCTGGAGCTCGAGAGGAGCATGGGGAAGGGGTGGGAAGTGGAATCGAGGTCGGAGACGCCGGATCCGTGCATATGGGGTACCTGCAGAGTGACTAGCGAGGAGGGCGCAGCGTCACGAGAGAGAAGACGGCGAGGAGGAAGGGGACGGGATCAAGACGGCGGGAAGGAATGGGATGGGATCGAGAGGAAGGGAGGGGGTTGGGGTGGCGATGCGGTGAGGAAAGGAGGGAAAGAAAGGAGGCGGGGGGTGGATGGAAAATCACCACGAGGACGAGCTAGGGTTTCGGGGTTGGAGCAGAAGGGTTGAGGACTGCCGTTGGATCCCGAGCATCCGACGGTGTTTGATACACGATCCGCGTGAGATGTCTACGGACCAATCAGAATGCAGTACGATGTTATGACCATCTAAATTGGTCGTAGTTGACTAAAAATAATATGTTAAAATCATGTCAGCTATTTTATGACCTGAAATTTTCAAAAAGGAAATGAAAAAACTTGTCATTGTGTCACCAAAATGTGAACAAGTTTTCAGAAAAAATAACAAACATGAAATAAAATTAATATCTTTAAAAATGTGTCGTGAGAAATGAGTTTTTAGACAGAAAAATCATTTTCCATTTTTCTAGTGCCCAAAATGAGTTTTTTTTTTGTGAAGGATCTACCATATATTTGTTATAAAATAGGACAAAATCATTTTTATAAAATACTAGGCCGTCTTTAATGCACAATTGATCAAATGGTTGGGTGTCAAAACCTTTGATCCACCTCTGGTGAAAAAGACAAATTTTCGTTGATCCAGCTGGAAACGGGTCAAATTTGAACTGCAGGTGCCTTGTAGTTTGCTCTTTATTTTTTCCAAAAATCATTTCTAGGTACATAAGTACCTATTTAATCAGAGAAACACCAAAAAATTTCTAGGATTCAACCACTAGCTAGGAACGATCATGCCCACCGTTTTGACCGCATTTTGAAATGGGCATAAAAAATTCAAAAAAAATCAAAAAATTGGAAAACCTTCGCATTGTGTCATTACATGTGACCAAGTTATCAAAATAAATAATAAACTTGTAATACAACAATTCTTTTAAAAAAGTGTTCTCATAAATGAGCTATCATGTGTGAAGATTCATGGCTTTCAAGCCGAATGATCAATCTTATGGCCACATTCATGGCATAGTTTGTTCAAATGATCTCATATTGTGCACAAGGGTGCATCTTGGAATGGCAAACAATGTTGACTAAGGGAGTTTTCACTTTCTTTGGACGAAAATTCATTTTCCATTTTTCGAGTGCCAAAAAGGAGGTTTTTTTGTGAAGGACCTCCCAAATAATTGTTGCCAAATTGTACCAAATCAATTTTCTAAAATACTAGGACATATTTAATGCACAATTGACCAAATGGTTGGGTCTAAAAATTTTTGATCCACCTCTCATGAAAAAGACAAATTTCCGCCGATTCAGTTGGAAGTGGGTCAAATTTGAACTGTAGATGCCTTGTAGTTTGCTCTTTATTTTTTCCAAAAATCATTTCTAGTTACATAAGTACCTATTTAATCAGAGAAACACCAAAAAAATACCAAGGTTCAACCACTAGCTAGGAACGATCAATCCCGCCGTTTTGACTGCATTCTGAAACGGGCATAAAAAATTCAAAAAAATCAAAAAATTGGAAAACCTTCGCATTGTGTCATTATATATGACCAAAACTTGTAATATGGCAATTCTTTTAAAAAAGTGTTCTCAGAAATGAGCTATCATGCGTGAAGATTCATGGCTTTCAAGCCAAATGATCAATCCTATGGCCACATTAATGGCATAGTTCGTTCAAATGATCTCATATTATGCACAAGGGTGTATCTTGGAATGGCAAACAATGTTGCCAAAGGGACTTTTCACTTTCTTTGGACGAAAAGTTCATTTTCCATTTTTCGAGTGCTCAAAAGGTGGTTTTTTTGTGAAGGACCTCCCAAATAATTGTTGCAAAATTGGACCAAATCATTTTTATAAAATACTAGGCCATATTTAATGCACAATTGACCAAATGGTTGGGTGTAAAAAGTTTTGATCCACCTCTCGTGAAAAAGACAAATTTCCGCCGATTTAGGTGGAAGTGGGTCAAATTTGAACTGTAGCTGCCTTGTAGTTTGCTCTTTATTTTTTCGAAAAATAATTTCTAGGTACATAAGTATCTATTTAATCAGAGAAACACCAAAAAAATACCAAGATTCAACCACTAGATAGGAACGGCCATTCCCGCCGTTTTGACCGCATTTTGAAACGGGCATAAAAAATTCAAAAAAAATTCAAAAAATTGGAAAACCTTCGCATTGTGTCATTATATATGACCAAGTTACCAGGAAAAATAATAAACTTGTAATACGGTAATTCTTTTAAAAAAGTGTTCTCAGAAATGAGCTATCATGCGTGAAGATTCATGGCTTTCAAGCCGGATGATCAATCCTATGGCCACATTCATGGCATAGTTTGTTCAAATGATCTCATATTGTGCACAAGGGTGCATCTTGGAATGGCAAACAATGTTGCCTAAGGGAGTTTTCACTTTATTTGCACGAAAAATTAATTTTCCATTTTTCGAGTGCCCAAAAGGAGGTTTTTTTGTGAAGGACCTCCCAAATAATTGTTGCAAAATTGAACCAAATCAATTTTATAAAATACTAGGACATATTTAATGCACAATTGACAAAATGGTTGGGTGTAAAAAGTTTTGATCCACCTCTCGTGAAAAAGACAAATTTCGGCCGATTCAGCTGGAAGCGGGTCAAATTTGAACTGCGGCTGCCTCATAGTTTGCTATTTATTTTTTCCAAAAATCATTTCTAGTTACGTAAGTACCTATTTAATCATAAATACATGGTTTGGTGGCGATACGTCGAGGTTTGGGCGGTGGTCGAGGGCCCCAACTCTAGAGCGCGTAAACTCGCATGCCCGCCGCGTGACTGCGGCGTTGCCATGTGTTCTGGGTGGCCTAGGCATGTCTAGTGGGTTGGCCACTCCCCAGGTAGGTGCTAGGAAGAAAATTACAACATAAGATTCTCACGAGGAGACCGATCGATGCTCAAACATGAATTATCAGCCAAGTGTTTGATTAGCGGTACGGGAAATGCACATGGCTAATGGGCGTGAGTTTTGGTTGAGGATGATCAGTTACTAAGAAGACCGTCTTCACAAATTTTCAGCTCAAAAGGAGGAGTCTAGGTGGTACTTGCTTTGCAAAGTACCACACTGGACATAAATACGAATGTTGAAGATGGGCTCAAAATAATGAATGGATTGAGCTCGCATTTGGTGGAGGATAGTTATTTGGGAATAGGAAAGCACTGTAGAAAATGGATACCATTTGGACATGCCAAAGTGGTACTTCCTTCACAAAGTGTTTTTTTGAACAGAATAGGGAAATGAATATTTTTGAATTATTTTGGAACTAGGCAAGGAAGGTTTTTTTACATATTTGACGAAGATATGACCCAAAGAATTTATGAGATTTTTTGGGGAATTTTGGGAATGATAGAAATATAGGTTGCTTCAAAACCTAGGGCAAAAACTGCCAGATGGACATGACACATAGGCAAAACTGATGAGGTGGCGCCTAGTCCTAGCAACCCACCACAATTTACAAGGTTATGACCATCTATATTGGTCATGATCAGCTAGAAATAAGGCAGTGAACCAGTGCTATCTGCTTTATGACCATTTCGTGTAAGGAAATTATGACCTTTCTGACCAAAATGGTCGTTATAGTTTAGGGTTTGGAGCCCCCCGAACAGCTTTTGACCAATTGGTCTGAAATGGTCATAGATATATGACCAATTCTTCCAGGGTCACTAACAAAAGGTCATAAGTTGACATATTTCTTGTAGTGCGAACATACGGCACCTCCGCGTTCAGCACACATTCAGCTTGATGACGTCCCACGAGCTCTTGATCCAGTTGAGCTTCACGGGAGAGTTTCGTCAGCACGACGGCGTGGTGACGGATATGATGAAGTTACCGGCGCAGGGCTTCGCCTAAGTAATGCGATAGTATGACCGAGGTGTGTTTCTGTGGAGGGGGCACCGCACACGGCTAAAACAATTCAACTTGTGTGTCTTTGGGTGCCCCCCTGCCCCCATATATAAAGGAGCAAGGGGGAGGCCGGCCGGCCCCTATTGGCGCGCCAAGGACGAGCAATCCTACTAGGAATAGGATTGCAATCCTATTCCTAGTAGGAACTACCAAAAGGGAGAAGGGGGGGGAGGAAGGAGAGGGAGAAGGAGAAGGAAAGGGGCGCCAGCCCCCCTCCTTCATTGTCCAATTTGGACCAAGGGGTGGGGGGCACGCGGCCCAGCCCTGGCCCTCCTTCCCTCTTTCTCCTACGGCCCATTAAGGCCCATAGCTTCCCCAGGGGGTTCCGGTACTCCGGTAAATTCTGAAACTTTACCGAACACTTCCGGTGTCCGAATATAGTCGTCCAATATATCAATCTTTACGTCTCGGACATTCCGAGACTCCTCGTCATGTCCATGATCTCATCCGGGACTCCTAACTACCTTCGGTGCATCAAAACTCATAAACTCATAATACCGATCGTCATCAAACGTTAAGCGTGCGGACCCTACGGGTTCGATAACTATGTAGACATGACCATCTCCGGTCAATAACCAATAGCGGAACCTGGATGCTCATATTGGCTCCTACATATTCTACGAAGATCTTTATCGGTCAAACCGCATAACAACATATGTTGTTCCTTTTGTCATCGGTATGTTACTTGCCCGAGATTTGATCGTCGGTATCTCTATACCTAGTTCAATCTCGTTGCCGGCAAGTCTCTTTACTCGTTCCGTAATACATCATCCTGTGACTAACTCATTAGTCATTTGCTTGCAAGGCTTATTATGATGTGCATTACTGTGAGGGCCCAGAGATACCTCTCCGACACTCGGAGTGACAAATCCTATTCTTGATCTATGCCAACATCACGAATACTTTCGGAGACACCTGTAGAGCATCTTTATGATCACCCAGTTACGTTGTGACGTTTGATAGCACACAAGGTGTTCCTCCGGTATTCGGGAGTTGCATAATCTCATAGTCATAGGAACATGTATAAGTTATGAAGAAAGCAATAGGAGTAAAACTAAACGATCATAGTGCTAAGCTAACGGATGGGTCTTGTCCATCACATCATTCTCCTAATGATGTGATCCCGTTGATCAAATGACAACTCATGTCTATGGCTAGGAAACATAGCCATCTTTGATCAATGAGCTAGTCTAGTAGAGGCATACTAGGGACACTCTGTTTTGTCTATGTATTCACACATGCACTAAGTTTCCGGTTAATACAATTCTAGCACGAATAATAAACATTTATCATGGTATAAGAAAATAAATAATAACTTTATTATTGCCTCTAGGGCATATTTCCTTCACTATCACGTATGCAATGCTGTGTACCAGACCTGATGTGTGCCTTGCTATAAGTCTAGCGGGGAGGTACCAAAGTAATCCAGGAGTGGATCACTGGACAGCGGTCAAGAACATCCTAAAGTACCTGAAATGGACAAAGGATATGTTTCTCGTTTAAGGAGGTGACAAAGAGCTCGTCGTAAACGGTTATGTTGATGTAAGCTTTGACACTGATCCGGATGAATCGAAGTCACAAACTGGATACGTATTTTTGTTGAACGGTGGAGCTGTCAGTTGGTGTTGTTCCAAGCAGAGCGTCATGGCGGGATCTACGTGTGAACTGGAGTACATAGCTGCTTCGGAAGCAGCAAATGAAGGAGTCTGGATGAAGGATTTTGTATCCGATTTAGGTGTAATACCTAGTGCACCGGGTCCAATGAAAATCTTTTGTGACAACACTAGAGCAATAGCCTTGGCAAAGGAATGCAGGTTTCACAAGAGAACCAAGCACATCAAGAGACGCTTCAACTCCATCCGCATTCAATTCAAGGAGGGATACATAGAGATTTAAAAAATACATACATATATGAATGTCGCAGACCCGTTGACTAAGCCTCTTCCACGAGCAAAACATGATCAGCACCAAGACTCCATGGGTGTTAGAATCATTACTATGTAATCTAGATTATTGACTCTAGTACAAGTGGGAGACTGAAGGAAATATGACCTAGAGGCAATAATAAAATTGTTATTGATATTTCCTTATATATCATGATAATTGTCTTTTATTCATGGTAGAATTGTATTAACCGAAAACTTGATACATGTTTGAATATATAGACAAAACAGAGTGTCCCTTATGCCTCTACTAGACTAGCTCGTTAATCAAAGATTGTTGAGTTTCCTAACCATAGACATGTGTTGTCATTTTATGAACGGGATCACATCATTAGGAGAATGATGTGATGGACATGACCCATCCATTAGCTTAGCACTATGATCGTTTAGTTTTATTGCTATTGCTTTCTTCATGACTTATACATGTTCCTCTAACTATGAGATGATGCAACTCCCGAATACCGGAGGAACACCTTGTGTGCTATCAATCGTCACAGCGTAACTAGATGACTATAAAGATGCTCTACAGGTGTCTCCAAAGGTGTTTGTTGAGTTGGCATAGATCGAGAATATGATTTGTCACTCCGAGTGTCGGAGAGGTATCTCTGGGCCCTCTCAGTAATACACATCATAATAAGCCATGCAGGCAAATGACTAATGAGTTAGTCATGAGATGATGTATTACGAAATGAGTAAAGAGACTTGCCGGTAACGAGATTCAAATAGGCATGATGATACCGACGATCGAATCTCGGGCAAGTAACACACCGATGACAAAGGGAACAACGTATGTTGTTATGCGGTTTGACCGATAAAGATATTCATAAAATATGTAGGAGTCAATATGAGCATCCAGATTCCGCTATTGGTTATTGACGGAGATGTGTCTCGGTCATGTCTACATAGTTCTCGAACCCATAGGGTCCGCACGCTTAACGTTCGATGACGATCTGTATTATGAGTTATGTGTTTTGCTGACCGAAGCTTGTTCGGAGTCCCGGATGAGATCACGGACATAACAAGGAGTCTCGAAATGGTCGAGATGTAAAGATTCATATATTGAAATGTTATATTCGGACATCGGAATGGTTCCGAGTGGTTCGGGTATTTTTCCGGAGTACCGAGGGGTTACCGGAACCCCCAGGGAAGCAATAGGCCTACATTAGCCATAGGGGAGAGGGGAGGCACTCCACAAGGGGTGGCCGCGCCCCCTCCCTTAGGGAGTCCGAATAGGACTAGGGGAGGGGCGCGCCCCCCCTTTCCTTCTCCTCTTCCCTCTCCCTTCCTTCCATCCTTCTCCACAAAAGGGAAAAAGAGGGAATACTAGTCCTACTAGGATTGGAGTCCTAGTAGGACTCCTCCCTTGGTGCGCCTCCTCTAGGACGTCCGCCCCCTCCCTCCCTTCTTTATATACGTGGGGACGGGGGCACCCTAGGACACACAAGATATTGTCTTAGCCGTGTGAGGTGCCCCCTCCACAGTTTACACCTTGGGTCATAGTGTCGAAGTGCTTAGGCGAAGCCCTGCACGGATCACTTCACCAACACCGTCACCACGCCGTCGTGCTGACGGAACTCTATGTCGACCCTCTGCTGGATCAAGAGCTCGAGGGGCGTCATCAAGCTGAATGTGTGCTGAACACGGAGGTGCCGTACGTTCGGTACTTGGATCGGTTGGGTCGTGAAGACGTTCGACTACATTAACCGCGTTAACATAACGCTTCCACTTTCGGTCTACGAGGGTACGTGGACACACTCTCCCCGTCTCGTTGCTATGCATCTCCTAGATAGATCTTGTGTGAGCGTAGGAAAATTTTGAAATTGCATGCTACGTTCCCCAACGGTATGGACATCGAAGACGATGCTTAACAGCCAGCGGTCAGGTTGATGTCATTATTGTGCGCTCCAACCCCATCGCCGGCGCAACCGGCCATGGGCTCGTGCACCTACTGTCTGCATGACCAACCAATTTCAGTTAAAAGCATTGTACAAAAGTAGGCACACATTAGTAGAACATAAGTGGAAAGGAGTAAATACTAGAATATATAGCTGTTGATATGATTTGGCTATTAAAGCATGAACATAATTTCACATCGACTAAGTTCGTAAAGAAAATCCACACCAAGAGATAAGAGAAATTATATGGACATGATCTTTTTTGTGACTGAATCCAGTTTATATGCTTTCTTTGTACCAATATATGGCCAGCTGCTGCATTACAACTGGTACTTTGAAAGATCAGTTCATCGCAACACATCAGGATCTGTTCATTGATCTATATTAGATAGCACACCTTTAGCTTGTAGTGCAGATTTATTGAAATTGATAGTGCGACACTCCAAAATCAGTTATAGAATCTATTTATAGCTCTATATATTCATGTACCTGAAGAAATAGTCACTACTGCACGATGCTGCTAACGCGACACTACGATCAGAGACCCTTTGAGAAACTGTGTGCGATGCAATAACCGCAAACGGTGTTGTATGAAAACCGTCAGAAATGATGCAAAACATTTGCGATGAATGATACATCAAACACGGTTCAGATTATAGTTGCGTGTGTGATGAGGGGCATACGGTTGATCTGTACGAACTGTTTGCGTTGAGACAGAACAACAGAAACGGGCGGCCAGATCAAGGTGTGTGTGATATACGACAGACAGTTCAGTCCAATGAACCGTTTGCGATGAGTGAGGTGAACACAAACGATTCGGCGTAACAAGATGTGTGTGATACCCGGCAAACAGGTCGGTAATCATAATTGTGTGCAATCATTATAGACAGCCCATACTGTCTTTTTTTGTGCATTGTGTGCTCGTCAGGGCACACAGTTCAACAAACCAACCTGTTGGCGATAGTGTAGAAGATCTATGTTGAATACATATTACTAACCGTCTGCGGTGAGATTGATAGGATAAACAGAGATATATACAGTCTGCTTAATATAGTCATTCTTGTTGTTGTTCTTGTTGGATGGCCCCGCGACATCGTCTTGGCGAGGACGCTTCTTGCCGCTGACCGTTGGCTTTTCATCGCCACTACCGTCGTCATCGTCCTTGCTGTCGTCGTCCTCCTCCTCCTCGTTCGACCATTCCTCCTCCTCCTCATCGTCGTCCTCTTCTTCATCCTCCGACGACACCTCGTCCGTCTGGTTGTCGTCTGATACATCTCCAACGTATCTATAATTTTTTATTGTTCCATGCTATTATTTATGATGTTTTGGATGTTTAATGGGCTTTGTTATACACTTTTATATTATTTTTGGGACTAACCTACTAACCCAAAGGCCCAGTCCAGATTGCGGTTTTTTTGCCTGTTTTAGGGTTTTACAGAAAAGGAATATCAAACGGAGTCCAAACAGAATGAAACATTCGGGAGAGATATTTTTGGAGCAAAATACGCACGGGAGACTTGAGAACCACGGAATAGGGCTGAGGTGGTGTCCACGAGGGTGGGCGCCCCCCCCCCCCCTACAGGGCGTGCCCCCTGCCTCGTGGACACCCCTTCTGGCCCCCGGTACCCTCCTTCCTCCTATATATACCTACGTACCCTGAAACTATCAGAACAACAGAGAAAACCCTAGTTCCACTGCCGCAACCTTCTGTTCCTGTGAGATCCCATCTTGGGGCCTTTTCCGGAGCTCCGCCGGAGAGGGGGGGGGGATCTTCCACGGAGTGCTTCTACATCATCATCATCGCCTCACCATGAGTTGTGAGTAGTTTACCACAGACCTTCGGGTCCATAGCTAGTATCTAGATGGCTTCTTCTCTCTCGTTGGATCTCAATACCAAGTTCTCCTCGGTCTTCGAGGAGATCTATTCGATGTAATCTCTTTTTGCGGTGTGTTTGTCGAGATCCGATGAATTGTGGGTTTATGATCAAGATTATCTATGAGAAATATTTGGTTCTTCTCTGAACTCTTTATTATGATTATAATATCCTTGCAAGTCTCTTCGAATTATTGGTTTGGTTTTGCCTTCTAGATCTATAGTTCTTGCAATGGGGGAAGTGCTTGGCTTTGGGTTCAATCTTGCGGTGTCCTTTCCCAGAGACAGTAGGGGCAGCAAGGCACATATTGTATTGTTGCCATCGAGGATAAAAAGATGGGGTTTATATCACTAAGTTTGAGTTTATCCCTCTACATCATGTCATCTTGCTTAAGGTGTTACTATGTTCCTATGAACTTAATACACTAGATGCATGCTGGATAGCGGTCGGTGTGTGGAGTAATAGTAGTAGATGCAGAATCGTTTCGGTCTACTTGTCTCGGACGTGATGCCTATATATAATGATCATGCCTAGATAGTCTCATAATTATTCACTTTTCTATCAATTGGTCGACAGTAATTTGTTTACCCTCCGTAGAATATTGCTATCATGAGAGAAGCCACTAGAGAACACTATGCCCCCCGGGTCTATTCTCAACATATCAATCTACAATCTACTTTACTTTTATGCTTTTACTTTTATCCTTTTACTTTCTGTTCTTATAACCAAAAATATCAAACTATCATCTCTATCAGATCTCACTTTCGTAAGTGACCGTAAAGGGATTGACAAACCCTTATCGCGTTGGCTGCGAAGTTCTTATTTGTTTGTGCAGGTGCGAGGGACTCACGCGTGGTCTCCTACTGGATTGATACCTTGGTTCTCAAAAACTGAGGGAAATACTTACGCTACTGTGCTACATCTCCCTTTCCTCTTCGAGGGAATACAACGCAAGCTCGAGAAGTAGCATCGTCTGATGACTCTGGAGGCGGTGTCCCTTTCATGAACCGGATATAATCTAGGCCTGGGCTCGACGCCGGACTCATGGAAGACAAGTAGAATGATTCCGATGTTGACCTATCATCGGGCGCGAGACTGCTGGCTGAACTGCCGTCCTTGCTATCGCTCGACATGGCTGCAGAGTGTGTGCCAGTGTGTACCGGGGCCTACCGGGGACGATGAAGATGGTGGACACTTAAGCGGGTATGCGGAGAAGAGGAACTGACAATTGAAGCGGGGATTGAAGCGGGGGTTGACGTATTATCTAACTGCTGATATAATCAACCGCAATTATTTGTACCCAGTGGCTCCAAATTCCTAGGGTTGCGCAGGACTGCTATTGGCTATTTGGCTGGTTTCCTTTTTCAGGACAAAAACAAGGTATGCGTTTTGGGATTATGCACTTGTACCAGTATGAACAGAGTAGGACAGTTGGCAAGCAATACATTGAGCTCTTCTTATTGATAAAGCCCATAACAATCAAACTAGAAAGGAAAAGAAAAAACACAAAGAAAAATATCTGCACGAATCTTCACGTAACATCAATGGCATAGGACCTAGATGTGCATTACTTAGAGCACATCTAGATGTGCTTTAGTATTACTGTCAAAGAAAACCCTAATCATCACTGCAAACAGCGCATAGAACATGGCTAATGCGACAACCACAACTACACATGCTAGTTCCTTCTTGTCTCTTGCTTTCATCTGTTGCCTGTGATTGATTCTTTCTTGCTTCATCGTACTGATTGTACATTCCAGATCAACCAGTTTCTTCTTCAGCTTTACATTATCTTCTGCGAGCTTGGTGATAACACTCTAAGCACTGTCGTGCCATTTTTCATCCAGCCAGTTAACAAAGTCAAAAGCCTCATATCCCTGCCAATGTTAAATAGTATTATGGATGAGCGGTGGCATTAACTGAAGTAAAATGATGAACTTAATTAGCACTAACCTCTATGGGGCAACTGAGAAACCGCCTGTCAATGTCGAATCCCTCCGTGCATACACATTGAGCGGGAGTGTGCCCGTGCACACAACTCAGCTTTTGGTACTTCTCGGTGGCGCAAAACTCGGAGTCGAACTCGTGTTGCGGGAGTCTGGAGTCAAGCTCCGGATCCGGCGACAGATCGCTTTCCTGGGGGGGGGGTTATTCAGGACGGACTCAACAAGGATCTATACTTTGGATATGCTCAAAAGGTCGGGATAGATTGGAACCTGACAGGACGATTCAAATCCGTAGTACACCTGCCTTCTGATGACCTTAGGCAAGTGCTCGGCGGCGATACGAGCAGGAGCAGCCGCACCAAAACCATCAGCACCACTCGTCCGCATTCCCCGAATGTCAGCGCCACGCGAGGAAATTTTGAGGCTACGTAGGGATTTGGGGGAAATGGGGAAACTATGGAGATAAGCTAACGGTCGGGAACTACTAATGGCACTATATATATGTTGTATACGGCACACTGTTTGTACATGTCGTTTGTGTTGGGTATTACGACGTCACACACGATTTCTGCACCAAACCGTGTGAGAAGATAACGTAGGTTAGACATGGTTGCCATTACATAACTGTTTGTGATGCGCTACCCTATCCATATAACTGAGTTACGGTGAGATAACGTGTAAACAGCCGCTCTACGGACATCCGTAAAAAAAATAGCCGCTCTGCATATAGAGATGGCGGCAGCGGCCTAGGCAGCGGCTACCGGAGAAGAGTCCAATCCTCGATAGGCGGGCGGTGGAGGCGTCATAGGAGTTCAATCCTCGGTCCACGGCGGGAGATAGGAGGAGCTCAACCATCGAGGTCGGCGGCGGCGTGATTCGAGCACATCCATCGTGGTCGATGGCGGGATAGTGGAGGTTGAACTTCAGGCGGCAGCCGCACTAAGCTTTGCTCCTCGACCCTGCTGTCTCGGCATGCTGTTGCATTGCGCTTATCTGTCTGCTGGGTGGAGGTCGCCGCGTGGCTAATTAATTAAGGTATTCTTTTTGTGAGTGGCTTAATTAAGGTATTCAATTCCTAAGTGTAGTGGTGTACTAGTACTCTACATGTAAATTGACTGGACATTAATTGTTGTCATTGCATGTCTAGATAATAACATGGAGCGCCCTCAGTAATTATTAAAATAAAACCTTGTGATTTATGCACGCATCTCTCGGCAGTAGTTAATCTGTGTATTAATGTTGTTGTTTTGTTTTTAATTACCATTCGTCTGCTGCAGATGGAACGATCTCGATGGATGAAGAATTGGAAAACCGCATATTTTATCAGTGGCGTGACAGAGTTCATATATTTGGCTGTAAGTACAAATAGGGGAATTGGTGATGCGGATTACATCCTGCATCCATGTACTGATTGTGCCAATATAGAGTCGCATGAAGTTGCAGATGTCCAGATGCACTTAGTCTCTAGGGGATTCATGGATGGATATACACGCTGGACCAGACACAGTGAAGAGGAGGTCATGGATGAGGATACCCAGGGCAGCGAGATGCCAAACCCCGATCAGTGTCACATGGATGTTGAATGTAACATCAGGGCAGAGGCGTCAAGCTACCAATGGAACATCGGAAAGCCGAAACGCCCACTGGAATACCAAGACGTCCACGCAGATGACGACAATCTTGATATGCCAGATTTTGCTGCTATGATTGCAGATTTCGAGGGCCCAAAAAAGGATATGATTTGGTACAAGGATCTGCCAACCATTGATGCGGACTCCAAGAAAGAATTGTAACCATGTTGCAAATAGAAATATTCCAGGTTGAGTGCCACCCTGGCACTTCTTAGATTTAAAGCATCAAATGGTCTATCAAACAAGGGCTTCACAGAGATCTTAGGTATTTTCAAATATATTCTTTCCGGAAGATAATGTGCTCCCCAGAAGCACGAATGAAGTGAAGAAAATTGTTTGCCCATTGGAACTTGAAGTACAGAAGATACACGCTTGTGTGAATGATTGTATATTGTACCGTGGCGAGTACAAAGATTTCCGTGCATGTCCCACATGCAAGTATGCATGATACAAGTGAAGGAGAGCAAAGCACAAGTACAAATTAGACGAAAAGATCAGGACATGTATCCCGTTGAAGGTTGTTTGGTACTTGCCTTTAATTCCAAGGTTGAGGCGTTCGTTTGCAAACCCTGGAGAGGCAAAGAGGTTGCGGTGGAATCATGATGAGCGAATTGCCGATAGGTTTATGAGGCACCCGAAGGATGGGGTTCAGTGGGAATTAACCGAAAACAAGTTTGAAAAATTTGCCAAGAATTCTAGAAGTATAAGGCTCGGGGAGTGTACTGACGGGATGAATCCTGTTGGCGATATGAGCACCAATCACAGCACATGGCCGATGCTTCTGTGCATATATAACCTAGCTTCTTGGTTGTGTATGAAGAAAAAATACATTATGATGTCAATGATTATCTAAGGCCCGAAGCAACCTGGAAATGACATCGACATTTACTTTCAACTACTAGTAAAAGAACTACTGATAGTGTGAATAGATGCGCCTGCTGTAAAATGTTATGATGCTTACAGAAAGGAGATTTTCGATCTACATGCGATGCTGGTGAAAACCATTCAAGATATGTTGACATTAGGCAACACATCGGGGCAGAAAACAAGGGGAGATGTAGGGTGTGTCAAATGCATGGATAGGATAGCTAGCAGAAGACTTCCCAACTCGCGCAAAACAGTATATTTGCGTCATCGTAGGTTCTTGCGGATGAATCACCCATACCGAAAGATGAAAGCTGAATTTGATGGTACGGCAGAGGCATGTGTGGCCCCAAGACCCTATGATGGGGAGGTGGTCCACAACATGGCTTAAAAATTTAATGTTGTTCTTGGCAAGAACCACCCTTTGACAATGAAACTAACACCGAAAGATCAAGTGTTTAAGAACAAATCAGTGTTCTGGAAATTACCTTACTCGGAGATTCTATGTGTACGTCACTGGATCGATGTCATGCACGTAGAGAAGAACGTATGTGAGAGCATCCTTGGTACTCTGCTCAAGATTAAAGGTAAAAGGAAGGATGGTGATAGTTCACGGCTCGATATGCTTGCTGATCAATCACAACACAAGGGTGAAGCAGAAGATGATGACAAATTCATCAAAGCTTGCGAGAGTTACAATTTCAGTTCAAGAAGTAAGACACTTCTTCACCTATTTGTTGTCAGATCAGACACCATCTTTCTACTGCGCAAACATCAGAAGTCTCGTGGATGTGAGCTCAGGTAAAATGAAGTTGGGACACATGAAGTCACATGATTGCCACGTAATGTTGACACAAATCCTCCCGGTGGCCATCAGGAATCTGATGGACAAAGATATAAGAAACACACTCATTGACCTCTGTGATTTCTTCAACAAACTATGGCAGAAAGTTGTAGATCCTGAAGAGTTTGATAATATGCAAGATGATATTGCAAGAATATTTTCCCACCTAGAGATGTTTTTCCCACCATCATTCTTTGATGTCATGGTCCATCTCACTATGCACCTTGTCGACGAGCTAAAGTATTGTGGTCCTGTGTTTCTTCGCAACATGTATCCCTTCGAGCGATTCATGGGAATACTGAAGCGCTTTTGTCGGAACCGAAACCATCCAGAGGCAAGCATCCTACAAGGTTATACCACATAGGAGGTGGTTGAGTTTTTCACCGAATACATGCAACAAAGACCTATAGGTTTGCCCCTCTCTCGCCACGAGGGAAGGCTAAAAGGTAAGCCGGTCCTTGGTGGCACGCAAATGGCTGCACCCAGAGAATTGGCAGAGAAAGCCCATGTCAGGCCCAAGATGTGATTCTATCCCGATCACGTGACACTTACGTGATTGGGGCACAACCGTATTTCGGGCGCTTAGCAAGATGGATATCATTATATCATACCATTACATACATACAAGGGGGATACAACAATACATACAAGTCACATGAATACAACATCATCAATACAAGGTATCCGACTACGGATACAAACATGAAAAGCACAACGACATCCATCTGCTATCCCAGGCTGCCGACCCGGAACCTAACCCAAGACTAAAGAAGAAGAAGAAGAAGAAGAAAGAACTCCAACACAACGATCATCGCTCTCACGTCAAGCTATCGGAAACCTGCACCTGCAACTGTTGTTGTAGTATCTGTGACCCACGAGGACTCAGCAATCCCATAACCATGGGTAACAAGACTATCAAAGCTTAATAGGTAAGAAGAGGTAAAGTGGTGAGGTTGCAGCAGCGGCTAAGCAATATATGGTGGCTAACTTATGAGTACAAGAATAAGATGACCATCTACGCAAGCGGTCGCAAACTAGTAGTGATCGCTAAAGATCCTGGACTACCTATGAGTCAAACATAACCCCACCGTGTTCTCTTCTCAAAATGAAAAGAGACAGTCATGGTTACTCACACAGTTGTGTGTTTTACTTCGGATCCTCTGTCAAGTTTTCTACAACCGGACATTAACAAATTCCAATTTGCCACATAATCGTGGGCACGGCTTTCGAAAGATCATAACCCTGCAGGGGTGTCCCAACTTAGCCCATCACAAGCTCTCACGATCAGCTGAAGTGATAAATATAATATTATCACCCCTTATCTTAGGGAAATCCGATCAGGCTCGGCATCCCTGTGCACAAGACATTTCGACAATGGTAAAACAAGTCTAGCAAGACCTCCCGGTGTGTCGACACCCTGATAGTAGCCGCGCGTATCTTGTCTCAGGCCACAACCGGATAGGTGAGCCTACGGGAGCCAATCCTTGAGTTTTCCCATGGTGGCCCCGCAGTCTCCCCGTTTGGGACCAACACCATCAGTACTGGCCCCCTGCTATGTAGAAAAAATACCCGGGGACGCGACCCCCTATGCAATTTTAATTAATTAATTAAGTTATTATTATGAGGCAAATTAAACCAATGTTGGGCCTTGCTGGAGGAGTTTTATTCAAAGACGAAGTGTCAAGGGGTCCGCATATAACCAACCGTGTAAGGAACGCAAAATCAAGGAACATAATGCCGGTTTATCGGCTCCTAAGGTGGCATCAGTGGAACAAAACACCGAGCAAAAGGCCAAGCCTTCCACCCATGCCCAGTATATAGGTGTGTTAATAATATTAATAGATATTGTGATATACCAACAACAAGTTCCCTCCTGGAATGATCTTCATCTTCACCTGCAATTAACAACGCTATAAGAGGGGCTGAGCAAGCGGGTAACATAGCCAAACAATGGTTTTTGCTAGGAAGGTGTCAAAGGTTAGAGGTTTCATGGCAACAAGGAGAGGGGCTGACAATAAGATGGGTAGCGCGACGTATAAAGATAGCATCGAGACAACTAAGCAAAGGCAATGATAGTAAAGGTATCTTAGGGTATGGTCATCTTGCCTGAGATCCCGCAAGGAAGAAGAACGGATCCATGAAGAAGACGAAGAAGAAGCCTTGAAGAAGAACCACGGGTGGACGAACGAATCCTCACGAACGCAACGGAACAAGCACTAACGAGATAAAGCGAGCAACACGGTAAACACACCACACGAGACATGAAAATATGCTCAACCAAGTATGATGCAAGACAGTTCTATATAGGATGCACTACAAGTCTATACAGGAAGCAAAACATGGCAAGGTAGGAAGCACAGAAAAACAACACAAGTCTATATATTATGCAACACATGGCAAGGTATGATGCATGACAAGTCTATACAGGAAGCAATACATGGCAAGGTAGGAAGCACATAAAAACAACACAAGTCTATATATGATGCAATGCATGGCAAGGTATGATGCATGACAAGTCTATATAGGAAGCAATACATGGCAAGGTAGGAAGCACAGAAAAACAACACAAGTCTATATATGATGCAATGCATGGCAAGGTATGATGCATGACAAGTCTATACAGGAAGCAATACATGGCAAGGTAGGAAGCACAGAAAAACAACACAGAACATGACAATATGCTCAAGCAAGTATGATGCAAGACAAGTCTATATATGCTGCAATACATGATAAGGTAGGAAGCACGGAAAAACAACACAAGCCAACAAGTTTAAATGAGGCCGGAAACTACATATAAAAAAACCGGTAAGCCCTCATATGCATAAGTTGAAATTAGTCCAGATCTGAACAAACCTTAAGTTAAAGTGGTTTAACAGCAAGTTAACATGCACCATCATGATCTACACGAAATTCTAGTCAAGTTTCATATAAAGTTTGTTTAATTCATATAAAGTTTGTTAAATTCTAGTCGGGTTGGGTCAAGGATGGATCGGGCGAAGCGGGCAAACGGGCAGCCGGCCCGTTAGGGTTTCAAACCAGGGGCGGCGCTCTGGATCGGATCGATCCCGGTGGCGACCTCGATCCAGCCGGCGAGGAGCCCGGCGGCGAGGGCCCGGAGGAGGAGGCCGCGGGGCCGGTGGTGAAGAGCTTCGAAGGGCGGCGGCGGACTGGGGGCGAGGCCGGCGACGGCAAGGGTCGAGGCGACCGACGGCGGGGACGCGGCCAGCGTCGGGCGGCGGCATGGCCGGCACCGGCGGGGCGGTGGAGGCCGATGCGCAGAGGCGGAGGCGCGGGATCTGGCCCGTTGCTGCCCTGAGCGGGCCGGAGGCGGGCTGCGCGGGGCCCGGCGGCGAAGTGGGGCTCGGGGGTGACGTGTCACGCGCGGATTGGTCTGGCCGTCGGCTGGACCTGTCCGCCGGCGATCGGACGTGTCCGACTCGGGGGTGGAGGGTTGGATCTTGGGTTTTTTGGACGAAAATGGTAAGGGGGGACGTTTTTATAGGCACAAGGAGCTAGAAGAGTCCAAATGAGGAGCCGTTCGCGGCCACGCGATCTTGATCGAACGGCCAGGAGCATGGAGTGGTTAGAATGGGCTAGGTGGGCTGTGTGAAAGGGGTGCTGGGCCAAAAGACAAAAGGCCTCTGGCGGTTAACAAGGTTAACCGTTGGGCTATCAAACGAACTCCGAACGCGACGAAACTTGACAGGCGGTCTACCTATGCTATAATAAGACCACACGCCAAGTTTCAACTCATTCCGATAACGTTTCTCGGCCACTCATAAAATAAATATTCGGAGAGCGCCGCGGGCATGTGCAAGTGTGTCTAGGCTCAGAACGGACAACGGAAAGGACGGGCGGACTCGGGCGGATGCAAGTTTTGAAAACATGCTGATGCAACACACATGATGACATGGCAAGATGCAACACGCAAGAAGATGACATGGCACTGACAACAAATAACTGGCTGACACCTGGCGCACCGGTCTCGGGGTGTCACAGCAGAGGGAGAGAGGGAGGGAGAGAGCGGGAGGCTTACCGGAGCGGAGGGGGTCGCCGGAGACGAGCAGGTAGGGGGCGGCACGGCGGGCGGTCGCGGGAGTGGCGCTCAATCTGCTGCAGAGGAGGGGCGCGCACGATGAGAGAGAGAGAGAGAGGGAGGGAGGGAGAGGGAGGCCACCAGAGCGGAGGGGGTCACCGGAGGGGACGGCGCGGCGGGGCGGTCGCGGGAGAGGTGGGGATGGGAGTGCGGCGGCGAGTCCCTGGAATGCGCGAGAGGAGCGAGATGTGTGTGGGTTAGAGCTGAGGGATGGGAGCTTACTAATGGCGCACCCTCGAGCGGTGTGCCATTAGAAATCTTTTTTTAGCAATGGCGCATCCCTTAGCAGTGCGCCATTAGAAAGCTTTTTTTAGATAGCAATGGCGCACTACCCGAGCGGTGCGCCATTAGTATATTTTTTTATTATTCTTTTTTGTTGCTATTTTTTAATATATTTTTT
>LR738715.1:484337282-484369381 GCA_902687465.1 Secale cereale | reverse complement strand
GGGGGATAGCGATCGAGATGGAGGGGGTAGCGATCGAGATGGAGCTAGGGGGATCGAGATCGAGTGTCCTCATGAATATTCAATATTTTTTCATATTGAATATGAAAAAATATCATCAAATTTGAAAATATATTCATGAATTCAAAAAGTGCCCATGAAATTTAAAAATATTCATGAGTTCAAAAAGTGCCAATGAAATACATTCGAGAAATGAAGGCTACAATTTAAATACAATCGATCTTAGCTAGCTAGTTATCTTTTCACAATGTTATTGCCCTTCTTTTTCGCAAATGGAGTTCTTCTGTGGAACGGATGTCCTTTAGGTAGGGTGGTCCTGCTTCTTCTTGTGGTGTATGTTGCTACTTCATCGTCGTCGTCATGTTCCATCTTCGGGTCGCCGTACTTGTCGAAGTCTTGCTCATTGGCGACTCCATCCATTCCGATGATCTTCCTTTTGCCTCTCCACACAACAACACGACTGGGCTTTGACGGGTCGGTAATGAAGAAGCATTGGTCCACTTGGGAAGCCAGTACCCATGGCTCATATTTCGCGGTGACGTTTGCACCCGCGGTCTTGGATTTGGCTTCGGGTATAACCATGGTGGTGAAATACCGGTCTTCTTTTAGGACGCTCTTGGCCCATCTGACACGGAACATCGGAGTTGTGATAACCATCGCTCTTCATGTCCTTGTCCTCGGTGTAGAATGTAGCCGTTGATATCATACGCCTCATAGGTCAACAGGTTGTGCTCGGCGCCCTGTGACAAGGCGAATATGAGTTGTTCTTCCGTGGAAGAATCCTCATGTAAAGGGTACGACAGAAGCTTCTACTTGAACCAACACGTGAAACATGAGTTGTGCTCTTTGATTATATCTCCGTCCGTCCTCTGTTGGCCTCGGTCATTGTATGTCTTCTCAATAAAGGTTTTGTGCTCTACCACCCAAGGATCGACCACGTCTATGTGTTGTAGCGCGACTAGGTTTGCTCTTTCAAAGTCAGTGAGTCGACCCTCGAAGTCGACATGCATTTCGTGGCGACCCTCACGATGACCCCATCCAGCGAGCCTGCTGAGGTGCCTGTTGACAGGCAGACCAACGGGGTTCTTGATGCCTAGATAATTCGTGCAGTAGGAGATGCACTCTTCGGTCAGAAAGCCCCTGGCTATGCTTCCCTCTGGACGTGACATGTTGCGAACGTATCCTTTGATGACACCATTCATCCTTTCGAACGGCATCATGCTGTGCAGGAACGTCGGCCCGAGTTGGATGATATCCTCCACGATATGGACCAGCAGATGCACCATAACGTCGAAGAATGCGGGCGGGAAGTACATCTCAAGCTCGCATAGTATCACCACGATCTCTTCCTGTAGCCTTCTGAGTTGCCTCACGCCAACCGACTTCCGAGAGATGACGTCGAAAAAGTTGCATAGGACAAATAGCGTTTGACGGACGTGCGCGTCCATGATCCCACGGATTGCAACTGGAAGTATCTGCATCATCAGCACGTGACAGTCTTGAGACTTCATCCCGCTGAACTTCTGCTTCACTGGGTCTAGGTATCTGCTTATCTTCCCCGCGTAACCGTAAGGAAGTTTTACTCCTATGAGGCAGGTGAAAAACTGCTCGATCTCCTCATGACTTAGAGTGAAGCACGCGGGAGGGTAGTCATTTCCGGTCTTCTTGGCCTTTTTGCCTTTGCGATGACTTTCTGTGTCCTGCTTCACCTCATAATCATCATCACTAGCGTGAAGCTCCTCCCTGATGCCCATTGATTTCAAGTCTGCCCTTGCTTTCGGCCCATCTTTGGTCCTCTCTGGCATGTTGAGCAGGGTACCAAGCAGACTCTCGCACATGTTCTTCGTGATATGCATGACATCAAGGCTGTGAGGCACACGGTGGATCTTCCAGTATGGCAAGTCCCAGAAAACAGACCTCATTTTCCATACCTTCAGCGGCGGCTCTGGCGCCTTTCGCTTCTTTCCCGGCTCTGGCGCCTTTTGCTTCTTTCCCGGCAGTGGGCAATCTTTCCAATTTTTCAACAGCTCGTCTATTTCCTCGCCGCTCCTAGTACGCGGGCGTCTTCGGGGTTCGGTTTCACCGTCGAACAGATCCTTGAGTTTTCTCCACAGGTCATTGTCGCGAAGCCACCTTCGATATCCCATGAACATGGTTTTCGAAGACCCGGGATCTCTATCTAGCTAGCGATACGTTGTGTCATCCATGCACCTGACGCATCCAGAAAATCCGTGGACCACCTGCCCCGCGAGATATCCGTAACCGAGATAGTCATGCACCGTCGTGAGCAGTGCGGCTCTCATAGGGAAATATTCTTTCTCTGCGGCGTCCCACGTATTGGCTGGCGTTTTCCACAGCATGTCTAGCTCCACTTTCAGCAGCCCCAGATACAGATTGATGTCGTTCCCTGGTTGTTTCGGCCCTTCAATTAGCATACTCATGTGAATGTACTTCCTCTTCATGCACAACCAGGGAGGAAGGTTGTACATCCACACAAACACATGCCAGGTGCTATGTGTGCTTCTCTGGCTGCCAAACAGATTGACTCCATCGGTGCTCACGCCCAGCACGATGTTCCTTGGATCGTTTCCAAATTCTGGGTCTTCGAAGTTCAACGCTTGCCACTGGCTCGCATCCTTAGGGTGACTCAGCATCTTGTCTTTTTATTTATCTCCGGATCATTTGCGTTATCTTCTCGCTTCTTCTCCTCCCTATCCATGTGCCAACGCAGGAGCTTTGCTACCTTAGGGTCCGCGAAATACCGCTGCAGACGAGGAGTGATCGGAAAGTACCACACCACTTTTCGAGGAGCTTTCTTCCTCTTCTTGTATCGAGTGACGCCGCACACCGGACATATGGTAGACTCCGCGTGCTCGTCCCGATAAATGATGCAATTGTTCATGCACACATGGTATTTCACGTGTGGTAAATCCAGAGGACACACGATTTTCCTCGCCTCCTCGAAACTGGTCGGGCACTTGTTCCCCTTGGGAAGACGTTCGTGCCAGAATGACATGTTCTTGTCGAAGCATGCGTCAGTCATTTTGTGTTTTACCTTCATCTCCAGAGCCATGAGCGTTACTTTCAGGCGGGTATCCTCGGGCCTGCATCCTTCATACAATGGAGTAACCGCGTCTATCTCCAGTTGATCCAGCTTGGCTTTCTCTCGGGCGGCAGCTCTTGCGTTATCCGTCTGCTTGAGAAGTAGCTCTTGAATATGAGGGTCCTGCACCCAGCCCATCGATGGTCCATCGTCGTCTGCTCCACCGGCATCTTCATCTTCATGATCATGCCCTTCGTCTGCTCCGGCATCTTCCTCATCATCATGTCCTGCATCTTCTACATGATGACTGTGTACAGCATCACCGTCGTGATCATGTCCTGGAGATTCTTCGTCTTCTCGCCCACTCGAGCCGCGGTGGTTGTCTTGCTGCCCTTCCTCATTTCTTGCCCGGCCCCCATGGACGACTTCGTAGTCATCTTCATCACCTTGCCACCGATAGCCATCCATGAGACCACGCAAGAGCAGGTGGTCCCGCACCTGCCTGGAATCCGGGTCCGCAATAAGGCTCTTCAGCTTGCATCTTCGACACAGACATCTTATCTCCGTCTCGTTCTTTTGAAGCATATCGGCCTTCGCAGAGCTCAAAAACCTATTCACTATGCCTTCAGTCATCGTGCGGACCATGGTCGCCTGCGGGGTAGAGCAAAATGATATTTTAGAACCAAGAATTTTTTTTGCATGACTTTCCCTAAAAATAGGACCAAAAAGAATGCATAGTGCCAAAATTCTCGCCGAAACGGAAATGAATCAACATTCCGGCAAAATATTGGCAACTATCGCATTTCAAATACCGTTACCTGCAAACACAAACATATGCAACACCACAAACATACATAGATCTAGCTAGGCCATAAAAAGTGCATGTGCACGTTGTTGGAGGGAGAACAACATAAAGATAGCTTCCCCCTTACTTACCTATCAAAAAAGGTAATTTAACCACTTAATTTGGATGAATCTATGGTGGAAATGAGATGACAAGGAGGAGGCAGCCGAGAGAAGCTTGGAGGAGGAGGTCGAGAGAATGAAGTGGGGAAAGTGAGTGGGTATGTGTGGCTGTCCAAAATATCTTTTTGGTCCCAGGTTACTAATGGCGCACCACCTCCAAATGCGCCATTAGTAACCCAGGTTACTAATGGTGCACCTGCTGGTGGTGCGCCATTAGTAGTTTTGCAAAAAAACATATACTAATGGCGCACTGTGGAATAGTGCGCCATTACTAGCGCCATTACTAGTTTAAACTAGTAATGGCGCACTATGCCACGTGCGCCATTAGTAGTTTTGCAAAAAAAAGAATAAAAAAACTATAGTAGTGGCGCACTGTGTGGCTGGTGCGCCATTACTAGATAGAACTAGTAATGGCGCACTGTGCCTGGATGCGCCATTAGTATGTTTGGAAAAAAATTGTTACTAGTGGCGCACCATGTGCATGGTGCGCCATTAGTGTCTTCCACACTAATGGCGCAGCTGCACATGGTGCGCCACTGCTATATAGTAGTGGCGCACCACATGTCAGGTGCGCCATTAGTATCCATTTCATCTATAGCCCTTTTCCTAGTAGTGACCTTAAAAGGACCACCATCACGTGGCATTAGCTTTTACTTGCGCAAATTAGGAAACCTATCGTTACACAAATGTAACCAGACAAGATCTCCAGATGCAAAGACAACACATTTTCTACCCTTATCTCCAGCAAGTTTATATTTAGCATCGATGCGCTCAATATTTTTCTGTGTTAACTCATGCATTTTTGAGATCAATTCAACATGTTTTTAGCATCAAAATTAACCTTCTCCGAAGATGGGAGAGGCAACAAATCAATAGGTGCACGAGGTAAGAAACCATACACAATTTCAAAAGGCCACATCTTAGTAGTAGAATGCAGCGAACAATTATAAGCAAATTCAATATGAGGCAAGCATTCTTCCCACATTTTCTTATTATTCTTCAAAACATCCCTATGCATAGTAGACAAAGTTCTATTAACTACCTCAGTTTATCCATCAGTTTGGGGGTGACATGTGGTACTGAAAAGCAGTTTAGTCCTCAACTTAGCCAATAAACATCTACAAAAGTGGCTAAAACATTAGTCTCACGATTTGAAACAATAGTATTTGGCACATCATGCAAGTGAATAATTTCACAAAATAACAAATCAGCAAGATTAGCAACAACATCACTTTTATGACATGGTATGAAGTGTACCATTTTCGAAAATCTATCCACGACAACAAATATGCTATCCCTCCCCTTCTTTGTTCAAGGTAAACCCGAAACAAAGTCCATAGATATATCTTCCCAAGGAACACTAGGTATAGGCAAGGGCATATATAAACCATGAGGATTGAGTCGTGACTTAGATTTTTGACATGTACTGCAGCGAGCAATAAAACGCTCAACATCCCGTCTCATCTTGGGCCAAAAGAAATGTGTAGCAAGTACGTCCTCCATCTTCTTCACGCCAAAGTATCCCATTAATCCTCCTCCAAGCGCCTCCTGCAACAACAAAAGATGAACAACGCCTGCTGGAATGCATAGCTTGTTAGAATGAAACACAAATCCATCATCAACAATGAACTTGCTACATGTTCTCCCTTCTTTACAATTCTGGAATACACCTTTAAATTCAACATCATGCACATGTGGAATTAAGAACCCGGGGACGCGCCCCCCTATGCAATTTAATTTAATTAATTAAGTTGTATTATGAGGCAAATGGTAAAACCAAAGTTAGGACTTGCTGGAGAATTTTTATTTAAAGCGAACTGTCAAGGGGGTCCCATTCCCCCAACCGTGTTAGGAATGCAAACTCAAGGAATAAAACGCTGGTTTATCGGTTCTTAAGGCTGCATGAGTGGAACAAAACACCGAGAAAAAGGCCAAGCCTTCCACCCATTGCCACGTATATAGGTGCATTAATTATAGTAATAAATATTGTGATATTCCAAAACATCCAAGTTCCAATATGGAGCAATTTTCATCTCCACCTGCAACTAACAACGCTATAAGAGGGGCTAAGCAAGCGGTAACATAGCCAAACAACGGTTTGATGGGATGGTGTCAAAGGTTAGAGGTTTCATGGCAACAATGAGAGGCTGACAAGAATAGATAGGCAGCGTGACATATAGCGATAGCATCGAGAAAACTAGCATAGCAATGATAGTAATGAGATGCAAGGTGATGGTCATCTTGCCTGAGATCCCGCTAGGAAGAAGAACTAGTCGATGAAGAAGAAGAAGCCATGAAGATGAACCGAGTGTAGTCGAACAAATCCTCACTATCGCAACAAAACAGTTACTAACGAGAAGAAGCAAACAACATGGTAAACACACAACACATAACAAGACATGATGCTCAACCAAGTATGATGCATGACAAGTCTACATAATGCAAAACATGGCAAAAGATGAAGCACACAAGATCAACCCACTCGGCAAGTTTAAATGAGGCCGGAAACAACATATAACAATTCCGGTAAGTCCTCATATGCAAATTTCGAAATTGGTCCAGATATGAACAAACCATAAGTTAAAGTTATTAAACAGCAATTTAACATGCACCATGATGATCTATTCGAAATTCTAGTCAAGTTACATATAAAGTTCATTTAATTCGGAGCTACGGCTTAGAAGATATGAGCAAAACAAGTCAAGCATGGCATTGATGCAAAATGTATTAAAACATCAAGCGAACACTTTCAAAACATTGATGCAACATGACATGATGTATCTACATGCAAAAGCAAGCAAGTTTCATATAGATCACACTCGAAACGGAGCAACGGTTCAAGACATACACACGAAACAAGATATAACAACAATATGTCCCAAAACAACAACTAAGCACTCTGCAATCATCAAAACAACATGCTACATGAACATTTCATGGCATCAAAGGGCATGGCAAGCATGTACATGTCAAGCACGACAAACATGATCACCGAGCTACTGCCAATTACCACAAGACATGCTCAAAACTTCATGGCAAGATTGCAAATAATAACAGTTTCACAGACTTAGTTAAATAAACTGAACATAGCAGCAACAACGAGAAGTAGGCATGTTTTAAAGCTTGTGCAACTCATCTCAAAGCATATCATGGCATGTGAATATAACCAACAACAAGAAGACATGTTAATGTAGCTAGTCATGGCAAGAACATGGTCATAGGATGCATATAACACTAGTTATTCACATGGCAAACTGAACTTACTGATAACAGGCTGACACGAACATTATATAGCAAATTGAGAGCAAGAAAGAGACAAGCTACAGCAACCTATAATTGGAAACAAGGGCGTGAATGGATAGAGCATAACATGGACTTCAATACATGATCACTAGAGATTCCAAAACATGCATGGATTTGACTGTAGCATCAAGCAAACATGGCATCACAATATAACCGTTTCAGACTTAGCAGCTTTTAACAAGTCTCGGGAATCAGCAAACAACAAGTAGGCCGATTTGCAAGTTTCAAACATGCACACAATATATAGCAGATGTGTGGACTTGGTCATATTCCGAAGAGAAAAAAACGAACGAGCGTAGTATTACTATAGTTTGCACTGGGCGGGGAATAATGGGTTGCTCACCATGGGCATGGCCCAGTTGTTGGAGAGGTAGGCTGGTTGGGCCGCGGAAGGAGGCGGAGCGAAGCGGGGAGGCTGGGTCGGCCGACGCGGGGGCCATGCCATGGCGGCATCGGGCTCCTCCCGATCCAGCCGACTGGATCGAGGAAGGGAGCGACGACGCTGGCAAGGTTTGGCGACGGAGATGATCGGCGGGGTCGCATATGAGCTAGAGGGGCCGGATCCAGTTGTGGAGGTGCACCGACGATGGGAAGGGTTCCGGCGGGCTGGCGGAGTCCGGCGGGGCGGAGCTCGAGCGCGGAGGACGGCGTGGAGGGGCTCGGTCGACGACGGCAGGGAGCGGCCTGGGGCGTGGCGCGACACGGGGCTGCCGGAGCCTGCTGGCAAGGAGGCGCACCGGCGGCGGGGTTGGTGGGGTCCAGTGGCGGGGATGTCGAGGCGACGGAGGCTATCGGTGGCGAGCTGCACAGAGCGGAGGCGGCGGCGCGCGAGCCGGGCCTCGCGTCGGCCGAGCGGGCCAACGGCGGTGGGCGGTGGCAGAGGCCATGCGGCGGCACGGGGTTGGAGGAGAGCGGCGCGGGGCGACGTGGCGGACGCTGATTGGTTGCGGGGACGTGGCCGGCAGGGTGGACATGTCCGACCGTCAGCGGACGTGTGAGGCAGCGCGGAGGAAGGTGGAGCTAGGGTTGCCCCGCGAATTTTGGGGGAAGGGACATATTTATAGGTAGAGGGAGCTAGGAGAGTCCAAATGCGGTGCGGTTTTCGGCCACGCGATCGTGATCCAACGGCGAAGAGCATGGAGGGTGTTTAGATGGGCTAGTGGGCTGTAATGGAGGGGTGTTGGGCTGCAAACCGAAGGGGGTTTCGGTCAATGTGGTTAACCGATGGGGCATCAAACGACCTCCAAATGGAAAGAAATTTGACAGGCGGTCTACCTATACTATAACAATACCACAACCAACTTTCATCTCATTCCGAGAACATTTTTCAGCCACTTAAAAAACAAGGTTTTGAAGGTGCCGCGGGCGCGTGCAAGTGTGTTTGGGCTCAGAACGGACAACTGAAAGGACGAGGGGGCTCGACAACTAAGGACGGATACAAAGTTTTTCAAAACAATGCAGATGAAATGCACATGATGACATGGCAAAGTGCAACACGCAAGAAAATGACATGGCAACGACAATGAATAAGAGGTAGACACATGGTACATCGGTCTCGGGGTGTCACAACACTCCCCTACTAACAAAAGATCTCGTCCCGAGATCTTAGTAACGAGACGGAAGTGAAAAGGAAGAAGGTAAGACCAAGGAACCTTGAGAGGTTGAACAACTCGAAAGGAAGAATGCAATGGAGATGAACGAGATTGAGAAGATCTGTTACAAAAGAGGGACGCGGAATAAAAGAGAACCAAGATGGTTGAAAGACATGAAACAAGAGCTGAAGGAACAAGAATGAATTCGAAACCACTCCTGTTAAGCCAGATAAACAAGGAATAAGAACAAGAAAATTTAGATAGCACTCCGGTTGAATATGAATGGAATGGAACAGGAACTTGATTGTCTTTTAGATTTCGACATCATTCGGAAGTTCATGGCTTTCTTAATATGTAGTAATCACTGGATATTGGTATTCATTGTTCCAAACAAGAACACAGTTTAATACATCGATTCTCTTTGAGAGTCAACAAACACTCAGGATCCGATGCATCTTCAGCAATTCTTGGATAGGTATTGAATTGTATGATGTTGAAATTAATTTGCATTCATATCTGGTTTAATAATTGATGTTGTCAAAATTCATCATCATTTGCAGTGTGCTCGCATTGTGGGAAACTAAAACAGGGAACCTGTTCAAGAGGAAACTACTTCTGCAGCACGAGATCGTTTCTCCGGTAACACACCGAAATCCATTATTTTCGGAAAATTTGTCCAACGGTTTGCAAATACCTTTCCTTACGCTAGTCAATTTTTCAAGCGTCTAAATAAACCTCTTTCTATTTTGTTCAAAGAAAAAATAATACATCTAACACCGGTTAGGTTGTTCCTAACAGGAGAAATACATGACTAATTTTGTATAAAAAATTCAGTGTCCTCAGCAAGAAGCAGGGACCAACCTTTGTGGATACTATGTTTGCAGACACATGATCTCCATCTACAAATCTGCCGATAGTTGTGACGATCCTCGCGAATTAGTACCAGTAAGTCTATCTTAATTAATATCTTCTACTCCACTCATATGGCACATTATGATCTTAAAGATACTGCAGCTCATCTTAAAACTGAGGACCCCTGAACCGCTCCCGGCTGGTGAATTGCTGATGGTTTGGAGATTTATCAGCGACTTCTTCCTGGATCACTACATCAATCCCACTGGTGATAATGAAAATTTCAGCATGCGTTCTCCTGAAACATTGAGTAAGAGTTAGCCGCTAAACATATAACGCATGGATCCATTGTTTTCCATCTGATGAGGTCTTCGTATTTCGTACACTATGATTATTTATGTAATGCATATATGTGTGGACAAATCATTGGAATTTAGCTATCATATGTTCAATTGCAATTGTTGCGAAATCTGTTGAATGTTCTTCCTGTGGACACTATTTGTTCAATTGAATATTGTGGGGAATCTGCGTTTTGCGTGTCGATTCGAAATGGGATATTTTTGTTTATTTGTTCAATTGAATATTGTGGCGAATTTGCTTTTTGCGTGCCGATTCAAAATGGGATATTTTTTTAACCTGGCAATTGCTCTGCACACGGTTCAACTAAATGAGTGTGTGTGATCCACATCGAACTCATACGTCAATCGTAGCGAAACCGTCGGTGATACACAATAGATCGCAAACGATTTGCAACGCTACTACGTGTGCGTAGGTTCTCAGGAAGCATTTGTGCTATCGCGTTATCGCACACGAGAACTAGGAGTAAACCGTGCCCAATGCAAAATACAATCCCAGTCGTATTTTTTTCAAGAAACGTCTGGGATCCCAAACGAAAAGCACACGTCAGTCTTGCGGCAACCGTCGGTGATACCTAACAAATCACAAACGGTCTGCAACACTTGTATGTGTGCTAAGGGGCTCCTGAACCGTTTGTGATAGAACATTATCGCATACGGTAATTGTTGGAAAACGTGTGCGATCGAGTCTAGCATGACTAACGAATTACGCAAAAAACCAGTGTGCGATGGGGCACAAATCGCACATAGTTCATATGTTGGCCCACGTGCCTTACATACTGTTTCCCAAAAAGTTCGTTATGACAGACCGTATGGTTTCACTGCATCATTAGAAACGCTTAATCACCGATACCACACGTGTGAAAGAATTTCGTATGTGCTGCATCGCACACGATTACATTTTGAAAGGCCTCTGGATCACTGTTCCATATCCTCAACGGTTTCTGGGTCGTGTGGGAAGGACCCCCTATCACACACACTCACTTGGCGACGGTTCCGAAGGCCATCACGGAAAGGGTTAAAGACTGTTTGTTTAGGACCGACGCACACCAGTGAGTACATCTGCATCAACATGTCTGTTTTGGCCCTTAGATAATTTGCTTAAATGAATTGCAATCATGGTACTCAAAGGACACATGAGGACATCCGGTTTGCATGAAAAGTTTTCTGTAAGAATAAATCATACACTATGATTTCCATCTAATCTTAGGAGCTGGTGCATAGGCAGGATCAATCCACCTCATTCCCAGGCTCAGTGGCATCATACGTGAACACGCTTGACCAAGTTGCCCAAATAAGGTAATTCCAATCAAACAAAATTCACTAATAAGGTATTCCAATCAAAGTTGATGGTGTTACTATTGCTATAGGCAAGCAGGATGCATAGTGCATGAAATCGTGATATGAGGAAGAAGTTCTGATAGCAGCCACGCCGCAGCCGAGGTCTGAGAATAACAGAGCAAATGGGGAGGGTACCGGGGTCGTTCGGGAAAGGGAGATTGAGAGTGACCACTGCTAGGGCACAGGGGACGTCAGTCTCATGTAGTCCACGGATGCCAATGAGCAGATCCGGCGAGAAATTGTTGAACCTCGGATATCGAGAAATTGTTGAACCTCGGGCCGACCAGCCTCGAACGCCACCACCACGGGGCGCATCGACCTTGAGCGAGCTCCGCGCCGCACTTGTGTGTTACCACTGTAACATCCCAAAATTCCAAATTTTGGAATGTTATATTAAAAATATATTTGTGGTTGTTTAATTGATTGTTGTATGCTTGATTGTTTGGTTGAAAGTGAGTGAAATTTGAAACTAAAAAAATTAATCAAATGAGAGGGAATAGAATGACTTTCCCGAATGTGTTTCCATTTGAAATGATTTAAAATATCATTTGAAAGTAATTCAAACTTCATGCCACTCAAGGAATTTCAAGAGAGGAGATGAATTGACTTCTCCAAATATTAAGTGAAAGAGAGTGGGGAGTTAAAACAACTTTAGAATTCCATTTGGAATCCTTCCCATTTGAATAATTTAAAATTCCTCTAAACCTTTTCAAAATAAAGATAGGAGCAATATGACGCTCCAAACCAGGGGCAAATTTGAAATATATTTGAATGAGGAAAAACAGAAAAGATTTGAAATTGGTTTGAAATTCAACTTCAAATCCATTTGGGATTTATTTGGTTTTTATTCAAATTACTTTTCTCGAAAAATAAAATATATGGAAATTAGGGTTAAATTTCCCTTCAACAGAAAAATGAAGAAAAATAATTTTGAAGTCATTTTGATATTTTAAAAAGATTTTCTTTGATTTTTTATTGCAAGAGTACCATTGTTCGCTTTATTTGAATTTATTTTATTTTATTTGTATTTGGAAATATTTTCATGTTCTAGGAAATCTTTTTCTCAAAATTTTGGTAGATAATATATCTATTTACAATTTCGCTTTTATATTTGTTATTTTAGTTTTTCCTCTCTTTTTCTTAAAAAAAACAAAAAACGGCCGAAGCCAACTGACTGAGGACCATCTCTCTCTTCCCGGCCCACGAGCTGCCCTAGCGGGCGCTCACACCTCTCCCTCGCTCCCGCACTCGCTGACCGCTGGGCCCGCGCTTTCTTCTTCCACCCCACGCAACACGCACCGGAGCATCGCCCGAATGCCGCCGTATCCCAAGTTCCTCGGGATCGCGATCCCCGGCCTTCTCCTTCCGCACAAAGATGTCCTATAAATAGCCAAGCTTCCCCTCGACAGATTTCCCCATACACCTTCGCCCAAACCCTCCCGTATCAACCGCGAGAACGAGTTGGATCTCGTCGGAAATTGCGAAGTTCACCGGCCGTTTGCATGTCCGGTAGGTCACCTAAGGTCTTCTCATTTTGCCTACTGAGATCTTTCATCGCGGAGCATTTGTCTGACATCTTTTGATCTCGTCTCGTCCACCAGAGCGAGCCACTCAAGCTCGAACGCCGACCCAGAGCTCGCGTAGTCTGCCGGAGAAACAAGCTTGCCCCGCTCTACACCGGCGTCCCCGAGGACCAACTCCACCACCATGTGAACCCCCTCGACGCGCCTTCCCTAACCCCCTCCTCAACTGCCGCCGATTCTCGCCGGAGCCGCCCCCCATCATCGCCTCTTCCCCCCGTACGTAAGCACGCACCCACCTCTCTGTACTCCCTTCCTTCTCCTGTTCTTTTTTCTTTTTAGATCGTTTTTTTATGAATGGTTAATCACCAGTTCACTTTAGATCTAAGAAAACATGTTGGTTTTAGTCAACTAACTCCAGATTTCCTCAAGTGTCGGCCACCTTTTCCTAGCCACCGAGCAAGCTATTTTTCAACCAACCGAAACATGATACGTGTCATCTCATTTTTATTCCCGTAATGCAATTTCAGAAAAATAGCAATATTAGAAAAATCATATCTCCTAGTCTACAGATCCAAATTGAGTGATTCCAATTGCTATAGTTTCAAAATTTTATGAAGTTTCTGTTGGTGCACTTGGTTTTCAAAGTTGAGTAGTTTAAATTTGAGTTTGCATGAATTTACTTCAAACCTTAATTTGTGAATAACTTGTTTAGAAATAGGTTTTGAGTTGATTCTTTTTGCCACTAGTAACTAGTTGAGCTGTTTATCCAGTAGTATTTAGTATTTTAATTTTAGGTTATTTTAAATTAGTGTTTTAGCAAAAACAGTACTATTTTACCTATAGCTTTGTTTTAATTTTAATTTTATTGTTTTAATAGTTTTATATTATTTCTTTTGTCGCATTTGACAAATTAGTTTATCTTTCTATTGTTCGACAGTAGAATTTTTTTATTTTATTTTAAAAAATTATTTCCTTTGGTTTTGTAGTAAAACATGCTGCCATAAATAGAGTTTAATAAATGCTTTTTATTTGTTTCTTTTTGCTACTAAACATTTATGAAACATTCTTTCTGTTATTTTAATGAAAACCTAGCCCATAATGTATTCGCTTTGTAGTAGAGATTTCCTAGACTATCTTTCGATGTAGGGAAAATAAAACTAGCTTTTATGCAAAACAAAACTCGGACACAGAGACACAAAGCCATATTGCATATAGTATAGTCTTATCATCTGTTCTTCTTATGGTGATCTTGCCGGTGCATTCAATGTATTGACCTACATGGCTGCAACATTTCATGTTGCAGGATTTTCTCTGACGAGTAAGAGTTATGACACAAGGTTATAGTCTTCGTCAACTTGTCGCTGGCGTTGATGGGACTCCACACCCGATTGTTTGTTTCCGCTGAGACTTATGAGGTATTTATATCCGTTTTACGTTATTTTGCATGTGATTGCACATTGATATATACATTGATCTACTGTGTGTGCCAGCATACTAATCCAGGGATGGCACTGATACACCGAGGCTTGACCATTTGAGGTCGGGTCGCTACACATATGGTATCGGAGCACATGTTGACTGTAGGACGTGACACTAGAAATTGGGAATCCCCTAGGGCAGGATATCTCCAAAACTTTATTTGCAAAAAGACCTTTACTTCTCATATTTTCTGATTTTATCAAATAGTCCATCTTACCTCAAATAGTTAGAGTATACCCCGTTCCCTTTTGACCACACTGAGGATCAACTTAAGCCTCTCCGAGAAGGACAAAATAACGCTCAAATGATGACCAACTCAGAGTAAAGAGGATTACACTATACCTTTCGTGGGAAAGATGCTACAACAATTGAAGATTCAGAAGGCTCGAAGAAATTGAAGGCCCTGATGAATTTGAATACTTATTTGACCTTCAGAGGACAAAACCCCTGTCATATACTTAAGTTAGATGTGATGATTTGTGAGCTGCCATTTGTTTGACGTTTTCCGACAGCCGCAAATAAAACCCGTTTTCAAAATTATAATGTTTGTATTATGTGTATCTCTCTCTATCACCCGTATCTCATCCCAAAACCCTTGAAACCAATAGATGATGAATGACGATGGACCTGTATTCTCTGGACCGATGACTCAGCCGGAGGCAGAACTATGGATTCAAGACATGGAGGATCAATTCGGGAAACAATTGATTGCAAGGAAGTTTGAGGTTCAATACGCTCTTCCGTATTTTACCGAGAGTGCTGCAATCTGGTGAAAAATGCATTAAGCCATACAAGGATGCAACCGAGCAGAAACTTGGGGGGAATTCAAGAAGACCCTCTTAATATCTCGTCTCATCCGGAAGCACTATGATAACCCGATGAAGAAACCTTGTGCCTGCAAGATTTGCGGAGAAATAGGACACATCCAAGAAGAATACAAGGATGTATGCCCTTATTGTGTGGAAAATCACCCAGCCGAAGAATGCCCGACTGGAAGGTTACTTATTTCCTATGTGAAGCAACTACGCACTACCCTGCTTAGTGCCACATTTACCCCAGGGTACAAGGAATTACCAAGCAGCAGAAAGAAGGCCTCATGGAAAGTTTAGAAGAATCCGCAATGGAGGAAGTTATTGAAGACCCTGGTGGAGAAGGCGTAAATAGATTTTACGCTCATGCTTGCTATTCATGTGGAGATGAAGGACATTTTTCCCAGTATTGCACAAAGGAAAGAGAAGAGCATGTCGAAGACTTCTCGACAACATAAGTGAAGTTTGACCCTCAGGAAAGAGGAGCTCTGATAATTACGGATAAATCCAGGAAGAGAAAACGAAGGCATCTCCAGAACAACTGAACTTCTGCACAAAAGGACCTGAGTCATATCACTTGTTATAGGTGCAAGGATTTAGGTCATGACGCTAGTAAATGTCCCAACAAGAGGAAAGCTGGAGCTGAGTAGTTGAGAATTTTAACATCGGTGATAAGTGTAGTAGGAAGAATTTATTTTCGTAAGGACATGGAATTGAATTTATGTAAAGGAACTCTCGGATATTGTAATGGTTCATGTGTTGGAAATATGCCCTAGAGGAAAAATAAAAGTATTATTATTATATTTCCTTGTTCATGATAATCGTCTGTTATTCATGCTTGAATTGTATTGTATGGAAACAGCGATACATGTGTGAATACATAGACCAAAATGAGTCCCTGGTAGGCCTCTAGTTACCAGCTCGTTGATCAACAGATGGTCACGGTTTCCTGACCATGGACATGGGATGTCAGTGATAACGGGATCACATCATTAGGAGAATGATGTGATGGACAAGACCCAATCCTGAGCATAGCACGAGATCGTATAGTTTGTTATGCATAAGCTTTTCAGTGTCAAGTATTTATTCCTTAGACCATGAGGTTGTACAACTCCCGGATGCTGTAGGAATACTTTGGGTGTGCCAAACGTCACAACGTAACTGGGTGGCTATAAAGGTTTGCATCGGGTATCTCCGAAAGTGTCTGTTGAGTTGGTACGAACCGAGACTGGGATGTTGTCACTCCATATGATGGAGAGGTACCTCTGGGCCCACTCGGTAAGACATCATCATAATGAGCTCAATGTGACTAAGTAGTTAGTCACGGGATGATGGATTACGGATCGAGTAAAGAGACTTGCCATGACGAGATTGAACAAGGTATTGGGAATACCGACGATCGAATCTCGGGCAAGTACCGTACCGATGGACAAAGGGAATAACATACGGGATTGAGTGAATCCTTGACACGGTGGTTCATCCGATGAAGATCATCGAGGAACACGTGGGAACCAACATGGGTATCCAGATCCCGCTGTTGGTTATTAACCGGAGAGTGGTCTCGGTCATGTCTACGTGTCTCCCAAACCCGTAGGGTCTACACACTTAAGGTTCGGTAACGCTAGGGTCGTAGAGATACATGCACGTGGAAACCCGAAAGTTGTTCGGAGTCCCGGATGAGATCCCGGACGTCACGAGGAGTTCCAGAATGGTCCGGAGGTAAAGATTGATATATAGGAAGTCAGGTTTCGGCCATCGGGTGATCTCCGGGGGTCACCGGGAGCGTCCCGGGACCACCGGAGGGGCCCCGGGGGTCCATCGGGTGGGGCCACCCATCCCGGTGGGGCCCCTAGGCCACAAGGGGAAGTGTCCAGCCCTAATGGGCTGGCGCACCACTAGGGGCCCACCTCCCCATGCGCCTAGGGTTGAAACCCTAGGGGGGAGGGGGCGCCCCACTTGCCTTGGGGGGCAAGGACACCCCCCTAGCCGCCGCCCCCCCTGCAGATTGGATCTGCAGGGCCCTTGCGCACTCCCCTGGCCCCCTATATATATGTGGGGGGGGGGGAGAGGGCAGCCGCACCCAAGCCCTGACGCCTCTCCCCCTCCCGTCACACCTCCATACTCCCAACGCAGGGCGCCCGGCGAAGCCCTGCTGCGATCTCCACTGCATCCACCACCACGCCGTTGTGCTGCTGGATCTCTGACGACTTCTCCTCCCCCCTTGCTGGATCAAGAAGGAGGTGACGTTGCTGCACCGGACGTGTGTTGAACGCGGAGGTGTTGTCCGTTCGGCGCTAGATCATCGGTGACGAAGAACGCGAAGAGTACGACTACTTCATCCATGCTTCTTCGAAAGCTTCCGCACGCGATCTACATAACGGTATGTAGATGCACTCTTACTTGCTCGTTGCTAGATGTCTCCTTAGTTGGATCTTGGTGAAAGCCTAGAATTTTTTTGAATTCTGCTACGTTCCCCAACAGTGGCATCTGAGCTAGGTTTTATGCGTAGCATCTTGCACGAGTAGAACACAAAGCAGTTGTGGGCGTTTGAGTTTTTTCAACTTTCTTACCGTTACTAGTCAATCTTGATTCGGCGGTATTGTGGGATGAAGCGGCCTGGACCGACTTTACACGTACGCTTACGTGAGACTGGTTCCACCGACAGACATGCACTAGATGCATAAGGTGGCTGGCGGGTGTCTGTCTCTCCTACTTTAGTCGGATCAGATTCGATGAAAAGGGTCCTTATGAAGGGTAAATAGAAGTTGACAAATCACGTTGTGGTTTTGGCGTAGGTAAGAAACGTTCTTGCTAGAAATCCTATAGAAGCCACGTAAAAAATTTGCAACAACAATTAGAGGACGTCTAACTTGTTTTTGCAGCATGTGCTATGTGACGTGGTATGGCCAAAACGAAGATGTGATGAATGATATATGTGATGTATGAGATTGATCATGTTTTTGTAATAGGGTATCACGACTTGCATGTCGATGAACTTGACAACCGGCAGGAGCCATAGGAGTTGTCTTAATTATTGTATGACCTGTGTGTCACTGAATAACGCCATGTAATTACTTTACTTCATTGCTAAACGTTAGCTATAGTAGTAGAAGTAATAGTTGGCGTGACGACTTCTTCAAGACACGATGATGAAGATCATGGTGTGGAGCCGGTGACAAGATGATCATGGTGCCCCGAAGATGGAGATCCAAGGAGAAAGATGATATTGGCCATATCATGTCACTTTAATTGATTGCATGTGATGTTTATCATGTTTATGCATCTTGTTTACTTAGAACGACGGTAGTAAATAAGATAATCTCTCACTAAAAATTTCAAGAATTGTGTTCCCCCTAACTGTGCACCGTTGCTAAAGCTCGTTGTTCCGAAGCTCCACGTGATGATCGGGTGTGATAGGTTCTAACGTTCGCATACGACGGGTGTAAGCCAGATTTACACACGCGATACACTTAGGGTTCACTTGACGAGCCTAGCATGTACAGACATGGCCTCGGAACACGTAAGACCGAAAGGTCGAACACGAGTCGTATAGAAGATACGATCAACATGAAGATGTTCACCGTTGATGACTAGTCCGTCTCACGTGATGATCGGACACGGGCTAGTCGATTCGGATCGTGTATCACTTAAGATGACTAGAGAGATGTCATTCTGAGTGGGAGTTCATTAAAATTTGATTAAGATGAACTTAATTATCATGAACTTAGTCTAAATTCTTTACAATATCTCTTGTAGATCAAATGGCCCATGCTCAGGTTTCCCTCAACTTCAACGCGTTCCTAGAGAAAACCAAGCTGAAAGACGATGGTAGCAACTATACGGATTGGGTCCGTAACCTGAGGATTATCCTCATAGCTGCCAAGAGAACTTATGTCCTAGAAGCACCGCTAGGTGACGCTCCCGCCCCGGCAAACCAAGACGTTATGAACGCTTGGCAGTCGCGTTGTGATGATTACTCCCTGGTTCAGTGCGACATGCTTTACAGCTTAGAGTTGGGGCTCCAAAAACGTTTTGAGCACCACAGAGCATATGAGATGTTCGAAGAGCTGAAAATGGTTTTCCAAGCTCATGCCCGAGTCAAGAGATATGATGTCTCCGACGCGTTCTACAGCTGTAAGATGGAGGAGAACAGTTCTGTCAGTGAGCACATCCTCAAGATTTCAGGATTGCACAACCACTTATCTCAGCTGGGAATGAATCTCCCAGATGAAGCGGTCATCGACAGAATCCTCCAGTCGCTCCCACCAAGCTTCAAGAGCTTCGTGTTGAACTTCAATATGCAGGGGATGGAGAAGTCCATTCCCGAGGTGTATTCGATGCTGAAATCAGCGGAGGTGGACATAAAGAAAGAACATCAAGTGTTGATGGTCAATAAAACCAGTAAGTTCAAGAAAGGCAAGGGTAAGAAGAACTTCAAGAAGGACGGCAAGGGAGTTGCCGCGCCTGGCAAGCCTGTTGCCGGGAAGAAGCCAAAGTATGGACCCAAGCCTGAAACAGAGTGCTTTTATTGCAAGGGAACGGGTCACTGGAAGCGGAACTGCCCCAAATACTTAGCAGACAAGAAGGCCGGCAACGTCAAAGGTATATATGATATACATGTTATTGATGTGTACCTTACCAGCACTCGTAGTAGCTCTTGGGTATTCGATACCGGTGCAGTTGCTCACATTTGTAACTCAAAACAGGAGCTGCAGAATAAACGGAGACTGGCGAAGGATGAGGTGACGATGCGCGTCGGGAATGGTTCCAAGGTCGATGTGATCGCCATCGGCACGCTACCTCTACATCTACCCTCGGGATTAGTTTTAAACCTCAATAATTGTTATTTAGTACCAGCTTTGAGCATGAACATTGTATCTGGATCTCGTCTTATGCGAGATGGCTACTCTTTCAAATCGGAGAATAATGGTTGTTCTATTTATTTGAGAGATATGTTTTATGGTCATGCCCCGCTGGTCAATAGTTTATTTTTGATGAATCTCGAACGTGATGATACACATATTCATAGTGTAGATGCCAAAAGATGTAAAGTTGATAATGATAGTCCCACATACTTGTGTCATTGCCGCCTTGGTCATATTGGTGTCAAACGTATGAAGAAGCTCCATTCAGATGGACTTCTAGAGTCTCTTGATTATGAATCATTTGACACGTGCGAACCATGCCTCTTGGGCAAGATGACCAAGACTCCGTTCTCCGGAACAATGGAGCGAGCAACCAACTTGTTGGAAATCATACATACCGATGTGTGCGGTCCAATGAGTGTTGAGGCTCGCAGAGGCTACCGTTATGTTCTCACCCTCACGGATGACTTGAGTAGATACGGGTATATCTATTTGATGAAACACAAGTCTGAGACCTTTGAAAAGTTCAAGGCATTTCAGAATGAGGTTGAGAATCAACGTGACAGAAAAATAAAGTTCTTACGATCAGATCGTGGGGGTGAATATTTAAGTCATGAATTTGGCACACACCTTAGGAGCCGTGGAATTGTTTCACAATTGACACCGCCCGGAACACCTCAACGTAACGGTGTGTCCGAACGTCGAAATTGTACTCTGTTGGACATGGTGCGGTCTATAATGTCCCTCACCGATTTACCGCTATCTTTTTGGGGTTATGCTTTAGAGACTGCCGCATTCACTTTAAATAGGGCTCCGTCGAAATCCGTTGAGACGACTCCGTATGAACTTTGGTTTGGCAAGAAACAGAAGCTGTCGTTTCTAAAAGTTTGGGGTTGCGATGCTTATGTCAAGAAACTTCAACCTGAAAAGCTCGAACCCAAATCGGAGAAATGCGTCTTCATTGGATACCCAAAGGAAACAATTGGGTATACCTTCTACCACAAATCCGAAGGCAAAGTCTTTGTTGCCAAGAATGGATGCTTTCTGGAGAAAGAGTTTCTCTCGAAAGAAGTGAGTGGGAGGAAAGTAGAACTTGATGAGGTGACAGTCACCCCTCCTGAACCGGAAAGTAGCGCAGCGCAGGAAACCGTTCCTGAGGTGCCTGCACCGACAAGGGAGGAAGTTAATGATGATGATCATGAAGAAACAGATCAAGTTACTACTGAACTTCGAAGGTCCACAAGGACACGTTCCGCACCAGAGTGGTACGGCAACCCTGTCCTGGAAATCATGTTGTTAGACAACGGTGAACCTTCGAACTATAAAGAAGCGATGGCGGGCTTGGATTCCAATAAATGGCTTGGAGCCATGAAATCCGAGATAGAATCCATGTATGAAAACAAAGTATGGACTTTGGTGGACTTGCCTGATGATAGGCACGCCATAGAAAACAAATGGATATTTAAGAAGAAGACAGACACAGATGGTAATGTGACCATCTATAAGGCTCGGCTTGTCGCTAAGGGTTATCGACAAGTTCAAGGGATTGACTACGACGAGACTTTCTCTCCCGTAGCGATGCTGAAGTCAGTCAGAATCATGTTAGCTATTACCGCATTCTATGATTATGAAATATGGCAAATGAACGTCAAAACAGCATTCCTTAACGGCTTCCTCAAGGAAGAGTTTTATATGATGCAACCGGAAGGTTTTGTCGATCCAGAGAACGCTAACAAGGTATGCAAGCTCCAGCGCTCGATTTACGGGCTGGTGCAAGCATCTCAGAGTTGGAATATTCGCTTTGATGAAATGATCAAAGCGTTTGGATTTATACAGACTTATGGAGAAGCCTGTATTTACAAGAAAGTGAGTGGGAGCTCTGTGGCATTTCTCATATTATATGTGGATGACATATTGCTGATGGGAAATGATATAGAATTCTTGGAAAATGTAAAGGCCTACTTGAATAAAAGTTTTTCATTGAAGGACCTTGGAGAAGCTGCTTACATATTAGGCATCAAAATCTATAGAGATAGATCAAGACGCCTCATTGGTCTTTCACAAAGTACATACCTTGACAAAATATTGAAGAAGTTCAATATAGATCAGTCAAAGAAAGGATTCTTGCCTGTTTTGTAAGGTATGAGATTGAGCAAGGCTCAGTCGCCGACCACGGCAGAAGATAGAGAAAAGATGAGTGTCATTCCCTATGCCTCGGTCATAGGTTCTATCATGTATGCCATGCTGTGTACCAGACCTGATGTGAACCTTGCCATAAGTTTGGTAGGGTGGTACCAAAGTGATCCCGGTACGGAACACTGGACAGCGGTCAAGAACATCCTAAAGTACCTGAAAATGACTAAGGATATGTTTCTCGTTTATGGAGGTGACGAAGAGCTCGTCGTAAAGGGTTACGTCGATGCTAGCTTCGACACAGATCTGGATGACTCTAAGTCTCAAACCGGATACATGTATATTTTGAACGGAGGGGCAGTCAGCTGGTGCAGTTGCAAGCAAAGCGTCGTGGCAGCATCTACATGTGAAGCGGAGTACATAGCTGCTTCCGAAGCAGCGCAGGAAGGAGTCTGGATGAAGGAGTTCATCACCGACCTAGGAGTCATTCCAAGTGCGTCAAGCCCGATGACTCTCTTCTGTGACAACACTGGTGCTATTGCCATTACCAAGGAGCCCAGGTTTCACAAGAAGACCAAGCACATCAAGTGTCGTTTCAACTCCATCCGGAATTATGTTCAGGATGGAGACATAGATATTTGTAAAGTGCATACGGATCTGAATGTAGCAGACCCGTTGACTAAACCTCTTTCACGGGCAAAACATGATCAACACCAGAACTCTATGGGTGTTCGATTCATCACAATGTAACTAGATTATTGACTCTAGTGCAAGTGGGAGACTGTTGGAAATATGCCCTAGAGGCAATAATAAAAGTATTATTATTATATTTCCTTGTTCATGATAATCGTCTGTTATTCATGCTTGAATTGTATTGTATGGAAACAGCGATACATGTGTGAATACATAGACCAAAATGAGTCCCTGGTAGGCCTCTAGTTACCAGCTCGTTGATCAACAGATGGTCACGGTTTCCTGACCATGGACATGGGATGTCAGTGATAACGGGATCACATCATTAGGAGAATGATGTGATGGACAAGACCCAATCCTGAGCATAACACGAGATCGTATAGTTCGTTATGCATAAGCTTTTCAGTGTCAAGTATTTATTCCTTAGACCATGAGGTTGTACAACTCCCGGATGCCGTAGGAATACTTTGGGTGTGCCAAACGTCACAACGTAACTGGGTGGCAATAAAGGTACGCATCGGGTATCTCCGAAAGTGTCTGTTGAGTTGGTACGAACCGAGACTGGGATGTTGTCACTCCATATGATGGAGAGGTACCTCTGGGCCCACTCGGTAAGACATCATCATAATGAGCTCAATGTGACTAAGTAGTTAGTCACGGGATGATGGATTACGGATCGAGTAAAGAGACTTGCCATGACGAGATTGAACAAGGTATTGGGAATACCGACGATCGAATCTCGAGCAAGTACCGTACCGATGGACAAAGGGAATAACATACGGGATTGAGTGAATCCTTGACACGGTGGTTCATCCGATGAAGATCATCGAGGAACACATGGGAACCAACATGGGTATCCAGATCCCGCTGTTGGTTATTGACCGGAGAGTGGTCTCGGTCATGTCTACGTGTCTCCCGAACCCGTAGGGTCTACACACTTAAGGTTCGGTAACACTAGGGTCGTAGAGATACATGCACGTGGAAACCCGAAAGTTGTTCGGAGTCCCGGATGAGATCCCGGACGTCACGAGGAGTTCTGGAATGGTCCGGAGGTAAAGATTGATATATAGGAAGTCAGGTTTCGGCCATCGGGTGATCTCCGGGGGTCACCGGGAGCGTCCCGGGACCACCGGAGGGGCCCCGGGGGTCCACCGGGTGGGGCCACCCATCCCGGTGGGGCCCCTAGGCCGCAAGGGGAAGTGTCCAGCCCTAATGGGCTGGCGCACCACTAGGGGCCCACCTCCCCATGCGCCTAGGGTTGAAACCCTAGGGGGGAGGGGGCGCCCGACTTGCCTTGGGGGGCAAGGACACCCCCCTAGCCGCCGCCCCCCTGCAGATTGGATCTGCAGGGCCCTGGCGCACTCCCCTGGCCCCCAATATATATGTGGGGGGGGGGGGAGAGGGCAGCCGCACCCAAGCCCTGGCGCCTCTCCCCCTCCCGTCACACCTCCATACTCCCAACGCAGGGCGCCCGGCGAAGCCCTGCTGCGATCTCCACTGCATCCACCACCACGCCGTTGTGCTGCTGGATCTCTGACGACTTCTCCTCCCCCCTTGCTGGATCAAGAAGGAGGTGACGTTGCTGCACCGGACGTGTGTTGAACGCGGAGGTGTCGTCCGTTCGGCGCTAGATCATCGGTGACGAAGAACGCGAAGAGTACGACTACTTCATCCACGCTTCTTCGAAAGCTTCCGCACGCGATCTACATAACGGTATGTAGATGCACTCTTACTTGCTCGTTGCTAGATGTCTCCTTAGTTGGATCTTGGTGAAAGCGTAGAATTTTTTTGAATTCTGCTACGTTCCCCAACAGTGGCATCTGGGCTAGGTTTTATGCGTAGCTTCTTGCACGAGTAGAACACAAAGCAGTTGTGGGCGTTTGAGTTTGTTCAACTTTCTTACCGTTACTAGTCAATCTTGATTCGGCGGTATTGTGGGATGAAGCGGCCCGGACCGACTTTACACGTACGCTTACGTGAGACTGGTTCCACCGACAGACATGCACTAGATGCATAAGGTGGCTGGCGGGTGTCTGTCTCTCCTACTTTAGTCGGATCGGATTCGATGAAAAGGGTCCTTATGAAGGGTAAATAGAAGTTGACAAATCACGTTGTGGTTTTGGCGTAGGTAAGAAACGTTCTTGCTAGAAATCCTATAGAAGCCACGTAAAAATTTTGCAACAACAATTAGAGGACGTCTAACTTGTTTTTGCAGCATGTGCTATGTGACGTGGTATGGCCAAAACGAAGATGTGATGAATGATATATGTGATGTATGAGATTGATCATGTTTTTGTAATAGGGTATCACGACTTGCATGTCGATGAACTTGACAACCGGCAGGAGCCATAGGAGTTGTCTTAATTATTGTATGACCTGCGTGTCACTGAATAACGCCATGTAATTACTTTACTTCATTGCTGAACGTTAGCTATAGTAATAGAAGTAATAGTTGGTGTGACGACTTCTTCAAGACACGATGATGAAGATCATGGTGTGGAGCCGGTGACAAGATGATCATGGTGCCCCGAAGATGGAGATCCAAGGAGCAAGATGATATTGGCCATATCATGTCGCTTTAATTGATTGCATGTGATGTTTATCATGTTTATGCATCTTGTTTACTTAGAACGACGGTAGTAAATAAGATAATCTCTCACTAAAAATTTCAAGAATTGTGTTCCCCCTAACTGTGCACCGTTGCTAAAGCTCGTTGCTCCGAAGCACCACGTGATGATCGGGTGTGATAGGTTCTAACGTTCGCATACGACGGGTGTAAGCCAGATTTACACACGCGATACACTTAGGGTTCACTTGACGAGCCTAGCATGTAGAGACATGGCCTCGGAACACGTAAGACCGAAAGGTCGAACACGAGTCGTATAGAAGATACGATCAACATGAAGATGTTCACCGTTGATGACTAGTCCGTCTCACGTGATGATCGGACACGGGCTAGTCGATTCGGATCGTGTATCACTTAAGATGACTAGAGAGATGTCATTCTGAGTGGGAGTTCATTAAAATTTGATTAAGATGAACTTAATTATCATGAACTTAGTCTAAATTCTTTACAATATCTCTTGTAGATCAAATGGCCCACGCTCAGGTTTCCCTCAATTTCAACGCGTTCCTAGAGAAAACCAAGCTGAAAGACGATGGTAGAAACTATACAGATTGGGTCCATAACCTGAGGATTATCCTCATAGCTGCCAAGAGAACTTATGTCCTAGAAGCACCGCTAGGTGACGCTCCCGCCCCGGCAAACCAAGACGTTATGAACGCTTGGCAGTCGCGTTGTGATGATTACTCCCTGGTTCAGTGCGACATGCTTTACAGCTTAGAGTCGGGGCTCCAAAAACGTTTTGAGCACCACAGAGCATATGAGATGTTCGAAGAGCTGAAAATGGTTTTCCAAGCTCATGCCCGAGTCGAGAGATATGATGTCTCCGACGCGTTCTGCAGCTGTAAGATGGAGGAGAACAGTTCTTGCAGTGAGCACATCCTCAAGATTTCAGGATTGCACAACCGCTTATCTCAGCTGGGAATGAATCTCCCAGATGAAGTGGTCATTGACAGAATCCTCCAGTCGCTCCCACCAAGCTTCAAGAGCTTCGTGTTGAACTTCAATATGCAGGGGATGGAGAAGTCCATTCCCGAGGTGTATTCGATGCTGAAATCTGCGGAGGTGGACATAAAGAAAGAACATCAAGTGTTGATGGTCAATAAAACCAGTAAGTTCAAGAAAGGCAAGGGTAAGAAGAACTTCAAGAAGGACGGCAAGGGAGTTGCCGCGCCTGGCAAGCCTGTTGCCGGAAAGAAGCCAAAGTATGGACCCAAGCCTGAAACAGAGTGCTTTTATTGCAAGGGAACGGGTCACTGGAAGCGGAACTGCCCCAAATACTTAGCAAACAAGAAGGCCGGCAACGTCAAAGGTATATATGATATACATGTTATTGGTAACATGGGCCTACCCGGCACATGCACCCTCCTCTGTATATCCTTAAGTGAAGGTGGTCTGTCCTGAGCACGGATCATACTCGGTGCCGGCTGGCTCGCACCCTTGTTACTCTTTCTTTTCCGTGCCTTCTTCTTCTCCTGTAATGGGACTGAGTTCTGCTCACAGACCACCTTCTTGAATGTGTTGGGGCTGATCATATTTCACACCTCGGCTATCTGAGGCTCGGTGAAATCGGCAGCTGGAGGCGTCTCCTGAGAACTGAATGCCAGACGATGCCTGTTGCAACTTGGTTTCTCCGCGGTACCGGCTAGATCGCGCACGTCTTTTGTAGGGTTGGGTTCTTGAGAAGGAGGTCCCATGAATTCGCCATCGTACCCATGATCGGCTAAGTACTTATCGACGTTGGCAAATGTATCATCGTCGTTGTCGTCATCGTCGTTGTCCGGATCCTATGCCATATGCACGTTCGGATCCAGTGCCATAGGGATGTCCGGTAGTGTTGCGGCGGTCTTGCCATGGCTTGGCGCCGGCATGACTGGCGATGTTGTCTTTGGGGTGGTGTCCCCCGCCCCCAAACGAATCTGGCTCTTCGGCCAAAGCAGGGGCCAGCTTAGGCAGGCGCTGAGGGTCATCACATCATCTTCGTCGGCCCTGGCGGGTCGAATCGGAGGTAATTACTCGTCGCAGCCTGGCAGCACCCGAACCAGTTGAACCCTATACACGGTGGGTGGCATCGGATTACTGTGGAACACAGGGTTGCCCGGTTGAACGATTTTGCCCTTGGCGACATCGACCTACTCGTTGTTCACGAAGTGCAGGAGAGTGCACGGAACGTCAGCGGCGCCCTACGAAAACATGTAGGTTGTCAGGAATGCCCAGTCAAAGGCAAGGAGATGAAGTCCTTGGCCGAGAGGCTTAATTAGTTACCGTGATGATGGCGTCGAGCTCGGCTAATGTCGAGGCACCGCCAACGGCGGGCGTGCAATTGACGGAGGGGCCGCTTGCTGCCTAGGTGCCGGCCGGCATGCACCCGGGTGCATTAAGCTCCAATGCCTGTGCCGGCGTCGGAGACACCAATACCGGCTCCGCCGGAGACACCAAGTTGCTGGCCGTGAAGCTGGGAATCGGGGTCGGCCCCTGTTGGCCGCCCGCAATCCACGTTGTCAGCCATGAATCAAGGTAGGCATAATGCCGGTGAGCGTCGATCCCAGTTGTTGTTGCACTTGCTCTTGGATAATCTCCGGAATCCGCGCCACTTGTGCCTTGAGTTCTTGAACCTCGCGCGACTGGCTTTCCGAGCTGGTCTTTCTCTCCTTTCTCCAACCATCGTTATAGTATGACGACCATTTTGTGGACAAGGCCTTTGCCGGCCACACGACTAGCTAACGATGGCTTAATGAGCTTATCCTTGTTTTTCATTACATTCAACGCCCTATTTAGTGTGTTGTCCCAAGGGGTGCTCTGAGACGACCCCTCGCTACTGCTTTCAGTCTCCTGCGCCAGAACAAGCTCAAGCGCCCTGGTCTTCGGATCCGTGGTAAGCTCCTTAGTTTCCGGGTCCTCCTTGTACCGGGCCCTGACATAGTTCCTGGTCTGCTTGTCACGGTATTTCTCAAAGCGGGGCGGTAGGCCTTGCTCGGCACGCTCCGCGTCCTCCTTGTCCCATATAGGATCCGCCACTCTGTAACCTCCAGGACCGAGTTTGTGTTCCCCTAAGTTCAACTCCCGCATTTCTTTCCCCCACTGACTTGATTCGGAGGTTGCGCTGCTCTGGCACTTGATCTTGAACTCCTTGTAGTCATCTTCGCTGATCAAAGGATTTTTCGCCTTGATCTTCTCATAACTATCACCTTTGTCAATCATTCTCTTCACCGCGCTTCTCCAAGTAGACAGGGCCGTGCTCATCCTCATGAGGGCGGCACTGTTCACTTTATTGCCTGAGAGGCGTGTGTTTTCAAATTCAGTGGGGAACTTGTATCGTTCGTGCAGCTTCGTGAAGAGGAGGTTGCACAAATTCCCTCGGTCCTTATGCCTTAGGTTCTCGGTGTTGATCGAGACGGTGCTCCGGAGAATGATCCTGAGCTGAACCGAGTACCCATTGACTATTTGTTTGGGCTCCGTTGGATGCCCGTCGGAGTTCACTTGAGCAAATTCCTCCTTGACGGTGCGGAGCAAGTTCAGGCGCCGGTCCTTCCGTTGCCTCTTCGGTTGGCTGCCATCTGTGCGTGCGCTGGCATCATCAGTGGTGGCATCCTCGACGGCACCATCAGTGGTGTCATCCCCGACGCCACTAGGGGTTGTGTAGTCAGGATCAGTGTCTTCTGCGACATCCTCATAGCGGTGAGGTTGTTCCTCCATCTCCTGGGACAACTCCCAGAATTGCTTGCCGCCCGAACCGCCAGCCTCATCGTTGTGGGCCATGTTTCGCTCTAAATAGGAAAAAAGTTTGGTCAAAAAGTTGGTTATTGTCAAGGAACAAGATCATGGTCTCATCATTTAGGGTTTGTCGACACCGAGGCATCCTAAAAGCTAAGCTTTTATCATTTAGGGTTTGCCGATGCCGAGGCACCCTAAAAGCCTAAGCTTTCATCATTTAGGTTCTTATCGACACCGAGGCACCCTAAAAGCTAAGCTGGGAAGGAGAATTCTAAGTTGGGCCTAATCACTTGGTTCTATTGCCACCTATGGTTTAATGCAGCAAGAATGGCGGGGTAGTTGATCCTACTTAATTAAGTACTAAGATACCCCGGCCCATGCATTAGTCGCAATTACCCCATATGTCCTATTTTTAGCAAAGTCATGCTAAAATTCACGGAAAATTTCAGCATGACCTTTGCTGAAAATAGGACATATGGGGTACCCGAATTTGCCGGAACGGAAGTTAATCGAGATTCCGGCAAACTCAAGGGCTTCTCGGGATACCTGCAAAATCATCACGACACGATGGTCGGAGAAAAAACCCAGCAAACTAGCACCACAATGTTCCTCTACTTTCATATGGATGAAAAGGCCACAGACCATATGGTCCTCTGCTTTCATATGGACAAAAATCAGCTCAACTTATGTGAGCTTCCATTCCAGATCTAATAGGTCACCCAACAAAAAATCATCAATAGTATAGCAATAAATACTCTAAAGAAACCTTGAAACTAAACTGATAGCTGCTCTCAAACCGTACATCCAAACGACACAAATAAATACTCTAAAGAAACCTTGAAACTTTATCTAAAACTTATGTAAAGGGGCCAACTCAAAATTCTGAGCCTAGCTAACTCATTTTTCAGATATAAGCTTGTTGTCCAGAAATATATGCGCAGGTGTGCAATGACAAAATTCTGGAGTTATGCTATGCAATCTAGAATGTAGTCTAAGGGGAACTAACTAGCAGCAGCTCATCTAGAACACATGTGAGTACTTCAATGGAAATAGCAACATCAGGAAGAAAAGAATCTATATCCAGGAGCATATATTCCTTAGACAATGAACCAACAAAAGGAGGAACCTAATGCTGACCCGCTTTAGCTCCTATATGAGTGTCTACTCGGCCAATTTAGGTTGGGGTCAGATCATGGCAACGGTGAAAGCCATGTCCCGAAACTTCGCATATGCGGCACAATGAACGAGCGGATTTCATTCGCCGCGAAACACGGCAACAGTCCGTTTTTATTCTCGGGAACTTTGCATATTTGTACTGTGATGAAAAGAGTGCCTGGGTTGCCAAACAAAAGCATGGCCTTCAGGTTTCATTCAGAATGATTCCCGATGGCTAAGTCATTATCGATGATAGCAAAAGTTGTTACATCCACCGTGGTTTATTGGGAAAAAGGCAGATCAAACGAGGCACCTAGTACTAGTTGTCATTGAATGGTCAAAGATTCCAACTAAAATAGGTAATTATTTGCTCAACAATGGTTCGTACTACTACTAGATTCACTATTCATATGAACAACGCAGGTCCTAATCATCGCTATTCAGAGAATATGACAGCCATTCAGGAAAAATCGCGTCCCAACAATCAGATGTACACTGTCAATTCAGCCTAGAGAGGAAAAACTGTTTACAGGCCAGGAAATGATTGAACATCTAATCTGAACTTGCGTACAACGAAAGAGCCCCTTTGGATTGGACAGTTTATTGTTCTCCTTTGCTACAGCCCATTGCACAACTGTTTGCTCAAAACCAGGTTGTAAGTTCATCCTGATACAACCAACGACCACATGGTAGAGCATAACTACTGAAACATCCAGGAAGCAACAGAAACAAGTAAAAACTTGGCACTTCCAACAGAAACAAGTACTTCGAAGAAAAGAAGAATATAACCGGTGCAACTCTCCGAGAGGAAGACGATGGCGAGATTGTGCGGGGCCGGGGTTGACGAGGTGACGCGGGGAGACTTCAGCGGGCTCGGCGCGCCGCAGCAGACGGTTTGCAGCTCCTGCTCTGGAACGCCGATCCTCGCCTGGATCTACTGCAGCGGTGGAGACGGGCTCTGCTGCAGAGGAGGGGCGCACGGTGAGAGAGAGAGAGAGAGAGGGGAAGGGAGGGAGAGAGGGAGGGAGGGAGCGGGAGGCTTACCGGAGCGGAGGGGGTCGCCGGAGACGAGCAGGTAGGGGGCGGCACGGCGGGCGGTCGCGGGAGTGGCGCTCAATCTGCTGCAGAGGAGGGGCGCGCACGATGAGAGAGAGAGAGAGAGAGGGAGGGAGGGAGAGGGAGGCCACCAGAGCGGAGGGGGTCACCGGAGGGGACGGCGCGGCGGGGCGGTCGCGGGAGAGGTGGGGATGGGAGTGCGGCGGCGAGTCCCTGGAATGCGCGAGAGGAGCGAGATGTGTGTGGGTTAGAGCTGAGGGATGGGAGCTTACTAATGGCGCACCCTCGAGCGGTGTGCCATTAGAAATCTTTTTTTAGCAATGGCGCATCCCTTAGCAGTGCGCCATTAGAAAGCTTTTTTTAGATAGCAATGGCGCACTACCCGAGCGGTGCGCCATTAGTATATTTTTTTATTATTCTTTTTTGTTGCTATTTTTTAATATATTTTTTATAAAAACAGTAATTTTTTTTATAAAAACAGTAATTTTTTTTAATGAATATGAAAATATATCATCAAATGGGGGTGCTCGGCTGTGGCGGTGGAGCGGGGGAGTGTGCGGTGGGTCATCGGCGGCGGT
>LR738715.1:484317283-484337258 GCA_902687465.1 Secale cereale | reverse complement strand
TGGAGCTAGGGGGATCGAGATCGAGTGTCCTCATGAATATTCAATATTTTTTCATATTGAATATGAAAAAATATCATCAAATTTTAAAAAATATTCATGAATTCAAAAAGTGCCCATGAAATTTAAAAATATTCATGAGTTCAAAAAGTGCCAATGAAATACATTCGAGAAATGAAGGCTACAATTTAAATACAATCGATCTTAGCTAGCTAGTTATCTTTTCACAATGTTATTGTCCTTCTTTTTCGCAAATGGAGTTCTTCTGTGGAACGGATGTCCTTTAGGTAGGGTGGTCCTGCTTCTTCTTGTGGTGTATGTTGCTACTTCATCGTCGTCGTCATGTTCCATCTTCGGGTCGCCGTACTTGTCGAAGTCTTGCTCATTGGCGACTCCATCCATTCCGATGATCTTCCTTTTGCCTCTCCACACAACAACACGAATGGGCTTTGACGGGTCGGTAATGAAGAAGCATTGGTCCACTTGGGAAGCCAGTACCCATGGCTCATATTTCACGGTGACGTTTGCGCCCGCGGTCTTGGATTTGGCTTCGGGTATAACCATGGTGGTGAAATACCGGTCTTCTTTTAGGACGCTCTTGGCCCATCTGACACGGAACATCGGAGTTGTGATAACCATCGCTCTTCATGTCCTTGTCCTCGGTGTAGAATGTGTAGCCGTTGATATCATACGCCTCATAGGTCAACAGGTTGTGCTCGGCGCCCTGTGACAAGGCGGATATGAGTTGTTCTTCCGTGGAAGAATCCTCATGTAAAGGGTACGACAGAAGCTTCTGCTTGAACCAACACGTGAAACATGAGTTGTGCTCTTTGATTATATCTCCATCCGTCCTCTGTTGGCCTCGGTCATTGTATGTCTTCTCAATAAAGGTTTTGTGCTCTACCACCCAAGGATCGACCACGTCTATGTGTTGTAGCGCGACTAGGTTTGCTCTTTCAAAGTCAGCGAGTCGACCCTCGAAGTCGACATGCATTTCGTGGCGACCCTCACGATGACCCCATCCAGCGAGCCTGCTGAGGTGCCTGTTGACAGGCAGACCAACGGGGTTCTTGATGCCTAGATAATTCGTGCAGTAGGAGATGCACTCTTCGGTCAGAAAGCCCCTGGCTATGCTTCCCTCTGGACGTGACATGTTGCGAACGTATCCTTTGATGACACCATTCATCCTTTCGAACGGCATCATGCTGTGCAGGAACGTCGGCCCGAGTTGGATGATATCCTCCACGATATGGACCAGCAGATGCACCATAACGTCGAAGAATGCGGGCGGGAAGTACATCTCAAGCTCGCATAGTATCACCACGATCTCTTCCTGTAGCCTTCTGAGTTGCCTCACGCCAACCGACTTCCGAGAGATGACGTCGAAAAAGTTGCATAGGCCAAATAGCGTTTGACGGACGTGCGCGTCCATGATCCCAGGGATTGCAACTGGAAGTATCTGCGTCATCAGCACGTGACAATCTTGAGACTTCATCCCGCTGAACTTCTGCTTCACTGGGTCTAGGTATCTTCTTATCTTCCCCGCGTAACCGTAAGGAAGTTTTACTCCTATGAGGCAGGTGAAAAACTGCTCGATCTCCTCATGACTTAGAGTGAAGCACGCGGGAGGGTAGTCATTTCCGGTCTTCTTGGCCTTTTTGCCTTTGCGATGACTTTCTGTGTCCTGCTTCACCTCATCATCATCATCACTAGCGTGAAGATCCTCCCTGATGCCCATTGATTTCAAGTCTGCCCTTGCTTTCGGCCCATCTTTGGTCCTCTCTGGCATGTTGAGCAGGGTACCAAGCAGACTCTCGCACACGTTCTTCGTGATATGCATGACATCAAGGCTGTGAGGCACACGGTGGATCTTCCAGTATGGCAAGTCCCAGAAAACAGACCTCATTTTCCATACCTTCAGCGGCGGCTCTGGCGCCTTTCGCTTCTTTCCCGGCTCTGGCGCCTTTTGCTTCTTTCCCGGCAGTGGGCAATCTTTCCAATTTTTCAACAGCTCGTCTATTTCCTCGCCGCTCCTAGTACGCGGGCGTCTTCGGGGTTCGGTTTCACCCTCGAATAGATCCTTGCGTTTTCTCCACAGGTCATTGTCGCGAAGCCACCTTCGATGTCCCATGAACATGGTTTTCGAAGACCTGGGATCTCTATCTAGCTGGCGATATGTTGTGTCATCCATGCACCTGACGCATCCAGAAAATCCGTGGACCACCTGCCCCGCGAGATATCCGTAACCGAGATAGTCGTGCACCGTCGTGAGCAGTGCGGCTCTCATAGGGAAATATTCTTTCTCTGCGGCGTCCCACGTATTGGCTGGCGTTTTACACAGCATGTCTAGCTCCACTTTCAGCAGCCCCAGATACAGATTGATGTCGTTCCCTGGTTGTTTCGGCCCTTCAATTAGCATACTCATGTGAATGTACTTCCTCTTCATGCACAACCAGGGAGGAAGGTTGTACATCCACACAAACACAGGCCAGGTGCTATGTGTGCTTCTCTGGCTGCCAAACAGATTAACTCCATCGGTGCTCATGCCCAGCACGATGTTCCTTGGATCGTTCCCAAATTCTGGGTCTTCGAAGTTCAACGCTTGCCACTGGCTCGCATCCTTAGGGTGACTCAACATCTTGTCTTTTTTATTTATCTCCGGATCATTTGCGTTATCTTCTCGCTTCTTCTCCTCCCTATCCATGTGCCAACGCAGGAGCTTTGCTACCTTAGGGTCCGCGAAATACCGCTGCAGACGAGGAGTGATCGGAAAGTACCACACCACTTTTCGAGGAGCTTTCTTCCTCTTCTTGTATCGAGTGACGCCGCACACCGGACATATGGTAGACTCCGCGTGCTCGTCCCGATAAATGATGCAATTGTTCATGCACACATGGTATTTCACGTGCGGTAAATCCAGAGGACACACGATTTTCCTCGCCTCCTCGAAACTGGTCGGGCACTTGTTCCCCTTGGGAAGACGTTCGTGCCAGAATGACATGTTCTTGTCGAAGCATGCGTCAGTCATTTTGTGTTTTACCTTCATCTCCAGAGCCATGAGCGTTACTTTCAGGCGGGTATCCTCGGGCCTGCATCCTTCATACAATGGAGTAACCGCGTCTATCTCCAGTTGATCCAGCTTGGCTTTCTCTCGGGCGGCAGCTCTTGCGTTATCCGTCTGCTTGAGAAGTAGCTCTTGAATATGAGGGTCCTGCACCCAGCCCATCGATGGTCCATCGTCGTCTGCTCCGCCGGCATCTTCATCTTCATGATCATGCCCTTCGTCTGCTCCGGCATCTTCCTCATCATCATGTCCTGCATCTTCTACATGATGACTGTGTACAGCATCACCGTCGTGATCATGTCCTGGAGATTCTTCGTCTTCTCGCCCACCCGAGCCGCGGTGGTTGTCTTGCTGCCCTTCCTCATTTCTTGCCCGGCCCCCATGGACGACTTCGTAGTCATCTTCATCACCTTGCCACCGATAGCCATCCATGAGACCACGCAAGAGCAGGTGGTCCCGCACCTGCCTGGAATCCGGGTCCGCAATAAGGCTCTTCAGCTTGCATCTTCGAGACAGACATCTTATCTCCGTCTCGTTCTTTTGAAGCATATCGGCCTTCGCGGAGCTCAAAAACCTATTCACTATGCCTTCGGTCATCGTGCGGACCATGGTCGCCTGCGGGGTAGAGCAAAATGATATTTTAGAACCAAGAAAAAATTTGGCATGACTTTCCCTAAAAATAGGACCAAAAAGAATGCATAGTGCCAAAATTCTCGCCGAAACGGAAATGAATCAACATTCCGGCAAAATATTGGCAACTATCGCATTTCAAATACCGTTACCTGCAAACACAAACATATGCAACACCACAAACATACATAGATCTAGCTAGGCCATAAAAAGTGCATGTGCACGTTGTTGGAGGGAGAACAACATAAAGATAGCTTCCCCCTTACTTACCTATCAAAAAAGGTAATTTAACCACTTAATTTGGATGAATCTATGGTGGAAATGAGATGACAAGGAGGAGGCAGCCGAGAGAAGCTTGGAGGAGGAGGTCGAGAGAATGAAGTGGGGAAAGTGAGTGGGTATGTGTGGCTGTCCAAAATATCTTTTTGGTCCCAGGTTACTATTGGCGCACCACCTCCAAATGCGCCATTAGTAACCCAGGTTACTAATGGCGCACCTGCTGGTGGTGCGCCATTAGTAGTTTTGCAAAAAAACATATACTAATGGCGCACTGTGGAATAGTGCGCCATTACTAGCGCCATTACTAGTTTAAACTAGTAATGGCGCCCTATGCCACGGTGCGCCATTAGTAGTTTTGCAAAAAAAAAGAATAAAAAAACTATAGTAGTGGCGCACTGTGTGGCTGGTGCGCCATTACTAGATAGAACTAGTAATGGCGCACTGTGCCTGGATGCGCCATTAGTATGTTTGGAAAAAAATTGTTACTAGTGGCGCACCATGTGCATGGTGCGCCATTAGTGTCTTCCACACTAATGGCGCAGCTGCACATGGTGCGCCACTGCTATATAGTAGTGGCGCACCACATGTCAGGTGCGCCATTAGTATCCATTTCATCTATAGCCCTTTTCCTAGTAGTGACCTTAAAAGGACCACCATCACGTGGCATTAGCTTTTACTTGCGCAAATTAGGAAACCTATCGTTACACAAATGTAACCAGACAAGATCTCCAGATGCAAAGACAACACATTTTCTACCCTTATCTCCAGCAAGTTTATATTTAGCATCGATGCGCTCAATATTTTTCTGTGTTAACTCATGCATTTTTGAGATCAATTCAACATGTTTTTAGCATCAAAATTAACCTTCTCCGAAGATGGGAGAGGCAACAAATCAATAGGTGCACGAGGTAAGAAACCATACACAATTTCAAAAGGCCACATCTTAGTAGTAGAATGCAGCGAACAATTATAAGCAAATTCAATATGAGGCAAGCATTCTTCCCACATTTTCTTATTATTCTTCAAAACATCCCTATGCATAGTAGACAAAGTTCTATTAACTACCTCAGTTTATCCATCAGTTTGGGGGTGACATGTGGTACTGAAAAGCAGTTTAGTCCTCAACTTAGCCAATAAACATCTACAAAAGTGGCTAAAACTTTAGTCTCACGATTTGAAACAATAGTATTTGGCACATCATGCAAGTGAATAATTTCACAAAATAACAAATCAGCAAGATTAGCAACAACATCACTTTTATGACATGGTATGAAGTGTACCATTTTTGAAAATCTATCCACGACAACAAATATGCTATCCCTCCCCTTCTTTGTTCAAGGTAAACCCGAAACAAAGTCCATAGATATATCTTCCCAAGGAACACTAGGTATAGGCAAGGGCATATATAAACCATGAGGATTGAGTCGTGACTTAGATTTTTGACATGTACTGCAGCGAGCAATAAAACGCTCAACATCCCGTCTCATCTTGGGCCAAAAGAAATGTGTAGCAAGTACGTCCTCCATCTTCTTCACGCCAAAGTATCCCATTAATCCTCCTCCAAGCGCCTCCTGCAACAACAAAAGATGAACAACGCCTGCTGGAATGCATAGCTTGTTAGAATGAAACACAAATCCATCATCAACAATGAACTTGCTACATGTTCTCCCTTCTTTACAATTCTGGAATACACCTTTAAATTCAACATCATGCACATGTGGAATTAAGAACCCGGGGACGCGCCCCCTATGCAATTTAATTTAATTAATTAAGTTGTATTATGAGGCAAATGGTAAAACCAAAGTTAGGACTTGCTGGAGAATTTTTATTTAAAGCGAACTGTCAAGGGGGTCCCATTCCCCCAACCGTGTTAGGAATGCAAACTCAAGGAATAAAACGCTGGTTTATCGGTTCTTAAGGCTGCATGAGTGGAACAAAACACCGAGAAAAAGGCCAAGCCTTCCACCCATTGCCACGTATATAGGTGCATTAATTATAGTAATAAATATTGTGATATTCCAAAACATCCAAGTTCCAATATGGAGCAATTTTCATCTCCACCTGCAACTAACAACGCTATAAGAGGGGCTAAGCAAGCGGTAACATAGCCAAACAACGGTTTGATGGGATGGTGTCAAAGGTTAGAGGTTTCATGGCAACAATGAGAGGCTGACAAGAATAGATAGGCAGCGTGACATATAGCGATAGCATCGAGAAAACTAGCATAGCAATGATAGTAATGAGATGCAAGGTGATGGTCATCTTGCCTGAGATCCCGCTAGGAAGAAGAACTAGTCGATGAAGAAGAAGAAGCCATGAAGATGAACCGAGTGTAGTCGAACAAATCCTCACTATCGCAACAAAACAGGAACTAACGAGAAGAAGCAAACAACATGGTAAACACACAACACATAACAAGACATGATGCTCAACCAAGTATGATGCATGACAAGGCTACATAATGCATAACATGGCAAAAGATGAAGCACACAAGATCAACCCACTCGGCAAGTTTAAATGAGGCCGGAAACAACATATAACAATTCCGGTAAGTCCTCATATGCAAATTTTGAAATTGGTCCAGATATGAACAAACCATAAGTTAAAGTTATTAAACAGCAATTTAACATGCACCATGATGATCTATTCGAAATTCTAGTCAAGTTACATATAAAGTTCATTTAATTCGGAGCTACGGCTTAGAAGATATGAGCAAAACAAGTCAAGCATGGCATTGATGCAAAATGTATTAAAACATCAAGCGAACACTTTCAAAACATTGATGCAACAGGACATGATGTATCTACATGCAAAAGCAAGCAAGTTTCATATAGATCACACTCGAAGCGGAGCAACGGTTCAAGACATACACACGAAACAAGATATAACAACAATCTGTCCCAAAACAACAACTAAGCACTCTGCAATCATCAAAACAACATGCTACATGAACATTTCATGGCATCAAAGGGCATGGCAAGCATGTACATGTCAAGCACGACAAACATGATCACCGAGCTACTGCCAAATACCACAAGACATGCTCAAAACTTCATGGCAAGATTGCAAATAATAACAGTTTCACAGACTTAGTTAAATAAACTGAACATAGCAGCAACAACGAGAAGTAGGCATGTTTTAAAGCTTGTGCAACTCATCTCAAAGCATATCATGGCATGTGAATATAACCAACAACAAGAAGACATGTTAATGTAGCTAGTCATGGCAAGAACATGGTCATAGGATGCATATAACACTAGTTATTCACATGGCAAACTGAACTTACTGATAACAGGTTGACAGGAACATTATATAGCAAATTGAGAGCAAGAAAGAGACAAGCTACAGCAACCTATAATTGGAAACAAGGGCGTGAATGGATAGAGCATAACATGGACTTCAATACATGATCACTAGAGATTCCAAAACATGCATGGATTTGACTGTAGCATCAAGCAAACATGGCATCACAATATAACAGTTTCAGACTTAGCAGCTTTTAACAAGTCTCGGGAATCAGCAAACAACAAGTAGGCCGATTTGCAAGTTTCAAAAATGCACACAATATATAGCAGATGTGTGGACTTGGTCATATTCCGAAGAGAAAAAAACGAACGAGCGTAGTATTACTATAGTTTGCACTGGGCGGGGAATAATGGGTTGCTCACCATGGGCCTGGCCCAGTTGTTGGAGAGGTAGGCTGGTTGGGCCGCGGAAGGAGGCGGAGCGAAGCGGGGAGGCTGGGTCGGCCGACGCGGGGGCCATGCCATGGCGGCATCGGGCTCCTCCCGATCCAGCCGACTGGATCGAGGAAGGGAGCGACGACGCTGGCAAGGTTTGGCGACGGAGATGATCGGCGGGGTCGCATATGAGCTAGAGGGGCCGGATCCAGTTGTGGAGGTGCACCGGCGATGGGGAGGGTTCCGGCGGGCTGGCGGAGTCCGGCGGGGCGGAGCTCGAGCGCGGAGGACGGCGTGGAGGGGCTCGGTCGACGACGGCAGGGAGCGGCCTGGGGCGTGGCGCGACACGGGGCTGCCGGAGCCTGCTGGCAAGGAGGCGCACCGACGGCGGGGTTGGTGGGGTCCAGTGGCGGGGATGTCGAGGCGACGGAGGCTATCGGTGGCGAGCTGCACAGAGCGGAGGCGGCGGCGCGCGAGCGCGGGCCGGGGAGGGCCTCGCGTCGGCCGAGCGGTCCAACGGTGGTGGGCGGTGGCAGAGGCCATGCGGCGGCGCGGGGTTGGAGGAGAGCGGCGCGGGGCGACGTGGCGGACGCTGATTGGTTGCGGGGACGTGGCCGGCAGGGTGGACATGTCCGACCGTCAGCGGACGTGTGAGGCAGCGCGGAGGAAGGTGGAGCTAGGGTTGCCCCGCGAATTTTGGGGGAAGGGACATATTTATAGTTAGAGGGAGCTTGGAGAGTCCAAATGCGGTGCGGTTTTCGGCCACGCGATCGTGATCCAACGGCGAAGAGCATGGAGGGTGTTTAGATGGGCTAGTGGGCTGTAATGGAGGGGTGTTGGGCTGCAAACCGACGGGGGGTTTCGGTCAATGTGGTTAACCGATGGGGCATCAAACGACCTCCAAATGGAAAGAAATTTGACAGGCGGTCTACCTACACTATAACAATACCACAACCAACTTTCATCTCATTCCGAGAACATTTTTCAGCCACTTAAAAAACAAGGTTTTGAAGGTGCCGCGGGCGCGTGCAAGTGTGTTTGGGCTCAGAACGGACAACTGAACGGACGAGGGGGCTCGACAACTAAGGACGGATACAAAGTTTTTCAAAACAATGCAGATGAAATGCACATGATGACATGGCAAAGTGCAACACGCAAGAAAATGACATGGCAACGACAATGAATAAGAGGTAGACACATGGTACATCGGTCTCGGGGTGTCACAACACTCCCCTACTAACAAAAGATCTCGTCCCGAGATCTTAGTAACGAGACGGAAGTGAAAAGGAAGAAGGTAAGACCAAGGAACCTTGAGAGGTTGAACAACTCGAAAGGAAGAATGCAATGGAGATGAATGAGATTGAGAAGATCTGTTACAAAAGAGGGACGCGGAATAAAAGAGAACCAAGATGGTTGAAAGACATGAAACAAGAGCTGAAGGAACAAGAATGAATTCGAAACCACTCCTGTTAAGCGAGATAAACAAGGAATAAGAACAAGAAAATTTAGATAGCACTCCGGTTGAATATGAATGGAATGGAACAGGAACTTGAAAATATGAAATGATACTCGACGAGAGGATCAACACAATGCCTCTCGAAGAATGTAAAGAGTGGAATGAAAAGAACGAACAAGAGAAGAACAATTTCCACCACCAATGAATTCGAAAGAGGATCTTTTGGAAGAAAGGATTGAGCGGAGTTGTTGAGAAAAATCAACAACAAAAGAATAAGCTTGTTGTGGACTTGTGAACAACATCTCAATTGGATAGATGAGACGAAGGAAGAAAGCTAAACTCCACTTCAAAAGAATAGGGAGAATTATTTGCACTTCGAGACGCGAGAAGAAGAATACTTGAGCTTATCCACAAGAATCTTGAAGAACACTGGAAGAATGCATTAAATCATGAAGAACCACCATGAAGAACTCCGGTAAGAAAAGGATGATGAGATACAAATAAGGGATGAGAATAATAAGATTAAAGCCTTGTGATGATTTAGACAGGGTTCCAACGAGAAGGCCGAGAAACTATGAACTCCGGAAACAAAATATGAAAAGACTTGGGACTAGAATTTATTCATCAATAACAAATTCTGAAGGAAAGGATTAAACAACTTGATGAAAGAAGAATAAGAATTATGTTATGCTCATCCTCCATCAATTAAATTGATGAGAAGCAATGGATTTGCATACTACTTATTCGCGTTGAAAAAGATTAAAGAGGAATATAGCGCAAAACTCGAGAAAGTCTTCATGAAACACCAGTAGGATTGAAAGAATTAAGAATTGATATGATTGCCAAGAAAAATATTTATGAGCGAACCACCGTGATAACTGAAAACGAGCGATGAAAGAGGACAAGCCACCAAGAAGAATTGAAATTGAACGAAGAAAAGAGAATAAATCGCCGGAAAGAATTAGAAAACAAATAAAGAGCTTGAGGAAATAGATAGAAGAGAACGAAGAGATCGTGAACTAATAAAAATAAAAATAATACTTGGACGAACCACCGGAACAATATAGAGACGAACGAAGAGGCATCTATTAAGAATAGTTGGATGATGAAGTTGAAAACTGAGAACGAAGAAATCTTCTGAAATGCTAGACTTCGGAGGATCACAATGTACAGAATTTATGAAATACTCCGGATGATTAAAGAAAAGAATTTATGACAATGGAATAATTTGAGAGGATAACATAAAGCTAGAACCACGAATCTCCGAGAGAACGGGCAAGGATTGGAGAGAAACTCTTCTTCGGTCTTCAAATTTCGACGAGAAATAACACCCAAATTATTGAGAGACTCCGGACGGATGAAAAGAGGAAAAATTGAACCAACGTTGAAAAGAATTCGAAAACGATCTTTGGAAGGCATGTGACCGATGGAATCCATTCTTATGTCACACTTTGAAAAGAATATTAGAATAACTCTGAAAAATTAGAAGAGTCAGGTATGATCCTGGGAAAAGACCTGTGGGTTATGAGCCCACCAAAGAGAAAACACCATTGGAAAGGACTGAAAAGGAGATGATCCACCGGAACGATTGAAAGACTCGAATGAGGTGACGACCTCGGATAAATTGGAACACAAATGAATCTCCTGAGATTTCTTTGAAACTCCGGAACAATTAAATGGCGAGCTGCGAATGAGCAAGAGGAAACATCTGAGCTGAAGGAAAAGAATATGAACTACCGAAAACTTGAATTGAATCCATCGGAAAATAAAAGAGATGAATAATGTCGAACGAGAGGAGAATTCACATGTTGAAATAATTAAGGAAAGAATGAAGAAACTTTGGACGAATAGGATGGATACTCGATTAAGGACTCCGGCTCCGAGAAGAAAAAGGGTGGGCGGGTGGGAAAATGAAAGCCAACTTTGGAAAAAAAATGTTTATCTTTAGATGGAGAAACAACGCCGGTTGGAAAAACTAAGGATTGAACTAGCAAAAGATGAAGAGGATCAAATCCACTTGACGAGAAATGCACCAGATGAAAAGAGCTGACATCACAACGATCGGAAGATTAACTGCGTGATCCTAAAAAAATTTGAAGGGGAAGAGGAGTAATTCAAAACACGTACGTCAAGATTCCTCACCAGAGTGACGAAGGGGCTGAGGAGTAAAAAGAATTCCTACTCTCCGATGTAACTAGACTCCAAATAGTTTTTGTTAGACTCGACAACGGCCAAACTACGATCAATCAAGAGGGATCCTATGGTCGGTCAAGGCTCTGATACGAACTTGTCACACCCAAGATGGGTTTCTATCCCGATCACGTGCTGAACTCGTGATTGGAGCAAAACCACATTTCGGGCGCTTAGCAAGATGGATACCATTACATCGTACCATTACATAAATAGATGGGGATACATACAAGTCATACAACTGCCACATAAATACAACACATTATACACAAGACATCCGACTACAGATGAAAACATGAAAAACACAACGACATTCATCCTACTATCCCAGGCTGCCGACCAGGAACCTATCCCAAGACTGACGAAGAAGAAGAAGAAAGAACTCCAACACAAGGAAACATCGCTCTCATGTTAAGTCATCGGAAACCTGCACCTGCAACTTTTGTTGTAGTATCTGTGAGCTACGGGGACTCAACGATCCTATAACCATGGGTATCAAGACTAGCAAAGCTTAATGGGTATGGAAAGGATAAGTGGTGAGGTTGCAGCAGTGGCTAAGCATTGTATGGTAGCTAACTTACAAGTACAAGAATAAGATGAGCATCTACACAAACGGTCGCCAACTAGTAATGATCGCTAAGTGATCCTGAGCTACCTACGAGTCAAACATAACCCCACCGTGTTCTCTTCTCAAAATGAAAAGAGACGATCACGGTTACTCATGCGGTTGGTGTATTTTATTTCAGATCCTCTGTAAAATTTTCTACAACCGGACATTAACAAATTCCAATCAGCCACATAACCGCGGGCACGGATTTCGAAAGATCATAACCCTGCAGGGGTGTCCCAACTTAGCCCATCACAAGCTCTCGCAATCAGCAAAGGTAAAACCCCCTTATCTTAGGGACAACCCGATCAGACTCGGAATGCTAGTGCACAAGACATTTTGACAATGGTAAAACAAGTCTAGCAAGACCTCCCGGTGTGCTGACACCGTGACAGTAAGCGCGCGTATCTCGTCTCAGGCCACGTCCGGATGAGCACTACGTACAGCAACCGGAAGCCCAGTAACTAGGTGGCACCGCAAGTGGCTCTAGTTTGGGACCAACACCATCAACACTGCCCCCCATGTTATGTGGAATTAAGAACCCGGGGACGCGACCCCCTATGCAAATTAATTTAATTAATTAAGTTTTATTATGAGGCAAATGGTAAAACCAAAGTTGGGCCTTGCTGGAGAAGTTTTATTCAAAGCGAACTATCAAGGGGGTCCCATACCCCCAACCGTGTTAGGAACGCAAACTCACGGAACATAAACGCTAGTTTATTGGTTCTTAAGGCAGCATGAGTGGAACAAAACACCAAGCAAAAGGCCAAGCCTTCCACCCATTGCCAAGTATATAGGTGCATTAATAGTAATAAATATTGTGATATTCCAAAACATCCAAGTTCCAACATTGAGCAATCTTCATCTTCACCTGCAACTAACAACGCTATAAGAGGGGCTAAGCAAGCTGTAACATAGCCAAACAACGATTTGCTGGGATGGTGTCAAAGGTTAGATGTTTCATGGCAACAATGAGAGGCTGACAACAATAGATAGGCAGCGCGACATGTAGCGATAGCATCGAGATAACTAACATATCAATGATAGTAATGAGATCCAAGGTGATGGTCATCTTGCCTGAGATCCCGCTAGGAAGAAGAACTAGTCGATGAAGAAGAAGAAGCCATGAAGATGAACCGAGTGTAGTTGAACGAATCCTCATGATCACAACGATAGAGGAACTAACGAGAAGAAGCAAACAACATGGTAAACACACAACACATAACAAGACATGATGCTCAACCAAGTATGATGCATGACAAGGCTACACGATGCAAAACATGGCAAAAGATGAAGCACACAAGATCAACACATAAGGCAAGTTTAAATGAGGCCGGAAACAACATATAATAATTCCGGTAAGTCCTCATATGGAAATTTTGAAATTGGTCCAGATCTGAACAAACCTTAATTTAAAGTTGTTAAATAGCAAGTTAACATGCACCCTGATTATCTACTCGAAATTCTAGTCAAGTTACATATAAAGTTCATTTAATTCGGAGCTACGACTTAGAAGATATGAGCAAAACAAGTCAAGCATTGCATTGATACAAAATGCATTCAAACATCAAGCAAACACTCTCAAAACATGGATGCAACATGACATGATGCATCTACTTGCAAAAGCAAGCAAGTTTCATATAGAGCACGCTCAAAACGGAGCAACGGTTCAACACATACACACGAAACAAGATATAACAACAATCTGTCCCAAAACAGCAACTAAGCACTCTGCAATCATCAAAACAACATGCTACAGGAACATTTCATGGCATCCAAGGGCATGGCAAGCATGTACATGTCAAGCACTACGAACATGATCACTGGGCTACTGCCAAATACAACCAGAACATGCTCAAAACTTCATGGCAAGATTGCAAATAATAACAGTTTCACAGACTTTGTGAAATAAACTGAACATGGCAACAACAACGACAAGTAGGTATGTTTGCAAGCTTGTGCAACTCATCTCAAAGCATATCATGGCATGTGAATATGACCAACAACAAGAAGACATGTTTATGCAACTACGCATGGCAAGAACATGGTCATAGGATGTATAGAACACTTGTTATTCACATGGCAAAACTGAATTTACTGATAACAGGCTGACAGAAACATTATATAGCAAATTGAGAGCAAGAAATAGACAAGCTACAGCAACCTATAATTGCAAATAAGGGCATGGATGGATAGAGCATAGTATGGACTTCAATACATGATCACTAGAGATTCAAAAACATTCATGGATTTGACTGTAGCATCAAGCAAACATGGCATCACAATATAACAGTTTCAGACTTAGCAGTTTTTTAACAAGTCTCAGGAATCAACAAACAACAAGTAGGCCACTTTGCAAGCTTGTTGCACTCACCACAAGGCATGTCATTAAAAGTGGATTGCACCACAACAAAGATGACATGACATAGCTCCTAAAACATGTTGACATGATGCTCAAAAAAAAATCACACAAAAAGATATGAAAAAGACAAATCAACAAGTTGTTATGATTTTTAGCAGTTTATATCACTTAGCACCCTTGCAACAGAGATTACAACACCTAGACGAATCCTAACATGAATGAAAAGCACACAAACATGTAGAGCACGAAGAGACGAACATTTTGACATATAATAAGCTTCATTTGGATCAACATGCAAAAAGTTATCACAGGTCAAACATGCACACAATATATAGCAGATTTGGGGACTTGGTCATATTGTGAAAAAAATCGAACGAGCGTAATATTACTATAGTGTGCACTGGGCGGGGAATAGTGGGCTGCTCACCATGGGCCTGACCCAGTTGGTGGAGAGGTAGGCTGGTTGGGTCACGGAAGGGAGCGGAGCGAACCTGGGCCGCGGGGAGGCTGGGCCGGCCGAGGCGGGGCCCATGCCACGACGGCATCGTGCTCCTCCCGATCGGCCTACTAGATCGAGGAAGGGAGCGGCGGCACTGGCGAGGTTTGGCGACGGGGATGACCGGTGGGGTCGCGGACGAGCGGGAGGGGCCGGATCCAGTCATGGTGGGGCACCAGCGATGCGGAGGGCTCCGACGGGCTGGCGGAGGCCGGCGGGGCGGAGCTCGAGCGTGGAGGATGGCATGGAGGGGCTCGGTCGACGGCAGCAAGGAGCGGCCCGGGGCGCGGCATGGCACGGGGCTGGCGGAGCCTGCCGGCCAGGAGGCGCACCGACGGCGGGGATGTCGAGGCGGCGGAGGCTGCCAGCGGCGAGCTACGCGGCGCGGAGGCGACGACACGCGGGCGCGAGCTGGGGAGGGCCTTGCGCGGGCCAAGCGGGCCAGCGGCGGTGGGTGGTGGCGGAGGCCACGTGGCGGTGCGGGGTTGGAGGAGGGCGGCGGCGGGGCGACGTGGCGGACGATGATTGGTTGCGGGGACGTGGCCGACAGGCTGGATATGTCCGGCCATCGGCGGATGTGTCCGGCGGCGCAGAGGGAGGTGGAGCTAGGGTTGCACCGTGAATTTTGGGGGGAGGGACATATTTATAGGTAGAGGGAGCTAGCAGAGTCCAAATGAGGTATGGTTTTCGGCCACACGATCGTAATCCGACAGCGAAGAGCATGGAGGGTGTTTAGATGGGCTAGTGGGCTGTAATGGAGGGGTGCTGGGCTGCAAACAGAAGGGGGGTTTCGGTCAACACGGTTAATCGTTGGGGGCATCAAACAACCTCCAAATGGAACGAAATTTGATAGGCGGTCTATTATAACAAGACCGCACGTCAACTTTCATCCCATTCAGAGAACATTTTTCGGCCACTTACAAAACAAGGTTTCAGAGGTGCCGCGGGCACGTGCAAGTGTGTCTGGGCTCAGAACGGACAACGGAAAGGACGAGGGGGCTCGGTAACTAAGGACCGATGCAAGTTTTTTTTAAACAATGTAGATGAATTGCACATGATGGCATGGCAAAGTGCAACCCGCAAGCAAATGACATGGCAATGACAACGAATAAGAGGAAGACACGTGGCACATCGATCTCGGGGTGTCACAGTCTCCTCTGGATTGGTACGGTATGGTGCACGGTTGGGTAGCGATGCACCGGGAATTAAGTCAATTTGATGCTCAATCCCTTGAGTAAGTGGTAATCCCGATGGTACGTCTTGTGGAAAGACTTCAGCGAACTCCTGCAAAATGTTAGTGACAATAGAAGGCAAAGAGGAAGGCACATCCTCAAATGAAAATAATGCCTCTGTGCACGCAAAAGCATAGCAAATAGATTTACTAAATTCTAGATCAACAACATCAGATTTGGTGGCTAGTAAGCATCCACTTTTCAATTTAATTTCAGATGCAACATGAGATGATGGTTTGTTATTAGGTTTCATTTGTTGCTCAATGCCACCATCTACTCTTATTTTGCTCATGATTACTTTACTAGCTCGATGAATATCATCGTTCAAAATGGAATCAGGAGTCATAGGAAGCAAAGTATTATGTTTATCCTTATGAACAAGAGTATACTGATTGTTTCTACCATGGTGTACAATTTTTTTATATCAAATTGCCTTGGTCTACCATGTAATAAGGAACATGTTTGCATGGGTACCACATCACAATCAACGTAATCAGCATATGTAGCTATACTAAAATGCACGTGAACAGTATGTGTTACCTTAACATTTCCGCTATTGTTGAACCATTGGATGTAGTAAGGATGTGGATGTGGTCTTGTGGTGAGAGACAGCTTCTCCACCATCTCCATGCTAGCCAAATTGTTGCATCTCCCTCCATCTATGATGACGCGAACACAACGTTCTCCACAACTCCCTTTGTATGGAACAAATTGTGCCTCTAGTGTTGCTCAGCTTGTGTGACCTGCACACTCAAAACACGTTGAGCAACTAAATAGTCATACATGTCAGCGTCGTCAGCAGCCATGTAATGCGTCTCTTGTTCAGAACCAACTCCACTGTGTTCTTTACTTGTAATAAGAGCCAAAGTCTCCTCATCATAGTCATTAGCAGACTCATACCCACCATCCTCAGTAGCAATCCTCACACTAAAATTTGCATTCCCTCGTAAAATGACCTCTTCCCTTACAACGACAAGAAATAATATCACTTGTGTGCCATGTTGATGCCATGGATGAAGAGGAGCTCTGTGCAGGCCTGGTGGGTGTGCTCTTGGCAGATAGTGGTGATTGCTACCTCTTGAGCTTGCGTTGTATTACCTCGAAGAGGAAAGGGAGATGCAGCACAGTAGCGTAAGTATTTCCCTCAGTTTTTGAGAATCAAGGTATCAATCCAGTAGGAGACCACGAGCGAGTCCCTCGCACCTGCACAAACAAATAAGAACTTCGCAGCCAACTCGATAAGGGGTTGTCAATCCCTTTACGGTCACTTACGAAAGTGAGATCTGATAGAGATGATAGTTTATATTTTTGGTATTTTTAGTTTTTAAGAACAACAAATAAAAGCGATGAAAGTAAAGTAGACGTAGATGGATATGTTGAGAATAGACCCGGGGGCCATAGTTTTCTCTAGTGGCTTCTCTCATGATAGCGATATTCTACGGCGGGTAAACAAATTACCGTCGAGCAATTGATATAAAAGCAAATAATTATGAGACTATCTAGGCATGATCATTGTATATAGGCATCACGTCCGAGACAAGTAGACCGAAACAATTCTGCATCTACTACTATTACTCCACACATCGACCGATATCCAGCATGCATCTAGTGTATTGAGTTCATAGGAACAGAGTAACGCCTTAAGCAAGATGACATGATGTAGAGGGATAAACTCAAGCAATATGATATAAGCCCCATCTTTTTATCCTCGATGGCAACAATACAATACGTGCCTTGCTGCCCCTACTGTCACCGGGAAAGGACACCACAAGATTGAACCCAAAGCCAAGCACTTCTCCCATTGCAAGAACTATAGATCTAGTCGGCCAAACCAAACCAATAATTCGAAGAGACTTGCAAGGATATTATAAGAACACATAAAAAGTTCAGAGAAGAACCAAATATCTTTCATAGATAACCTTGACCATAAACTCACAATTCATCAGATCTCGACAAACACACCGCAAAAAGAGATTACATCGAATAGATCTCCTCGAAGACCGAGGAGAACTTTGTATTGAGATCCAGAAAGAGAGAAGAAGCCATCTAGATACTAGCTATGGACCCGAAGGTCTGTGGTAAACTACTCACAACTCATGGTGAGGGTGATGATGATGATGATGATGAAGGCCTCCATGATGGACCCCCCTCCGGTGGAGCTTCGGAACATGTTCCAAGATGGGATCTCCATAGGAACAGAAAGTACGGCGGTGGAATTAGGGTTTTCTCTCTGTCCATGAAGTTTCTGGGGTACGTAGACTTATATAGGAAGAAGGAGGGCACAGAGGGATGCTCGAGGGGCCCACGAGGTAGGGGCGCCCCCCACCCTCGTGGGCGCCTCGATGCTCCCCTGACGTGGTTCTCAAGTTACTCGGGCGTGATTTTCTCCAAAAATATCTCTCGCGAAGGTTTCATTCCGTTTGGACTCCGTTTGATATTCTTTTTCTGCAAAACCCTGAAATAGGCAAAAAACAGAAATCTGGACTGGGCCTTTGGGTTAGTAGGTTAGTCCCAAAAATGATATAAAAGTGAATGATAAAGCCCATTAAACATCCAAGACTTCATAAATAATAGCATGGAACAATAAAAAATTATAGATACGTTGGAGACGTATCAAGCATCCCCAAGCTTAATTCCTGCTCGTCCTCGAGTAGGTAAATGATAAAGAAAGATTTTTTCATTTGGAATGCTAACCAATATAGTTTTGCAATGTAATTCTTTTAATTGAGGCAGGAATGTTCAGATCTGAAAGATTCAAGATAAAAGTCTATGTTGACATAAGAAATAATAATACTTCAAGCATACAAACAAAGCAATCATGTCTTCTCAAAATACTATGGCTAAAGAAAGTTATCCCTACAAAATCATATAGTGTTGGCTATGCTCCCTCGTTATCACATAAAAATATTCATATCATGCACAACCCCGATTTCAGCCAAGCATTTGTTTTCATACTCTATCTTTTCAAACCTTTCAACTTCCATGCAATACATGAGCGTGAGCCATGAATATAGCACTATGGGTGGAATAGAGGTGGTTGTGGAGAAGACAAAAAGGAGGGAGATAGTCTCACATCAACTAGGCGTATCAACGGGCTATGGAGATGCCCATCAATAGATATCAATGTGAGTGAGTAGGGATTGCCACGCAACGGATGCACTAGAGCTAAATATGAATGAAAGCTCAACAAAAGAAACTAGTGGGTGTGCATCCAACTTGCTTGCTCATGAAGACCTAGGGCATTTGAGAAGGCCCATCGTTCGAATATACAAGACAAGTTCTATAATAAAAATTCCCACTAGTATATGAAAGTGACTACACATGAGACTCTCTACAATGAAGAACATGGTGCTACTTTGAAGCACAAGTGTGGAAAAAAGATACTAGCAATTGTCCCTTTTTTTTTGCGGAAGGGCTTTATAGATTTAGCCTTTCCTCCCATGGGACAAGGCTCTAATAATGATGATCATCACACTTTCATTACAACACGATATTACAACTCGATACTACAACAACAAAGTATGACTCTATATGAATGCCTCCGGCGGTGTACCGGTATGTGCAATGAAACAAGAGTGACATGTGTAAAAAAAATTATGCATGGTGGCTTTGCCACAAATACGATGTCAACTACATGATCATGCAATGGCAATATGACAATATGATGCGTGTCATATGAACGGAACGGTGGAAAGTTGCATGGAAATATATCTCGGAATGGCTATGGAAATGCCATGATAGGTAGGTATAGTGGCTGTTTTGAGGAAGGATATATAGTGGGTTTATGGTACCGGCGAAAGTTGCGCGGTACAAGAGAGGCTAGCAATGGTGGAAGGGTGAGAGTGCGTATAATCCATGGACACAACATTAGTCATAAGAACTCATATACTTATTGCAAAAATCTACGAGTCATCAAAACAAAGCAATCAACGCATGCTCCTAGGGGGGAGGTTGGTAGGAGTTAACCATCGCCCCCCCCCCC
>LR738715.1:484263094-484317165 GCA_902687465.1 Secale cereale | reverse complement strand
CCCCCCCCCCCCCGAGCTCCACACAAAGGTTGGCACTTTACAAATACCTCATGCTCTAACTTTGTCACATAGCGGTTCACCATATGTGCATGATACAGGAATCACTAACCTTAACACAAGTATTTCTCAATTTCATAATAACTCCACTAGCATGACTCTAATATCACTATCCTCATATCTCAAAACAATTATCAAGCATCCAACATCTCATTCTATTCAATGCACTTGGTGTGATTTTTTTACTACATTGACATTGGATGTTTATCATGTGAAGACTAGTTTCTTTAGCCAAAACACATTACCATGCTGTTTTAATAGACTCTTAAAAAGGATATAAGTGAATCATGAGAGTTCAACAATTTCTACAAAATATTACCACCACCGTGCTCTAAAAGATATAAGTGAAGCACATAGAGCGTTCTCATAATTTCTAGGCCATATTTAACTCTTTCAAATAGGTGTGTCCAGCAAAGATGATTGTGGCAAACTAACAAGCAAATACTCAAATTATACAAGACGCTCCAAGCAAAACACATATCATGTTGCGAATAAAAAATATAGCTCCAAGTATAGTTACCGATGGATGAAGACGAAAGAGGGGATGCCTTCCCGGGGCATCCCCAAGCTTAGCCTTTTGATTATCTTGAATTACTTGGGGTGCCATGGGAATCCCCAAGATTATGCCTTTGCTACTCCTTGTTCCATTGTCCATCAAAGCAATACTCAAAACTTGAAAACTTCACAACACAAAACTTAGACAAAAATTCTCGTGAGCTCCGTTAGTATAAGAAAGCAAACCACTACTCAAAGGTGCAGCAATGAATTCATTCTTTGTTTATATTGGTGCTAAACCTACTGTATTCCAACTCCTCTATGGTTCATATCCTCCAATATTACTCATGGATGCATCGGAATAAGCAAACAACACACGAAAAACAGAATCTGTCAAAAACAGAACAGTCTGTAGTAATCTGCAGGTTTCGCCTACTTCTGGAACTCCAAAAAATTCAAACTAAATTGGTAAATTTGAATAATTTGTCTACCAATCATCTGCAAAAAGAATCAACTAAAAAGCACGCTCCAGTAAAATCTTAAGACCACTTTAGCCAGCGCTAACGATTCTGTTTTCACAGCAAGATCACATAAACTTCACACAAGTCTTCCCAAAGGTTCTACTTGGCACAAACACTAAACAAAACATGAAACCACATCTAATAAGAGGCTAGATGCAATATTTATTCCCTAAAAGCAGAAAAAACAAAAATATAAAATTGGGTTGCCTCCCAAGAAGCGCTATCGTTTTGCGCCCCTAGCTAGGCATGATATTTCAATGATGCTCACATGAAAGACAAGGATTGAAGCACAAAGAGAGCATCATAAGACATGTGACAAACACATCTAAGTCTAACATACTTCCTATGCATAGGCATCTTATAGGAAAACAAATTATCAAAACAAGCAAGATCTAGCATATGCAAGGAAGGAGAAAGAAACAAGATCAATCTCAACATAACGAGAGGTAATTTAGTAACATGAAGATTTCTACGACCATATTTTCCTCTATCATAATAATTGCATGTAGGGTCATAAGAAAATTCAACAATATAGCTATCACAAAACATATTTTCAACACGATCCACATGCATACGAAGTTGACACTCTTCCGAAATAGTGGGATCAACATTAACTAAAGTCATGACCTTTCCAAACCCACTTTTATCAAAAATTTCATAAGATTGAACATTCTCCAAATGTGTGGGATCTAAAGTTGACACTCTTCCAAACCCACTTTCAATATTATTTCAAACATTATTATCAATCTCATATTCATCATGGGGCTTAAATAAATTTTCAAGATCATAAGAAGAATCACCCCAATCATGATCATAACAACAAGTGGTGGACATAACAATACTAGCATCCCCAAGCTTAGGGTTTTGCATATTATTAGCACAATTGACATCAATAAATTTATAGTAACATCATTGCAATCATGGTTTTTATTTAAGGAGCTAACATGAATCACTTTTTCTTTTAACAATTCCTCACAATTTTCATATTCATAAATTTCAAGCAAAATCCCATACTTTATCAAGTGCACGCAGCTCACTAGCAATAGGTTCAACATAATTGGATCTTTTAAAGAGATTAGCAAGTGTATGTGGATTCATACTTTATCAAGCGAAGATGCAAGCTAAATGAGGGCACATAGCAACACAAGCAAACAAGAGGCACGCGAACGACAAACACATGGCAGAAGAAGGGCAAATAAAACGACAAGGGCGAAGTGGGGGAGAGGAAAACGAGAGGCAAAAAAATGTAATGCAACGGATAAGGGTTTGTGATAGGTACTTGGTATATGACTTTTGCGTAAGCCTCCCCGGCAACGGAGCCAGAAATTCTTCTTGCTACCTCTTGAGCTTGCGTTGTATTCCCTTGAAGAGGAAAGGGAGATGCAGCACAGTAGCGTAAGTATTTCCCTTAGTTTTTGAGAACCAAGGTATCAATCCAGTAGGAGACCACGCGCGAGTCCCTCGCACATGCACAAACAAATAAGAACTTCGCAACCAACGCGATAAGGGGTTGTCAATACTTTACGGTCACTTACGAAAGTGAGATCTGATAGAGATGATAGTTTATATTTTTGTTATTTTTAGTTTTTAAGAACAGTAAATAAAAGCGTAGATTATATGTAGATTGATATGTTGAGAATAGACCCGGGGGGCCATAGTGTTCTCTAGTGGCTTCTCTCATGATAGCGATATTCTATGGCGGGTAAACAAATTACTATCGAGCAATTGATAGAAAAGCGAATAATTATGAGACTATCTAGGCATGATCATTGTATATAGGCATCACGTCCGAGACAAGTAGACCGAAATGATTCTGCATCTACTACTATTACTCCACACATCGACCGTTATCCAGCATGCATCTAGTGTATTGAGTTCATAAGAACAGAGTAACGCCTTAAGCAAGATGACATGATGTAGAGGGATAAACTCAAGCAATATGATATAAACCCCATCTTTTTATCCTCGATGGCAACAATACAATACGAGCCTTGTTGCCCCAACTATCAATGGCAAAGGAGACCGCAAGATTGAACCCAAAGCCAAGCACTTCTCCCATTGCAAGAACTATAGATCTAGTAGGCCAAACCAAACCAATAATTCGAAGAGACTTGCAAGGATATTATGAGCACACATAAAAAGTTCAGAGAAGAACCAAATATCTTTCATAGATAACCTTGATCATAAACTCACAATTCATCGAATCTCGACAAACACACCGCAAAAAGAGATTACATCGAATAGATCTCCTCAAAGACCGAGGAGAACTTTGTATTGACACTACTAGGAAAAGGGCTATAGATGACATCGACACTAATGATGCACCATGTATGTGGTGCGCCACTGCTATATAGCAGTGGCGCACCAGATATAGGTGCGCCATTACTATCATATTACTAATGGCGCACCTAGTGTGCGGTGCGCCATTACTAGTTATGAAAAAAATGAAAAAAATGTTAGTAGTGGCACACTAGGGTATAGTGCGCCATTACTAGTTTAACTAGTAATGGCCATTACTAGTTTAACTAGTAATGGCGCACCGCACCCCAGGTGCGCCATTACAAACATTTTTTTTGTTTTTTTTCAAAACTAGTAATGGCGCACCGCACACCAGCTGCGCCATTACTATGCCAAACTTAGTAATGGCGCACCTACACAAAGTGCGCCATTACTAACTTTGACTGAGGTTTCACCAAATCCACCCCCCCCCCCCGTGGAAAATGATGGAAATTTCAAAAAATAAAAGAAAATAAGTTTCCCATGTGATATGTGGTCTAGTTATTGGGAAAATTTACAAATATGAATTTTGACTTTATTTGCAAAATCTCTCTGGAATTTAGTAAAACGGGCATAACTTTTGCATACGAACTCGGATTAAAAAGTTTTTTATATGAAAAATCATCTACTCGAGAAGTTACATCTGAATTCAACGGGGGGGAACCCCGTTGAACATTTTCAAAATCTCAAAAAACCTAACAGAACGAAAGTTGTGGGGCTTTTAAGATCTAAAGGGGGAAATATGAAAATAAAATTCAAACTTACTAGTGGCGCACCATTTGCTAGGTGCACCACTAGTAACAGAATTTTTTTGGAATTTGTTTTCAAAATATGATACGTAATATGACCGGGAAGTTTGAAATATTTTTCAAAATTTCATCACACTCATGAACATGACCGGGAGGTTTAATAGGATTGATATGATAGATATATCAACAAGTGCCTGTGAGGAGAGCTGGTGCTCGGGTTGGATAGAACTGCGAAGTTAAGCGTGCTCGGGCTAGAGTAGTGTGAGGATGGGTGACCTTCCGGGAAGTTTGACCACGGAATCCGATTTGACTTGAGATTAAGCATATTGACCCGAGATTAAGCCATAGTGACCTGAGATTAAGAAGAAAAGGAAAAAAATCTAAACTTTTTTAAAAAAAATTCAAAAATTTTTTCTCATTTTTTTTTGACTTTTTAAGTAATGGCACACTTCTAGTAATGGCGCATCTCTAGGCATAGTAATGGCGCACCAGGTGGTGCGCCATCAGTATTAATAACTAATGGCGTGGTAGTAGTGGCGCACCTGTAATGCGCCATTAATGGCCAAAACAGGTGCGCCACTAACATGCCTTTTGCTAGTAGTGTGAGATCCAGAGAGAGAGAAGAAGCCATCTAGATACTAGCTATGGACCCGAAGGTCTGTGGTAAACTACTCACAACTCATGGTTGTTGGGGAACGTCGCATGGGAAACAAAAATTTTCCTACGTTCACCAAGATCAATCTAGGAGATGCATCTACGAGAGGAGAGTTGGATCCACATACCCTTGTAGATCGCTAAGCGGAAGCGTTCAAGAACGCGGTTGATGTAGTCGTACTCGCCGCGATTCAGATCGCCGAAGATCCTAGCACCGAACGGACGGTGCCTCCGCGTTCTTCACACGTGCAGCCCGGTGACGTCTCCCACGCCTTGATCCAGCAAGGAGAGAGGGAGAGGTTGGGGAAGACTCCATCCAACAGCAGCACGACGGCGTGGTGGTGGTGGAGGAGCGCGGGACTCCAGCAGGGCTTCGCCAAGCGCTGCAAGAGACGAGGAGGGAGAGGGGTAGGGCTGCGCCAAGAGGGAGACGTTCTCGTGTGTCTAGCAGCCCCAAAACCTCACATATATATAGGGGGAAGGGAGGGCTGCGCCCCCTTTAGGGTTTCCCACCCCTAGGGGTGCGGCCAGCCCTAGATCCCATCTAGGGGGGCGGCCAAGGGGGAGAGAGGGGGAGGCGCACCACTATTGGGCCCTAGGGCCCAACTGCCCTAGGGTTTGCCCCCCTCCCCTCTTGGAGGCGCCCTGGGACTTGGTGGGGGGGCGCACCAGCCCCCTTGGGGCTGGTCCCCTCCCACACTTAGCCCACGCAGCCTTCTGGGGCTGGTGGCCCCACCTGGTGGACCCCCGGGACCCTCCCGGTGGTCCCGGTACATTACCGATATCGCCCGAAACTTTTCCGGTGACCAAAACAGGACTTCCCATATATGAATCTTTACCTCCGGACCATTCCGGAACTCCTCGTGACGTCCGGGACTCCGAACAACATTCGGTAACCGCGTACATACTTTCCCTATAACCCTAGCGTCATCGAACCTTAAGTGTGTAGACCCTACGGGCTCGGGAACCATGTAGACATGACCGAGACAACTCTCCGGCCAATAACCAACAGCGGGATCTGGATACCCATGTTGGCTCCCACATGTTCCACGATGATCTCATCGGATGAACCACGATGTCAAGGATTCAATCAATCCCGTATACGATTCCCTTTGTCTATCGGTATAGCACTTGCCCGAGATTCGATCGTCGGTATACCGATACCTTGCTCAATCTCGTTACCGGCAAGTCTCTTTACTCGTTTCGTAACACATCATCCCGTGATCAACTCCTTGATCACATATTGTGCACATTATGATGATGTCCTACCAAGTGGGCCCAGAGATACCTCTCCGTCATACGGAGTGACAAATCCCAGTCTCGATTCGTGCCAACCCACCAGACACTTTCGGAGATACCTGTAGTGCACCTTTATAGCCACCCAGTTACGTTGTGACGTTTGGTACACCCAAAGTATTCCTACGGTATCCGGGAGTTGCACAATCTCATGGTCTAAGGAAAAGATACTTGACATATAGAAAAGCTTTAGCATACGAACTACACGATCTGTGCTAGGCTTAGGATTGGGTCTTGTCCATCACATCATTCTCCTAATGATGTGATCCCGTTATCAACGACATCCAATGTCCATGGTCAGGAAACCGTAACCATCTATTGATCAACGAGCTAGTCATCTAGAGGCTTACTAGGGACATGATGTTTGTCTATGTATCCACACATGTATCTGAGTTTCCTATCAATACAATTCTAGCATGGATAATAAACGATTATCGTGAACAAGGAAATATAATAATAACCAATTTATTATTGCCTCTAGGGCATATTTCCAACAGTCTCCCACTTGCACTAGAGTCAATAATCTAGTTCACATCGCCATGTGATTAACACTCACAGGTCACATCGCCATGTGACTAACATCCAAAGAGTTCACTAGAGTCAGTAATCTAGTTCACATCAATATGTGATTAATACTCAATGAGTTCTGGGTTTGATCATGTTATGCTTGTGAGAGAGGTTGTAGTCAACGGGTCTGCAACATTCAGATCCCTATGTTCTTCGCAAAAACTTTATGTCATATCGTAGATGCTGCTATCACGTTCCACTTGGAGCTATTCCAAACTGTTGCTCCATTATACGTATCCGGTATCTCCACTTAGAGTTATCCGGATAGGTGTTAAGCTTGCATCGACGTAACTCTTTACGTCGAACTCTTTATCACCTCCATAACCGAGAAACATTTCCTTACTCCTCTAAGGAAAATTTTGACCACTATCTAGTAATCCACTCCTGGATCACCTTTGTACCCTCTTGCCAGACATATGGCAAGGCACACATCAGGTGCGGTACTTAGCATGGCATACCGTACAGAGCCTATGACAAAAGCATAGGGGACGACCTTCGTCCTTCCTCTTCCTTCTGCCGTGGTCAAGTTTTGAGTCTTACTCAACTTCACACCTTACAACTCAGGTAAGAACTCCTTCTTTGACTGATCTGTTTTGAACTCCTTCAAAATTATGTCAAAGGTGTGTGTTCTTTTGAAAGTATCATCAGGCGTCTTGATCTATCTGTATAGATCTTGATGCCCAATATGTAAGCAGCTTTATCCAGGTCTTCCTTTGAAAAACTCATTTCAAACAACCCTTTATGCTTTCTAGAAATTCTACATCATTTCGGATCAACAATATGTCATTCACATATACTTATCAGAAATGTTGTAGTGCTCCCACTCACTTTATTGCAAATACAAGTTTCCAACAAACTTTGTATACCCAAAAACTTTGATCACTCCATCAAAGTGTATATTCCGACTCCGAGATGCTTGCTCTAGTCCATGGAAGGATCGCTGGAGCTAGCATATCCTTTTAGCATCCTTAGGATCGACAAAACCTTTCTGATTGTATCACATACAACCTTTCCTTACGAAAACTGGTAAGGAAACTTGTTTTGTCATCCATCTGTCAGATTTCATAAATGCAGCTAATGCTAACATGATTCCGACGGACTTAAGCATCGCTACGGGTGAGAAAATCTCATCGTAGTCAACTCCTTGAACTTGTGGAAAACTCTTCGCCACAAGTCGAGCTTCATAGACGGTGACATTACCGTCCACGTCCGTCTTAGTCTTAAAGATCCATTTGTCTCAATGGCTTGCCGATCACAGGGCAAGTCCACCAAAGTCCATACTTTGTTTCGATACATGGATCCTATCTCGGATTTATCGGCTTCTAACCATTTGTCGGAATATGGGCCCACCATCGCTTCTCCATAGTTCGTAGGTTCATCGTTGTCCAACAACATGACCTCTAAGACAGGATCACCGTACCACTCAGGAGTAGTACATATCCTTGTCGACCTACGAGGTTCGATAGCAACTTGATCTGGAGCTTCATGATCACTATCATTAGTTTCCTCTTCAACGTCGCAGGTTCCACAGAAACATCTTTCTGTGTTGCACTACTCTCCGGTTGAAGTGAGGGTTCGACGACCTCATCAAGTTCTATCTTCCGCCCACTCAATTCTTTCGAGAGAAACTCCTTCTCGAGAAAGGACCCGTTCTTAGGGACAAACATTTTTGCCCTTGGATCTGAGATAGGAGGTATACCCAACTGTTACCTTTGGGTATCATATGAAGATGTATTTGTCCGCTTTGGGTTCGAGCTTTTCCCGGCTGAAGCCATAAGCATCACAGCCCCAAACATCAAGAAAACGACAACTTTGGTTTCTTGCCAAACCATAGTTCATACGGCGTCGTCTCAACGGACTTTGATGGTGCCCTATCTAAAGTGAATGCAGCTGTCTCTAATGCATAACCTCAAAATAATAGCGGTAGATCGGTAAGATACACCATAGATCGCACCATATCTCATAAGGTTTGATTACGATGTCCGGACACACCATTACGCTGTGGTGTTCCAGGGGACTTTAACTGCCAAACAATTCCACAATGTCTTAAGTGATTGCCAAACTCATAATTCAGATAATATCCCCTTGATCAGATCGTAGGAACATGATCTTCTTGTTATGATGATTCTTAATCTTCACTCTGAAATTATTTGAACCTTTCAAACGTTTCAGACTTTTGCTTCATTAAGTAAATATACCATATCTACTCAAATCGTCATTGAAGATGAGAAAATAACGATATCCACCACTCGCCTTAATTCTCATTGGATCACATACATCAGCATGTATGATTTCCAACAAGTCACTTGCCCGTTTCATTGTACCTGAAAACGGGATCTCAGTCTTCCTGCCCAAGAGGCATGGCTCGCATGTGTCAAGCGATTCAAAATCAAGTGACTCCAAACATCCATCAGCATGGAGTTTCTTCATGCATTTTATGCCAAAATGACCTAAGCGGCAGTGCCACAAGAAAGTGGTACTATCATTATTAACTCTACATCTTTTGGCATTAATATTATCATCATGTGTTTTACTATGATCGAGATTCAACGAACCATTGGGTGCATGACCATAAATGTATTATTCATGTAAACAGAATAACCATTATTCTCTAACTTAAATGAATAACCGTATTGCGATGAACATGATCTAATCATTTTCACGCTCAACGTAGACACCTGATAACATTTATCTAGGTTCAACACTAATCTCGAAAATAGAGGAAGTGTGCGATGGTGATCTTATCAACCTTGGAAACACTTCCAACACACATCGTCACCTCGCCCTTAGCTAGTCTCCGTTCAGTGCGTAGCTTTTGCTTCAAGTCACTAATAATAGCAACTGAACCGGTATCCAATACCCAGGTGCTACAAGGAGCACTACTAAGGTACACATCAATAACACGTATATCAAATATACTTTGTTGAAGTTGCCATCTATCATATCTACCATGTATTTGGGGTGGTTCCGCTACCATGTGACCGTTCCCCTTACAATAGAAGCACTTAGTCTCGAGGTTTGGGTTCAACCATGGGTTCCTTCATCAGAGCGACAACAGGTTTGCCATTCATGAAGTTTCCCTTCTAGCCCTTACCCTTTTGAAACCAGTGGTCTTGTTAAACCATCAACACTTGATGCTCCTTCTTGATCTCTACTTTTGCGGTACTAAGAACCGCTGACAGCACCGGGATCATCTCCATCCTTTGCATGTCATAGTTCATCACGAAGTTCTAGTAGCTTGGTGATAGTGTCTAGAGAATTCTGTCAACCACTATCTCACCTGGAAGATTAACTCCCACTTGGTTCAAGTGGTTTTAGCACCCAGACATTCTGAGTACGTGCTCACTAGTTGAGCTATTCTCCTCCATCTTTTTGGCAAAGGAACTTGTCAGAGGTCTCATACCTCTCAACACGGGCATGAGCCTGAAATCCCAATTTCAGCTCTTAGAACATCTCATATGTTCCATGGCGTTCAAACGTCATTGGAATCCCGATTCTAAGCCGTAAAGTATGGTGCACTAAACTATCAAGTAGTCATCAGGACGTGTCTCTCAGGTGTTCACAACATCCACAGACAACGTTGTAGGGGTTTGCACATTGAGCGGTGCATCAAAGACGTAAGCTTTCTGTGCAGCAGTGAGGACACTCCTCGGACTACGGACCCAGTCCGCATCCTTGCTTACAATATCTTTCAACTTAGTCTTTCTCTAGGATCGTATTTAAACAGGGAGCTACAACGCAAGCTATTGATCTACAACATAATTTGCAAAGGCAACTTAGACTATTGTTCATGATAAGTGAGTTTAACTAATCAAATTACTTATAACTCCCACTCAAATTGACATCCCTCTGGTCATCCGAGCGTGACATGATCCAAATCCACCAACCCAAGTCCGATCATCACGTGAGATGAGGTGGTGTCAATGGTGAACATCTTCATGTTGATCATATCTACTATATGACTCATGCTCGACCTTTCGGTCTTCCGTGTTCCGAGGCCATGTCTGTACATGCTAGGCTCATCAAGTCTAACCCGAGTGTTCTGCATGTGCAAAACTGGCTTGCACCCGTTGTATGCGAACGTAGAGTCTATCACACCCGATCATCACGTGGTGCTTCGAAACGACGAACCTTCGCAACGGCGCACACTCGGGGGGAACACAATTTCATCTTGAAATTTTAGTGAGGGATCATCTTATAATGCTACCGCCGTCCTAAGCAAAATAAGATGCATAAAAGGATTAACATCACATGCAAATCATAAGTGACATGATATGGCCATCAACTCGTGCTTTTGATCTCCATCTCCAAAGCACCGGCATGATCTCCATCGTCACCGGCGTAACACCATGATCCCCATCATCATGATCTCCATCATCGTGTCGCCATCGGGGTTGTCGCGCGCCCACCATGCTCTTACTACTATTGCTACCGTTTAGCGATAAAGTAAAGCATTACATAGCGCTTAATGATTGACACGCAGGTCATACAAAAATTAAAAACAACCCTATGGCTCCTGCCGGTTGCCGTATACATCGACATGCAAGTCGATATTAACTATTACAACATGATCATCTCATACATCGAATATATCTCATCATGTCATTGGCCATATCATATCACATACATACCCTGCAAAAACAAGTTAGACGTCCTCTAATTTGTTGTTGCATGTTTTACGTGGCTGCTATGGGTATCTAGCAAGAACGCTTCTTACCTACGCAAAGCCACAACGGTGATATTTAAGTTGCTATTTAACCTTCTACAAGGACCGCCTTTGTCTATTCCGATTCAACTAAGATAGGAGAGACAGACACCCGCCAGCCATCTTATGCAACAAAAGTCGCATGTCTGTCGATGGAACCGGTCTCATGTACGTGGACATGTAAAGTTGGTCCGGGCCGCTTCATCCCATAATACCGCTGAATCAAGAAAGACCAAGGAGGGAAGCAATCAAAACATCAACGCCCACAAACCCCTTTGTGTTCTACTCGTGAAAGCATCTACGCAAGAACCTAGCTCATGATGCCACTGTTGGGGAACGTCGCATGGGAAACAAAAATTTTCCTACGTTCACCAAGATCAATCTAGGAGATGCATCTACGAGAGGAGAGTTGGATCCACATACCCTTGTAGATCGCTAAGCGGAAGCGTTCAAGAACGCGGTTGATGTAGTCGTACTCGCCGCGATTCAGATCGCCGAAGATCCTAGCACCGAACGGACGGTGCCTCCGCGTTCTTCACACGTGCAGCCCGGTGACGTCTCCCACGCCTTGATCCAGCAAGGAGAGAGGGAGAGGTTGGGGAAGACTCCATCCAACAGCAGCACGACGGCGTGGTGGTGGTGGAGGAGCGCGGGACTCCAGCAGGGCTTCGCCAAGCGCTGCAAGAGACGAGGAGGGAGAGGGGTAGGGCTGCGCCAAGAGGGAGACGTTCTCGTGTGTCTAGCAGCCCCAAAACCTCACATATATATAGGGGGAAGGGAGGGCTGCGCCCCCTTTAGGGTTTCCCACCCCTAGGGGTGCGGCCAGCCCTAGAAAACCCATCTAGGGTGCGGCCAAGGGGGGAGGGGAGAGAGAGGGGGCGCCCTAGGGTGGGCCTTAAGGCCCATCTGGACCTAGGGTTTGCCCCCCTCCCCTCTCCATGCGCCTAGGGACTTGGTGGGGGGGCGCACCAGCCCCCTTGGGGCTGGTTCCCTCCCACACTTAGCCCACGCAGCCTTCAGGGGCTGGTGGCCCCACCTGGTGGACCCCCGGGACCCTCCCGGTGGTCCCGGTACATTACCGATATCGCCCGAAACTTTTCCGGTGACCTAAACAGGACTTCCCATATATGAATCTTTACCTCCGGACCATTCCGGAACTCCTCGTGACGTCCGGGATCTCATCCGGGACTCCGAACAACATTCGGTAACCGCGTACATACTTTCCCTATAACCCTAGCGTCATCGAACCTTAAGTGTGTAGACCCTACGGGCTCGGGAACCATGTAGACATGACCGAGACAACTCTCCGGCCAATAACCAACAGCGGGATCTGGATACCCATGTTGGCTCCCACATGTTCCACGATGATATCATCGGATGAACCACGATGTCAAGGATTCAATCAATCCCGTATACGATTCCCTTTGTCTATCGGTATAGCACTTGCCCGAGATTCGATCGTCGGTATATCGATACCTTGCTCAATCTCGTTACCGGCAAGTCTCTTTACTCGTTTCGTAACACATCATCCCGTGATCAACTCCTTGATCACATATTGTGCACATTATGATGATGTCCTACCGAGTGGGCCCAGAGATACCTCTCCGTCATACGGAGTGACAAATCCCAGTCTCGATTCGTGCCAACCCAACAGACACTTTCGGAGATACCTGTAGTGCACCTTTATAGCCACCCAGTTACGTTGTGACGTTTGGTACACCCAAAGTATTCCTACGGTATCCGGGAGTTGCACAATCTCATGGTCTAAGGAAAAGATACTTGACATATAGAAAAGCTTTAGCATACGAACTACACGATCTGTGCTAGGCTTAGGATTGGGTCTTGTCCATCACATCATTCTCCTAATGATGTGATCCCGTTATCAACGACATCCAATGTCCATGGTCAGGAAACCGTAACCATCTATTGATCAACGAGCTAGTCATCTAGAGGCTTACTAGGGACATGATGTTTGTCTATGTATCCACACATGTATCTGAGTTTCCTATCAATACAATTCTAGCATGGATAATAAACGATTATCGTGAACAAGGAAATATAATAATAACCAATTTATTATTGCCTCTAGGGCATATTTCCAACAATGGTGAGGGAGATGATGATGATGATGATGATGAAGGGCTCCGTGATGGATCCCCCTCCGGTGGAGCTCCGGAATAGGCTCCAAAATGGGATCTCCACGGGAACAAAAGGTACGGCGGTGGAAGAAGGAGGGCACCGGGGGACGCCCGAGGGGCCCACGAGGTAGGGGGCGCGCCCTGGGAAGGGGGCGCGCCCCTCACCCTCGTGGGCGCCTCGATGCTCCCCTGACGTGGTTCTCAAGTTCCTCGGGAGTGATTTTGTCCAAAAATGTCTCTCGCGAAAGTTTCATTCCATTTGGACTCCGTTTGATATTCTTTTTTTTGCAAAACCCTGAAATAGGCAAAAAACAGCAATCTGGACTGGGCCTCTGGGTTAGTAGGTTAGTCCCAAAAATGATATAAAAGTGAATGATAAAGCCCATTAAACATCCAAGACTTCATAAATAATAGCATGAAACAATCAAAAATTATAGATACGTTGGAGACGTATCAGTGATTGTGCTTGCTTTCTTGTATCACGGCTGGAGGTGGCAACTAACAGAGGTGCCGGTCTAGCAGAATGTGTGGAATTAGAAGATGCACACGGTGTCCATGATGAAGGTCGACCTACAAAAAAGTTAGTCCGTGCCAAAGCATGTCGATCTTGCAGTTCACGTTTAGCTTTGCAAGCAAGATGGAATAGACGAGTGATACTGTTATACTCCTTATACTCTAAAATGATTTGAATATCTCTATTTAATCCACCCATAAAACATGCAATCATAGCTTCATTATCCTCAACAACCACATCTAATCATGCCAGTTTGTAATTCTTGATAATATTCCTCTACATAATTTTTCCCTTGTCTTAAACGCTGCAATTTTTGTAGTAATTCACGTTGATAATATGGTGGAACCCAACGAGTACGCATAACAGTTTTCAAAGCAGCCCAAGTAGTTGGAATATTATTCGGATATAATCTACCATGTTCAGACCACCACACAAGCAAAACTAGTGAATGCACAAAGAGCAGCAGCAACACGTCTCTCCTCGAGATATTCTAAACATGTAAAACGTTATTCGGTTTCTAACTCCCAAGTAAGATATATATCAGGAACATATCTACTCTCAAATGGTGGAATATTCTATTTTAGTTTAGGGAGATGGAAAGGATCTCGTACCTGAGGTGGTGGTGTAGCCCTACCATTGCGATTATATGCATGTGGACGGCATGGTGGTGGTGGTTGCACATAGTTCTGATTTAGATCAAGCTCATTATCATAATCGTCTGCAAATCGTCATTGTAGCGACCCGACCCGAATGGATCATGTCTCTGTGCTTAAGTGTCATCCCTAGATCGGTAAGCTGACACACACAGTACTCGAGGATTTATAACAGAGGTAAATCACATGTATAAAGTAACGTAAGTACTATTACCTCAATCAAACATAACGGAAGCAACAAAGGTTGTGGATTCCCGTCAAGACCAACGACAAAGTTGAGTGTAGATAGCGCAACCCTAACATAACACTTACTCATCGAATAAATTCCTGCAACATGAGATGCTACAGCCATGTAGGTCAGTACATTGAATGTACTAGCAAATTCACACTGTAGAAGTAATGATGAACAATGCCTACAACTACATGCATATTTGGCTGGTGGAGGCTGTAAGGTTGTTTTTGCATAAAGCTAATTTTTCCCTACCACAAAGGAATGCATTTATTTAACTACTTTGTTAAATTTAAATCATGAACAATTGAGAATGGTACCCCCATCTCAATCCCAAACAAAAGTCATTAATAACCCAACAAATTAATTAAATAGAGTGTTGACATCAACAAATAATCCACTTATGGATACTCAAAGATGTCCATAACCGGGGACACGTCTACTCATGAATAGTTTGTACACTCTGCAAAGGTTTGTGCACTTTTCCCCACAAGACTCGATCGCCTTCGTTTAATTTCTCCCACTTCATGGTGTTTGAGAACCGGATGACCGAGACACAGTATTTCAGGAGCATTTACTCTTTACCCTGGGTAGACCCGTACACCTACATCCGCTACATCTGCTAGTCTACCATTGAAATAGCTCACACAACATACTCAACTATGCTAGAGCCCATACTGGCTTCTGGCTGCACATGGAAGTTTCTAGGCATGAAAATATTATTTGATCCCTTTGAGCCTGGGTGGCATTCCAATAGGATAATCACACGGTACCCCTGGGATTTCCTAGGACAACATTGGTAACCCCAGGTGCCCTGGCAAACCACTAGTAACCCCAGGGTGCCACAACCAATCCACCCAGATGTGTATTAAATTACCACCTTAAAGTTTCCCTAAAAAATTACTCACATCTTTCATCAAACTCTCATACCAATCCACATCTACAAGCATGGCAAAGCAATAAGTCATAAAGCGTATACCCCCTTGGTTGATCTCAAGTCATTGGGTTCTTACCTCATGAACTACAAGCATCATATTATGTAGCCAGTCCTACTCATGCAAGTATTTGAGAATATAACTAATGCAATGAAAACTGGGTATTGGAAAGTATGATCAAAGTGTGAAATTGCCTTGTTGACAATGTAGATTCTTCGCACTCAAAACTCGTGATAGATCTACTCATCACACTCTGTTCAATCTATCATAAGCAAACAATAGTAACCACACATAAGCAATCACTTAGCAGATCAGAAAGAACGAATAAAACACTTCAGAAAGCTTCGAATACGAACGAATGACTCTTGGAACATAATTTTTTTCCAACAGTACCAAAATTAGGTGAATTTGGCCTTATCAGAAAGTTTAGGTCAAGAGCTTCGATTTGCAAAAAGAATCAACTAAATCGGAGTTATAAAACTCAAGTTATGACAAAAAGAAGGTTGAAACAAATCTAGTTGAATTCAAATTTAAAACTTTCAAAAACATGTTTAAGTTGTTTTACTAGAAAGAGGGGATCGTAACGAAGACGTGGGCGTTGATTTCGTTGGATTTGGACCAACGAGCAAAAAGTTGTGGCCGTTTGCAGTTCAGGGACTAAACTGCAAACTTTTATTAACAGATAAGTCCCTAGTCGAAATTAAAAAGAAAAAGAAGAAATACTATCGAGCGAACGCTCGCTAACAAAACTAAACGAAAGGATTCATTCGTTAAAAGAAACAAACGAATGAACGTTCATTGAGTAGATCTAATCTAAAAACAAACCGATCTAAAAAAAGAAAAACTGGGCAGTTTTTTTTATCGTGGGCGGTTCCGGCAGAGAAAACCGGCGGTTCGGGTGGTTTTCAGCGGGGCGGTTCCGGTCCGGTGAGTCGGAGTGGATCCGGCCGGCAGGCATCTCCGGCGATTGTCGCGGCGGCAACGGCTGGCTCCGGCGGCGCGGGCGGACGAGGGCCGCAGGGCGGCGAGGAGCGGAGGCAGCAGCAGCGCGGGCGCGGGGCGAGGCAGGCGGCGGCGGCGTGGCGACGAAGGTGGCAGAACGCGGCGGCGGTGACGCAAGCGAGAGGGAGGCACCGGTGCCGGGCGCGGCCTTATAAATGCGGAAAGGGGGGTCAGCCTTGGAGGAGGGGGCAAGGAAGGAGGAGTCCGGGCGGAATCGGCATCGTCCACGAGAAGCGTGCGGCGGCCAGTCTCCTGGCTGGAGCTCGGGGACGAGGAGGCGGGCGAGCTGGGCCGTGGACTGGCGGGTGCTAGGCCGTCCAGTCGGCGAAGACACACTTTTTTTTAATAAAACATACATAGAACAAAAAGAAAAAGAAATAAAACCAATATATAATATAGGCATATTATATATCAAAATTTGTAGAAGAAGATTTCCTACAAGATGAACATTTTTCTACTGTCAAATAAAATGCTCACAAAATTAAATAAATCAAAAGGTGCTACTGTTGCAGTAAAATCCATTAAAAACCATTTTGAAAATACCAAAATGGTTTCAAATTTATTTCTCTCCAATTTTCTACTGTAGGGAATCATGTTACCCTATTTTCAATATATTTTATTTTTGGAGAAAAAATAATTTGAATAAAAGCCAATAACTCAAATTTTGAAAATAAATTTCGAAATATTTCAAAAGAACTCCCAACTCATATTTCCTATAATTTGAAAAAGTCATTTAAAATCATTCAGTTGCATAAAGTTTCTGAATTTGAAATATTTCGAGGATGAAATTCAAAAATCCTTTCGAAACCCTTTTTCATTTAATAAATGGAAGAAGTCATATTATCTTCACTCCAGGACTTTGTGTTGAAAAGAATTTGAATTCCTGCAGATCATAAATGCAAGGTAAAAGTTTGGGAATGTCATTTCATTCCCTCTCATTTAAGTTTCAAAAGTTTCAAATTTCACTCAATGTCACACATCACATCAAACTAGCAATCAATACTATCTATTTATTGTAACATCCCAAAATTTACCACACTTTAAATGAATCTCGTCCTCGAGATTCAGAGAGGCTAGCAAGAAATAGGTTGGGGTTCGGGGGTCTCCTAACAAATCCATCGATTGGTACGGTCTAGTGTGCTACTACACTTAGAAGCATGGTTACGATCCCATCAAAACTTAGGTACTGCATCCTTTGGATTGACGGTGTCGGTCTTCTCAGATCTTCAGGGTATTTCCTTCTCTGGGCTCTTTCGGTAGTGGCATAACCTTTGTCCTCAATTCTTGTGTCCTTTCGTCTTGATAAGGTTCTTTCGAGACTGGTTCTCCTTAGCTGACAAGTCTGCGCCAATACTAAACAAAATCGATATCTCATGGTAGTCTTCAAACAAAATTAACTGGGTCCCTGCAGAAAACGGGTCTGGGCTTCATTCTCACCGTATATCCTACGGTTGGCAACAACTACCTTGTAGAGGGGAAAATATGTCATACCATTCTAAGGTTTAAACAAAGTTTTGACATCGTCGTCTCTCTACTACAGGTAAGTCACTCAGATTTACCATCCCGTATGTCAGAGGCGAATAATAAGAGTAAGTCGGTATCGTGATCAATCCATCCCGCACCCAAATCATTACCTTGTATATGGTTTAGTGAATCTCGAATTCTAACACTCGGTCATCCTCACAAGCATTATAGAATTTCTCTTGTCAACGAACTAAGTCCGGATAAATCCATTGATTCTGCAAGCCAAACAACCATCTATCGTTTCTTCACAACCCTCGGGTTTTGCGTAAACACCTACAAGATCGTTTGTTGATAAAGTCATAACTTCTTCCAGGGGTTTTCCTTCAGCAAGAGTGTGCTTGCTTTCTTGACAGGTCCTGGGGCCTATGGGTTATGGCTCATCTCCAACTTGTCACTAGTAACACTTGGTCTCATCATCGGGTTGCCGCTGATCATTCTTCTGACATCCAACTTCCTTAGCATTCGTAAATCCATCCAATTTGTACGGTTTACCTTCCTTCTATTGGTACAAATTACGATGTAATTACTCATACTCATCATTGAGTGGTCCATTCCAAAGTCTGATGTAACTAACCACTAGCTAGTGTATTCGGGTAATGGTGTTGGATTCTACCACCCTTAAAATGAATAACACTAGTTTCTTAAAAATCTTATTCCATGCATCATGATTTCACTCATCACTTATATGGTACCAACTCATAAAATCCAAAATTAATGCCATGATGCTAACGTTATTGATTCTCAACTTACTATGGTCTACTGCATTTCCATGGCATGCTCAAGTCAACTACTTAGCATAAGTCTCCTTCTCCTTGGGACAATCTCTAGCATAGTGCTCTGCTTCACTACAGCAGAAACATATTACTTACGACAAGTCTCGTGGTTCCCTTGTGATTACATATCCTCCTTAGGTCCTCGGCTTATGGGTCCATTTCAGAACTTGTATATACTTAGCTCATCCTTGGAGTCATTATTGCTCCACACTCCAGCATTACACCCTCTTTAACTCCAATTGTACTTATTTACTTCATAACCTTGGGGTAAGCTTCATGAATAAACTCCAACTTATTTGTGCAAACTCCAATATTTGGGGCAACAGTTTCCTTCCGATGGGTCCAGGGTTCACACAGTAAAGTACCACTAAACAAAATGCACTGGTTCATCCGTAATCCATGTTCTCCTCATATCAAATGTTTTATTACTTCCTGAACCACTATTCATTACTCAATTTCAAAGGTGCTTCACTACAAATCCTTCCATCCAAATAGTTTGATATTGTCAAACATTCCTCCCATCTTTATTCAATTGTCCTAGCTAAGGACGCTTCAGTCCCACTGGAATTGTGCAAAGTGATTCTTGCGATCATCGATCTTTTGCTTCCTCCTACTAGTCGTTTTCTTTATCTTCATCATCTCTGCATGCATCCTACTCAGGCATTCATGAGTTCAACTTCATTCTCCATGAAGGGATAACTCTTGTAAACTGCATCTACTTCCAGGTGAATATGCTTCATCATGTCCTTCAAGATCTTTGGGAAATCCTGATCGCTAGTCAGGGTCATGATGGTTTCCGGGCCTTTGAGAAAAGACTCGTAAAGGGTTGTCATCTGTAGGTAATATGTAGAAGAGGTACTCAGGATAAGGTATATATTTCCTTGGGTGAAATGTGGTTGTTTGTCCGAGACGGGTTTGGGTCAGCTGGTCCATGGGTCTAAGTTTTAGTATAGGTGAGATAGCAAGAGAGGCACTCACAACATCCAACAACTCATAACCTTTCCTTCTTAGATTCCAAAAATAGTAACTTCCATTGCTTCACGAACTATTACAATGTTCTTCCCATAACTCAACTCAACATTGTAATAAAAGTGTGTTCCTCATTTAGCTACATGCTTCATTCTAATATCCAGATCTCAACTACTCTGATCAATCTTTCCTCTAGTCTGAATCTTCTCTTGGCAAAGATGCCCTACTTCCTTGCAGCATAAACTAATGACATAAGACAATTCTAAGGACTTCATGGTGACTATCCTGGTTCACTGGATTCTTCGCTTCTTGGTTGGGCAGTTGCTAGCATAATGACCTAAATCCTTGCACCAGTAACATGTGATGTGACTCAGGTCCTTTTCCGCAGAAATTGGGTTCTTCTGGGGACACATGCTCTTTCTCTTTGTCGAGTTCTTCGTTCCTATAAATTCTTCTATCTTTTGTGGATCAAACTCCACCTCTTCTGTCGGGAAGTCTCCCAGATACTCATGGCTTTCCTTCGTGCAATGCTGTGAAAAATGTCCTTCTTCTCCCACTACTAGAAAAAAGCTCATTAGTGGCGCACCACTTTTGGGTATTAGTGGCGCACCTCTGGTGCGCCACTATTACCACGCCACTAGTAATGTGTATTAGTGGCGCACCAGAGGTGCGCCATTACTAATCCAGATATCAGTGGCGCACCACCTGGTGCGCCACTACTAAGTATAAGGGTGCGCCACTGATATTTTTTCAAATTTTTTTTTTCAATTTTTTTTTCAAATTTTATTTCAGAATTGCTACAGGTGCGCCACTGATATTGCTATAGGTGCGCCACTAGTAACAATTTTTTTTTCAAATTTTTTTCCAGAATTTTTTTTTTCAATTTTTTTTTCAATTTAGGCGGGAATTTTTTTTCCTTAATCTCGGGTCACTATGGCTTAATCTCTGGTCAATATGGCTTAATCTCGGGTCAAATCGCACTCCGTGGTCAAACTTCCCAGAAGGTCACCCATCCTACACTACTCCAGCCCAAGCACGCTTAACTTCTGAGTTCTATCCAACCCCAGCACCAGCTCACTTAGCAGGCACTTGTTGATATATCTATCATATCAATCCTATTAAACCTTGTTAATGTCTGGGAGTTTGTTCATGTTCATGAGTGTGATGAAATTTTGAAAAAATATTTCAAACTTCCCGGTCATTTTACATATCATATTTTGAATTTTTTTTTCAAAAAAACATTTTTTCAAAAAAAACATTTTTTCAAAAAAAACCATTTTTTTCCCAAAAAAACATTTTTTCAAAAAAATATATTTATTCCAAAAAAAATAGTTTTTCAAAAAAAAAACTATATTAGTGGCGCACCACACCCACGGTGCGCCACTACTATTTTTGAATTTTTTTGAATTTTTTTGAATCTAGATCTTAAAAGCCCCGTATCTTTTATTCGGTTAGGTTTTTGGGGATTCTAAGAATCTTCAACGGGGTACCCCCCGATTGAATTCGGATGTAACTTTTCGAGTAGATGCTTTTTCATATAAAAAACTTTTTCATCGGAGTTCGTATGCAAAAGTTATGCCCATTTTACAAATTCTCGAGAGATTTTGCAAAAAAAGTCGAAATTCATGTTTGTAAATTTTGCTAACAACTAGACCACAAATCACATTGGAATCTTATTTTTTTTTTATTTTTTTGACATTTCTATCATTTTCTTTTATTTATTTTTTTAACTGAAAAGGCGGTCCACAGGGGGGGGGGGTGCATTTGGTGAAAATGCGTCCCAGGTTACCAGTGGCGCACCCCTTCACTGGTGCGCCACTAGTAGCCAGGAATACTAGTGGCGCACCAGTGAAGGGGTGCGCCACTGCTATGGTTTTTTTTTGGACCACCATGCCCAGCCTTACCAGTGGCGCACCAGGACAAGGTGCGCCACTACTATTTTTGATAGTAGTGGCGCACCTTGTCCTGGTGCGCCACTGGTAAGCCTGGGCATGGCTGGTTACTGTTCAAAAACATAGTAGTGGCGCACCCCACACCTGGTGCGCCACTAGTAATGCCACTATTAGTGATGCACCTGTTTGTGGTGCGCCACTGCTATATAGTAGTGGCGCACCACATCTCTGGTGCGCCACTAACAGTGATATTACCTATAGCCTTTTTTCTAGTAGTGTCCGCATGAATAGCAAGCACGGGAGAATAATATATTTAGGCCTTCTCCATCAGGGTCGTCAATATCTTCCTCGATCACGGATTCCTTTAAGGTTTCCTCGAGGACTTCTTTCATTGCTTCTTTCTTCTGCTGGATAGTTCGTTGTACCATGGGGAAAACATGGCACTGAGCAGGGTAATGGGTAGTCCCTTCGCACAACAAACAAGTAATCTCTACTCCTAATGGAGCAGTTGGTAGTCTTTTTTCCAGGTTTTTTTCGTCCCAACAGAGACGGTTTTTTTGTCCGTTTTTTTCTCGCTGGTTTTTTTCATCACCTCCCCACCCCACCTCGCCCCACCCCACGCACCCCAAGAAAACCACCCCGCAGGAGGAACGTCGTTCCTCTTGATCCCCTCCCGTCGCCGCCACCGTCCTCTCGATCTCCTCCGCCGCCCGGCACCGACGCAACCTCCCAGAACGCCGTCGCCATCGCGGAACCCCACATCAGCCGACACAAGAAACAAGTAATCTGCCTAGTTGGGCACTCTTCAGCTGGGTGACTTTCTTCACAATTAGGGTATTCATCCTTGTGCTCCATTTGGGTGTGTCCTATTTCTTCACAAATCCTGCAGGCACTAAGTTTCTTCTTCGGGTTGTCACCATGCTCTTGGATGAGACGGGATCTTAACAGAGTCTTCTTGAATTCCTCCCAACTTTCTGCTCCATTACATCCTTGTATGGATTGATGCATTTTCCACAATGTTGCAGCACTTTTTTTGAAGTACCGAAGAGCGTGTTGAACCTCATACTTCCTTGCTACAAGATTTTTCCTGAAGTGATCCTCCATGTTTTGTATCCATAGCTCTGCCTCCGGCTGGGTCATCGGTCCATAGAATACAAGTCTATCTTCATTCATCACTATTGGGTCCAAGGGTTTTGGGATGAGATTTGAGAGATGGAGAGAGATACACTTAAACAAACAATAGTTTTGAAAAGACAGGTTTTTGTTTTGTGGCCGTCTGAAAAACATCAAACAAAGTGACGACTCACAATCGTCACATCTAACGTAAGGTCGTAACTCGGGTTTGGTCTTCTAAAGGTCAACATCTCCTCAAAGTCGTCAACTCTTCAAATCTTCGGAGTATCCACTGTTGTAGCTTCAGCACTTCCAATGTATGGTGAAATCCTCTTTACTCTAAAGTGGTCCGAAAGGAAAAGGGTATTGCCTAACTATTTAAGGTAAGAGGGATGTTTTGACAAAACTCAGAAAAGAGGAGATGTATAGAATCTTTTTGAAAAGAAAGTTTTTAGAGAAATCATTTCCTATGGGCTGGCCAGTTTCTAGGGTCACGTCCTACAGTCAACATGTGCTCTGATACCATCTTGTAGCGACCCGACTCGAATGAATAAAGTCTCGGTGCTTAGGTGTCATCCCTGGATCGGTATGCTAACACACACAGTACTCGAGGATTTATAACAGAGGTAAATCACATGTATAAAGTAACGTAAGTACTATTACCTCAATCAAACATAGCGGAAGCAACAAAGGTTGTGGATTCCCATCAATACCAACGGCAAAGTTGAGTGTAGATAGGGCAACCCTAACGTAATACTTACTCGTCGAATAAATTCCTCCAACACGAGACATTGCAGCCGTGTAGATCAGTACATTGAATGTACTGGCAAATTCACACTGTAGAAGTAATGATGAACAATGCCTACAACTACATGCATATTTGGCTAGTGGAGGATGTAAGGTTGTTTTTGCATAAAGCTGATTTTCCCTACCACAAAGGAATGCATTTGTTTAACTACTTTTTTATATTTAAATCATGAACAATTGAGAATGGTACTCCAATCTCAATCCCAAACCAAAGTCATTAATAACCCAACAAATTAATTATATAGAGTGTTGAGATCAACAAATAATCCACTTCTAGATACTCAAAGATGTCCATAATCGGGGACACGGCTACTCATGAATAGTTTGTACACTCTGTAGAGGTTTGTGCACTTTTCTCCACAAGACTCGACCGCCTCTGTTTAATTTCTCGCACTTCATGGTGTTTGAGAACCGGATGACCGAGACACAGTCTTTCAGAAGCATTTACTCTTTACCCTGGGTAGACCCGTACACCAACATCCGCTACATCTGCTAGTCTACCACTGAAAGAGCTCACACAACATACTCAACTATGCCAGAGCCCATAATGTCTTGTGGCTGCACATGGAAGTTTCTAGGCATGCAAATATTATATGATCCCTTTGAGCCAGGGTGGCATTCCAATAGGATAATCACACGGTACCCCCGGGATTTCCTTGGACAACACTGGTAACCCCAGGTTCCCTGGCAAATCGCTGGTAACCCTAGGGTGCCACAACCAATCCACCCAGATGTGTATTAAATTACCACCTTAAAGTTTCCCTTAAAAATCACTCACATCTTTCATGAAACTCTCATACCAATCCACGTGTACAAGCATGGCTAAGCAATAAGTAACAAAGCGTATACCCCCTTGGTTGATCTCAAGTCATTGGGTTCCTACCTCATGAACTACAAGCATCATATGTAACCAGTCCTACTCATGCAAGTGTTTGAGAATATAACTAATGCAATGAAAATTGGGTATTGGAAAGTATGATCAAAGTGTGAACTTGCCTTGTACGGACGATGTAGATTCTTCGCACTCAAAACTCGTGATAGAACCACTCGTCACACTCCATTCAATCTATCGTAAGCAAACAATAGAAACACACATAACCAATCACTAAGCAGATCAGAAAGAACGAATAAAACACTTCGGAAAACTTCGAATACGAACGAATGTCTCTTGAAACGGAAAACAATTTCTAACAGTACCAAAATTAGGTGAATTTGGCCTTATCAGAAAGTTTAGGTCAAGAGCTTCGATTCTCAAAAAGAATAAACTAAATCGGAGTTATAAAACTCAAGTTATGACAAAAAGAAGTTTGAAACAAATCTAGTTGAGTTCAAATTTTAAAACTTTCAAAAACATGTTTAAGTTGTTTTACTAGAAAGAGGGGATCGTAACGAAGATGTGGGCGTTGGTTTCGTTGGATTTGCACCAACGAGCAAAAAGTTGTGGCCGTTTGAAGTTCAGGGACTAAAGTGAAAACTTTTATTAACAGATAAGTCCCTGGCTGAAATTAAAAAGAAAAAGAAAAAATACTATCGAGCGAACGCTCGCTAAGAGAACTAAACGAACGGATTCATTTGTTAAAAGAAACAAACGAATGAACGTTCATTGAGTAGACCTAATCTAAAAATAAACCGATCTAAAAAAAAGAAAAACCGGTCGGGTTTTTTTTACCGTGGGCGGTTCGGGCGGTTTTCAGCGGGGCGGTTCGGGTCCGGCGGGTCGGAGCGGAATCGGCCGACAGGATGCTCCGGCGATCGTCGCGGCTGGCTCCGGCAGCGCGGGTGGACGAGGGCGCCAGGGCGACGAGGAGCGGAGGCAGCAGCAGCGCGGGCGTGGGGTGAGGCAGGCGGCGGCGGCACGGCGGCGAAGGTGGCAGAACACTGCGGCGGCGACGCGAGCTTGAAGGGGGCAGCGGGGCTAGGCGCGACCTTATAAAGGCGGAAAGGGGGGTCATCCTTGGAGGAGGGGGCAAGGAAGGAGGAGTCCGGGAGGACTCCGCGTCGTCGGAGAGAAGCGTGCGGCGGCCGGTCTCCTGCCTGGAGCTCGGGGGCGAGGCGGCGGGCGAGCTGGGCCGCGGCTTGGCGGGTGCTGGGCCGGCCCAGTCGGTGAAGACACACTTTTTTTAAATACAAACAAAGAACAAAAAGATAAAGAAATAAAACCAATATATAATATAGGCATATTATATATCAAAATTTGCAGAAAAATATTTCCTACAAGATGAACATTTTTCTACTGTCAAATAGAATGCTCACAAAATTAAATAAATCAAAAGGTGCTACTGTTGCAATAAAATCCATTAAAAATAATTTTGAAAATACCAAAATGGTTTCAAATTTATTTCTCTCCAATTTTCTACTGTAGGGAATCATGTTACCCTATTTTCCATATAATTTATTTTTGGAGAAAAAAATAATTTGAATAAAACCCAAAAACTCAAATTTTGAAAAAAAATTCAAAATATTTCAAAAGAACTCCCAACTCATATTTCCTATAATTTGAAGAAGTCATTTTATCTTCTCTCGGGAAAATCATTGAGTTGCATACATTTTCTGAATTTGAAATATTTCGAGGATGAAATTCAAAAATCCTTTCGAAACCCTTTTTCATTTAATAAATGGAAGAAGTCATATTATCTTCACTCCAGGGTTTTGTGTTGAAAAGAATTTGAATTCCTGGAGATCATAAATGCAAGGTGAAAGGTTGGGAAAGTCATTTCATTCCCTCTCATTTAACTTTCAAAAATTTCAAATTTCACTCAATTTCACACAGCACATCAAACAAGCAATCAAAACTATCTATTTATTATAACATTCCAAAATTTAGAATTTTGGGATGTTACAGTCACCCTCCTCGGTACCAGTAGCTGTAGCAGGAGCCAAATAAGCATCAACAGTAGGTACATTAGCATCAGAAGTTTGGCCATCCTCAAGAGGAATACGCTTCGCTCATCCGAACTAATTCCGAAGGGGTTATTCTTGTTGTCGTTAAAGAGGTGCGATAGGTGCATCCGGTGGTTGTTGTGGAAGACGCATGAGCAATTCATTGAACTTGTTAGTTAAGCTTTGTTTCGAATGACTTCTTCATGCCATCTATCTTCTCCATGGCCTCTTCAAATCTGTTTAGCACATCTCCCACCTGGCCACTCATCATTTGCTAAAACTTATCATGCAACTCCTTGTTCGCCATATTTTCTCAGTCAGTCTCATCGGCTTGTGATCCTACCATGGTTAGCATCAATAGAAACACACAATATGATCCTACAGACTACTAGAAAGTGGTGGTGGTGGGGTGTCTAATCACAAATCCGGCAAGCGAATCTCATTCTCTTACCAGTTCTTACCCAGGAGCAGGTGGTGATCGTCAACCATTGCAGTCACTGATACGTCTCCAACGTATCTATAATTTTTTATTGTTCCATGCTATTATTTATGAAGTCTTGGATGTTTAATGGGCTTTATCATACACTTTAATATCATTTTTGGGACTAACCTACTAACCCAACGGCCCAGTCGAGATTGCTGTTTTTTTGCCTGTTTCAGGGTTTTGCAGAAAAAAAAATTCAAACGGAGTCCAAACGGAATGAAACCTTCGCGAGAGATATTTTTGGAGAAAATCACGCACAGGGAACTTGAGAACCACGTCAGGGGAGCATCGAGGCGCCCATGAGGGTGGGGGACGCGCCCCCCCCCTGCCCAGGGCGCGCCCCTGCCTCGTGGGCCCCTCGAGCGTCCCCCGGTGTCCTCCTTCCTCCTATATAAGTCTACGTACCCCGAAACCTTCGACAACAGAGAGAAAACCCTAATTCCACCGCCGTAACCTTCTGTTCCCATGAGATCCCATCTTGGACCTGTTTCGGAGCTCCACCGGAGGGGGATTGTCACATCCCTAGTCAGTGCTTGCATTAGGACAAGCTAGAGTGTGCATCATGTTTACTTTTCAAAGAAATTTGAAATGGGAATGACAGAAACCCCAGCACCCCTCTTCTATCAACTAGGGTTTCATAAAATCTTTTCCAATGTACCCAAAATGCCCTTCAAAAATGTTCATCATTTCTTCCTTGGTCTTAAACCTCTGCCAAAAATGGTGCACCAATTTCTAGGACATCCAAGGTCTCTGGATTAATTCATATGGTATTTGCATTTGGGCATTTAAATGCTATAAAATATTTTGTGTGCCCAAATAATCATAAACTAAAATGTTCCATACTGTTCATATTATATACAGTGGGCATGACTAGTTTTATGAGCTATAAAAATGTTCTGACATTTTTATTAATTCAACAAAGTTGCAAAAGAAATGAAACAGAAAGAAATAGAAAAGAGAGAAGAGAGAGAGAACTTACCTGGCGCCTAACAGGCCCACCTGCCGGCCCAGCCCAGCCACCGCTCCAGCGAGCTGCTTGGCTTGGCCAGGCAGGCAGGCAGGTGCTCGACGGCGGCCGCAACGCGCGCCACGCAGCTGCCTGCCGCCCTGCTTCCTCCCCTCGCCGTTCTGGTGGGCGCGATCGACCACCCACTCTTTCCCCGAGCTCGCTGACACGCCCACTCCTCCCCAGCTCCTCCCCCTCGCCTTCCCCGCACCATGGCCGACGCCGCCGCGCTCGCGCCATCGTGATAGCCGCGTCCACCACCGTCTCTGAGCTCCGTCACCGTGTCTGTCCGCTCCGTCGTCATCGACTACGTCGAGCAGGCTGAGCCCCGAGCGCTCGCCCGCTCTGGAGTCGCCCCCGACCCCGTCTACCCCAACTCCGGCCACAGAGATCCCCATCGCCGCCCCGCTCAGCTCCGACCGTCCCCGAGCCCGCCTCGACGTTTACTGCAACCGCCGTGAGCTCAGCTCCATCCTCCCCCTCTCCGTTAGTTATCTCCTGCACCGTATGCACCGCACGAGGCTCACCTGCACGCGCAGTCGCGGAGCTCGTCGCCGACGAGGCTCCGACCATTTAACTGCCCGGCCATCATGCCCACCAGCTTCACCGTCCTGTGTAGGTGCTGTAGGATCACTACACGCACCTCAACGAGCACCGCATCGACGAGTTCGACCTCGCCCGAACTCCGGCAGCCGCTGGACTCATCGCTGGCGTCGTTTTCGGCGACTCTGAGGCCAGCCACTACCACCACTCGACGCGGCTCACTCCCAGCTGCCCGTAGGCGTGCTCTGCCGTCCTTTTGGTAGCCGGAGCACAAATCCCGCACCTCACCGCCGCGTTTGGCCTCGCCGGTGGCAAAACGATGGCGAGTTAGCCCCGTTTGACCAAGGGTTTGACCCCCTTGGGTCACTGACATGTGGGCCCTGCCTGTTAGTCAAACCTAGGTTAGTGCCTAATCTAGTTTTAATTAGTCAGTTAACTAACTGTGACACTAACCAGTGGGTCCCACTGGTCAGGTTTGACCTGGGCTGCCCTGTTGACTGGCTGACGTCAGCATGATGTCATGCTGACGCAGTAAAGGATTTTCTGGGATTATTTGATTTAAAAACAATTCAAGAAATTCCAGAAAATGCTTTAAACTTCAAAAAATCATATAAATTCAACAGTAGCTCAAATGGAAAAGATATATATATATATATGAAAATTGATCAGAAAAATCCAATCTTTCCAATGGCACTGGTTTCATGCATGTTTGAGCAAGTTAACCTTGCTGTATACATTAAAACATGATAATGCACTTAAATAATTAATAGTTTGGGTTTCAATATGAATCCTTGATTCAAATGGGCTCAAACCCTTCTGGTTATAGTTGCATTAGCCCAAAACACATGCATCTTGCCATATCATGAGCATGCATCATATTGTTGCATTTGTTTGATAATTGATTGTATCGCCGGTATTCTCCGTGTTAGGTCCTGCTCCCGAGGATACTTCTGCGTATCCAACTGAAGAGCAGTACCCGACAACCACTCTGTCAGGCAAGCAATCATTGATCATTCCGATACAAATCCATCTTCTCGCTCCTGCTCTCTTTTACTTCATTAAGGCAACAACGTGTGAACTGCTACTTGCTGCAGTAGTTGAACCCTATTCCTTTGCATGACCTGTCATTGCCACAGTAAATAGTTGAAACCCACTAGCATGTGTAGGAGTTGATTGAGCCATGTGATGTCTGATCCACCATGCTATTTGTTTATGTTGCCTGCTATGCTTAGAGTTGTGTCAGGTATGGTTCATCTGGGTGATGGATCAGAGTGAAATGATCATACTCGGTAAAGAGAGGGAAGTGTGAAACATGTTTGGTAAAGGTATCGATGAAAGGCCGTGTAGGAGTACATGGTGGGTTGTTTCATTGGAACCGTCCATAGTACCCGAGTTCTGTATGTGTGGTTCAAGTTCCAGCTACTACCATGCATTAGGCCCGAAACCAATGGACCCTCTCGGCTTATTAACTGCCCTTGTTCTCTGTCCAGGAGTTGCAACTAGTTTCTGGTGTTTGTAGTTTACTGGTGGTCGTGCACAACGCTGACCCTCTGGGTGGGCTGTGATGCGACATGTACGTGGCACGGTGTACTGGTTGCCCGTTTGGTGACTCGGGAACCCTGTACACATCGTTTGGGGCCGTGAGCGACACCCCGGCCGGATCTCCCCACGGATGGAACCCAAATAGGCGATAAACCTGGACGAGAGACTGGTGTAGTTAGTCAGGTCGTGGCTGACACCCTCGCTGGGCTTCCGCTTGAAGGTTGCCGAGTACATGTCAAGTAAACGGCGATAAGTGGTGGAAGCGTGTGTGAAGAAGTACACCCCTGCAGGGTTATCAATCTATTCGAATAGCCGTTGTTCGCGGTACGGACTACTTGATTACTCTTACGGTTCGTAGACGAGTTGATGGATACTACTAAAAGCCTCAAGACAAGTGTGAGTGCCGTGGATGGCCCTTCCGTAGGATGACGAAAGAGGATCCTCGGTGGTGTATTGTTGTGGTGAGTAGAAGACTCATGTACGTAGTAATATCTTGCAATCTGTTGAGCGTTGTAGTATAGGTTAGCCAAGAGTCAAAGCTGGCTTTCTGCTATGAACTCCACTACCCCTGTTGATAATGTTGCATGTATGATAGGTTCTGTTGTAAGACTTGCTGAGTACCTTTGTACTCATGTTTTCTTAATAACTGTTGCAGAGGCGAACCCTGCCCCTTCTGATGGGTTCTACATAGACGTTGACGTTGACGAGTAGCTTGCTACCCAGACGGAGATCTGGAGCTTGTGAAGGGCCTTGTAGATAGCGAGGCTACACCAAGCCTGTTTTATTTTCTAAGTTGTCTGTACTCAGACATGCAGCTTCCGCTTGTGCTTGTTGACTGTATGACTTGAGTGTTGGGTCATGTGACCCCTACCTGTATGGATATGTTATGTATGGCTCTTGGAGCCTCTTAAATAAAGTACTTTGAGTCATAGAGTTCTGTTGTGATGCAATGTTGTATTTGCACATATTGGTATGTGTGGGATCTGACACCTAGTTGTTTTCCTTTGGTATCCTATCTTACAGGGAAATGCCTCCTAGTGCTTCCAATGAGCCTTGGTAGCTTACTACTGCTCGGAACATGTAGGCTGGCCGGCATGTGTCCTTCTTCGTTCCTGTGTCTGTCCCTTAGGGGAAATGTCACGCGTTGTTCCTTTAAGTCCATGTAGCTTGCTACGACTTGGGTTCATATGTTGATGACCGACACGTTCGTTGCTGGGTCATGGATGCATGTCTCTGTAATTTAGTGCCACTTTTGGTTTATAACTAGCCATGTCGACCCGGGTTCTCTGTCATATGGATGCTAGCGACACTTTCATATACGTGTGCCAAAATGCGCAAACGGTCCCGGGCCAGGTAAGGTGGCACCCGTGGGGATACCGTGCGTGAGGCCGCAAAGTGATATGACGTGTTACAGCTTGATCGGTGTGACTTAGGATCGGGGTCCTGACAGCGTTGGCATCAGAGCTGGACTGCATGTATGTTTCTCAAGCCAAACTGGTCGATGTTGAGTCTAGAAAAATTCTTAGTTATATGTAGGGGAATTGATTGTGGAAGGGAACGTAAGGCTCTTTTACTCCTTTACCTTATGCCCTTCTGATTTGAGTCAGTCTATTCTTTCCACGGGGATTTAGGACTAGGCCTCTTATCCTTACTAGGTTCACGTGGTACTAATCCGTAGACTCTTAGGATTGTTGGTTTCAAGCCTCAATTCAGTTTCTACCCTTTTAGTATGATGATTTGTTGGACCCGGAACCTTGATATGATATTGTTGAGTGGCTATGCTATCATTTGTATGATGTCTCAAAATATTTTTTGAGCATTTACAGTTGTTATGCTGCCCGATTTCTTCCAGAAACACTAATGCATTTGCATTACTTCGGTTTTCGGATGTCTAACCGCACACCTCACCAAGTGGTTTGTTTGACTCGGTGCGTTAATGTGCCCGGTCACACGGCCATGCTACTCCGTGTGTTGACTGAGACCGGTTACCGCTGGTATCCTGAGTACACCGTAGAGGAACAGTACCGGGATTTTAATCAGAGTCAGTATTTCTGCACAGTCCGGATATACCCCTCATATCCCGGAGCTAACGACCCCATCCATTGGTCTTATGGACTCGGGGTTACTATCGAGATGGCAGTGCAGGATGCCGCTTATTCGATGATGACCATTCTCCGGACTAGGCATGCCCTGTTGCTGAACACTGAGTTCTGTTACATGCCAGCCTCACTTCCCGGAGAGGAAGGCTACTAAACTGGTCTGTATACTGATGCTGCTCATGAGGAGCCACTGCTTCAGACTACTGTCCAGATGCTGGAGGATAGGGACCGTGAGGTCCGTGCCCTCCGAATGGAGCTGTATAACACTCGAGCTTCCCACTGGACTACTTTGACACGGCTTGCACTTGTTGTGCATGCCGGATATCTGGATATGCGGGATTTGTACCCCGTGCGGACTCGTCTGCCTGATCGTATGGATTGGTGTGACGTTGGGGGTATTACACCTCCACGTGGGCGTCGGTTACCACCAGCATCAGGCCCGAGGCCACATCCATGTCCCTATGGTCCACAGCCTTCGAGTGCTCGAGAGTTTCAAGATCCATCTGTTCCACTCCCAGACTATGGTTGTAATCTTTACGAAGATTACTACGGGAATGTCTGAGCTAGACCGTGGCAGTAGTAGTATCGTAGTTGTTGTGTTTCCACAGTCCTGCGCGTCTTGTGGAATATGACTTAGCTAGTACTGAGTTCCGGAGGTGTAGTTAAATAATGTATAGGAGCTTGGAATGCCTCTGATGAGATGTATCGTCTTTCACTGCAGTTGTACTTTAGCCTTGGCTTGTACTAAACTATGTATGGTGTGTATGACCACTGGTGTATATATGGCAGTTTCTATATTACCGTGTCGTACAGATGAACATCTCTGCATTCCGTGTCATCCATTACATTCTGCACTCCTATGTCAAGTTTTGCCATCCTTGTCTAAACCGCTGTTTTGTTTTCCTAGGATGGTCAACACTCGCAGCACTCCTGCTGCTCAGGAGCAGGGTGAGGCTAGTGGGGCTAGAGATGAGAATCTGCCCCAGCCACCCTCCTTGGCTGAAGTTATGCTCGAGGCAGAACGGAACAAGAGAGAGACCAACCATCTGTTGGAACGCATAGAGCAGAACACTGGGTTCCGTCAGAGGAATGACGTGGTGTCAATCAATGACTTTATCAAGATGTGCCCACCTAAGTTCCATCATTCCACTGAACCTCTGGATGCGGATGACTGGCTTCGTAGTATCATCCACAAGCTACACTCTGCCCGTGTGGCCGAAGCTGACAAGGTTATCTACGCCGCCTACCATCTTGAGGGCCCTTCCAGTCTCTGGTGGGAGAACTTTGGGGCTATGCGTCCTGCTGGTCAAATCACTACTTGGGCTGAGTTCAGTGAGGCATTCCGTGAACATCACATTCCGGAAGGTCTCATGGATCGCAAGCGGGAGGAATTCTGCAATTTCACCCAGGGCCGGTTAACCATGGATGGCTACAGTCGCGAGTTTGGCAACTTGGCACGCTATGCACCTGAGGAAGTATCCACCGATGCCAAGAAGCAGGCGAGGTTCCGCAAGGGACTCAGCCCCGAAGTTCGCCGAGATCTACGACTGCACGAGTGCACTTCCTTCTAGAAGCTGGTAAACAAAGCTATCAGTGCTGAGACGGGCCAGACTGATTTCGAAGCCACACGTAAGCATCCTCGTGACTTTGGTTCCTCATCCGGCTCTGGCTCTCACAAGCGCCGGGTGTGGGTTCCTAACACTGCTCTGCCACCCAAGTACACACCGAGGCCATCCTATGAGGCGCCTCACCCAACTCAACAGTATGCACCTGCCAAGACTTATGGAGGACAACCTACCAACTTTGCTCCACGCACTGGCACTGTGACATGCTTCAAGAGTGGAGAACCTAGGCACTACATGCATGAGTGTCCCCAGAACCAGCCAGGAAAACCCGTTGGCCGTGGTAAGCCAACCGGCAAGGTGAATTATGTCATGCCAATCCCCACTCACGTGGTCATGTCAACTATGTCTCTGCTGAGGAAGCTTATGAGGATCCTAACGTCGTCCTTGGTACGCTTCTCATTAACTGCCATCCGGCATCTGTTCTTTTCGATACTGGAGCATCCCATTCATTCATATCTGAGAGCTATGCTCGAATGCACAACATGACTTTTTGTGACATGCCTACTTCCATGGTTATTCAAACTCCTGGTTCAAAGTGTCAAACCTCTAGGGTAAGCCATGGAAATGAAATCCTTGTCGATAGACTTGTTTTCTTTGCGTCTCTAATCGCTCTCAAGTCCTCGGACATAAACATCATCTTGGGTATGGATTGGATGACAACTCATTACGCCAAGATTGAATGCTACACTAGGACCGTTCAACTTACACACCCATCCGGCAAGACAGTCAATGTCTTGACCCGAATGGCTGAGCGTCAGCTCTACTCTCTTAATGCCAGTCCTCTACCAGAACTCGAAGATATCCCGGTAGTCCGTGACTTTCCGGATGTTTTTCCAGAAGAACTGCCAGGTGTTCCACCTGACAGAGATGTCGAGTTCGTGATAGATCTTATTCCTGGAACTGTCCCAATCTCTAGGAGACCTTATAAGATGGCACCTCTAGAATTAGCTGAGCTTAAGAAACAACTCGATGAGTCCTTGAAAAGGGTTTCATCCGTCCTAGTTCTTCCCCTTGGGCTTGTCCCGTCCTCTTCGTCAAGAAGAAGGATGGAACGGAACGGATGGTTGTAGATTACCGACCTGTCAATCTGGTCACCATAAAGAACAAGTATCCGCTCCCCAGGATCAACGATCTGTATGATCAGCTCGCTGGATCCCCAGTCTTTTCCAAAATGGATTTGAGGTTGGGCTACCATCAAGTCAAAATCAAGAACGGGGACATACCCAAGACGGCTTTTGTTACTCGTTATGGCCAATACGAGTACACCGTCATGTCCTTCGGGTTAACCAATGCCCCAGCCACCTTCTCCCGGCTAATGAATTCTATATTCATGGAGTATTTGGATAAATTCGTCGTGGTATACTGTAATGCCCAGGATGGGACTATACCTCCTACGTGTCGAGGCACGACTTAAAGGTATAAGCCCATCCTAGAATGATCTCAAGTTTGGTATCTTTGCACGACTCATGTAAAAGAGGGATTAAATTGCAAAAGAAGATAGTTGGCTTACACTCGCCACTTCACACAATACATTACATAAGCAAAACATCATTCAAAACATCACAACCCGACTACGGGCGAAGATCAAAAGAAAGATACCAAAACAACATAAAGCCACAGGTCAGGATCGAATCCTAGTAGAAACCACTACTGATCGTCGAAACGTCACAAGCATACGGTCACTCTCTTCATCGAGCTCCTGGTGAAGTACTGAACCAGCTCCTGCATCAAACTCGGCTGAACCTGCATCTGGTGTGGTGAAGTATCTGTGAGCCACGAGGACTCAGCAATCCCGTTCCCGGGTAACACGACTATTTAAGCCTTGGGTGAGGACAAGGCTGAAGAAAGAACACGAGGTGAAGGAACAACAAGAGTCTGCAGCAGCAACTAGCACTAACTTAAGTAAAAGAGAGCGAGAAGAGAAGTGCCACGGTCGAGAGATGATCACGAAGTGATCCTAACTAAAGCCGGTCAAACATAACCCCACCGTGTTCAACTCCCGAATCCCTATTCGGAAATTGACAGTCACGGTGCACACGCTGGTAGTGTATTAGAACATTGTGTCAAGTTTTCTACAACCGGATATTAACAAGCTCCCATCTGCCACATAACCGCGGGCACGGCTTTCGAAAGTTCATAACCCTGCAGGGGTGTTCCAACTTGACCCATTACAAGCCCACGATCCACGGAGTCGCAACTCCAAGGTGGGAAGACCCGAGTATTCTCGGAATCCCGTGCTCAAGTTAAACCGAACTAAGGTAAGGCTAATCCAGCAAATCCTCCCGGCGTGTCGGAACCCTGATAGTAGCCGTGCGTATCTAAGTCTCAGGACACGAACGGATGGGCGATTCTACAGGTTTATATCAATCCTCGAGTTTCCTCGCGGTGACCCCGCAGAACCCCCGTTTGGGACCAACACCATCAGCACTGGCCCCCCCTGCTATGTAGAATTAGGAATCCTCGAGGGAGCGACCCCCTATGCAAATTTAATTAATTAATTAAGTTGTTATTATGAGGCAAATAGTACCAAATGTTGGGATTTGCTGGAAAAGACTTAGCACTTAACGGTTTATCAAGGGGGTCCCATACACCCCAACCGTGTTAGGAACGCATAATCAAGGAACATAACACCGGTTTATACGGTTCCTAACGGCATGAGTGGAACAAATCACCAAGAAAAAGGCTTAGCCTTCCACCCTTGCCAGTATATAGATGATTTCATTTTAAGCATTTATATAGTGTGATATAACCCAACAACTTCAACATGAAGTGAGCATCTTCGATCTTCACCTGCAACTAGCAATGCTATAAGAAGGGCTGAGCGAAGCGTACTTAGCCAAGCAACGGTTTGCATAGGTAGGGTGGTTAAACAGATTCATGGTTACAAGTAGGAGGCTGACAAGAAAGACATGGGCATCGAGGCAAAACTATAGAGTGGAACTACTAGCAATAGGCAAAGATAGTAATGGTATCCGGGTTCGGTCATCTTGCCTGGGATTCCACAAGGGAGAAGAACGGATCCATGAAGTAGACGAAGCAACACAGTCGAGCGAATCCTCACAACTCCGGAACGAAACCGAAGCTAACAAGAGAAGCAACCGGAAAGAAGCAAACAACACGGTAAACACACAAGCATAAACATGGCATACGATGCACAAACAAGTATGATGCATGTCCGGTTTAAAAGCATGGCATGGCAAAGTGCACAAACAACACTACAAGTTAAGTGGAGCTCAATATGCAACGTGTTCCATATTGACAAAACACCACAAGTTAATTACTTTGTTGACTCTCGTTATTTACAAGACAAGATTAAATGTTTTTAACAAGGCAAGAGGTGAAGCATAATAAAACTACACTATTAAGACATTTTAAATGAGGCCGGAAAATAACAACAACAATTCCGGAAAATCCCCATGAGCATGTTTAGTAATTATAAGCAAACAACATTAAACATTTTAGGGTTGTTAACATGATGCGGATGACATGAACAAGTTTATACAATTATATTAAAAGGTTAACAAGAAGATGATATGAAGCATCGTCACCGTGGTGGAAGGAGAAGGGTGCCACGGCAACGATCCGAAATGATGCAAAGGCAACAACTCGGTTCCGGTAACTCGTTGAGAGTCCGGTGCAAAAGGAAAGATGGCGTGAGCGAGTCACACGAGAAGAAAGGTGGGGCGATCCCGTCACCGGGTTCCCACGAGTCGGTGACGAGGCAACCGAGGAACATGACAACGGACGAAACGGGCACGAGCACACACAAGGGAGACATTTCATACAACACATGCAAGCATTCACAAGCGTCATCCACGGGGTCGTCTCGGTATACCTTCGGAACAGTCGTTTCGGGGCGGTTCGAGATCGTAGAGGAAGGAGTCGTTCTCACGAGTCGTAGAGGAAGTAGTGGTTCACGTTATCGTGTCGTGGTACTTGGCGAATTCCTCGTTTCCGGGCGACGGTAGTGGTACATGCCGTAGAGGGAAGTAGGTACACGGGCGACGGTAGACGTTCACGTTACGTGTCGTGGTACTTGGTGGGTCGCCGTGTATTCGAACTTGAGGGTCGTCGACGCCGTGGTACATGAGGGTCGTCGTGGTACTTGGCGTGTCATCTTGCGTAGTCGTTCCGGTTCGTAGATGTTCATGTCATCGTAGCCGTTCGGGTCTTGAGTCTTGACGAAAACCACAAACACAGACTCGAAGGGGTACTCGGCGGTCATCGATCCGTAGATGTTCGGGTCCAGAAGTAGATGTACTTGCTGCTCCATGGGTACTAGAGATACACAAAAACAGCAACAACAAAAAAACAGGAAAAGACTGCGGGGGTGCGGCGCTGCTGGTTGCTGTGGTGAGACGAGGACGGGCTTGGCGAGGAAATCGACCGGAGGGGCTGCACGAGTCGAAGACGGGCGCGGTGGAGGCGCTGCCTTGGCGCGCGGAGGACGGAGCAGAGCCGCTGGACGCTCGCGCCGGGCGAGGAGACAGGGGCCGGGGCTCTCTGCCTTGCTGGAAGGAGGTGAAGGCGCTCGGGGCGACCAGCTCGCGAAGGAAGGAGCTCGGCTCCAGGCTTGCGGGTGACGGCGAACGGAGGCTGGGGCCTCGGGCGAAGGCGGGCGTCGCAGGAGCCATGGCGAAGGAGTGCGGGGCGGCTCGGCGCAGAGGAGGCCCGGAGGGAGGGGTGCGGCCTTGCTGCTGCCCTGGCTGGCGCGGCTTGCCTGGCCCGCGGGGCGGTGAGGAAGGAGCCTGGCCGCGGTGAGCTTGGGACGGCTGGAGGGAGACCTCGGGAGCGGAGGAGCGCTCGGGCTTCTGGCTCGAGGGAAAAAGGGCCTCGCGGGCGACCTGGCGCCGGAGGAAGGACGTCCGGGGCGCCGGGCTTCGGCCATCTTGCGGGGCGCCAGGGGCGAGGGAACGAGGGGTGCTGCGAGCGGGAGAAAGAGAGGAGCGGGGTCGAGGGTTCGGGCGAGAGGATGAGGGTTGCGGCGCTGCGAGGAAACGGGAGGGAGAGCGATGGGATTTGGTGGCTAGGGGAATCGCTAGCTAGGGTTCGGCTGGAGATGGGCCTAGGCTGAAGCCAGGCTGCGGCCGGAGTGGCGGCTGGGCCAGAAAGGCCTAGGCTGCTGGGCTACTCCTCCCTCACTCTTTCTAAAAGAAAGGAAAAAACAAAACGGAGAAGAGAAAGAAAAGAAAGAGAGGTTAGGGAAGATTTTTGGCAAGAGGTTAATTTTACTAGACCCGCGAAAATGTCCACGGTCCACGAAAAAAAGGAGAGGCAAGAATGCAAGAGATAAATCGAACTCATTTGAATTAAATTCAAATGATTTAATATGAATGGGGGTATTTGAAGAGTCCAAAAATGTTGAGGATTTTTGGAGGAACCTCGAAACAACGGAAAAGAAGTATTGGCAAGGTTTTTGAAGGGGAAACTCGAAGTGAAAAAGACATGGGGAAATTATGCACGTGTGTTGCGGGTAATTCCAAACAATGGAATATTTATTATATAGCTCACTAAAATATTGGGATGATATGTTTTAAAGAGAAGACATTCTTCCCTCGATTTAAATGGACCGAAGGTCCACACAATTTATTTAAGTTGAGATGCAAAAGAAAATGACATGATGGCATGATGACATGATGCAATGCAAAAATAAATAACACAAGCACAACTGAAACACACGGAAGACCCGGAACCTCTGGAATCTTCTGGAATCTTCTGGAATCTTCTGGGACGTCGGTCTCGGGCGTCACAACTCTCCCACACTAACAGAGGATCTCGACCCGAGATCCTAGAGATATCACCGGGTAAAAACGGAAGAGGAAGAGGTAAAACAAAGTTGCTTCTTTGACAGACGAGTGAAACCACGAACCTGAGAGGTTAAACATGTTGAAAGAAAGAAAGAATGCAACGGAGATGAACGAAGATGAAAACACTCCGTTAGAAAAGAGGAACAAGGAGCATCACGAAAACCTTGAAGGTTGAAAGACATGAACAAGAGCTTACGAACCAAAAGAATATGAAACTGCAATGGTATAGCCAAGGAATAAGAATGACAGAATTTGGACAGCACTCCGTCTGAAAATGGAAGGAATTAACAAGAACTTGCCAAGTTGGGATGATACTTGATGAAATGAAGAACATATAGCCTCTGGAGCAATTAAAAGAATGGCACAAGGGGTAAGAAAAATTCAGACAGCACTCCGGTCGAAAGAGTTAAAACTTGATAAGATGAGGAACTTGAATGAAGAATACAACACTCCGGTTAAATGATAAGCAAGGGAAAGAACATGATCTCGATAAAAACGAGATGATGGTTAAAGAGAGCAATATCACAGGGCCTCCGGAACGGAAGAATATATGCTAGGTCGTTGGAAGAAAAGAACGGAGAAGAAAAATGACAACTTCTCCCACGAATGAATATGAAAAACATCCTTACGAAGAAGGGTTGAATGGGGTTGATGGAAAAATCAACACGAAATGAATAAGCTTGATGTGGGCTTATGGAAAACATCTCAAAATTATGAGGTGACAACCAGCCACTAATGGAAAACAATTTGATTGGATTGAGATCAACAAGGAGATGAAAAACTTATTTCACCGGAATGATAAATGAAGAACTTGGGTCATTTATAAGCACCATAATTAGCAACAATCCTTAGGGAAAGCTTTTAGGTGAAATACAACCCAAGATAACTCCAATGAATAAATTGTATGGTTGGAAAGATCTCCTGAACAAAGAAAATGATGGGTTTTAAATCTCATTCTTGATAACTCGGGAATCATGAAACATGGAGGAAAATTATCAAGAATGACATAACACCACCTGAAAAGACAAGGTAGAAAGGATTGCACTTCAAAATGCAAGAAGAAGAAATATTTGAGCTCCTCCAACAAGAATCTTGATGAAGACTACGAGGATGAATTAAAACATGATGAACCACCATGAGAACTCCGGTAATGAAAGCATGGAAGTGAAAGAAGAAAAGAATAAGACTCAAGGCCTGCGATGAATTAGATGGAGCTTTGAAATGATATAATTGAAATAACTTGGAGCTCCGGAAAACAAGATGAACAACTTAGAAACCTAGAATTTATTCCTCATGAATAAACTCTAACAAAGGGATTAATCCACTTGGATGAAATAAGAATAAGAATTATGTCATGCTTATCCTTCACCAATTTAAATTGATGACAACCAAAGGATTTGGCACACTACTTATTCTCGTTGGAAAGAATTAAAGAGAGATCTCGCACAAGCTTGGGTAAATCTTCAACGAACCATTGGTAGGATTATGAAAGAACAAATGAATTAGAACGATAACAACAGAAGGGTAAACTTGAAAGAACCACCGTAAAAAAATATGGAGACGAACGAAGAGGCATCAATGAAGAATATTTGGAGGACGAAGTTGAAAAACTGAGAACGAAGAAATCTTCTGAAATGATGGCCTTCGGAGGATCACAAAGAAAAGAATTCATGAAATGCTTCGGATGGGTGTGAAAGAATTCCTCACAATCTGAACAATAATGAGGATGGCATGAAGCTAGAACCACGAATCTTCAAGAGCACGGGCCAAGATTAAGAGAAACTCTTCTCCGGTCTCCAAATGTTGAGAATGAAGACGAGAAATGCCATAAGAATTTCGAGATACTCCGGATGAATGACAAGAGGAAGGTGGAGCAAAAGATGGAAATAGTTGAAAACAAGCTTGGAGAAGGCATGTGACTGATGGGAATCATTCTTACGTCACACTTTGAAAAGAATTTGAGTATAACTCCAGAAAAATAGAAGAGTCAGGTAAGATCCTGGAAAAAGACCTGTGGGTTAGGGCCCACTCAAAGAAATCACCATTGAAAAAGATTGCTTAAGAGATATTGCACCGGTTGAATTAAATGGCTTGAATAAGATGACAATCCTCAAAATAGCTTGAACTGATTAAGAATGGAATTATGAATCTTCAGCACTCCGGATATGAATAACAAGAGGAGAATGATTAATTGGTGCACCGGAATAAGAAAGCATTGTGAAATGAGGAAAAATGATAAGATCAACACCGAAATCTTGAATTACATCCACCGGCAGAATCTAAGAACAAAAGAATGATGAACTTGAAGCTCTTGAGCATCTCCACGATAAATCACCGGATAAGAACATTGAAGGAAATGAATGAAGAAACCTCACATGAATAAAATGGATACTTCATCTGAGAATTTCTGGCTCCAAGAAGAAGAAGGGTGGGAGGGTGGGGAAAACAAAACAACTTGGGATGAATGAAACAGACAAATCGTCAGATTTCTCAACGGCGTCCGTAAGGAATAACTTGAAGAGAAAGCACACCGGTTGGAAAGGATTAACATGAAGATCTTGATGGTCAAGAAGGACTAGCACTCCCACAGAAATATGAGAACACCGATAAGGAAAGGTATGGAATCAACATTTGACATCGAAGCAACTCGAATCCCAGAATCAAAACAAAACAAAGGATATATATGCAACATGATCTTCACAATATCATCCGAACAGAGAATTGAATGAATGAATTCCGCAGGTACATCAACTTGACGAGAAGCCACTTGGAAGAAGAAAAGATAAATAAAAAGGAACAAGGAACAGATAGAACAAATACAAGATAGAAGTTTCGCCCGACATATTCGTGCTGAAAGCTCATGGAACGTGTTACAAAAGGGTTTTGCAATCCCCGGATCAGCATAGCCAAGGACCCTTTAAGATGCAACTCCCGATCAGAACAAGTCCATAAAACCACTTCACTCAATGTAGAACCCCGAACTTCATATCAAGTACTCGTTGGAAGAATGCCTAGAACTACTTGATGAACCCACCTATAGATTTCCGAAAGTTTCCAGTTATGCAATCAGGTGTTGGGGATACACGGGAAGCACCGCGCAATCAACTCTAAACCTACATCCAGGTGTATCCATCCTTCAACACATAACCAGTCTTTCTCGGAAACTGTTTACCTCGGACCTTCGAAACGCATCCACTATACAAGCTATGGCAATACTCTCGAACTACCTCCCCAGTACTGGGTGATGTCGGGGTTATCTTGCCACTAACCGCATAGGAGAGTTTTCGATGTCGGCCGTCTTAAGTATTCTAGTACTGCCGCGATGGATTTGTGACGACAACACCTCGGAGCTCAACTCCCCGGGACACTGCCACAACCCCTAATGACAGGAGGCATCGAGAACAATGTTCTCGTCACAAAGACATCGAAACAATCCAAACAATACTCGCGAGATCCTAAAAAAAATTGGAGCAATTTTTGAAAGTAGAAGAGTCAAGAGTAGACGTCAGGAGTCCTCACCAGAGAGAAAAGGGATGAGAAGCAAAGAAATCCTACTCTCCGATATAATATAGGACTCAAAATATTTTTAGTGTGTGCCTAGACTCAACCGTCAACGATTCGATCAATCAGTGGGGGCTTCTAGGTCGGAGAAGGCTCTGAATACCAACTTGTAATGCCCAGGATGGGACTATACCTCCTACGTGTCGAGGCACGACTTAAAGGTATAAGCCCATCCTAGAATGATCTCAAGTTTGGTATCTTTGCACGACTCATGTAAAAGAGGGATTAAATTGCAAAAGAAGATAGTTGGCTTACACTCGCCACTTCACACAATACATTACATAAGCAAAACATCATTCAAAACATCACAACCTGACTACGGGCGAAGATCAAAAGAAAGATACCAAAACAACATAAAGCCACAGGTCAGGATCGAATCCTAGTAGAAACCACTACTGATCGTTGAAACGTCACAAGCATACGGTCACTCTCTTCATCGAGCTCCTGGTGAAGTACTGAACCAGCTCCTGCATCAAACTCGGCTGAACCTGCATCTGGTGTGGTGAAGTATCTGTGAGCCACGAGGACTCAGCAATCCCGTTCCCGGGTAACACGACTATTTAAGCCTTGGGTGAGGACAAGGCTGAAGAAAGAACACGAGGTGAAGGAACAACAAGAGTCTGCAGCAGCAACTAGCACTAACTTAAGTAAAAGAGAGCGAGAAGAGAAGTGCCTCGGTCGAGAGATGATCACGAAGTGATCCTAACTAAAGCCGGTCAAACATAACCCCACCGTGTTCAACTCCCGAATCCCTATTCGGAAATTGACAGTCACGGTACACACGCTGGTAGTGTATTAGAACATTGTGTCAAGTTTTCTACAACCGGATATTAACAAGCTCCCATCTGCCACATAACCGCGGGCACGGCTTTCGAAAGTTCATAACCCTGCAGGGGTGTTCCAACTTGACCCATTACAAGCCCACGATCCACGGAGTCGCAACTCCAAGGTGGGAAGACCCGAGTATTCTCGGAATCCCGTGCTCAAGTTAAACCGAACTAAGGTAAGGCTAATCCAGCAAATCCTCCCGGCGTGTCGACACCCTGATAGTAGCCGTGCGTATCTAAGTCTCAGGACACGACCGGATGGGCGATTCTACAGGTTTATATCAATCCTCGAGTTTCCTCGCGGTGACCCCGCAGAACCCCCGTTTGGGACCAACACCATCAGCACTGGCCCCCCCTGCTATGTAGAATTAGGAATCCTCGAGGGAGCGACCCCCTATGCAAATTTAATTAATTAATTAAGTTGTTATTATGAGGCAAATAGTACCAAATGTTGGGATTTGCTGGAAAAGACTTAGCACTTAACGGTTTATCAAGGGGGTCCCATACACCCCAACCGTGTTAGGAACGCATAATCAAGGAACATAACACCGGTTTATACGGTTCCTAACGGCATGAGTGGAACAAATCACCAAGAAAAAGGCTTAGCCTTCCACCCTTGCCAGTATATAGATGATTTCATTTTAAGCATTTATATAGTGTGATATAACCCAACAACTTCAACATGAAGCGAGCATCTTCGATCTTCACCTGCAACTAGCAATGCTATAAGAAGGGCTGAGCGAAGCGTACTTAGCCAAGCAACGGTTTGCATAGGTAGGGTGGTTAAACAGATTCATGGTTACAAGTAGGAGGCTGACAAGAAAGACATGGGCATCGAGGCAAAACTATAGAGTGGAACTACTAGCAATAGGCAAAGATAGTAATGGTATCCGGGTTCGGTCATCTTGCCTGGGATTCCACAAGGGAGAAGAACGGATCCATGAAGTAGACGAAGCAACACAGTCGAGCGAATCCTCACAACTCCGGAACGAAACCGAAGCTAACAAGAGAAGCAACCGGAAAGAAGCAAACAACACGGTAAACACACAAGCATAAACATGGCATACGATGCACAAACAAGTATGATGCATGTCCGGTTTAAAAGCATGGCATGGCAAAGTGCACAAACAACACTACAAGTTAAGTGGAGCTCAATATGCAACGAGTTGCATATTGACAAAACACCACAAGTTAATTACTTTGTTGACTCTCGTTATTTACAAGACAAGATTAAATGTTTTTAACAAGGCAAGAGGTGAAGCATAATAAAACTACACTATTAAGACATTTTAAATGAGGCCGGAAAATAACAACAACAATTCCGGAAAATCCCCATGAGCATGTTTAGTAATTATAAGCAAACAACATTAAACATTTTAGGGTTGTTAACACGATGCGGATGACATGAACAAGTTTATACAATTATATTAAAAGGTTAACAAGAAGATGATATGAAGCATCGTCACCGTGGTGGAAGGAAAAGGGTGCCACGGCAACGATCCGAAATGATGCAAAGGCAACAACTCGGTTCCGGTGACTCGTTGAGAGTCCGGTGCAAAAGGAAAGATGGCGTGAGCGAGTCACACGAGAAGAAAGGTGGGGCGATCCCGTCACCGTGTTCCCACGAGTCGGTGATGAGGCAACCGAGGAACATGACAACGGACGAAACGGGCACGAGCACACACAAGGGAGACATTTCATACAACACATGCAAGCATTCACAAGCGTCATCCACGGGGTCGTCTCGGTATACCTTCGGAACAGTCGTTTCGGGGCGGTTCAAGATCGTAGAGGAAGGAGTCGTTCTCACGAGTCGTAGAGGAAGTAGTGGTTCACGTTATCGTGTCGTGGTACTTGGCGAATTCCTCGTTTCCGGGCGACGGTAGTGGTACATGCCATAGAGGGAAGTAGGTACACGGGCAACGGTAGACGTTCACGTTACGTGTCGTGGTACTTGGTGGGTCGCCGTGTATTCGAACTTGAGGGTCGTCGACGTCGTGGTACATGAGGGTCGTCGTGGTACTTGGCGTGTCATCTTGCGTAGTCGTTCCGGTTCGTAGATGTTCATGTCATCGTAGCCGTTCGTGTCTTGAGTCTTGACGAAAACCACAAACACAAACTCGAAGGGGTACTCGGCGGTCGTCGATCCATAGATGTTCGGGTCCAGAAGTATACTTGCTGCTCCATGGGTACTAGAGATACACAAAAACAGCAACAACAAAAAAAACAGGAAAAGACTGCGGGGGTGCGGCGCTGCTGGTTGCTGTGGTGAGACGAGGATGGGCTTGGCGAGGAAATCGACCGAATGGGCTGCACGAGTCAAAGACGGGTGCGGTGGAGGCGCTGCCTTGGCGCGCGGAGGACGGAGCAGAGCCGCTGGACGCTCGCGCCGGGCGAGGAGACAGGGGCCGGGGCTCTCTGCCTTGCTGGAAGGAGGTGAAGGCGCTCGGGGCGACCAGCTCGCGAAGGAAGGAGCTCGGCTCCAGGCTTGCGGGTGACGGCGAACGGAGGCTGGGGCCTCGGGCGAAGGCGGGCGTCGCAGGAGCCATGGCGAAGGAGTGCGGGGCGGCTCGGCGCAGAGGAGGCCCGGAGGGAGGGGTGCGGCCTTGCTGCTGCCCTGGCTGGCGCGGCTTGCCTGGCCCGCGGGGCGGTGAGGAAGGAGCCTGGCCGCGGTGAGCTTGGGACGGCTGGAGGGAGACCTCGGGAGCGGAGGAGCGCTCGGGCTTCTGGCTCGAGGGAAAAAGGGCCTCGCGGGCGACCTGGCGCCGGAGGAAGGACGTCGGGGGCGCCGGGCTTCGGCCATCTTGCGGGGCGCCAGGGGCGAGGGAACGAGGGGTGCTGCGAGCGGGGGAAAGAGAGGAGCGGGGTCGAGGGTTCGGGCGAGAGGATGAGGGTTGCAGCGCTGCGAGGAAACGGGAGGGAGAGCGATGGGATTTGGTGGCTAGGGGAATCGCTAGCTAGGGTTCGGCTGGAGATGGGCCTGGGCTGAAGGCAGGCTGCGGCTGGAGTGGCGGCTGGGCCAGAAAGGCCTAGGCTGCTGGGCTACTCCTCCCTCACTCTTTCTAAAAGAAAGAAAAAAAAACAAAACAGAGAAGAGAAAGAAAAGAAAGAGAGGTTAGGGAAGATTTTTGGCAAGAGGTTAATTTTACTAGACCCGCGAAAATGTCCACGGTCCACGAAAAAAAAGGAGAGGCAAGAATGCAAGAGATAAATCGAACTCATTTGAATTAAATTCAAATGATTTAATATGAATGGGGGTATTTGAAGAGTCCAAAATTGTTGAGGATTTTTGGAGGAACCTCGAAACAACGGAAAAGAAGTATTGGCAAGGTTTTTGAAGGGGAAACTCGAAGTGAAAAAGACATGGGGAAATTATGCACGTGTGTTGCGGGTAATTCCAAACAATGGAATATTTATTATATAGCTCACTAAAATATTGGGATGATATGTTTTAAAGAGAAGACATTCTTCCCTCAATTTAAATGGACCGAAGGTCCACACAATTTATTTAAGTTGAGATGCAAAAGAAAATGACATGATGGCATGATGACATGATGCAATGCAAAAATAAATAACACAAGCACAACTGAAACACACGGAAGACCCGGAACCTCTGGAATCTTCTGGAATCTTCTGGAATCTTCTGGGACGTCGGTCTCGGGCGTCACATATACCTCGATGATATACTCATCTACTCCAAGAACAAGGAAGATCATGCCGACCATCTAAGGCTGGTATTGACGAAACTTCGAGAGCACCGCCTTTATGCCAAATTCTCTAAATGTGAATTCTGGTTGCCGGAAGTGACCTATCCAGGTCATGTGATCTCTGGCAAGGGTATTGCTGTCAATCCCGAGCGAGTTCAAGCCGTCCTTGATTGAACTCCCCCTGAATCGGTCAAGCAAGTTAGGAGTTTCCTTGGCTTAGCGAGCTATTGCCGACGCTTCGTCGAGAATTTCTCCAAGGTTGCTAAACCTCTAACTGAACTCCTCAAGAAAGATAAAAAGTTTGAATGAACCCCACAACGCGAGTCCAGCTTTCAGGAACTGAAAAGACGCCTGACATCTGCACCCGTACTGGTACCACCAAATTTCTCCAAGGACTTTATTATCTACTGCGACGCCTCGCGACAAGGACTAGGTTGCATACTCATGCAAGATCGTCAAGTGATTGCTTACGCATCCCGACAGTTGCGTCCACAAAAGGATAACTATCCTACACATGATCTAGAGCTTGCAGCTGTAGTCCACGCGCTCAAAACATGGCGACATTACCTTCTTGGTAATCGCTGTGAAATCTTCACTGATCATCAAAGTCTGAAATACATCTTCACCCAACCGGATCTAAATCTCAGCAAAGACGTTGGGTTGAGTTGCTCACAAATTACGACTTAGGAATCACTTACACCCCTGGGAAGGCCAATGTCATGGCTGACGCACTAAGTCGTAAGTCATATTGTAACAACTTGATGTTACAACAAGGGCAACCACTTCTCCACGAGGAATTTCGAAAGCTTAACCTTCACATTGTTCCTCGGGGATTCCTTTCCACCTTGGTGGCGAAACCTACCCTTAAGGATCAGGTCATCAAAGCACAGCAGGTTGATCTAGGAATCTCCCGTATCAAGAGGAACATCAAGAAAGGAGTCGCGGGATGTTTCTCAATTGATGATCAAGGAGTCATGCTCTTTAGCAACCGCTTAGTGGTTCCTAAGGTACGAAACCTGAGACGGTTGAGCCTTAAGGAGGCTCATGAATCTCCTCTCACGATTCATCCCGATAGTACCAAAATGTATCAGGACCTACGCCAGAGGTTCTGGTGGACTAGGATGAAGAGAGAAATCGCTCAATTCATTGCTAACTGCGACGTTTGTCGTCGAGTTAAAGCAGAGCATCAACGGCCTGCTGGCACCCTTCAACCTTTAGCTATTCCTGAATGGAAATGGGACAAGATCGGTATGGACTTCATTACCGGGTTTCCCAGGACCAGGAAAGGGTATAATGCTATCTTCATCGTTATCGACCGCCTCTCCAAAGTAGCCCACTTCCTACCTGTTCGAGAGAGTATAACCGCTAGCCAGCTAGCAGACTTGTATATCTCTCGGATAGTATCACTTCATGGTGTGCCGTTGGAGATCAACTCCGACCAAGGAAGTCTTTTCACTTCACGATTTTGGGAAAGTTTCCAGAATGCTATGGGGACTCATCTCTCTTTTAGCACCGCCTTTCATCCTCAATCAAGTGGTCAAGTGGAACGAGTCAATCAAATTCTAGAAGACATGCTTCTAGCCTCTGTCATCTCTTTCGGTATGGAATGGGAGAAGTGTCTTCCATTTGCCGAATTTGCTTATAACAATAGTTGTCAAGCCAGCTTGGGCAAGGCTCCCTTCGAAGTTTTATATGGACGAAGATGTCGAACACCTCTTAACTGGTCAGAAACCGGGGAAAGACAATTCTTTGGTCCGGATATGATTGAGGAAGCAGAAGAGCAGGTTCGCATCGTTCATGAGAAATTGAAAACATCCCAGTCTCGCCTGAAGAGCCAATACGATAGTCATCATAAGGCTGTGACTTTTGAAGTCGGCGATAAGGCTTACCTTCGGGTTACTCCTCTTAAGGGAACCCATCGCTTCGGTATCAAAGGCAAATTGGCCCCTCGTTACATCGGTCCTTTTCGCATTCTTGCCAAACGAGGAGAAGTTGCCTACCAATTGGAACTACCTCCGCACCTTTCCAGTGTTCATGATCTCTTCCACGTATCTCAACTCAGGCGTTGCTTCTCGGATCCTATCCGCGGAGTGGACCAAGAAACACTTGATCTCCAGGACAATCTCACATATCGAGAATACCCCGTTCGTATTCTTGATCAAACCGAGCGTACCACTCGACGTCACAATATCAAGTTTCTCAAGGTTCAATGGTCACATCATTCTGAGAGTGAAGCTACTTGGGAAAGGGAGGATCGTCTTCGACTTGAGTACCCCACCCTCTTTCCGGAGGAACCCGAATCTCGGGACGCGATTCTTTTGAGTGGGGGTGAGTTGTCACATCCCTAATCAGTGCTTGCAATAGGACTAGCTAGAGTGTGCATCATGTTTACCTTTTCAAAGAAATTTGAAATGGGAATGACAGAAACCCCAGCACCCCTCTTCTAACAACTAGGGTTTGATAAAATCTTTTCCAATGTACCCAAAATGCCCTTCAAAAATGTTCATCATTTCTGCCTTGGTCTTAAACCTCTGCCAAAAATGGTGCACAATTTTCTAGGACATCCAAGATCTCTGGATTAATTCATATGGTATTTGCATTTGGGCATTTAAATGCTATAAAATATTTTGTATGCCCAAATAATCATAAACTAAAATTTTCCATACTGTTCATATTATATACAGTGGGCATGACTAGTTTAATGAGCTATAAAAATGTTCTGACATTTTTATTAATGCAACAAAGTTGCAAAAGCAATGCAACAAAAAAGAGAGAAGAGAGACAGAACTTACCTGGCGCCTAACAGGCCCACCTACCGGCCCAGCCCAGCCACCGCTCCAGCAAGCTACTTGGCTCGGCCAGGCAGGCAGGCAGGTGCTCGACGGCGGCCACAGCGCGCGTCACGCAGCTGCCCGCCGCCCTGCTTCCTCCTCTCGCCGTTCTGGTGGGCGGGTTCGACCACCCACTCTTTCCCCGAGCTCGCTGACACGCCCACTCCTCCCTAGCTCCTCTCCCTCGCCTTCCCCGCACCATGGCCGACGCCGCCACGCTCGCGCCGTCGTGATAGCCGCGTCCACCGCCGTCCCTGAGTTCGTCACCGTGTCCGTCCGCTCCGTCATCATCGACTACGTCGATCAGGCTGAGCCCCGAGCGCTCGCCCGCTCTGGAGTCACCCCGACCCTGTCTTCCCCAACTCCGGCCGCAGAGATCCCCATCGCCGCCCCGCTCAGCTCCGACCATCCCCGAGCCCGCCTCGACGTTTACTACAACCGCCGTGAGCTCAGCTCCGTCCTCCCCCTCTCCGTTACTTTTCTCCTGCACCGTACGCACCGCACGAGGCTCACCTGCACGCGCCGCCGCGGAGCTCGTCGCCGACGAGGCTCCGGCCATTTAACGGCCCGTCCATCGTGCCCACCAGCTTCACCGTCATGTGTAGGTGCTGTAGGATCACTCCACGCACTACGAGCACTGCACCGACGAGTTCGACCTCGCCCGAACTCCGGCAGCCGCTGGACTCGTCGCCGGCGTTATTTCTGGCGACCCCGAGGCCATCCACCACCACCACTCGACGCGGCTGACTCCCAGCTGCCCGTAGGCGTGCTCCGCCGTCGTTTTGGCAGCCGGAGCACAAATCCCGCACCTCACCGCCGCGTTTGGCCTCGCCGGCGGCTAAACGCCGGTGAGTTAGCCCCGTTTGACCAAGGGTTTGACCCCCTTGGGTCACTGACATGTGGGCCCTGCCTGTTAGTCAAACCTAGGTTAGTACCTAATCTAATTTTAATTAGTCAGTTAACTAACTGTGACACTGACCAGTGGGTCCCACTGGTCAGGTTTGACTTGGGCCGCCCTGTTGACTGGCTGACGTCAGCATGATGTCATGCTGACGTAGTAAAGGATATTCTGGGATTATTTGATTTAAAAACAATTCAGGAAATTCCAGAAAATGCTTTAAACTTCAAAAAATCATATAGATTCAACAGTAGCTCAGATGGAAAAGATTTATACATGAAAATTGATCAGAAAAATCCAATCTTTCCAATGGCACTGGTTTCATGCATGTTTGAGCAAGTTAACCTTGCTGTATACATTAAAACATGATAATGCACTTAAATAATTAATAGTTTGGGTTTCAACTTAAATCCTTGATTCATATGGGCTCAAACCCTTCTGGTTATAGTTGTATTAGCCCAAAACACATGCATCTTGCCATATCATGAGCATGCATCATATTGTTGCATTTGTTTGCTTATTGATTGTATCGCCGGTATTCTCCGTGTTAGGTCTTGCTCCCGAGGATACTTCTGCGTATCCAACTGAAGAGCAGTACCCGACAACCACTCTGTCAGGCAAGCAATCATTGATTATTCCGATACGAACCCATCTTCTCGCTCCTACTCTCTTTTACTGCATTAAGGCAATATCGTGTGAACTGCTACTTGCTGTGGTAGTTGAACCCTATTCCTTTGCATGACCTGTCATTGCCATAGTAAATAGTTGAAACCCACTAGCATGTGTAGGAGTTGATTGAGCCATGTGATGTGTGATCCACCATGCTATTTGTTTATGTTGCCTGCTATGCTTAGAGTTGTGTCAGGTCTGGTTCATCTGGATGATGGATCAGAGTGAAATGATCATACTCGGTAAAGAGAGGGAAGTGTGAAACATGTTTGGTAAAGGTATCGATGAAAGGCCATGTAGGAGTACATGGTGGGTTGTTTCATTGGAACCGTCCATAGGACCCGAGTTCTGTATGTGTGGTTCAAGTTCCAGCTACTACCATGCATTGGGCCCGAAACCAATGGACCCTCTCGGCTTATTAACTGCCCTTGTTCTCTGTCCAGGAGTTGCAACTAGTTTCTGGTGTTTGTAGTTTATTGGTGGTCGTGCACAGCGCTGACCCTCGGGGTGGGTTGTGATGCGACAGGTACGTGGCACGGTGTACTGGTTGCCCGTTTGGTGACACGGGAACCCTGTACACATCGTTTGGGGCCGTGAGCGACACCCCGGCCGGATCTCCCCACGGATGGAACCCAAATAGGCGATAAACCTGGATGAGAGACTGGCGTAGTTAGTCAGGTCGTGGCCGACACCCTCGCTGGTCTTCCGCTTGAAGGTTGCCGAGTACATGTCGAGTAAACGGCGATAAGTGGTGGAAGCGTGTGTGAAGAAGTACACCCTTGCACGATTATCAATCTATTTGAATAGCCGTTGTTCGCGGTATGGACTACTTGATTACTCTTACAGTTCATAGACAAGTTGATGGACACTACTAAAAGCCTCAAGACAAGTGTGAGTGCCGTGGATGGCCCTTCCGTAGGATGACGGAAGAGGATCCTTGGTGGTGTATTGTTGTGGTGAGTAGAGGACTCGTGTACGTAGTAATATCTTGCAATCTGTTGAGAGTTGTAGTATAGGTTAGCCAAGAGTCAAAGCTGGCTTTCTGCTATGAACTCCACTACCCCTGTTGATAATGTTGCATGTATGATAGGTTCTATTGTAAGACTTGCTGAGTACCTTTGTACTCATGTTTGCTTAATAACTGTTGCAGAGGAGAACCCTGCCCCTTCTGATGGGTTGTACATAGACGTTGACGTCAACGAGTAGCTTGCTACCCAGACGGAGATCTGGAGCTTATGAAGGGCCTTGTAGATAGTCAGGCTACACCAAGCCTGTTTTATTTTGTAAGTTGTTTGTACTCAGACATGTAGCTTCCGCTTGTGCTTGTTGACTGTATGACTTGAGTGTTGGGTCATGTGACCCCTACCTGTATGGATATGTTATGTATGGCTCTTGGAGCCTCTTAAATAAAGTACTTTGAGTCATAGAGTTCTGTTGTGATGCAATGTTGTATTTACACATATTGAGCATATTGTGTGTATGATTGAAATGCTTGGTATGTGTGGGATCCGACACCTAGTTGTTTTCCTTAGGTAGCCTATCTTACAGGGAAATGCCTCCTAGTGCTTCCAATGAGCCTTGGTAGCTTGCTACTGCTCGGAACACGTAGGTTGGCCGGCATGTGTCCTTCTTCGTTCCTGTGTCTGTCCCTTAGGGGAAATGTCACGCGTTGTTCCTTTAAGTCCATGTAGCTTGCTACGACTTGTGATCATACGTTGATGA
>LR738715.1:484228923-484263084 GCA_902687465.1 Secale cereale | reverse complement strand
TGACTGTATGACTTGAGTGTTGGGTCATGTGACCCCTACCTGTATGGATATGTTATGTATGGCTCTTGGAGCCTCTTAAATAAAGTACTTTGAGTCATAGAGTTCTGTTGTGATGCAATGTTGTATTTACACATATTGAGCATATTGTGTGTATGATTGAAATGCTTGGTATGTGTGGGATCCGACACCTAGTTGTTTTCCTTTGGTAGCCTATCTTACAGGGAAATGCCTCCTAGTGCTTCCAATGAGCCTTGGTAGCTTGCTACTGCTCGGAACACGTAGGTTGGCCGGCATGTGTCCTTCTTCGTTCCTGTGTCTGTCCCTTAGGGGAAATGTCACGCGTTGTTCCTTTAAGTCCATGTAGCTTGCTACGACTTGTGATCATACGTTGATGACCGACACGTTCGTTGTTGGGTCATGGATGCATGTCTCTGTAATTTAGTGCCACTTTTGGTTTATAACTAGCCATGTCGGCCCGGGTTCTCTATCATATGGATGCTAGCGACACTGTCATATACATGTGCCAAAATGTGCAAATGGTCCCGGGCCAGGTAAGGTGGCACCCGTGGGGATACCGTGCGTGAGGCCGCAAAGTGATATGACGTGTTACAGCTAGATCGGTGTGACTTAGGATCGCGGTCCTGACAGGGATCCATCGCGGAGTTCATCATCATCATCATCATCGCCCTCACCATGAGTTGTGAGTAGTTTACCACAGACCTTCGGGTCCATAGCTAGTATCTAGATGTCTTCTTCTCTCTCTCTCTCTCTGGATCTCAATACAAAGTTCTCCTCGGTCTTTGAGGAGATCTCTTCGATGTAATCTCTTTTTGCGGTGTGTTTGTCGAGATCCGATGAATTGTGAGTTTATGATCAAGATTATCTATGAGAAATATTTGGTTCTTGTCTGAACTTTTTATGTGTGCTCATAATATCCTTGCAAGTCTCTTCGAATTATTGGTTTGGTTTGGCCTACTAGATCTATAGTTCTTGCAATGGGAGTGTGCTTGGCTTTGGGTTCAGTCTTGCGGTGTCCTTTCCAAGTGACAGTAGGGGCAGCAAGGCACGTATTGTATTGTTGCCATCGAGGATAAAAAGATGGGGTTTATATCATATTGCTTGAGTTTATCCCTCTACATCATGTCATCTTGCTTATGGCGTTACTCTGTTCTTATGAACTCAATACACTAGATGCATGCTGGATAGCGGTCGATGTTTGGAGTAATAGTAGTAGATGCAGAATCGTTTCGGTCTACTTGTCTCGGACGTGATGCCTATATACAATGATCATGCCTAGATAGTCTCATAATTATTCGCTTTTCTATCAATTGCTCGACAGTAATTTGTTTACCCGCCGTAGAATATCGCTATCATGAGAGAAGCCACTAGAGAACACTATGGACCCCTGGTCTATTCTCAACTTATCAATCTAAATCTACTTTACTTTTATCGCTTTTATTTGTTGTTCTTATAAACCAAAAATACCAAAAATATAAACTATCATCTCTATCAGATCTCACTTTCGTAAGTGACCGTAAAGGGATTGACAACCCCTTATCGTGTTGGCTGCGAAGTTCTTATATGTTTGTGCAGGTGCGAGGGACTCGCGCGTGGTCTCCTACTGGATTGATACATTGGTTCTCAAAAACTGAGGGAAATACTTACGCTACTGTACTGCATCTCCCTTTCCTCTTCGAGGGAATACAATGCAAGCTCGAGAAGTAGCAAGAAGAATTCTGGCGCCGTTGCCGGGGAGGCTTACGCAAAAGTCATATACCAAGTACCTATCACAAACCCTTATCCTTTGCATTACATTTTTTTGCCTCTCGTTTTCCTCTCCACCACTTCACCCTTGCCGTTTTATTTGCCCTTCTTCCGTTTTATTTGTTTGTGTGTTGCTTGCTTGTGTGTCACTATAGCACTTCCTATTAGTGTTGACCCTCACCTCAAGAGGCTGGAGGAGATTGAAAACAATATTAGACATTTCATGACTTTACAATTTAAGCATAATGACTTTTTCAGAAGTGAACTTAAAGAACAGAAAAAGTTTATGGAGTATATGAATAAAGACCTTGATGATATGTCTAAGGAATTTTATGGCTTGAAATCGCAATTTGCTAATCTTGAAAACTTAATTGCCGAAATTTCGGATAAACAGTCTATCTTGATCAATATGATGGCTACTAAACCGGAAGAGCATGAAAATAAAGTTGAAGATCTGAAAGTTATTGATGTGTCTCCTATTAGATCCTTGTTTTCTAGTATAAATTTTTATGAAGATAGGATTGGAGATGATTCTGATTTAAAGTGTCCCAATGATTCGGAGTTTTTAGATCTTGATGCTTAAATTGCTAAAAGTGGGAGTGAAGAGATTAAAACTTTGCATAGTGATGAACCCACTACTATGGATTTCAAGGGATTCAATTATGATAATTGCTCTTTGATTGATTGTATTTCCTTGTTGCAATCTGTACTAAATTCTCCGCATGCTTATAGTCAACATAAAGCTTTCACCAAACACATAGTTGATGCTTTGATGCAATCTTATGAAGAAAAACTTGAGTTAGAAGTTTCTATCCCGAGAAAGCTTTATGATGAGTGGGAACCTACTATCAAAATAAAAATAAAAGATTATGAATGCTCTGCTTTGTGTGATTTGGGTGCAAGTGTCTCCACTATCCCAAAAACTTTGTGTGATTTGCTAGGGTTCCAGGAGCTTGATGATTGTTCTTTAAATTTGCATCTTGGGGATTCCACTATTAAGAAACATATGGGAAGGATTAATGATGTTCTTATTGTTGCCAGTAGGAATTATGTGCCCGTAGATTTTATTGTTCTTGATATAGATTGCAATCCTTCATGTCCTATTATTCCTGGTAGACCTTTCCTTAGAACGATTGGTGCAATTATTGATATGAAGGAAGGAAATATTAGATTCCAATTTCCGTTAAGGAAAGGCAAGGAACACTTTCCTAGAAAGAAAATCAAATTACCATATGAATATATCATGAGAGCCACTTATGGATTGCCTTCCAAAGATGGCAATACCTAGACTTATCTTGTATCGTGCCTAGCTAGGGGCGTAAAACGATAGCGCTTGTTGGGAGGCAACCCAATTTTATGTTTTTTGTTGCTGTTAGGGAATAAATATTGTATCTGGCCTCTGATTAGATGTGGTTTCATGTTTTGTTTAGTGTTTGTGCCAAGTAGAACCTTTGGGAAGACTTGTGTGAAGTTTATGTGATCTTGCTGTGAAAAACAGAATCATTAGCGCTAGCTAAAGTGGTCGTCAGATTTTACTGGAGCGTGCTATTTAGTTGATTCTTTTTGAAGATGATTACTAGACAAATTCCTCAAATTTAACAATTTAGTTTGAAGTTTTTGGAGTTCCAGAAGTAGGCGAAACCTGCAGATTACTACAGATTGTTCTGTTTTTGATAGATTCTGTTTTTCGTGTGTTGTTTGCTTATTTCAATGCATCTATGAGTAATATTTGGAGGTATGAACCATAGAGAAGTTGGAATACAGTAGGTTTAACACCAATATAAACAAAGAATGAATTCATTGCAGTACCTTTGAGTAGTGGTTTGCTTTCTGATACTAACAGAGGTCACGAGAATTTTTGTCTAAGTTTTGTGTTGTGAAGTTTTCAAGTTTTGAGTATTGCTTTGATGGACTATGGAACAAAGAGTAGCAAGAGCCTAAGCTTGGGGGATGCCCATGGCACCCCAAGTAAAATTCAAGGACAATCAAAAGCCTAAGCTTGGGGATGCCCCGGGAAGGCATCCCCTCTTTCGTCTTCATCCACCGGTAACTATACTTGGAGCTATATTTTTATTCACCACATGATATGTGTTTTGCTTGGAGCATCTTGTATAATTTGAGTCTTTGCTTGTTAGTTTGTCACAATCATCCTTGCTGGACACACCTATTTGAGAGAGTTAAATATGGCCTAGGAATTGCTAGAACACTCTATGTGCATCACTTATATCTTTTGAGTTGAATAGTTTTTGCTCTAGTGCTTCACTAATATCTGTTAGAGCACGGTGGTGGTAATATTTTGTAGAAATTGATGAACTCTCATGCTTCACTTATATCTATTTGAGAGTCTATTAAAACAGCATGGTAATGTGTTTAGGTTAATAAAACTAGTCTTAACATGATATACATCCAGTGTCAATGTAGTAAAAAAATTCACACTAAGTGCATTGAATATGATGAGATGTTGGATGCTTGATAATTGTTTTGAGATATGAGGATAGTGATATTGGAGTCAGGGTAGTGGAGTTATTATGAAATTGAGAAATACTTGTGTTAAGGTTAGTGATTCCCGTATCATGCACGTATGGTGAACCGCTATGTGATGAAGTTAGAGCATGAGGTATTTGTAGAGTGCCAACCTTTGTGTGGAGCTCGGGGGCGCACGATGGTTAACTCCTACCAACCTCCCCCCTAGGAGCATGCGTTGATTGCTTTGTTTTGATGACTCATTGATTTTTGCAATAAGTATATGAGTTCTTATGACTAATGTTGAGTCGATGGATTATACGCACTCTCACCCTTCCACCATTGCTATCCTCTCTTGTACCGCGCAACATTCGTCGGTGCCATAAACCCACTATATATCCTTCCTCAAAATAGCCACCATATTATTCCTCAAAAACAGCCACCATACCTACCTATCATGGCATTTCCATAGCTATTCCGAGATATATTGCCATGCAACTTTCCACCGTTCCGTTCATATGACACGCATCATATTGTCATATTGCCATGCATGATCATGTAGTTGACATCGTAGTTGTGGCAAAGCCACCACGCATAATTTTCATATATGTCACTCTTGATTCATTGCACATCCCGGTACACTGCCGGAGGCATTCATGTAGAGTCATACTTGTTGTAGTATCGAGTTGTAAATCAGTAAAAGTGTGATGATCATCATTATTAGAGCATTGCCCCATGTGAAGAAAGGCCAATAAAAAAAAGGATGGCCCAAAAAAATATAGAGGGGCTAATAAAAAAGAGAAAGCCACTCCAAAAAAAAGAGAGAGAAAAGAGAGAAGGGACAATTGCTACTATCTTTTTCAACAGTTGTGCTTCAAAGTAGCACCATGTTCTTCATGATAGAGAGTCTCATGCTTAGTCACTTTCATATACTAGTGGGAATTTTCATTATAGAACTTTGCTTGTATATTCCAACGATGGGCTTCCTCAAATGCCCTAGGTCTTCGTGAGCAAGCAAGTTGGATGCACACCCACTAGTTTATTTTGTTGAGCTTTTATACATACTTAGCTCTAGTGCATCCGTTGCATGGCAATCCCTACTCACTCACATTGATATCTATTGATGGGAATCTCCCTATCTCGTTGATACACCTAGTCGATGTGAGACTATCTTCCTACTTTTTGTCTTCTCCACAACCACCTCTATTCCACCCATACTGCTATGTCCATTGCTCACGCTTATGTATTGCGTGAAAGTTGAAAGGTTTGAAAGAATAGAGTATGAAAACAAGTGCTTGGCTGAAATAGGGTTGTGCATGATATGAATATTTTGTGTGATGAAGAGGGAGAATAGCCAGACTATATGATTTTGTAGGGATAACTTTATTTAGCCATAGTATTTTGATAAGACATGATTGCTTTGTTAGTATGCTTGAAATATTGTTATTTCTTATGTCAATATAGAATTTTGTCTTGAATCTTTCAGATCTGAACATTCATGCCACAATTAAGAGAATTACATTGAAAAACTATATTGGTTAGCATTCCAGATCAAAAATTCTTTCTTTATCATTTACCTACTCGAGGACGTGCAGGAATTAAGCTTGGGGATGCTTGATAAGTCTCCAACGTATCTATAATTTTTGATTGTTCCATGCTATTATTTATGAAGTCTTGGATGTTTAATGAGCTTTATCATACACTTTTATATCATATTTGGGACTAACCTACTAACCCAAAGGCCTAGTCGAGATTTCTGTTTTTTGCCTGTTTCACGGTTTTGTAGAAAAAGAATATCAAACGGAGTCCAAACGGAATGAAACCTTCGCGAGAGATATTTTTAGAGAACATCACGCACAGGGAACTTGAGACCCACGTCAGGGGAGCATCGAGGCGCCCATGAGGGTGGGGGCGCGCCCCCTGCCCAGGGTGCACCCCCTACCTCGTGGGCCCCTCGAGCATCCCCTGGTGTCCTCCTTCCTCCTATATAAGTCTACGTACCAAGAAACCTTCGACAACAGAGAGAAAACCCTAATTCCACCGCCATAACCTTCTATTCCCGTGAGATCCCATCTTGGAGCCTGTTCCGGAGCTCCACCAGAGGGGGATCCATCACGGAGTTCTTCTTCTTCATCATCATCATCGCCCTCACCATGAGTTGTGAGTAGTTTACCACAAACCTTCGTGTCCATAGCTAGTATCTAGATGGCTTCTTCTCTCTCTCTGGATCTCAATACAAAGTTCTCCTCGGCCTTCGAGGAGATCTATTCGATGTAATCTCTTTTTGTGGTGTGTTTGTCGAGATCCGACGAATTTTGAGTTTGTGATCAAGATTATCTATGAGAAATATTTGGTTCTTCTCTAAATTTTCTATGTGTGCTCATAATATCCTTGCAAGTCTCTTCGAATTATTGGTTTGGTTTGGCCTACTAGATCTATAGTTCTTGCAATGGGTGAAGTGCTTTGCTTTGGGTTCAATCTCGTGGTGTCCTTTCCCAGTGACAGTAGGGGCAGCAAGGCACGTATTGTATTGTTGCCATCGAGGATAAAAAGATGGGGTTTATATCATATTGCTTGAGTTTATCCCTCTACATCATGTCATCTTGCTTAAGGCGTTACTTTGTTTTTATAAACTCAATACACTAGATGCATGCTGGATAGCGGTCGATGTGTGGAGTAATAGTAGTAGATGCAGAATCATTTCGGTCTACTTTTCTCGGACGTGATGCCTATATACAATGATCATGCCTAGATAGTCTCTTAATTATTCTCTTTTCTATCAATTGCTCGACAGTAATTTGTTTACCCACCGTAGAATATCGCTATCTTGAGAGAAGCCACTAGAGAACACTATGCCCCCCGGGTCTATTCTCAACTTATCAATCTAAATCTACTTTACTTTTATCGCTTTTATTTGCTGTTCTTATAAACCAAAAATACCAAAAATATAAACTATCATCTCAATCAGATCTCACTTTCGTAAGTGACCGTAAAGGGATTGATAACCCCTTATCGCGTTGGCTATGAAATTCTTATATGTTTGTGCAGGTGCGAGGGACTCGCGCGTGGTCTCCTACTGGATTGATACCTTGGTTCTCAAAAACCGAGGGAAATACTTACGCTACTATGCTGCATCTCCCTTTCCTCTTCGAGGGAATACAACGCAAGCTCAATAAGTAGCAGTCACAACTCTCAAATCTTGGACAAAGCGATTGCCAGGTGGTGTCAAACGCACGATGTAGATGTATGTGGAGCTGGGAGGGCTTTTGATATAGTAGCAAAAATGTCAGCAATTATCAATTCTGCGATGCAAAGGTGAATAAACTCTCAACGACGGTACTGTGCTGGTCCTAGGCTAGACTATACTAGAGACACGAGCCTACAACACTAACAAAATCACGGCGCTGCACGTAATCAAGGGAAAAGCACACTCTGGATTTTTTTGGTGCCTTTTTTGCGCTTTTTTTTGCAGAAAAACACTATAATGGCGAGTGTCTCAAAACTCTTCCCAATCAAAATAACGGCATAGACATAAAAAATTTTGACTATATTTTTTTCGAAATTATGGCAGCGACGACCAAGAAGTGCGACAAAAAAAATCACGATGACGGCGAGTGTCTCAAAATGCTCCCTGGGACCTAAGAACATGACATGGAAAACATATTTTCACGTGCCAAAATTTTGACCTAAAAACAGTCCGGGGGTCTCCAGACTCTTTGTTTAGACCTACTCAGGCAAGAAAACATGAATCCGAAACTAGATGGATCTTGAAAACAAACCTAATATAAAAAGAACTCAGATTGGTGGTGGATATATGGTGGTGATATATGGAAGCGGTGGTGGTATATGGCAACGATGGTAGGTATGTGGTAGCGGTGGTGGTATATGACAACAACGATGAATATGGTGCGGTGGCGGCGTGACAAACTGTGACAGAGCTCGAAACACTAAAGGACTAGATGATAAGACCAGTAACTAGACACGATGATCAACCACTAATTCAACAAAGCAAAACCTAAAAAAATATGCAAAGGCTCAGATTGGTTCGGATATGATGAACTAACCCTAATAATGTTTTTTGGAATTTTCGTGGACTGTAGGTATGAAGAATAGACTGGATCTAACTATGAAAAACTAGAAAATCTCACTGAGCAACCTGGAAATCTGATACCACTTGATAGAGGCAAAGGTGTCCCGTGTTTCGATGAGATGGTGGCTATCATTTTCGGTGGAGTAGACTTCGATGATCCGACTACGAATGTGCGAGGACGTCGCACCTTAGCAATCGCTAAACCAACTCCAAGGGGTTATTGACCACGCCGAAGCACGATCAACCAGACCACAAGGGTATATTTCCTGCAAGCAAACGAAGAATAAGCAAGAAACTAAGATTGCAATCTGGATATTGCAAATTTAAGAGGAAATCTTTATTGATGAAAGTGGGGTTCGGTAATGTCTTTGTCTGGTCATTGAACACAAACGACGTACGCGAAGTTTCAGCTAGGGCGAACTTTAATCTAAACAGAACCCAAAGTCTAAACGATGCCCTAAGGGCTGTATATATGGAGGAGTAGGGGGAATTTTGTGACCCCTTGGAGGAGGGGTCCGAAACCAACCCAAACACTGTTCCCCCCCCCCACACACGGAATCTAAAAACAGCCTATACAGAAGTATTTCAAAATTACATGGGCCTGGTCAGCTAATAAGGTGACGCAACACCTATAATAGCCTCTGGAGGGAATTTATGAACTAACATCTTGTATATTTCGTCCAAGCCTTTATGCACTCATTGGGGTGGCTTCAGAGTCCTGAAATCACCACTAGAATCTCCGTTCTTGTTCCCCTTGCGCATGCCCTCGTCTCCATGCTTGGTCTTGCTCCAATGTTCATCCTCCTTGTCCAAGCTAGGCCCTTCATTTGTAAGCAAAACAAATGTATCCAATTTAGGCAGCATCATATTCTCATGAACATTAGAATCGTTACCAAGAAAGGAAAGCACCTAATAATTTAATTGGCGTGCGTGAGCTCTAGTAATTGGCAAAGTATGTATAGCAGCAGGGGCTGTGGGTGTAACAATGGTATTGATGTCCTCATCAAGAGGTATTTTCATCTTCCAGATCTTCTTATTATTAATAACTGGCACATCGGATTGGAGCAAGGCTCTGTACATGGACTCCACTGAGAATTGACCATTCCCTGGTTGGTTCCAACAAAATTCATCGGACCCTTGTAACAATTGCACCGTGGATATGCGCTGGAGTAGGGTGTTCCACTATTGGAGTCTGGGTCCAATTAAATCTCTTCTGAACGTCACGTTTGGCGGAATGATTCCATAACCGTGGCGATAGTATCACCCTTGTGGCGCACAATATTATACAGAGCGGGATATTGTTCCCGGAGTGAAGCATTACCTAGCCACTTATCCTCCCAGAATCTAATTTCTGAGCCGTCCTTAATTGAGAAGGATTCATAGTGGAAGAAATATTTCTTCGTCGCCATTATGCCCGCCCAAAAGTGGGAGTCCCCGGGCTTCCAGTACACTTGGGATATCGCCTTTGAACCCACATATTTTCTCTTTAGAATAGTTTTCCAGACACCATCTTCCGTCAATAACTTAAATAACCATTTGCCAAGGAGGGCCCTATTCTTAACCTCAAGGTCATGTATTCCCAACCCGCCTTGGTCTTTGGGACGACAAACCACACCCCATTTAGCCAGTCTATATTTCTTTCTCTCTCTATCTCCTTGCCATAAGAATCTTGATTGGAAGTAATCTAATCTATGTAAAACTCCTTTCAATAGTTGGAAAAAGGAAAACATATATAGTACCATATTTCTTAGTACTGAATTAATGAGTACCAATCTTCCACCCAGAAATAGCAATTTTCCTTTCAAACTGCTTAGTCTTATTTGTAGTCTCTCCTCGATGTGTTTCCATTCCGCATTTGTGCGTCTCCGATAGTGTATCGGTATCCCCAAATATGTGATAGGAAACTGGCCCAAACCGCAGCCAAACTGGTCAGCATACAAGTGGGCCTCATCTTGAGCCTCACCAAAACAATACAATTCGCTTTTATGGAAGTTGATCTTAAGACCTGAGAGTTGCTCGAAAGCTGACAAAATTAATTTCAGATTTCTCGCTTTTTCTAGGTCATGATCCATAAAGAGAATTGTGTCGTCAACATACTGAAAAATAGAGAGACCACCACCCACAACATGATTCACTACTCCATCAATTTGGCCATGAGCCTTGGCACGCTCGATCATGACAGCTAACATATCTTCCACTATATTGAATAGCATAGGCAATATTGAGTCACCCTGTATTAATCCTTTCTTAGTTTGGAAGTAGGGGACCATGTCATAATTGACTTTAATGGCCACGCTGCGTTCGAAAATGAAACTATGGATCATAGCGCGCCACACTATAGAAAACCTTTCATTCTGAGAGTCTGTTGAAGGAAAGACCACTTGACTTTGTCATAAGCTTTTTCAAAGTCAATTTTGAGTACCACCCCATTCATTTTTTCCTATGTAGTTCCTGGACTATTTCATGAAGGACAAAAACTCCATCTAGGATGTTTCTGCCTTGCATGAAAGCGGTCTGTGAAGGTCGATACACATGTTTAGCAAATGAATCTAGCCTAATTGTTGCAACATTCGTGAAATTTTTATGACTAACATTAAGGAGGAAGATAGGTCTATATTGTTGTATCCTTTTAGCCTAATTAACCTTAGGTAAAAAAATAATCTCACCATAGTTTAAGCAAAACAATTCTTGTTGGCCAACATGTAGGTGAACAAACAGAAGTAGGAGATCTGATTTGATGACTTCCCAAAAGTTCTGATAGAACTCGGCAGGAAAAACATCCGGACCCAGGGCTTTGTTATGCTCCATTAGGAAGACCGCCTTTCTAACTTCCTCCTCGGAATATGGAGCTGTTAGAAGGCTATTTTCCTCATCAAAGACCTGGGGGATGTCATCTGTTCGGGACTCATCCATCGAGAAATGTACTTCTGTAATGCCCAGGATGGGACTATATCTCCTACGTGTCGAGGCACGACTTAAAGATATAAGCCCATCCTAGAATGATCTCAAGTTTGGTATCTTTGCACAACTCATGTAAAAGAGGGATTAAAGTGCAAAAGGAGATAGTTGGCTTACACTCGCCACTTCACACAATACATTACATAAGCAATCATCATTCAGAACAACACAACCCGACTACGGGTGAAGAACCAAAAGAAAGATACCAAAACAACATAAAGCCACAGGTCAGGATCGAATCCTAGTAGAAAACACTACTGAACATCGAAACGTCACAAGCAAACGGTCAAACTCTTCATCGAGCTCCCGGTGAAGAACTGATCCAACTCCTGCATCAAACTCGGCTGAACCTGCATCTGGTGTGGTGAAGTAACTGTGAGCCACAGAGGACTCAGCAATCCCGTTCCCGGGTAACACGACTATTTAAGCCTTGGGTGAGGATAAGGCTGAAGAAAGAAATATGAGGTGAAGGAACAAACAAGAGTCTGCAGCAGCAACTAGCACTAACTTACGCAAAAGAGAGCGAGAAGAGAAGTGCATCGGTCGAAAGATGATCACGAAGTGATCCTAGCTAAAGCCGGTCAAACATAACCCCACCGTGTTCAACTCCCGAATCCCTATTCGGAAATTGACAGTCACGGTACACACGCTGGTAGTGTATTGAATCATTGTGTCAAGTTATCTACAACCGGAATTAACAAGCTCCCATCTGCCACATAACCGCGGGCACGGCTTTCGAAAGTTCAAACCCTGCAGGGGTGTTCCAACTTGACCCATTACAAGCCCACGATCCGCGGAGTCGCAACTCCATAGTTGGGAAGACCCGAGTATTCTCGGAATCCCGTGCTCAGGTTAAACCGAACAAAGGTAAGGCTAATCCAGCAAATCCTCCCGGCGTGTCGTCACCCTGATAGTAGCCGCGCGTATCTAGGTCTCAGGACACGACCGGATGAGTCATCCTACAGGTTTTTACCAAACCTCAAGTTTCCTTGAGGTGGCCCCACAGTCTGCTCGTTTCGGACCAACACTCATGTGGAGCACTGGCCCGGGGGGGTTGAATTAAAATAAAAGGGATAGCTAGTCCACATGCAAGTTGTATTAGTTATTAGGCAAATAGTACCAATGTTGGGATTTGCTGGAAAAGACTTAGCACTTAGCGATTTATCAAGGGGGTCCCATACACCCCAACCGTGTTAGGAACGCAAAATCAAGGAACATAACACCGGTTTATACGGTTCCTAACGGCATGAGTGGAACAAAACACCAAGCAAAAGGCTTAGCCTTCCACCCTTGCCAATATATAGATGATTTCATTTTAAGCATTATATATAGTGTGATATAACCCAACCAAACTTCAACATGAAGCAAGCATCTTAAAACTTCACCTGCAACTAACAATGCTATAAGAGGGCTGAGCGAAGCGTACTTAGCCAAGCAACGGTTTGCGTAGGTAGGGTGGTTAAACATGGCAATGGTTACAAGTAGGAGGCTGACAGGAAAAACATGGGCATCGAGGCAAAACTATAGATCGAGACTTCTAGCAAGAGGCAAAAATAGTAATGGTATCCGGGTTCGGTCATCTTGCCTGGAATTCCACAAGGGAGAAGAACGGATCCATGAAGTAGACGGAGCAACACAGTCGAGAGAAACCTCGCAACTCCGGAACGAAACCGAAGCTAAGAAGAGAAGCAAACCGGAAAGAAAAAAAAACAACACGGTAAACACACACATCCTAAACATGTCATATGATGCACATCCAAAATGATGCATGTCCGGTTTAAATATGCAAGGCATGGCAAAGTGCACAAACAAAAACTACAAGTTAAGTGGAGATCAATATGCAACGAGTTGCATATTGACGAAACACCACATTTAATTATTTAGTTGACTCTCGTTAATTACAAGACAAGGTTAAATGTTTTTTTAACATGGCAAGAGGTGAAACAATAATAAAACTACACTATTAGGCAATTTAAATGAGGCCGGAGAATAACAACAACATGTCCGGAAAATCCTCATGAGCATGTTTAATAATTATAAGCAAACAACAAATCACACATATTAATGTTGTTAACATGATGCGGATGATATGATCAAGTTTATGCAAGTTTTATTAAAAGGTTAACTTAAAGGAGATATGAAGTATTGTCACCGTGGTGGAATGAAAAAGGGTGCCACGGCAACGATCCGAAAATGATGCCACGGCAACATATCGGTATCGGTAACTCGTTGAGAGTCCGATGCAAAAGATAGACGGCGTGAGCGAGTCAAACGAGATGAAAGGTGGGCGATCCCGTTGCCGGGTTCCCACGAGTCGGTGACGAGGCAACCGAGGAACAACAAAAGGGACGAAACGGACACGGTGCTCACACGGGAAACATTTCATACAACACAAGCAAGCATCACACGGGTCACGTCTCGGGGTTATACCTTCGGAACACTCGTTTCGGGACGGTTCGAGATCGTAGTGGAAGGAGTCGTTCACGTGTCCGAAGAGGAAGAAGTCGTTCACGAGGCGGTAGTTGTACTCGGGCGACGGTAGGGGTACTCGCGGTCGTCGAGCGACGGTAGACGTTCACGGAGCTCGTTTTCCCGTAGATGTTCGGGTCGGTGTCGTGGTACTTGGGGTTCTCGTTTCGCGACGGTAGTGGAAGTAGTGGTACTTGGCGCTTTCGGCGTCGGTAGTTGTTCACGAGGTCGTTTTGTAGATGTTCGAGTCGTCGAGCGTAGTAGTACTTGTCGCATCCGGAAACACGGGGTACTTGGTCGTTACGGTCTTGCCGTAACGTCGTGTAGGCGTTCAAGGTTCTCTGTCAAGACAACAGCAAAAACAACACACAAAAGAAAAACAACAGCGGCAGCACAGCGAGGCAGGGGCCGCGGGATCCGGTGGCCGGACGCGGGGCTCGTGGTGCTTCAAGGGAAGGTGCGGGCCACCAAGGCACCACGGCGTCGGACCGGAGACTGGACGAGGCCGGCCAGCAGGGGAGCTCCTGGACGGGCGGGCGCTGCACCGGAGGGAAACGGAGGCCGGAAGACCACGCGAGGAGACGGCCGGGGCGGGGCTGCGGGAACCAGCCGCTGGAGTTGGCCGCCTGGAGGAAGCGGGCGCCCGTGGCCAGAGGAAGGAGGAGGCAGCCGACGCAGCTCCTGGCCTGCGGACGGAGGGAGGGGCACGGCGAGGCGCGGACGAGGGACGGCGTGGGCCGGCCGGCGAGGACGAGGTGAGGCCGCGGAGGAGATCCTCGCGGCGGCCGACTCCCTGGGGAAGAGGCGCCGCGATCCGGCTCTGGCGAGGCAGAGGGGAGGGGCGCGGGCGGGCGGTCTTCGAGACGCGGAGAGGAGGGAGGCGCAGAGCAGGCGCGGGGCTCCTGCGCGGAGGGACGAAGAGGTGGCGGGGCGATGGGAGGCCACCGAGGGCATGGCGAAGGAGAACCAGAGGGGTCGGGCTCGGGCGATGCGGGACTTGGGGAGAGAGAGGTAGGGACGAGCGAGGAGAGTGAGGGAGATGGGATCGAGGGACTGCGGCGCTGGGAGACAGAGAGGGATCGATCGAGCGCCCTAGGGTTTTCGGTGCGGGAGGAGTTGGGCCAGGGTGGCCAGATGGGCCGGCTGAGGGGGAAGGAGGGCCCAAGAGGCTGAGAACCCAGATGGGCTGGGAAGGAGGAGAGGGAAGGCTGGGCCTCTCTTCCTCTTTTAATTTCTCTTAGCAGAAAAACAACTACGAGGAAAAAGAAAGAAAGAGGAGGGGGGTTAGGGCAAGAACACAAGAGGCTATTTTTCTCGGCATCATAAACATGAGCACGACCGGAGAAAAATACAAAAGACCAGATCAGAAAAAATAATTCAAACATATTTGAATTTAATTCAAATAGGTTTGAACTAAGACGAGATTATTGAAGTGTCCAAAAATGTTCAAATTTTCGGAGGAACCTCGAAAAATAGGAAAAGAAATATAGGGAGGGTTTTGAAGGAAAAACTCGAAGTGACAAAGACATGGGGAAATTATGCAAGTGTGTTATGGTGATCCCAAACAATTGGAATATTTTTAATATAGCTCCATAATTATTAGGAGGCTTTTATATGTTATAAAGAGAAGACATTCTTCCCTCGATTTAAATGGACTGAAGGTCCACACGGTTTATTAAGGTTGAGATGCAAAATTAAAATGACATGATGACATGATGCATGCAAAAAAATAAATAACACAAGGTCAAAAGAAACACACGGGCACCCGGAACATCTGGAATCTTCTGGAATCTTCTGGGACGTCAGTCTCGGGCGTCACAACTCTCCCACACTAACAGAGGATCTCGACCCGAGATCCTAGAGATATCACCGGGTAAAAACGGAAGAGGAAGAGGTAAAACAAAGTTGCTTCTTTGACAGACGAGTGAAACCAAAGAACCTTGAGAGGTTGAACAAGTTGAACAAGAATATAATGGAGATGAACGAAGATGAAAACACTCCGTTAGGAAAGAGAAACAAGGAACATAACAAGAACCTTGTAGGTTGAAGACATGAAACAAGAGCTCATGGACGGAAGGAATATGAAACCGCAACGGTATAACCAAGGAATAAGAATGACAGAATTTGGACAGCACTCCGTCTGAAAAAGGAAGGAATTGGACAAGAATTTGAGAAGATGGAGTGATACTTGATGAAAACAACAACACACAGCCTCCGAAACAATTGCAAGAATGGCACAAGGTTAAGAAAGATTCAGACAGCACTCCGGTTAAAAAGATAGGCAAAACTTGATAAGATGAGGGAACTTGAATGAAGAATACAATACTCCGGTTAAATGGTAAGCAAGGGAAATAACATGATCTCGATAAAAACGAGATGATGGTTAAAGAGAGCAATATCACAAAACCTCCGGAACGAAAGAATAGATGCAAGAACGTTGGGAAGAAAGAACGGAGAAGAAAATGACAACTTCTCTCAAAAAGAATATGAAACACATCCCTACGAAGAAGGGTTGAACGGAGTTGTTGAGAAAACAACAACGAAACGAATAAGCTTGATGTGGGCTTATGGAAAACATCTCAAAATTAAGAGGTGACAACCAGCCACTAACAGAAATGTTTGATTGGATTGAGATCAACAAAGAGACGATAAACTTATCTCACCGGAATGATAAATGAAGAACTTGGGTCATCTATAAGCACCATAATTAGCAACAATCCTCAGGGAAAGCTTTAGGTGAAATACAACCCAAGATTACTACAACAAATAAATTGAAGGGTTGAAAGGATCTCCTGAACAAGGAAAATGATGGGTTTAAATATCTCATTCTTGATAACTCGTGAATCATGAAACATGAAGGGAAATTATCAAGAATGACATAACACCATCTCAAAAGATAAGGTAGAAGAATAGCAATTGGAAGCATGATGAAGAATGCTTGAAATCCAACAAGAATCTTGATGAAGACTTCGAGCATGAATTAAAACATGAAGAACCACCATGAAAAACTCCGGTAATGAAAGCATGAGAAGTGGAAGATGAAAAGAATAAGATTCAAGGCCTGCAATGAATTAGATTGAGCTTGAAATGATATGATTGAAATAACTTGAAGCTCCGGAAAAAGGATTAAATCACCTTGAAGGAATAAGAATAAGAATTATGTGATGCATCTCCTTCATCAATTAAATTGATGACAACCAAAAGGATTTGGCATACTACTTATTCTCGTTGAAAAGAATTAAGAGAGAACTAGCACAAACTTGTGTAAATCTTCAACAAACCACCGGTAGGATTGTGAAAGAACAAATGAATTAATACGATAACAAGGAAGAGAAAACTTGAATGAACCACCGTAAAAATATGGAGACGAACGAAGAGACATCAATGAAGAATAGTTGGAGGACGAAGTTTAAAACTGAGAACGAAGAAATATTCTGAAATGATGGCCTTCGGAGGATCACAAAGAAAAGAATTCAAGAATGCTCCGGACGGTTATAAACAGAATTCCTCACAATCGGAACAATAATGAGGATGGCATGAAGCTAGAACCACGAATCTTGAAGAGAACGGGCCAAGGTTTATAAGAGAAACACTTCTCCGGTCTTCAGATGTTGAGAATGAAGACGAGAAAAGCCATAAGAATTGTTGAGCACTCCGAAATGAAGAATTAAAAGGTTGAAACCATGATGAAAAAGAATTTTAAAACGATCTTGGAGAAGGCATGTGACTAATGGGAATCATTCTTATGTCACACTTGAAAAGAATTTGAGAATAACTCCAGAAAAATAGAAGAGTCAGGTAAGATCCTGGGAAAAGACCTGTGGGTTAGGGCCCACTCAAGAAATCACCGTTGAAAAGATTGCTTAAGAGATATTGCACCGGTTGAATTAAAAGCCTTGAGTAAGATAACAATCTCAAAATAGCTTGAACGGATTAAGAATGGAGTTATGAATCTTCTGATATATCTTCAACACTCCGGATAAGAATAACAAGAGGAGAATGATTAATTGGTGCACCGGAATAAGAAAGCATTGTGAAAAGAGGAAAAGGATTAGATCAACACCAAAATCTTGAATTACATCCACCGAAAGAATTATGAAAACAAAAGAATGATGAACTTGAAGCTCTTGAGCATCTTCATGATAAAGCACCGGATAAGAACAATGAAGGAAAGAATGAAGAACCATCACATGAATAAAATGGATACATCATTAAGACTTTCTGGCTCCAAAAGAAAAAAAAAGGGTGGGAGGGTGGGAAAACAAAGATAGCTTGGGAAGAATGAAACAGACAAATCGTCAGATTTCCCAACGACGTCCGTATGGAATAACTTGAAGAGAAGGCACACCGGTTGAAAGGATTAACATGACCATCTTGATGATCAAGAAGAATTAGCACTCCCATAGCAATATGAGAACACCGATTAAGAAAGGTATGGAATCAACATTTGACATCGAAGCAACTCGAATACCAGAATCAAAACAAAACAAAGGGTAGATGTGTAACATGATCTTCACAATATCATCCGAGCAAAGAATTGAACGAATGAATTCCGCAGGTACATGAACTAGACGAGAAGCCACTTGGAGAACAAAAAGTAAATAAAAAGGAACAAGGATCAGATGGAACAAATACAAGATAGAAGCTTCGTTCGACATCTTCGTGCTGAAATCTCATGGAACGTGTTACAAAAGGGTTTTGCAATCCCCGGATCAGCATAGCCAAGGACCCTTTAAGATGCAACTCCCGATCAGAACAAGTCCATAAAACCACTTCACTCAATGTAGAACCCCAAACTTCATATCGAGCATCCGTTGGAAGAATGCCTAGAACTACTAGATGAACCCACCTATAGATTTCCGAAAGTTTCCAGTTATGCAATCAGGTGTTGGGGATACACGGGAAGCACCGCGCAATCAACTCTAAACCTACATCCAGGTGTATCCATCCTTCAACACATAACCAGTCTTTCTCGGAAACTGTTTACCTCGGACCTTTGAAAAGCATCCACTATAACAAGCTATGGCAATACTTTCGAACTACCTCCCCAGTACTGGGTGATGTCGGGGTTATCTTGCCACTGGCCGTATAGGAGAGATTTTCGATGTCGGCCGTCTTAAGTATTTAGTACTGCCGCGATATGCTTGTGTCAATGATACCCCGAAGCTCAACTCCTCGGTAACAGGAGGCATCGAGAACAATATCCTTGTCACAAGAACATCGAAACAATCCCAGAATACTCGCGGGATCCTAAAAAAAAATTTGGTGCAATTTTTGAAAATAGGAGAGACAAGAGTAATCGTCAGGAGTCCTCACCAGAGAGAAAGGGGATGAGAAGCAAAGAAATCCTACTCTCCGATATAATATAGGACTCAAAATGTTTTCAGTGTGTGCCTAGACTCAACCGTCAACGATTCGATCAATCAGTGGGGGCTTCTAGGTCGGAGAAGGCTCTGAATACCAACTTGTAATGCCCAGGATGGGACTATATCTCCTACGTGTCGAGGCACGACTTAAAGATATAAGCCCATCCTAGAATGATCTCAAGTTTGGTATCTTTGCACAACTCATGTAAAAGAGGGATTAAAGTGCAAAAGGAGATAGTTGGCTTACACTCGCCACTTCACACAATACATTACATAAGCAATCATCATTCAGAACAACACAACCCGACTACGGGTGAAGAACCAAAAGAAAGATACCAAAACAACATAAAGCCACAGGTCAGGATCGAATCCTAGTAGAAAACACTACTGAACATCGAAACGTCACAAGCAAACGGTCAAACTCTTCATCGAGCTCCCGGTGAAGAACTGATCCAACTCCTGCATCAAACTCGGCTGAACCTGCATCTGGTGTGGTGAAGTAACTGTGAGCCACAGAGGACTCAGCAATCCCGTTCCCGGGTAACACGACTATTTAAGCCTTGGGTGAGGATAAGGCTGAAGAAAGAAATATGAGGTGAAGGAACAAACAAGAGTCTGCAGCAGCAACTAGCACTAACTTACGCAAAAGAGAGCGAGAAGAGAAGTGCATCGGTCGAAAGATGATCACGAAGTGATCCTAGCTAAAGCCGGTCAAACATAACCCCACCGTGTTCAACTCCCGAATCCCTATTCGGAAATTGACAGTCACGGTACACACGCTGGTAGTGTATTGAATCATTGTGTCAAGTTATCTACAACCGGAATTAACAAGCTCCCATCTGCCACATAACCGCGGGCACGGCTTTCGAAAGTTCAAACCCTGCAGGGGTGTTCCAACTTGACCCATTACAAGCCCACGATCCGCGGAGTCGCAACTCCATAGTTGGGAAGACCCGAGTATTCTCGGAATCCCGTGCTCAGGTTAAACCGAACAAAGGTAAGGCTAATCCAGCAAATCCTCCCGGCGTGTCGTCACCCTGATAGTAGCCGCGCGTATCTAGGTCTCAGGACACGACCGGATGAGTCATCCTACAGGTTTTTACCAAACCTCAAGTTTCCTTGAGGTGGCCCCACAGTCTGCTCGTTTCGGACCAACACTCATGTGGAGCACTGGCCCGGGGGGGTTGAATTAAAATAAAAGGGATAGCTAGTCCACATGCAAGTTGTATTAGTTATTAGGCAAATAGTACCAATGTTGGGATTTGCTGGAAAAGACTTAGCACTTAGCGATTTATCAAGGGGGTCCCATACACCCCAACCGTGTTAGGAACGCAAAATCAAGGAACATAACACCGGTTTATACGGTTCCTAACGGCATGAGTGGAACAAAACACCAAGCAAAAGGCTTAGCCTTCCACCCTTGCCAATATATAGATGATTTCATTTTAAGCATTATATATAGTGTGATATAACCCAACCAAACTTCAACATGAAGCAAGCATCTTCAAACTTCACCTGCAACTAACAATGCTATAAGAGGGCTGAGCGAAGCGTACTTAGCCAAGCAACGGTTTGCGTAGGTAGGGTGGTTAAACATGGCAATGGTTACAAGTAGGAGGCTGACAGGAAAAACATGGGCATCGAGGCAAAACTATAGATCGAGACTTCTAGCAAGAGGCAAAAATAGTAATGGTATCCGGGTTCGGTCATCTTGCCTGGAATTCCACAAGGGAAAAGAACGGATCCATGAAGTAGACGGAGCAACACAGTCGAGAGAAACCTCGCAACTCTGGAACGAAACCGAAGCTAACAAGAGAAGCAAACCGGAAAGAAAAAAAAACAACACGGTAAACACACACATCCTAAACATGTCATATGATGCACATCCAAAATGATGCATGTCCGGTTTAAATATGCAAGGCATGGCAAAGTGCACAAACAAAAACTACAAGTTAAGTGGAGATCAATATGCAACGAGTTGCATATTGACGAAACACCACATTTAATTATTTAGTTGACTCTCGTTAATTACAAGACAAGGTTAAATGTTTTTTTAACATGGCAAGAGGTGAAACAATAATAAAACTACACTATTAGGCAATTTAAATGAGGCCGGAGAATAACAACAACATGTCCGGAAAATCCTCATGAGCATGTTTAATAATTATAAGCAAACAACAAATCACACATATTAATGTTGTTAACATGATGCGGATGATATGATCAAGTTTATGCAAGTTTTATTAAAAGGTTAACTTAAAGGAGATATGAAGTATTGTCACCGTGGTGGAATGAAAAAGGGTGCCACGGCAACGATCCGAAAATGATGCCACGGCAACATATCGGTATCGGTAACTCGTTGAGAGTCCGATGCAAAAGATAGACGGCGTGAGCGAGTCAAACGAGATGAAAGGTGGGCGATCCCGTTGCCGGGTTCCCACGAGTCGGTGACGAGGCAACCGAGGAACAACAAAAGGGACGAAACGGACACGGTGCTCACACGGGAAACATTTCATACAACACAAGCAAGCATCACACGGGTCACGTCTCGGGGTTATACCTTCGGAACACTCGTTTCGGGACGGTTCGAGATCGTAGTGGAAGGAGTCGTTCACGTGTCCGAAGAGGAAGAAGTCGTTCACGAGGCGGTAGTTGTACTCGGGCGACGGTAGGGGTACTCGCGGTCGTCGAGCGACGGTAGACGTTCACGGAGCTCGTTTTCCCGTAGATGTTCGGGTCGGTGTCGTGGTACTTGGGGTTCTCGTTTCGCGACGGTAGTGGAAGTAGTGGTACTTGGCGCTTCCGGCGTCGGTAGTTGTTCACGAGGTCGTTTTGTAGATGTTCGAGTCGTCGAGCGTAGTAGTACTTGTCGCATCCGGAAACACGGGGTACTTGGTCATTACGGTCTTGCCGTAACGTCGTGTAGGCGTTCAAGGTTCTCTGTCAAGACAACAGCAAAAACAACACACAAAAGAAAAACAACAGCGGCAGCACAGCGAGGCAGGGGCCGCGGGATCCGGTGGCCGGACGCGGGGCTCGTGGTGCTTCAAGGGAAGGTGCGGGCCACCAAGGCACCACGACGTCGGACCGGAGACTGGACGAGGCCGGCCAGCAGGGGAGCTCCTGGACGGGCGGGCGCTGCACCGGAGGGAAACGGAGGCCGGAAGACCACGCGAGGAGACGGCCGGGGCGGGGCTGCGGGAACCAGCCGCTGGAGTTGGCCGCCTGGAGGAAGCGGGCGCCCGTGGCCAGAGGAAGGAGGAGGCAGCCAACGCAGCTCCTGGCCTGCGGACGGAGGGAGGGGCACGGCGAGGCGCGGACGAGGGACGGCGTGGGCCGGCCGGCGAGGACGAGGTGAGGCCGCGGAGGAGATCCTCGCGGCGGCCGACTCCCTGGGGAAGAGGCGCCGCGATCCGGCTCTGGCGAGGCAGAGGGGAGGGGCGCGGGCGCGCGGTCTTCGAGACGCGGAGAGGAGGGAGGCGCAGAGCAGGCGCGGGGCTCCTGCGCGGAGGGACGAAGAGGTGGCGGGGCGATGGGAGGCCACCGAGGGCATGGCGAAGGAGAACCAGAGGGGTCGGGCTCGGGCGATGCGGGACTTGGGGAGAGAGAGGTAGGGACGAGCGAGGAGAGTGAGGGAGATGGGATCGAGGGACTGCGGCGCTGGGAGACAGAGAGGGATCGATCGAGCGCCCTAGTGTTTTCGGTGCGGGAGGAGTTGGGCCAGGGTGGCCAGATGGGCCGGCTGAGGGGGAAGGAGGGCCCAAGAGGCTGAGAACCCAGATGGGCTGGGAAGGAGGAGAGGGAAGGCTGGGCCTCTCTTCCTCTTTTAATTTCTCGTAGCAGAAAAACAACTACGAGGAAAAAGAAAGAAAGAGGAGGGGGGTTAGGGCAAGAACACAAGAGGCTATTTTTCTCGGCATCATAAACATGAGCACGACCGGAGAAAAATACAAAAGACCAGATCGGAAAAAATAATTCAAACATATTTGAATTTAATTCAAATAGGTTTGAACTAAGACGAGATTATTGAAGTGTCCAAAAATGTTCAAATTTTCGGAGGAACCTCGAAAAATAGGAAAAGAAATATAGGGAGGGTTTTGAAGGAAAAACTCGAAGTGACAAAGACATGGGGAAATTATGCAAGTGTGTTATGGTGATCCCAAACAATTGGAATATTTTTAATATAGCTCCATAATTATTAGGAGGCTTTTATATGTTATAAAGAGAAGACATTCTTCCCTCGATTTAAATGGACTGAAGGTCCACACGGTTTATTAAGGTTGAGATGCAAAATTAAAATGACATGATGACATGATGCATGCAAAAAAATAAATAACACAAGCTCAAAAGAAACACACGGGCACCCGGAACATCTGGAATCTTCTGGAATCTTCTGGGACGTCAGTCTCGGGCGTCACAACTTCCTCTGGGCTCCGAACAGAATTTTGTAATAATTAATGATATAAGATTTAAGTTGCTCATGCCCCTCTATCGTGCCCTCCTCCTGATGTAGGGAATGAATAATTTTCTTCCGGTGTCTACCATTGGCAACACCATGGAAGTATCTAGTATTCAAATCACCTTTTAGGATAAATTGAGAGTTTGAATGTTGTTAGCATTTGAGCTCCTCTTCACGCAGCACGCGCGCTATCTGTGCATTTGATCGACTCTTGATATCGATTTCATGCTTAGATGGAGCTCTGACCCCAGCTAGAGCTTCTAATTCATCAATAATAGATGAAAGACGAAGCTTCTCCTTTTTAGGATACCCGGCGTATGCCTAGCCCAACCACGTAGGAATTTACGTATTGCACGTATTTTGTTATTCCATTTGTGTATTGGGGTATGTCCGGCAACCGTTTTCCCCCACACCTCCTTAACCATGTCATGGAAGCCATCTCGATGCAACCAACCAAGTTCAAACTTGAACTTGCCTCTCTGTTGAGGACGTGGCATACCAGTAGTTAGGAGGATGGGTGCGTGATCTGATAGAGCCTCGATACGAGGTAGAGAACGAATAGAAACCATCAGGAATTTTAGTTGCCAGTCGGAATCCATTAAAACGCGATCTAGTTTCTCATATGTCGGCTCTGGAAGACTGTTTTCCCAAGTGAACTGTCGTCCAATCATGGAAACCTCTCGCAAATCTCGACTGTCGATGACATCATTGGAAAAGAAAGGCCAATGATCATCGAACCTACCACATCTTTTCTCCTTTGGAACTAGTAGCAAATTGAAATCACCACCAATAAGAATAGGGTATGGATTATATTTCACCAGATTAACTAATTGACGGAGAAAATCGGCCTTGAACTCCTCCTGGGTTGCACCACACACGACGAAGAGAGTCCATGTGAAGTTATCGTCCCTGTTGCGAATATGGAGTTTCATGTGAAACTAACCATCCGAACTAGCCAAAACATCCATAGTCCCTGTGTTTACGCCAAGTAAAAGGACCCCCAGGACGACTTCTAGGCGGTCGCGAACTCCAAGTGTAGTCTATCCCGCCAGAAAGACAGCTAAGCAGACTTGCTCATAAATCATGTCTCCCCGTTTCAGAGATAGCCAAAAGTCTAAATTGAATTACCTATTGCATTATGCAATGAATAGATGTTTAGCCAAGTCACCAAGGCATCTGCTATTAAAGAACATGCCATTCCTTGGGAAACATTAGGAGATTTAAAAACTTTTACCCTCTTAGAGGGCTTATGACATTTTTTGTAACGGGAGGCCTTTGATTTACGTCCGGAAGCTGTGGGCTCAATTAATGAACTAAGTTCGGGCTCATCTAGGCCAACATCCTAAACCTGTCCTACTAAACGAGAGAGTACCCGACCATCTGATGTGGCATGTAGCTCCTCCCATCTAGTAGCGAGATAAAAGACTTTAGACGGTCATATTCCAAATGTCTCAAGGCATTTGTTGAGAAATAGAAATATCCTTCTCATTACTTCCTAGGCTTACACCCACATTATTCAACTTTGAAGCGATGGTTGTAGCGGAAAAAGATAAAAAGGATTTGGATGACGACATCATACCTTGGTTTTCTAGGTTCAACACTGCTTTATGCCGCGTAGCCTTTTCTAGGGGGTCCTCTTCAGCATCCATCATCCCGCCATCGGTAACCATGTGCCGGTTACTCTGGTGTGTGGGTGTCACTCCCGATGAAGGTAGGCGCACATGATTCGCTGCTGGAGGAGGGGTGAGGATGAAGTAGCAATCCCCTCTCCGACAGTCTCACACGCTAGTGCAAGTGACGAGTCCGCTGTAGCCAGTGTGATGGGACTCGGAACATCAGCAACATCATGTACAGATTGGGCGGACGTGGCCGGCTCTGCCTGTGCGTGATGAAGATCCACTAGTGCAAGAGTGGATGACCTCGTACCCACGAGAGGACCATTAGGGTCCCATCCCATGGTCAATCCTCATGTCCGGCTCCACGTGCACAGCAGCCTGCATGGCCACCATCCCATGCTCCATGTGAATAGTACTCCCTTCGTCCCTAAATATTTGTCTGTCTAGAGATTTTAACAAGTGACTACATACGAAGACAAATTAATGAATCTACACTCTAAAATATGTCTATGTACATATGTATGTTGTAGTCCATTTGAATATCTAGAAAGACAAATATTTAGGAACAGAGGGAGTATCATGCATGGCCACCATGTTCTACTCCACGTGAATGCTAAGCTTGGCCGGTTGCTCTTGAGCATCAACAAGCTTGGCCGGCTCCTTGTGAGCAACAGCCAGCTTGGCCGGCTCCTCGTGAGCGGGCAGCTGAGCATCCTCCACCGGAGGTGTCATTGGTTGGCGCTCTGTAGACGTGTCCGAGGGCCCCGCCATGCCGCCGATGGCCTACACCGATGTAAGTGCAGTGTCCGGCAGTGCCGCCGACTGAGTCAGCGACGATGAATGTTACGCAATCATTGTCCGCTGAGTATGTGACGAGGCCTCCTGCCGTTGCACCTGTGGATTCCTTTCGAGATAGCCATTTACCGTGGACTTGGCTCAAAGTTCTGCAACGAGCTCCCTGCCCCTCGGTGTTTGCGGGGAAGAGTTAAATGGGGTCACTGCGAACAACAAAGAACCACCATCCGATGATAACGAGAGACAACATTCGCCAGATCCCGCTGCTGCACTTGAGTCATATGAATGCCATTTGGAGGAGTAGAACTAAATGACAGTTAGTTTGTTGTGTTCTCGGAGTGCTCGGAGGTGTCCATTTCGTCTTCCTTCTCTTTCGCACCAACATCATCGTCCGCATCGTCACCCTTGCATCTCGACATGAACGGGACGGACTCTGGATCCCGTACTTATCCTGATGGTTCACTCCTAAAAGTGAACGCATAGCCTTTAAGCTTCACTAACACATTTATAGAAACAAAAGGCCTAGTATCATTCTTGTCCTTTGAAAAAATCTGATTATTGGTCATAGCCACGAGAATACGCAGAACACCACGGCGACACAGGCTAACAAGACCAACATCCAAGGTCTTGCCCATCAAGGTACCAACAGCCCATACGCCCCAAAAGTGGCGAACAGTATGGGGGAACACCATCAACATGAAGCCAAATCTGCTGAAGCTCGAATTTATGTGGCAATATCATGTGACTTCCAAGCGGAAACTGTCATATGGGCGTTAACCGACGACACGTTCATCTGAATACCATCCACCCTATCCAAGTCCTCAAAAGACGAAAAGCTAATAAGATAAGCATCCGAACCATTTTGAATAGCCTCCTACTTCCATTGATTTTGTACCGGGCATCTCTTAGCAATCTGGCTCTCGACAATGCTAGCAGGTACCATCAACCCACTGATATCAACATGGGCAACGAGTGTATGGGTGGGTGCCAAGTGATCTTTCACAACACAATCTGGCAACTAAGAAAAGTATGCCTCCTCTACGCCAACACCGGAAACAAAGGCATTTAGCTTAGGGAGCTTGAGAACCAGGCAACGCAATGTCGGATGAGCAATCTTATCACAAATATAACAATGGTGTTGGACTGTGCAATCCTTCGCTGTGTGCGTATCAACCGCGCACTACCAGCAATGTACCCCTTTCTTCTTTTTTTGAATTAAAACGAAATTTTATTCATTAGCAACAAACAATACATCGTTTGCGAGAAAAGTTACAATTTCACTAATAGGCTCCTCAAACCAATCCGAAGTCAGAGTAAATCTAGCTAATCTAGCGAGTTCATGTGCTGCTTTATTAGTCTCCCTATTACAATGTTCGAATTTAGTCATAATAAAATCACAAGCATAGTGATAGCAGTCGTCGTAGATTGCCACCGCCGCTCCCGCTGACTGTCCTCCGTCCTGCATGGTCTCAATCACCTCCAGATTGTCAGAGTTGATGACTAGGCGATTACATCCCGCTCTTTGCGCTAAATATAGGCCAAACTTGAGAGCTAAGGCCTCCGCCATGAGGACATCCGCGCAGTACTCTATCTTTCCATTTCCACCTGCAATAAACCTACCTTTGTCATCTCTCAAGACTGCCCCCACCGTACCCTCCAGCAAGTCATGGTCAAAAGAGGCGTCAACATTGAGTTTCACAAAGCCCCTAGATGTGCATTGCTAACCCCCCTTTTTCATGGACGCCTTTGCGGATGATGCATTTACAAAATTATATGTAAGAGCTATGATCCCCATTGAAATGTGAGTCGCATTTTGAGTTAATTCCTTGTGCACTAATTTTCATCTTTCCCACCATAGATACCAAGCTGAGATAGCTACCATTTCTCGAATATTTTCGTACCCCATAATGCGCAGATCTTGATCTGGAAGGAGTAATAGGTATTCCAAAATTGCCTCTCCAGCACGATCAATCTTACAAGCTCTCTTAATAATCATATCCATCCCTAGCCTTTTCCAAACCTCTTTCGCTTTTGTACATAGGAAAAGCAAGTGCTTTGTATCTTCTACACCCTGAGAGTGGGTAGGACAAGAGGGCGAGATCTTCATATGTCTATTAGTGAGTGTTGCCCGACATGGGAGAGTGCCATGTAGTGTCCGCCATATTTTTTTTTTGACTTTAGCTGGGCAAGATAACTTCCATATCTGACACCACATAGGGTTAGGTGTGCTCCGTCTCATTCCATTGGAATATTTTAGCTTGCTTCCATACTGATAGTTCCACTCCACAAAGTAAGCAGATCGTACCGAAAACATACCATTTTTCGTATAACTCCAGGCAATAAAATCTGTCATATTATGTTGCGAAATTGGGATTGAAAGAATCTGTTGTGCATCAATGGTCCACATAGTTTGTCAAATCAAGTCCACATCCCAATTATTGGAGACCGGGTCAATCAAATCTTCTACTTTTGATAACAGAAGCCTCCCCTAGGGGTCACAATCTTCCTAGTGGCACAATTTGGGATCCAGGCATCTTCCCAAATATTGATGTTATGTCCATCCCCCACTCGCCAAATATAACCTCGCTTGAGAGTAGTTATGCCTGCCATAATGCTTTGCCAGGTGAAGGAGGCACCATGTTTTGGCTTGGAGTTCAGCAAATCACCATTAGGATAATACTTGGCCCTTAGAAAAGTAGCACACAAGGAGTCAGGATTATCAAGTAGACGCCATGCCTGTTTAGCAAGCAGAGCTAGGTTGAAATAGTGGATGTCACGGAATCCCATTCCTCCTTGGTTTTTTGGAACACACATCTTCCACCAGGCCATCCAATGCATCCTCTTCTGGTTCTCCTCGTCTCCCCACGAGAAATGCGCCATCGCGTCAATAATTCCTTTACAATTCTTTGTAGGAATTTTAAAGACCGACATTGCATAGGTAGCTATGGCTTGGATCACCGCCTTTAATAGGATCTCTTTCCCCCCGGCAGATAGTAATTTTTCCTTTCAACCACTAATTCTCTTAGCACTACGTTCAATCAGAAAACTAAAGCAGTCTGTTTTATCAACACCCACTTTGCTGGTAGGCCCAAATATTTATAAGTGAGAGCCTCCGTCATTATATTTAGTGTTGTACACAATTGTTCTCTGATCTCTACCTTTGTATTTGGGCTGAAGAAAATACTAGATTTTTTAACGCTTACCAGCTGTCCCGACGCCGCACAATATAAATCTAGTGCTGATTTCAGATTTTCCACATTATGTTGGTTGGCTTTCATTAAGATCAATGAGTCATCCGCAAAGAGAAGATTTGTGACTGTCGGGGCATCTCTAAAGACTTTCACACCTGATATGTTTCCATTCTCCTCGGCATGCATAAGTAAGGCATTCAATCCTTCTGTGCATAGCAAAAAAAGGTATGGTGATAGCGGGTCCCCCTGTCTCAATCCTCTCGTAGGCTTAAAACTCTCACTTTCCTCTTCATTGATCCTAACTTTTTATTCTACGGTTGAGACGCATTGCATAATCAAGTTAACCCACTCATGATGGAACCCCAATTTCAACAAAATCTCCTTCAAAGAAGTCCACTCAACTCTATCGTAGGCTTTGTGCATATCAAGTTTTATAGCACACAAGCCCTCTCTACCCTCTCTTTTGTTCTTGATTGTGTGAAAGCATTCATAGGCCACTAAAATATTATCCGTTATCAATCTACCTGGTACAAATGCACTCTGTGTTGGGCTAATAATTTCTGGTAAAAAAAACCTTCAATCGGGAAGCCACCATTTTTGCAATTATTTTATATAGCACATTACATAAGCTGATCGGCCTAAATTGGGTTAACTTTTCTGGTGTATTAATTTTAGGAATCATCACGATCGCCATATCATTCCAACCCTTCGGTATAGTGCATGTGTTAATTGCTATCAGAACCTCCTCAATCAAGTCTTCCCTCAACATGGGCCAAAACCTTTTATAGAAGATAGCATGGAGTCCATATGGCCCTGGAGCTTTCAAGTCCCCAATATCGAATAAAGCCTTGCGAACATCTTCCGCAGTATAGGGGGCAAGTAGAGCATCATTCATTTCGTTTGACACTCTCCTTCGAACAAGTGATAAAACTTCTTGATTCGGGTGTTAAACTTCTGATGTAAAAAGCTTTGTAATATATCTAGTAATGTGATTCGTCAATTCATTATCTATTAACCAGTTTCCAGACTCGTCTAGTAGTTTCTTTATATTATTTCTTTTTTTCCTGGCTGTGGCAGCATTATGAAAGAACGACGTATTATGATCCCCGTGCATCAACCAATTTGCCCGTCCTCTCTGTAACCAGAATATTTCCTCTTGCTCCAAAATATTTTCAATTACCACAATAATTTCCTTCTGACGACATTGAGATTCCGTATTCAATGGGCCATGCCTTAGTCTCTCCAATTCATTTTTTAATTTTCTAATTCTCACCTTTGGTCCTTTAGCGTTTCTCGATCCCACGTATGAAGATCGGCATGCACTGCTCTCGTACGGGCAGCAAGTGAGCGTCCAATACCTGCTAGCTTTGCTTTCTCCCAAGATGCCTTAACGATTTCAGTGACCATCTCTTCCTTCAGCCATCTCGCCTCAAATTGTTTAACACGCCCCTCCGGGCGTTTAAAGATTTTTTTTTATCCCAATGCTCCATATCCAATACGATCGGGCGGTGGTCAGAATGAACATGTTCTTCATTGATAACTGCTGCTCGTGGAAATTTGTTTGCCCATGCTAAGTTACAGACTGCCCGGTCAAGGCGCTCACGTATTTCGCCTCTCCTCCAAGTGAACATGTCACCATTATAGCCTAGATCTTCCAACCCACAATCCATTAGGCATTCACGAAACTCTCTCATCATACCAAGTGGTCTAGCTACACCACCCTCTTTTTCCGAAGGGTATAAAATATCATTAAAATCCCCCAAAACCACCCAGGGATGGTTGCTCTTACTATGTAAATTGCGAATGTCATCCCAATATAGGTGGCGTTCATTCCATTTCGGATGACCATAGAAGCTCGTGAACCGCCACTGAACCGCATTCTCATACATAAAACAATATCAATAAAATGGGACGAGACATAGTTCAACTCAATTTTATTGGACTCATGATAAAACAAAACGATGCCACCGGCCTTACCATCACTTTCCACTACAAACATAGAATCAAAATCTAATACGCGACGAAGCTCATCGACTTTACAATTATTCAAATGGGATACAGAAAGGAAAATTAAATCTGCCTTAGTATGCTTTCGTAGATCCAGAAGCTCACGAACTGCCGTGTTGGAGAGCATACCACCGCAGTACCAACCTAGGATTTTCATTTGGCCCGGCGGTCCTCCTCCTCGGAGGCCGCCGATGTGCCAATCTCATCTTTGTCTTCGCCAACTGATTCCACACCACGCGGCGCGTACTCTTCCTCCTTCTCCACAATCTCCTTTGCAACATGTGTAACCCCGCCGTCCTCATCCTGGATTGCTACAACTCTGCCCGTGCACACCCGTTTGGAAGATACATTTACATCACCATATAAGAGGCGCTCATAACTATCCAACTCTTTCTCAAAAGAAAACTATAGGTCACTGCCCGTTGGACGAGCCCCAAAAGAATGCCCCCTTTTTTCCCTAGCACTTGCTTGCGAGCATCTTCAGCTTTGTTTGGCCGCCCTTCTTTTATCTTTCTTTTTTGAATTGCCCTGATTAGGATTTTTTGCTGCACTGAATTTCAAGGGTAATTCCTTATTCTCTATCTCACCCCCGGCTGTAGTGATTCTCGCTGCAACAGCGCTAGACAGCGCCTCCAACACCCCCGGCTGAAAAAGAAGCTCATCAGTATCACCTCCATGTAGTGGAGTTTTCCTAGGCTTCACCTGTGCGTGAGAAATCATAGCCAAGTGACCCGCTGGTGTGCTTTGTACATGTACATCATCATAACCACGTCCTGGCTCCAGCATTCTCGTCCGGCTCCAGCATAGTCACGCGACCCTGGACCTCCTGGCCCCGCCCGGCAAGATCAACCAGCGCGCCCGCCTGGTCCTCCTGACCAAGCGGCGCACCCGCCGGGGCAGGCGCCACGATCCCCCGAAACCGACCCTCCTGGCCGGTGTTCGTCTTGACGGAGTTAGCGGCCCCCTTATCGGAGACCGTGAGCCCGCTCACGGCAGTGGCCACCTTGACGACGTCCGTGGCCTTGGCGATGTTGTTGTTGACGATGCCTGTAGTCGAGTTGTTGCCGTTGCGAACGTAGTTCCCGAAGAGGAGACCCCTCCTGCTAGCACCTTGGCTCTTCCAGTAGGGCTCCACACTAAGGTTTCTTGGAAAACAAACTACTCTCTCCTCTCTTGGAATTTTACAGAACCTTTCTGATGTATGACCCACTATCCCGCAACACTCACAGTACAAAGGTAGTTTCTCATACTTTACATCATATTTATAGATCTTTGAACTACCTAAAGGGGTAATCTCTACAGAGCATTTCAGAGGCTCATGCAATAATATATTCACCCGCATACACAGATATTTCTCAACAGTTACATGGTCACTGTGTGAAACCTCCAACACCTCTCCCAGTTGATCCTCGAGAGACCACCCTACCCTCTCCGTCTTAAACTCGAACGGGAGATCGCGTACCTGGACCCGTATGGTCATGACGCCAAGGTCGACCTCCGCCGGGTCGCCCTTGCCGTCGAACTCAGCGAAGATGAGGCCGTCCCGCTTGAAGTGCCATGGTTGCGCCTTAAGCACAAATCGACGGTCACTCTCAGTGGCAAAATTGAGGATGAACCTCCCATCGTCGCTGGCCACCTCCTGGATGGTGACCACACCCTGGTTCTTCCAAGCTGTGTTTCGGAGGTCATCGACTATGACCCTCGGGTTGACCTGAAAAGGGGACAGGAGGCGCCCCACCACTCGGAGACCGCTGGCAGCCTTGCGGGCGGCCTCCATGTCAATGACAAGAGGCCGGCGAAGAAAGGAACCAGCTTGGTCGATGGCCGGTGAAGAGCGCATTCCGGACGTTGCATCCGTCACCCCCCTGGAGCTCACATCACTCACAACTTTCTTCCCCAAAGCCCTCCCTGACCCGCCATGGACCACCTCTCTAAACCGCCGCAAGGGATTGAAGGATTTGAGAGCAGAGGAGTGTATAGTGGTAAGATAGGTGAAGAGGCCCAACCTCTCCCGTGCCCATAGATATAGCAGGCCAAGGTTCCCTTCCAAACAATCTCATAAAGGAATTTTATGCTATTAATCAAGAATAAAATGCCATGAATGAGCAGTTTCCTAATAACCACACCGAGAACAGCTCCCTCTCCCCTGACTGATCCACGAAAGGTAATATCTGGGCCTAAGATCGTCTCCTCCTTCAAATTCCGTTGATCTCTCTTGCTGAAATCCGGCATGAATAAGCATTTTACTGAATCAACTGAACCTGTCTGTACAACCAGAGCGCACACCACGCCCTTTCCGTTCGATCCAGTCCCCTCTAATCCATCGGGATGCATGGCCCTCCCCAATCCTATCCCGCTTTCCTTCCCAGGAGTCAACGGGATCTCACCTGCCAAAACAGCTTCGATTTCCTTCGCTCTCCTCTGCGCCCGAATTAAGTATAGGGCCCGATCCTTCGAACCCCGAAGTATCTGCCTTGATTTCTTCCTGATCTCCTCCCACTCCTCCACGCTGAAGAGGCCCACCTCCTGGCCCCCTACAGTAGTCGATCTCCTCCCTCCTGACGGGATCCCCGCCGCCTCGTCCGCCATCTCACGAACGCTCGTCCGCCGTCGCCGCCAGATCGCCTAGCGATCTTGGGAATCCCCGAGGGGATCGGGGGTGGGGTTGGTGGTGCGTGAAGTGGCGGAGCGTTTTTAGCAATGTACCCCTTTCTTAGCCTTGTTCTTGGGTGCCTTAGTGTCAACCTGCACATCAGACACGGAAGCCATCGATGGTGACACATCGACAACAACAGACCCCTGTGGCACCTGCGGCACATGTGGATCAAACTACTGGTATTCCCCTTGTTGATAAGACTGGGCGTGCTGCTATGGTAACGATTGGTACGGTAGCTGCTGCTGAACCGGCAAGTGACGAGGAGGATGATGAAAACCATGTTGCATGGCACCACCAGCAAGCTGTTGTTGTTGTTGCGGTTTCTTC
>LR738715.1:484205635-484221380 GCA_902687465.1 Secale cereale | reverse complement strand
AAATATATATTTATGTGTATATAAATATATTTTTTCTTAGGAAGTTGCTGTATATATGTGATGTGTGTATATGTGATGTATATATATGTGTATATGGCTAGCTATATAGTTTTTTGTTTATATATGCTAAATATATATAGAAAGTTTTATATATATATATGCAAAAGTTACAAATTTAGAAAAAGAAGGATAGGAAAGAAGAAAATAAGAAAGAGAAAAGAAAGAAGAAGAGGAGAGGAAGAAGAGGAGAAATAAATAAGAAGAAGAAAAAAAAGAAAAAGAAGGATAGGAAAGAAGAAAATAAGAAAGAGGAAAGAAAGAAGAAGAAGGAGAGGAAGAAAGAGGAGAAATAAATAAGAAGAAGAAAAAAAAGAAAAAAAGAGGAGAAGAAGAAAGGAATAGAGGAGAAGAAGAGAAATTTTCTCTTCTTCACCTCCATTCCTTTCTTCTTCTCCTTTTTTTTTTCTTTTTTTTTCTTCGATCTTCTCCTCTAGCGGTTCCTTTTTTCTTCTTCTTCCTCTTTTTTTATCGGATATGTATACACCCTCTCCCCGATAACTTCGACATTAGGGGGGGCCGGGGTCGAGGGTCGTCGAGGGACCGAGGCCGAAGGTCGAGGGGTCGAGGGTCGTCGAGGGACCGATCGAGAGGCCGAAGGGCGAGGGGTCGAGAGGTTGCCTAGCAGTCGGGGGTCTAGGGTTGTGGATCGCCGAGCAGTCGGGGGTCAAAGTATTGAAGAATTCCATGACTTCATCATTAGCCAGAAGTAACCGGGGCATTTTGGTACAAAGTTATGTAAAGATATTTTGGAACGGAGTTCCTGATAGAATAATCCGTCTTTTGTTACGAATTATCCTATCGGGGACTCCGTTCCAAAATAACTTGGGAGAGCTTCGTACCATCATGCTACTGTTACTTTCGCCTAATGATGAAGTATTGGTTTTGTTGAATCCTTTGACACTCGACAAAATGTGACATGAGGGGGTCTAGGGTTGTGGATCGCCGAGCAGTCGGGGGTCGAGGGGTCGAGAGAGGTTGCCTAGCTAGTGTCAAAGTATTGAAGAATTCCATGACTTCATCATTTGCCAGAAGTAACCGGGGCATGTTGGTACGAAGTTATGCAAAGATGTTTTGGAACGGAGTTCCTGATAGGATAATCCGTCTTTTGTTACGGATTATCTTATCTGGGACTTCGTTCCAAAACAACTTTGGAGAGCTTCGTACCATCATGCTACTGTTACTTTCGCCTAATGATGAAGTATTGGTTTTGTTGAATCCTTTGACACTAGCTAGACAAAATGTGACATGAGGGGGTCTAGGGTTTGTGGATCGCCGAGCAGTCGAGGGTTGAAGCTAGTTCTACGTTTGCCATTAATATATCCATCTGTCATGTTTGAATAATAATTGGCATGTTGTAAATATTTGTAGAAACAATGGACGACAACACCCGAGACCTAGCACAAGAAGCGATGTTGATGGACATAATCGCAGACGGACAAAATGCCGTCAGGTCGTATCTGAACGACACCGATGAGCAGGTCGAACAAGAGCTGCGGCTGGAAGATCTAGGCTATGATATTGATGAATTCGGTGACCCAATGCACATGGAAGAAGTAGACCGTGAGGATGGCTCCGGTGACCCAATGCCGGTGCAAGAAGGAGACCGTGATGCTGGCTCCGGTGACCGAACCGAGTCCGGCCAGGAGGTATATATGTTAGTTAAGCATGTGCTGACTAGTTAATTGATTCATTCATTAACTCTCGTCTTTGTTCCTTTTCTAGCCCTCCGGATCGAGCAAATCTTCGGTAAAGAGACGAGGAGCGAAGAAAAAGTTGAGGCCGGATGAAAAGTTTGAGATCTCAGAAATCTCGCGCTCCGGCGAGCCGATTGCACCCATCCGCACAAAGAACGCATTTGTTAATCAGTGCGGGGTTCTGGTTAGGGACAAGATCCCGATCAGCATCCATCAATGGTTAAAGCCGGCTGCAAACGACGCTCAGGTGACTTATGTCACAGATATGCAGAAAGAAGATCTTTGGACTGAGCTGAAGTCAAACTTCGTCCTACCGCGAGAGGTTGATCCGGCGAAGCCAGTTAAAGAGGACTTAATCAAGTCTTATGCACTTTCGAAGATGGCAGACTAATTCAGGTCATGGAAGAAAAAACTGAATACGTTTGTCAGAGAGAAAACGACTCCAGAATTCGTGGGCATATATGAGAAGATCAAAGATGACTGGCCCGCATTTGTGGCCCATAAGAAGTCGGAAAAGAGTCAGAAGATGTCGGAGACAAACCGGATAAATGCTGCAAAGAAGATGCATCACCATCGCACGGGGTCGGGCGGCTACCTCGTAGCCCGGCCTAAGTGGGCCAGGGCTGAGAATGATCTGCTTCAGAAAGGGATCGAACCAGAGACAATGCACTGGCCAGAACGTTGCCGGACTTGGTTCTTCGGGGCTGGCGGTTCCTTGGACCCTGTAACAGGGTGGTGCATTTGGACGGACAAGCAATTGGAAACACCACTCAGGAAGATGCGGCAGTATATCAAAGCAGCGCATGCAGGGACGTTCATCCCCGACAGAGAGAACGACGAGCTGACAATGGCCCTCGGGAATCCTGAGCACCCTGGACGGACACGAGGCACGCCAGGCTCCCTTCCGTGGCGTGCTGGGTTTCCGGACGCAGGAGGCTACAAATGCCACGACAGGAGGAAGAAAATGGAGATGACCGAAATCCAGGCGCTGCGGGCCAGAATACAAGCGATAGAGGAACGGGAAGCAGATCGGGAAAGAATTGCCGAAGCTTCCCCCGAAGCTACCCCGCCATCTCAACGGAGAAGCAGCGTGGCTTCCACCGAGCTGCTTCAGCCAGAGCTTGCCTTGACGGCTACTGCCAAGAATCCTGTGGATGCTATCACGCAGGCACAAAATTGCCACCTTATGGCACAGTGGATGAATCTGAAGGTCAAGGCGGCTGCTGGCTCTGTTTATCCTTCTGGACCAGACGACACTTTTCACTGCCGGCCGATTCCAGAAGGATATGCTAGGGTGATGGTCGACGAAATAACGGAGGGATTTGAGGAGCTCCAGCTTGACCACCCTACCGGTGAAGGGGAGACTCGGCTGGGTTCTTCACTGAAGACTCCATGCCTATGGCGGAAGGACCTAATCAACATTCTGAACTGGACGCCTCCGCCTCCTCCTCCTCCGACGAGTCAGGGCACTCCGCCTCCTCCACCGCCTCCTCCTCCGGCGAGTGACCATCAGGGCACTCCGGCTCCTTCTCCGGCGAGTGACCATCAGGGCACTCCGGCTCCTTCTCCGGCGCGTGGCGGCACACCGCCTCCTTCGCCGCCGGCGCGTGGCGGCACTCCGCCACCTTCGCCGCCGGCGCGCCCGAGCAGACAGCCAGCTCCTCCTTCGCCTAATCAGCAAGGGCGGAAGAGACCTGCCGCCGCTCCGGCTGCTCCTGCTCCGGCGCCTAAGCAAGTAAAAAAGACAGCCGCTTCGTCTGGTCCGGCGACGTCTACCAGTACAGCCAGAGGCGGGAGGCGATGCAGATTCGGTCCTTCTCTCACGCCTCTAGAGAAGTTACCGTACGAGAGGTCCGACGAGGAAAACACGAAGATCGCTGAAGGTGAAGTGAAGGACTTTTTTGAAGGGTTGAAAGCACAGAGACATCCACCTCCGGAGGAGAAGATAGATGCGGTGAAAGCAAAGCGCACTCTTGCTGCCCTGAAGCAACCAGCGAAAAGTAAGCCGAAGGGCAACTATGACCGCATTATTCAAAAGACATTTCAAGATGCCAAGCGGTCCGGAAGTACAAAAAGTGATCAGAGGTTAGCAGAAGGGCGAGCTGGGAAACAAATTGCCCAGCTCGGCGAACAAGCGAACCAATCGTGCCCCCCGCTCAAGGTGTCTAGCGACATGGTCGCTAATGATCCGAGGATGGTGCCCGGTTATACCAATCTTGCAGATTACGCGTCCGACGATGTACACTATGATTTCATGGACGTGCAGATAGAAAGATACGAGTACAAAAAGCCTCTCGTCAAAAATGAAAGATCTCTATCAACGAATATGCGAAGATTGCATGATTGGTACATGAAAATCTGCAGAGAGTCTGGGGGGAGGGATAACTTGTATTTGAGAGTTAAACCGGAGCATGACCTCGTTGGAATTGACCTGTTGCCTGTTCCATTTGAGGAGTTCTATCAATTTTTCAATCAATTGGCCCTCGATAAAACAACGATCACCTGCTACTGTCTGTAAGTAGTACTACTTCTGTCATTAAGTCTCTCTATATAGCTGATCTTCATTGCATGTATTTATAATTATCCTCACTATATTATGCAGATTGAAGATCGTCGAATTGAAGAAAAGACAAGTAGGTGATATTGGGTTTATTAACACATACCTCATAGATGCAACCGAGGTTAAATTGCGTCCCGGCGATACCGAGACCAACTTGCTACGATCGTTGGTGGTAAATGAAAACAAAGATATAATACTCTTTCCTTACAACTTCAAGTGAGTGTTAATGTCTTGTGCATATTTGGTTTCCCTTATATATCAGTCAAGTTTATAGTGATGTAATTGATGATCTCTTAGAGATTAAGCTTGAGAAGGGAATAGTAACTGTCTTCGACTCTAAACGTAAAGATCCCGAGGAGTATGCGGACATGACTCAAATGCTAGCCAGGTAAGTTAAATCGATCAATATTATCCACCATGCATATATATCAGCAACTTTATTTCTGATATCAACTAATTGTTTCCTTTGTCTGGCAGGGCTTGGAAACAATTCACCAAAAAAGCTCCGGGACTGCCGAAGAAACTACAATTTAGATACCCGAAAGTAAGTACTATATAGTAGCATGTTCCGCGCGCGCATCTCCTATATCTTGATTCAAGCGCTAGTTTCATCAATACCAATTTGGCATTCTTGCTTATCAGTTTGATTGACCTCTATTTCTTGTAAAGTGGTTGTGGCAGGAACCCGGGAATGATTATTGTGGATACTACATTTGCGAGTCCATCCGCCACACGACCTGTGAGCGGGGCTACACTGAAGAACAATTTGAAGTGCGTAAGCAATCAATAATATTCACAAATTTATAGCATCATTTCATGTATTGACCACCTACTTCAAATTAGATGTTTCGGATGCGGGATGAACTCCTAACACCAGATCGTCTGCGAGCAATTCAAGAGGAATTGGCGGCATTCTTCCTTGAACACGTGATCGCTGAAGACGGAGAATACTATATGGACCATGCATCCATGTGTTAGGAGATTATTTTTGTAAGAGATAATTATTGTATATATGTGCCCGGTAGTGTCGGATAGATATACGAGAACTTGTTGTTCGACCAATCTCTCGGAGAAGGAGAGGTGGTCGATATTACTTCTCTCTGTATGCATATATATATATATGTTGATTATACGAGATCTTCTGTTCCTTCGTTTGCTTAGTAGCTAGCTAGCAGCTAGCTAGCTAGCTAGCGTGACTCTAGTCCTCTCTATATACGTATGTGTAGTATGTAGCGTCGACCAAGCACGGACATAAGAGAGAACACTTCTCTCTATTAATTAGCTAGCTAACACAATATATGAAACACCTAAATTAACCCCCAAAACCTAAAACCCCCCTCCCCTTTCAAAAAAAAAAACAAAAACCACAGCCACAGAAATGCTGACGCGTGGATGCCTTTTGGTCCCGGTTGGTACCACCAACCGGGACTAAAGCCCCTCCTGCCTGGACTCGGTGCACAGGCCACGTGGACACCCTTTTGCCCCGGTTCTGGATTGAACCGGGACTAAAGGGTCAGAGCATTAGTACCGACCTTCTTGTCCCGGTTCCAGAACCGGGGCTAAAAGGCCCAAATGAACCGGGGCTAAAGACCCTTTATCTACTAGTGCCCATAGAGGAAGCATCGAGCAAATCTTTATCCTGTCGAGAGAGCCTCGCATAGAAATTAGTAATAATCATATCTTTGGGGGGCCCATGGTTAGGACATTTTAGCATTAACGTTTTCAGTCTCCCCCAAGCTTGAGCTATGCTCTCTCCGTCATGAGGATAAAAATTATAAACATAATTCCTATTCTCATGGACTTCATGAAGAGGATAAAACTTGGAGTAAAAGAGAGACTGGATCTCTTCCCACTCCAGCAGGTGAGAGTCATCTAGTAGCCTATACCATTCCAATGCTTTTCCTTTTAGTGACAAGGCAAATAATTTCCTCATGACTTCATCATTTGCCAGAAGTAACCGGGGCATTTTGGTACGAAGTTATGCAAAGATATTCTGGAACGGAGTTCCTGATAGAATAATCCGTCTTTTGTTACGAATTATCCTATCGGGGACTCCGTTCCAAAATAACTTTGGAGAGCTTCGTACCATCATGCTACTGTTACTTTCGCCTAATGATGAAGTATTGGTTTTGTTGAATCCTTTGACACTCGACAAAATGTGACATGAGGGGGTCTAGGGTTGTGGATCGCCGAGCAGTCGGGGGTCGAGGGGTCGAGAGAGGTTGCCTAGCTAGTGTCAAAGTATTGAAAAATTCCATGACTTCATCATTTGCCAGAAGTAACGGGGGCATGTTGGTACGAAGTTATGCAAAGATGTTTTGGAACGGAGTTCCTGATAGGATAATCCGTCTTTTGTTACGGATTATCTTATCTGGGACTCCGTTCCAAAACAACTTTGGAGAGCTTCGTACCATCATGCTACTGTTACTTTCGCCTAATGATGAAGTATTGGTTTGTTGAATCCTTTGACACTAGACAAAATGTGACATGAGGGTGTCTAGGGTTGTGGATCGCCGAGAAGTCGGGGGTCGGGGGGTCGAGAGAGGTTGCCTAGCTAGTGTCAAAGTATTGAAGAATTCCATGACTTCATCATTTGCCAGAAGTAACCGGGGCATTTTGGTACGAAGTTATGCAAAGTTGTTCTGGAACGAAGTCCCTGATAGGATAATCCGTCTTTTGTTACGAATTATCTTATCCGGGGACTCCGTTCCAAAACAACTTTGGAGAGCTTCGTACCATCATGCTACTGTTACTTTCGCCTAATGATGAAGTATTGGTTTGTTGAATCCTTTGACACTAGACAAAATGTGACATGAGGGGGTCTAGGGTTGTGGATCGCCGAGAAGTCGGGGGGGTCGAGAGGTTGCCTAGCTAGTGTCAAAGTATTGAAGAATTCCATGACTTCATCATTTGCCAGAAGTAACCGGGGCATGTTGGTACGAAGTTATGCAAAGATGTTCTGGAACGGAGTTCCTGATAGGATAATCCGTCTTTTGTTAGGGATTATCTTATCTGGGACTTCGTTCCAAAACAACTTTGGAGAGCTTCGTACCATCATGCTACTGTTACTTTCGCCTAATGATGAAGTATTGGTTTTGTTGAATCCTTTGACACTAGCTAGACAAAATGTGACATGAGGGGGTCTAGGGTTTGTGGATCGCCGAGCAGTCGAGGGTTGAAGCTAGTTCTACGTTTGCCATTAATATATCCATCTGTCATGTTTGAATAAAAATTGGCATGTTGTAAATATTTGTAGAAACAATGGACGACAACACCCGAGACCTAGCACAAGAAGCGATGTTGATGGACATAATCGCAGACGGACAAAATGTCGTCAGGTCGTATCTCAACGACACCGATGAGCAGGTCGAACAAGAGCTGCGGCTGGAAGATCTAGGCTATGATATTGATGAATTCGGTGACCCAATGCACATGGAAGAAGTAGACCGTGAGGACGGCTCCGGTGACCCAATGCCGGTGCAAGAAGGAGACCGTGATGCTGGCTCCGATGACCGAACCGAGTCCGGCCAGGAGGTATATATGTTAGTTAAGCATGTGCTGACTAGTTAATTGATTCATTCATTAACTCTCGTCTTTGTTCCTTTTCTAGCCCTCCGGATCGAGCAAATCTTCGGTAAAGAGACGAGGAGCGAAGAAAAAGTTGAGGCCGGATGAAAAGTTTGAGATCTCAAAAATCTCGCGCTCCGGCGAGCCGATTGCACCCATCCGCACAAAGAACGCATTTGTTAATCAGTGCGGGGTTCTGGTTAGGGACAAGATCCCGATCAACATCCATCAATGGTTAAAGCCGGCTGCAAACGACGCTCAGGTGACTTATGTCACTGATATGCAGAAAGAAGATCTTTGGACTGAGCTGAAGTCAAACTTCGTCCTACCGCGAGAGGTTGATCCGGCGAAGCCAGTTAAAGAGGACTTAATCAAGTCTTATGCACTTTCGAAGATGGCAGACCAATTCAGGGCATGGAAGAAAAAACTGAATAAGTTTGTCTAAGATGAAACGACTCCAGAATTCGTGGGCATATATGAGAAGATCAAAGATGACTGGCCCGCATTTGTGGCCCATAAGAAGTCGGAAAAGAGTCAGAAGATGTCGGAGACAAACCGGATAAATGCTGCAAAGAAGATGCATCACCATCGCACGGGGTCGGGCGGCTACCTCGTAGCCCGGCCTAAGTGGGCCAAGGCTGAGAATGATCTGCTTCAGAAAGGGATCGAACCAGAGACAATGCACTGGCCAGAACGTTGCCGGACATGGTTCTTCGGGGCTGGCGGAACCTTGGACCCTGTAACAGGGTGGTGCATTTGGACGGACAAGCAATTGGAAACACCACTCAGGAAGATGCGGCAGTATATCAAAGCAGCGCATGAAGGGACGTTCATCCCCGACAGAGAGAACGACGAGCTGACAATGGCCCTCGGGAATCCTGAGCACCCTGGACGGACACGAGGCACGCCAGGCTCCCTTCCGTGGCGTGCTGGGTTTCCGGACGCAGGAGGCTACAAATGCCACGACAGGAGGAAGAAAATGGAGATGACCGAAATCCAGGCGCTGCGGGCCAGAATACAAGCGATAGAGGAACGTGAAGCAAATCGGGAGAAAAGAATTGCCGAAGCTTCCCCCGAAGCTTCCCCCGAAGCTACCCCGCCATCTCAGCGGAGAAGCAGCGTGGCTTCCACCGAGCTGCTTCAGCCAGAGCTTGCCTTGACGGCTACTGCCAGGAATCCTGTGGATGCTATCACGCAGGCACAAAATTGCCACCTTATGGCACAGTGGATGAATCTGAAGGTCAAGGCGCATGCTGGATCTGTTTATCCTTCTGGACCAGACGACACTTTTCACTGCCGGCCGATTCCAGAAGGATATGCTAGGGTGATGGTCGACGAAATAACGGAGGGATTTGAGGAGCTCCAGCTTGACCACCCTACCGGTGAAGGGGAGACTCGGCTGGGTACTTCACTGAAGACTCCATGCCTATGGCGGAAGGACGTAATCAACATTCTGAACTGGACGCCTCCGCCTCCTCCTCCTCCTCCGACGAGTCAGGGCACTCCGCCTCCTCCACCGCCTCCTCCTCCGGCGAGTGACCATCAGGGCACTCCGACTCCTTCTCCGGCGAGTGACCATCAGGGCACTCCGGCTCCTTCTCCGGCGCGTGGCGGCACACCGCCTCCTTCGCCGCCGGCGCGTGGCGGCACTCCGCCTCCTTCGCCGCCGGCGCGCCCGAGCAGACAGCCTGCTCCTCCTTCTCCGCCTAATCAGCAAGGGCGGAAGAGACCTGCCGCCGCTCCGGCTGCTCCTGCTCCGGCGCCTAAGCAAGTAAAAAAGACAGCCGCTTCGTCTGGTCCGGCGACGTCTACCAGTACAGCCAGAGGCGGGAGGCGATGCAGATTCGGTCCTTCTCTCACGCCTCTAGAGAAGTTACCGTACGAGAGGTCCGACGAGGAAAACACGAAGATCGCTGAAGGCGAAGTGAAGGACTTTTTTGAAGGGTTGAAAGCACAGAGACATCCACCTCCGGAGGAGAAGATAGATGCGGTGAACTCAGAGCGCACTCTTGCTGCCCTGAAGCAACCAGCGAAAAGTAAGCCGAAGGGCAACTATGACCGCATTATTCAAAAGACATTTCAATATGCCAAGCGATCCGAAAGTACAAAAAGTGATCAGAGGTTAGCAGAAGGGCGAGCTGGGAAACAAATTGCCCAGCTCGGCGAACAAGCGAACCAATCGTGCCCCCCGCTCAAGGTGTCTAGCGACATGGTCGCTAATGATCCGAGGATGGTGCCCGGTTATACCAATCTTGCAGATTACGCGTCCGACGATGTACACTATGATTTCATGGACGTGCAGATAGAAAGATACGAGTACAAAAAGCCTCTCGTCAAAAATGAAAGATCTCTATCAACGAATATGCGAAGATTGCATGATTGGTACATGAAAATCTGCAGAGAGTCTGGGGGGAGGAATAACTTGTATTTGAGAGTTAAACCGGAGCATGACCTCGTTGGAATTGACCTGTTGCCTGTTCCATTTGAGGAGTTCTATCAATTTTTCAATCAATTGGCCCTCGATAAAACAACGATCACCTGCTACTGTCTGTAAGTAGTACTACTTCAGTCATTAAGTCTCTCTATATAGCTGATCTTCATTGCATGTATTTATAATTATCCTCACTATATTATGCAGATTGAAGATCGTCGAATTGAAGAAAAGACAAGTAGGTGATATTGGGTTTATTAACACATACCTCATAGATGCAACCGAGGTTAAATTGCGTCCCGGCGATACCGAGACCAACTTGCTACGATCGTTGGTGGTAAATGAAAACAAAGATATAATACTCTTTCCTTACAACTTCAAGTGAGTGTTAATGTCTTGTGCATATTTGGTTTCCCTTATATATCAGTCAAGTTTATAGTGATGTAATGATCTCATGCATTCGTGCGCAGCTTCCACTATATTCTCTTAGAGATTAAGCTTGAGAAGGGAATAGTAACTGTCTTCGACTCTAAACGTAAAGATCCCGAGGAGTATGCGGACATGACTCAAATGCTAGCCAGGTAAGTTAAATCGATCAATATTATCCACCATGCATATATATCAGCAACTTCATTTCTGATATCAACTAATTGTTTCCTTTGTCTGGCAGGGCTTGGAAAAAATTCACCAAAAAAGCTCCGGGACTGCCGAAGAAGCTACAATTTAGATACCCGAAAGTAAGTACTATATAGTAGCATGTTCCACACGCGCATCTCCTATATCTTGATTCAAGCGCTAGTTTCATCAATACCAATTTGGCATTCTTGCTTATCAGTTTGATTGACCTCTATTTCTTTTAAAGTGGTTGTGGCAGGAACCCGGGAATGATTATTGTGGATACTACATTTGCGAGTCCATCCGCCACACGACCTGTGAGCGGGGCTACACTGATGAACAATTTGAAGTGCATAAGCAATCAATAATATTCACAAATTTATAGCATCATTTCATGTATTGACCCCCTACTTCAAATTAGATGTTTCGGATGCGGGATGAACTCCTAACACCAGATCGTCTGCGAGCAATTCAAGAGGAATTGGCGGCATTCTTCCTTGAACACGTGATCGCTGAAGACGGAGAATACTATGTGGACCATGCATCCATGTGTTAGGAGATTATTTTTGTAAGAGATAATTATTGTATATATGTGCCCGGTAGTGTCGGATAGATATACGAGAACTTGTTGTTCGACCAATCTCTCGGAGAAGGAGAGGTGGTCGATATTACTTCTCTCTGTATGCATATATATATATATATATATATATATATATATATATATATATATATATATATATATATATATATATATATATATATATGTTGATTATACGAGATCTTCTGTTCCTTCGTTTGCTTAGTAGCTAGCATCTAGCTATAGCTAGCTAGCGTGACTCTAGTCCTCTCTATATACGTATGTGTAGTATGTAGCGTCGACCAAGCACGGACATAAGAGAGAACATTTCTCTCTATTAATTAGCTAGCTAACGCAATATATGAAACACCTAAATTAACCCCCAAAACCTAAAACCCCCCTACCCTTTCAAAAAAAAAACAAAAACCACAGCCACAGAAATGCTGACGCGTGGATGCATTTTGGTCCCGGTTGATACCACCAACAGGGACTAAAGCCCCTCCTGCCTGGACTCGGTGCACAGGCCACGTGGACACCCTTTTGCCCCGGTTCTGGATTGAACCGGAACTAAAGGGTCAGAGCATTAGTACCGACCCTCTTGTCCCGGTTCCAGAACCGGGGCTAAAAGGCCCAAATAAACCGGGGCTAAAGACCCTTTATCTACTAGTGACCGGTGCCGGCCCATGCTGTTGCTGAAGTGGAGGACCGGTGTAGCGCGACACTGGGGCTGGAGGGCGCAAAGCATTCGGAGGACCGCGAGTGCTTGGCTCTCCCGCAGCCAGAGGAGGCATGCCCGCCATTGGCCACCGCAGTGGCGCCGTAACCACCGCGAAGGAGCACGAGTCGCCGGCAGATGAGGTTGGTGCTGGAGTGGGTGGCGGCATCCACAAGGGGACCGGTGACCTGGCGATCAGAAGTTGGGCGGCGCGAGGCGTGTCGATGGGGACGATACGATCGATGGCGGCTTGAGGGAGTCAGACTGCGCGACCGATGTCAGCATAGGATATCCTCCCAGAGATCACGCATGCGCCGCCTTAGGGAAGTCCACGAGCGGTCTTGGCCCAGTGCGTGATCTGCAATTCTGCATGCAACATGGGCCCGTCCTCCGTGGCCCCAATTTGAAACTCCTGTGATCTCGCGTCCGAGCCATCAACTCGATCCTCCGATCCTAGACTAGAACCCACCGCCGGTGAGTACTCCCGACCAGTCGGGGAAGTAATCCTCTTGGCCACTTCGAGGAACTGCCGTAGAACCGGCGGAGGCGTGATCCTACGCGGCGGCAAGGGACCACGCCAACTCCCCATGCGCGGTACTCGGGATAACCTCAGACCCGACAGAGGCGCAGCAGTCCGTCCGGGGAGGACCATGGCCACCGAGCCTGCCGGCGACGCCGATCCAACCCTTGTCTGATCCACCTCCTTCTCGTCCATGGTCCTCGACAATTCCATACATTCGCGATCTGATGACATTTCCGGCGGTGACGGAGACCGCTCCTCCCAAAAACGAGACGCCGGCGTCGGAAAACCCACATCGGTCGTGAAATCTTGTACCAGTTCAGCTCCGGTCTTCTTTTTTTCGGCGCACTACCGGGGCCCAATCGTTGTCCTCATCTCCTGCTCCCAGCACCTCTAATGCCATGGTTACACCAACTGCCGGCTCCTGGTCCTCATCTGGAGAGCCAAGATGATCTCAAGCAGGAGAACCTTGATCCGCTTGATTCCAACGTCGGGGATGACCTCGCTGGTCCAGCCGATAGTGGCCGGGGCGCTAGTGTTAAGCGCCTCACCCTAGTGGCCATCGGTAGTGCTCAGTTGGGATCCATCGCCCGTCTCTTTTTGTTAGGATATTAACCTACTTTTTCTGATTGGACCTCTTTTCCGGCTTTATATATATATGGATAAAAAACAAACAAGTTTTATGACCGGACGACACTCCCTTCGGTCCCTTTTCACTCTTTGGATTAGATTTTTGTCAAGTCAAACTTTACAAAGTTTGCACTACAGTCCTTGCTAAGTGGTCTATGGATTTAGATGCAATTTTTATTATTTCTAGAGTTCGTTGTAGTCATGAATGAAAATAAATAGATCGTAAGTTTCCTCGAAAAAACTTTGTAAAGTGTTTTTCAAAAAGGTATTAATAGTATCGGCATCTACAATATCAAATACGCGCGCGCTCGCATATATATATATATATATATATATGGCAACGTATCAGGTGAAAACACTTGTTCAGTGAAAATCTGGAAACTTCCCCACCCATCCATCAGATCTAAAATGAACGGATTATACGAAAGGTGGGATCCCCTAAGCCACTTAAACGTGTTTGACCCCCTGTGTTGTCTTAATCTCGTTGTACAACTTCATCTCGTGCCTCCCATCCGATCTAATGCCCGTCAAAACAAATCACCGCGGGAACACCCCCGGAAACCCGGCGCTTGTGACACCGGGCAATGTGCTCGAGCCTGCAACTTCCATGTCCTGCATTTGGGGCTCCGAATCGATGCCGGCCAACTTTTAGAATGGCAATTCCTGAAAACGGCGATGGCCGGCGAGCAAGTGCTACATGGAAGGCTGTTCTAAACAGCGAGTGAGACACACCCTCGCTGCTTCCGAGGGACACCACAGCAGGCCCCTGGCTCACATGACGCAGGGCACGAGAGGTCTTAGGAACCCCTCTACAGAAAATTAGCTTAGTTGATTTCTTTAGTTAGTTGAGATCTGCACCTAGAGTTCATATCTCTGCTCAATTTCTCGCTTGTTTACTATTTATTTGGTCTGTAGTCCGTTCGGCAAGTGTGAGCAAATTGTATCGTGAATCTGATTTTTTTTACAAATGACCTACAAGTTCCTTTACTCAGGATCTCGCAGCCCCTAATTTCATTGAATCTGAAATTGAGTACAAGAAGTTCTTCGAGGATTCAGATGATATTACAAAAAGTACATCGCAGATGATATTTTTTCAACAAAACTTGTATTGGAGTATCTTAGAATATTTAATGAAGTATATTGAGAATGATAAAGCGGTATAATTAATGCGTATATGAGGTATATTGAGGATGGGAGTACATTATGAAACTGGACGACTTGAATACAACATCACGACACGCGTTAGGACACCCAAGCTCCATAACGATGCCCCGAGGAGGGGGAACGACGTAAAGCGTCGATGCTGTCGATCCTGAAATGGACGAGAGTTTTCACCCGGAACACTGGCAGGGGAGGAGAACCACATCGACATCATCAAGATTATAGCGGCACTCGTGTGGACATCGCCACCATCGGCGCCAAAGTGCGGAGCTTTCGCTTGGCAGCTCACCATGCTACCACGAGGAAGTCAGAACAACTGCGTCGTGCATAGGCTTCCAGATGTTGATCTATGCATCACCACCACCAAAGGCAGAGAGTGAGCCCGAGTTACCCACCGCTAAACTCCATGCCGCCCTGACGACTAAGAAGCATAACCATGACTGCCACCATGGCGCCCATTGGAGTGACAATCATGTGGTCCCCATCCGGGGTCGCCGCCCCGACATCCAGCTCCCGAGGCATCGTCAACCATCTCATCTCAATGCACCAACCATGGTAGGAAGAGTGGAAGACACCTCCTTCCACTCTTAACCCGACATCAGCCACAAGGTCTGGGTCAACACCTCCACCATAGGATGCGTCCACACATGTGTTCACAGCCAGTCCCGATGGACTGGCAGGGGTGGGGCCACATCCTAGAGGGTGCTGACAGTTGCCATGGAGGAAGCCTCGGCCGTATTCCTCAGGCCCAGGCCAAGCCAAGCTTGCGCGCCACCACACCCATGGCTAGCAGCACCGATCCGACTCTGGCACAATAGCGTCATGGGTGCCACACTCTGGCACAACCGAGCATAAAGGATGGGATCACTAACACGAAGGCTACAACTTCTGATGTCCTTTGAGATATAGTTTGGACAGAGAATGTTCCCGTGCCTTTATCCCAAGGAGGACCCCAAGTTATAAAACCCACAAGATGATGTGCATTACGACAAAGGCTCTAAGAAGTTATTGCCAGTGAACTAAGTTCCAGGTTCTCAACCCAACCTTAACAACCTTTGAGTGCTAACACAAGTAATAAAACTAGCATGGGTATGAGGCCTTACTCTCATAGCCTTGTATCTGTGTTCGAAATCTTACTATTATTAATTTGTGCTCTGGAGGACAACCATTACGATGTTTATGTGATGTGAAGATGTGTGTGTGTGTGTGGGGGGG
>LR738715.1:484179414-484189546 GCA_902687465.1 Secale cereale | reverse complement strand
GAACGGCGGAGACCCGTGGACCAGTGCGCCGGCGAGCTGCTGCTCGACGCTACAGCGCACGGGGGGCGACGGGAGCAAGTCTATGGCGTTGCTCGACGATCCCTACGTCCATTAAAGGAGAGAAGAGGAGCGGGGAAGCTTCCAAGCCGTGCGCGCGTGTGAGGCCGAGGAGTGGGTGCTGCGGGCGGCCGGTGCGCGTGCGACGACGGCCACTGGAGGGCGCAGGAGGAGGGGGGACAGCGCCGGGGTGGTCGCGGACGTCGAGGGGCATCGACTGGCGCGAGGGGAGAGCCCGAGGCTGTCGGGGACAGATGATTGGCCGAGGCTACAGTGCATGGGCGCACTGTAGCGCGCTCTGGAGCACCCTTATTGCATGCCACGGCATGCCATTGGGCCTCTGGTCGCGCCCACCGTGTCTCGGGGGTCCAGGGTGATGCAAGTAACACGGCTAAAGCTTTGGATGCTCTGGAGAGTCAAGGAGAGAGAGAGGAAGCTGGTGACTTGGTAAGAAATGGCTGTCCAGCAGGGTGAACTAGGGTTTTTACCCCTCAATCATGGAGCTGGAGACCTGGGGAAGTTACTGGAGGTGGCTAGTAACTGGAGGAACATGTGGTAGAAAGTTGAGGCCAAGGTAAAAGGTAAAAGTGATCAAGAAGAGGGTTTTAGTAATTCTGCAGAAGGTGTTTGATCAGTGTTTGGTCAAGCAAATGATCTCCACTTGCCATGACACTTAACATGATTGAAAGACATGTGAAAATAGGGTGCTACACCAAATTTGGGCTCATTTGAAGAAACTAGCCAATGTAACTTTGGTGAACCCAAGAAATCAACAGAAATGGCTTCATCTTGTTTGAGTCAAGCTAATCATCTCCCCTTGATGCACCACTTGGTGTAGTTTCATAATTTGGGGTATTGATCATGTCCACAAAGTTTGAAGCTCCAGGTAAAAAGTTGGTAATGTAAAGTTGTTCAAATTTGCATTTGAACAGAAAGGGTTTTGGGATGTTCTGATCAAGTTTCTCTATTCCAAATCTTGTGCCATTTGGTCTAGATGCCTTATTAGGCATTTCTAGCATGTGCACCAAGTTTGAGAGCATTTGGACAAGTTTGGCAATGTAGAGTTGCTCAACCTTCAAATATGGACAGAATGGTTATGGAAGGTTTTGATGATGTTTTCTTGCTTACCAAGGCATGGGACTTGGCAAAATCATCAAATATGTCATATATGACATTATAGAATTTCCCTGGAATTTTTGGAGAATATTACCTTTGTAAATATTTCAAAAGCTTGAAATATCCAGAAAGTGTTTTAGAGGGATTAGCCCATTATTTCGAACATGACCAAGTGCTGAAACTCTTATATATGGACAATATATGCCCTCTGAGTCTCCCTGAATTTTGGCAAATATGTTTGAATTAGTTAAATAATTTTCCCCTATTAAAGACCATTTCTGGCCTTAAGAAAAAGCTTTTAAATAAAATAGGAAAATAACTTTTAAAATTATACCTTTGTGGTTTATGGGAGTCCTATGACTACTAGGTCTCAAATATACTTTTTGAAATAATTTTCTCACCCTAAATCAAGTATTTGAAGTGCAAATCTCAATTCAGGGGTTTTTGGAAAACTAAATTTATAAAATATATTTTGGCCAAATTAATTTTGTAAGAAAATAATATACTGTTATATAACACTTGGCATGATCATTGGGCAGAAGTTTTTTGGGTATGGAGATGAATTCTACAAGTGGGAATAGTTGACTTTAATGAGCACATGAAAAAGCACATGAACAAAAACTCAATTCCAAATAAAAGCCAAATGATGCTAAAAAAATTTGTTGGTCCAAATTTTCATGCTTCATTGATGCAAATAACAGGTTATAAAATGCAGGGTGTGACAGACCTACCCCCCTTACAAGAATCTCGTCCCCGAGATTCCTAAACTAGGTCTTAAAAGAGATCGGGAAACTCGGATCTGAGATAGTCTTCACGTTCCCAGGTTGCTTCTGCTTCGGTGTGGTTGCTCCACTGGACCTAGAAGTACTTGATGGTACGGCTTCGCGTCCGTCGTTCTGCTTCGTCCAGAATGCGAATGGGCTTCTCGCGGTAGGTCAAATCAGGCTGCAGATCAATGGCTTGGTGATCAACATCCTTGTAGAGATTAGGCTTGTCTGGAACTTGGAGACATTTCCGGAGTTGTGACACATGGAATACATTGTGCACATCGGATAGCTCAGGTGGTAGTTCCAACTGGTAAGCCACTTCTCCTCGTCGGTCGGTGATCTTGAAAGGGCCAATGAACCTTGGTGCAAGCTTCCCCTTGACGTGGAAACGTTTGGTTCCCTTTAGAGGGGTTACCCGCAGGTACACATGATCTCCGACACGGAAACTCATGTCCCGACGGTGAGTGTCAGCATAGCTCTTTTGCCTTGACTTGGCTGCCTCCAAACATTCTCTGACTAGTTGGACTTGCTCTTCTGCTTCGCGAAGAATGTCTGGTCCAAAGACTAGTCCTTCTCCAGTCTCTGACCAGTTGAGGGGTGTGCGGCATCTGCGTCCGTACAACACCTCAAATGGTGCCATCTGAAGGCTTGACTGGTAACTGTTGTTATAGGAGAACTCGGCAAAAGGGAGACAATCTTCCCACTTGGTTCCATACGCCAGGACACAGGCTCGGAGCATATCTTCGAGAATTTGATTTACTCGTTCTGTCTGACCTCCGGTCTGTGGGTGGAAAGCTGTGCTGAAAGACAACTTGGTTCCCAAGGCTTCTTGGAATCTTTTCCAGAACCTTGAAGTAAACTAGGTGCCTCGATCTGACACAATCTCCTTGGGAACGCCGTGGAGGCTCACGATTCGGTTGATATAGTGAGTTGCCAGCTAGTTGCGTGAGTAGGTAGTCTTGATAGGAATGAAATGGGCCACCTTGGTCAAATGGTCGACTATGACCCAGATGGAGTCATGTCCCCTATTTGACCTTGGTAAAACAGTGATGAAGTCCATTCCGATTTTATCCCGCTTCCACTCAGGAACCTTGAGTGGTTGAAGCAATCCAGCAGGTCGCTGATATTCAGCCTTGACCCTTTGGCACACATCACACCTTGCAACATAGGTTGCAATCTCTCTTTTCATCCCGTGCCACCAGAATCGTGCCTTCAAGTCTTGATACATCTTGGTTCCTCCGGGGTGGATGGAATACGGAGTGTCGTGGGCTTCTTGCAGAATCAGGTTCTTCAGCTCTGTGTTGCTTGGTACGCAGATGCGGCCTTTGTACCAAACAATCCCGTGCTCGTCTTCGGAGAATCCTGGGGCCTTGCCTAGCTTCATCTTCTTCTTGATGCCTTCAATGCTTGCGTGTCCATCTTGTGCCTTCTTCACTTCGTCCATCAGGGTTGGCCTGACTTCCAAATGATCCAGAAATCCAGGGGTGACCAATTCCAAACTGAATTGTTCGAGTTCCTTAAACAAGGCTGGCTGCCTTTCTTGAATAACGACATTCAAGGAGCAAGCCTTCCTGCTTAAGGCATCGGCCACCACGTTAGCCTTCCCGGGGTGATATTGAACACTGTGGTCATAGTCTTTGATGAGTTCCAACCATCTTCGCTGCCTCATGTTCAACTCCTTTTGGGTGAAAATGTACTTCAGACTTTTGTGGTCTGTGTAGATCTCACACCATTTCCCGAGGAGGTAATGCCGCCATGTCTTCAAGGCATGAACCACTGCTGCTAACTCGAGATCGTGAGTAGCGTAGTTCTCCTCATGGGGTCGTAGCTGCCTGGAGAGGTATGCTATGACTCGGCCTTGTTGCATCAGAACGCTTCCCAATCCGGTTCGAGAGGCATCACAATATATCACGAAGTCCTTGTGAATATCAGGTGTTGCCAGAACTGGGGCGGTGGTCAATCTCTTCTTGAGCTCTTGGAAGCTCTCTTCGCATTTTGGCGTCCACTGGAACTTCTTGTCCTTCTTGAGGAGCTGAGTCATTGGCCGTGCAATGCTAGAGAATCCTTCCACGAATTTGCGGTAATAGCCCGCAAGCCCGAGGAAGCTTCTGACTTCCTTGACGGTCGTTGGAGATTGCCATTGGGTCACAGCTTCGATCTTTGCGGGATCAACTAATAATCCTTCTTCGGTCAAGACGTGACCTAAGAATCCAACTTTATGCTGCCAGAACTCACACTTGCTGAATTTGGCATACAGTTTGTGCTCCCGAAGCTTGTTTAGGACCATCCTCAGATGCTGCTCGTGCTCTTCCTCCGACTTCGAGAAGACAAGAATGTCATCAATGAAGACAACAACGAACTTGTCCAAATATTCCATGAAGACTTTGTTCATGAGATACATGAAGTAGGCTGGGGCATTGGTTAACCCAAAGGACATGACCGTGCACTCGTACATGCCATATCTGGTCACAAATGCCGTCTTCAGAATATCTTGGGGTCTGATCTTCAGCTGGTAGTACCCAGATCTGAGGTCGATCTTGGAGAACACCTTGGCTCCGCTGAGCTGATCAAACAGATCTTCGATCTTGGGAAGTGGATATTTGTTCTTGATTGTAACTTCATTGAGGGAACGATAGTCAATGCATAAGCGGATGGTACCGTCCCTCTTTGCCACAAACAGAATAGGAGATCCCCAAGGGGAGGCACTTGGGCGGATAAATCCCTTCCTCAGCTGCTTCTTCAACTCGGCTAATTCTTCCGTCCCCATTCTATAAGGCTTCTTATAGATGGGTCCTACTCCGGGCACGAGTTCGATGATGAACTCAATGTCACGGTCAGGGGGCATTCCCGGTAGTTCATCCGGAAAGACATCAGGATACTCACATACCACCGGTACTTGCTCTAGCTCAACTTCAGACAGACAGTTGACTTGAGCGGCTTGAGCGGAAGAGGAGTTGGAAGCAAACTTGACTTCGACTCCTTGGTCATTGGTCACAGTGACTGTCCGATTGGCACAATCTAACAAGCCTTGGTGCTTACTGAGCCAATCCATCCCTAAGATCACATCCAAGCCTTGCGATCTTAGGATGATGGGGTCTGCTAGGAAGTCTACACCGTTAATGGTAATACTGACTCCTTTACAGCCTATCTTGGCTCTCATCTCGGCTCTAGGGGTTTGTACCACCATAGGGTTATTCAGGGGTGTAGGGGTCATGCCACTTTTTAATGCAAATCTTTGAGTGACAAATGAATGCGTTGCTCCAGAATCAAACAAGACAGTTGCAGGTGCTGAGTTGACAAGGAACGTACCCAGCACGACGTCCGGGTCTTCCTGGGCTTCTTCAGCAGTGACGTGATTCACACGCCCCTTCCCATGGTTAGGTGGATTGCGAGGAGCTGGGTTCCTTGGTGGCATCCCGCGGCCTTGTCCCTGGTTCTGCGCATTGGGGCGCGGGGCATTAGGCTTCTTGTTGGGGCACACCCTTGAGATGTGTCCGGACTGACCACATCCAAAGCACGTGACTTGGTTTGGATTGATCTTGTTGCCACCACTGGTATTGGGGTTGAAAGCTGGCCTTGGGTTGGCATACTGCTGAGGCTGAGAGTTGGCACGAGGTGCAGGAGCTCTTGGTTGCTGATAGGTTGGCTTGGCCGGGGCTGACTGCCACGGACGAGGCTTCTGGTTGCTGGAACTTCCCTTGCTGACCATCTTGCGCTTGCGAGTGTCTTCCAAAGCACGCCGCTTGTCTTCAAGCATAAGTGCTTTGTTCACCAGGTCAGGGAAGGATGGGCAGTCGCACACGACAAGCGTGTATTGCAGAGTCTGATTGAGGCCTTCCATGAAGCGCTCCCTTTTTGCAGCATCAGTGCTGACATCTTCAGGGGCATACCTTGACAGAACACTGAACTTCTGCATGTACTCCTTGACAGTGCCACTTCCTTGCTTCAGGTCTCGGAACTCACGCTTTTTGATGGCCATGATTCCGGAAGGAATGTGGGCCTTGCGGAATTCTGCCTTGAAGTTGACCCAAGTAATGTCTTGTTCAGCATGCATGGCCTTGAATCCGTCCCACCAAGCTCTAGCAGTCCCCCCGAGGCAGTGGGCTGCATAAGCCACCTTCTCGCGGTCTTCGGTGCATCCGACTAGTTCCAGTATTTCCTCAATGGAGCGGATCCAGTCGTCTGCATCCAGGGGTTCAACAGTCTCTATAAAGGTTGGCGGTGCATGCTTCTTGAACTCTGCCAACGTGGAACGTCCATTGCCATTCCCCGCCGGCTGGCGGTTGTTGGTGACAGCTTGAGCAATCAGCTAAAGGGCTGCAGTGTTGGCTTGGCGTTCCTCTCGGAAAGCTTGGAGAAGCTGAGCCATGTCCATGTTCGGAGGAGGTGGTGGTGGAGCTTGGTCGTTGGTTTGGTCGTGGCCTGCCTCTGACTGAGCAGATGCTCCGGCTTCAGGCTGCTGGGTAGAGGTACCAGTACGAGTTACAACAGGCATCCTGTTGGAGCGGTAAAAGGTCTCATGACTCGGAAGAGGGAAAGCAAGATAGATGGGTGCCTAGTAAGGGGGTGGGTGTGACACTAATCTAATCATGCAAGGGCCGAAAGGCCAAACACATTCATTAAAATCCAAATGGGTGATGTAGTCGTTTACACATTCCCGAAGGAAGAATACGACATACATCCAGACACAACAAAGCAAGCACTAGATGGTTTCATATGAACCATACAAGGACTCGACTGCGCATAGGGGTTACACGACCTATCCTACCGTAGAGGTCACAACTGGCATATCCAAGTAGTGAATAATGCCTAAGCGGCGGAATGCTCGGTCGCGTATTCCGGCTCTTCTGGGTCTTCCTCCTTGTCTTCATCTGTCTGGGCCCCTTTGTCACTTGAGGGTGTGGGGGAGTGGAGGAGTTGGATACGACGGTGCTTCGTCGGTGGTGCAGAGAAAAGCTTGCGATATTCCCTTGCCGTCATCCAGCGTCGCCGAGGTGGTTCTTCATTCTTGGAAGATACATCCTCGGAGGGCCTTCCGCCTCGATATGCGATAGCGGACTGTCCAGAAGGTACTCCTTCCTTCTTGATCCTATTAGTCTTCTCTTGAGCTCGACGAAGAAGTGCCTTGGTCTTGTGAAGTTCTTCTCGAAGCTTCATTGATTCCGAGGCCAAGTCTTGTGCCAAGCTGTCGGCACATAGACTGAAGTAGGTCTGGAACCGAAGCGAGAGTCCTTCCTTAAGTGGAGGGGCTAGTGCGCTGCTTTCTTCTTCACCTTCCTTCTGGTAAGGTAAGAAGCGAGTTGTCATCTTGGCTTCCATCTCCGGAAGAAGTCCGCGGAGACGGGTTAGTGCCTTGAGTGCAGCAGCCTCGACATCGAGAGGTAGTGTTGCCATCTGGGGTCCCTCGAAGAACCAACTTGTGGGAGAATCGTTTGCCTTCACGATCACTTCCACATGGTACTCCACCTCAGTGTCGCTAACCCAATGCTCAAGGTAGGTGAGGATGGGCGCTCGGTGGAACTAACACTCCTGGAGGCTATCCTCGAGAAGTAAGGGAAACCCAGTGGTCAGGTGCTCTTCGGGTACGGCGGCCATCTACAAAGGTGGAATAGGAGGGGTGAATAAGCTGATGAGATCTCGGGTTTAGAAAAGAAGAGAGGTTCAGAAGGTTTTTTTGAAAAAGGGTCTCATCTAACTAACGCCCATGCTAACTAAGGCTTCCTACAGTCAGGATGGCTCTGATACCAGCTCTGTGGGGACCCCGACTTAGAAGTTGAGATCACCGAATGCACGTGTACAGTGATCCCAGAGATCAATGCTCACTGAACACACGGAAGCTGAATAACAGGAGTCTTACATCCATACATATCGTCTTACACAAATTAAGGCCATTATGGCCAAGTCTTACATAGATAAAGCCTCACGGGCTGAATAGCAAATATCTCAAATAGCGGAAGTCTTCGATAGTAGGTAGAACCCATGCCATCTGCCTTAACCCTACAGGCATTCTGACTGGGATAGCGTCCTAGTTCGCTTGTTCGTCTCCAAAGAACTCTTCATCATATTCCTGTTCCTCCATGCCTGGCCAATTAAATAACTAGTGGCAAGCCAATGAGTACTTTGAATGTACTCGCAAGAAACCCATGCTGTGGTTCAAAGTAACAGTGCAATTGAACAATAATGAACAATCTAGCAAAGGGCTAGAATAAATATTCTACCATCAAGTTTATGCATCAATAACTCACGTAACCTCGAAGACAGGTTACCGATATCACATGAATATGATTCAATTCATCGAGTCAAGTCACCACCTTGACTCTCATACACACACGTGGTTTCGCAAACATTGGACGTAGCCCAAGAGCGGTTACCCAACTGTCCATGACCGTGGACACGGCTATTCGAATAGTTTTACACTCTGCAGAGGTTGTACACTTTACCCACCAGATCTGGGAAGCTTTCGTGTCATCCACGATCCCGCAGTACCTCAAGTACTCGGGGGAAGCACCCGGTCATTATCTTTCCTTAGACGACACTAACATAGAGTCCACTCATTGGTACACGGCCCTCGGGTACAAACAATAGATCAAGGGACTTTCCCTAATTTCAATGTCACGCATACCCGAAGGGACCAACGGTGTGGCTGGTGCCCTGTGAAAACAGTCATGGTCGTCTAACCAAGTACAACCCCGTCCCGGGAAAGACCTCAAGTTTTCCCGTCACTAGTAATGCGGGCACCATGCTAGTATCGGCCTAAGTAATCAATAACGGCCCGTCCCATAAGGGGTAGAGTGGTTGCACATGTATGGTTGGAATAACGGTCGCAACTTAAACCAATCCGTTTGAAAAAACACACACTTGTCTCGGTACACCACTTCCTCATCAAGTGGTTACCCAACTCATCATCTCCCTCGGGCATGAATGGCACCCGACGGGGTTTTATGCAAAGATTTCAACCACGAGGGTTCATGTCACACATGCATCACTACTCATTACTACTAACCATATGCATTGCATCTAGCACATGGCAAGATCAAAAGTAAAGCATGCATCATGTGGTGGTTTCAACTAGGTCACCACCGTAACCCTATCATCATGCATCGGAAACAGACGGGTTCCGAAGAACAAGTGTATCATGGTCAAAGGGCTGCTTGCCTGGATTGGCTTGGTCTTCAAAGTCTTCAAATCCTTCTCCTTCTCCTTCTTCAGCAACTTCGTCAAATACGGTATCTATACGTCGCATAATAACAACGGAAAAATAAGGCCACAAATAAAACAGAAAAATCAAAGTGCTCAGAAAAATGTCAACTTATTTTTGTTAAATACTAGGGGGATTTCTAAGATGGGGAAAATTCTTAGTTGGAGTTTTGGAGTAACAGAATTGAATCTAATGATTTTAGAACAGGAGTTTTATTGCTCAAATTTGAATTTAAATTTGAACAGAATAGAGAAGTTTCATGATTGTGCGTGAAAGTGACACCATTAAATAGGTTGGAATATTACAAGAATTTAGGAGTTGGAATTATTTCATTTGGACCAATATTTCTGTAAAAATGTTTGAAATATTTACAGAAAGAATAAAAGAAAATGCCCCTGTGCTACTGGGCCAGAGGGGCCACAGTGCACGGCCCAGGGCATCCAGCCCGGCCGCTCGGGCGCCAGCGCGCGCATGTCAGGTTTTCAAACCTGACAGGCGGGGCCCGACGGTCAGTGGCTGTGAGGAGGGGGAGAGAGGGGTGAGGATGACAGGCGGGGCCCGCCTGTCATCTCCAACCTCACGGCCACGGCCACTGCGAGCTCACCGGCGTTGATTCCGGCCACGGCGACTGCAACGGAGGGCAGGAACGGGCTCAACGTCGTGTTGCGGAGGTAGGGGTGGTGGTGCGGTATGCCGGGGAGGTCGGGTTCGTCGGCGGCGAGGTGGGACGGCGGATAAGCTTCGGGAGGTCGTCGCTCCGGCCGATTCCGACTGCAACAGAGAGGGGAAAGCGAGGGGAAATAATCAGTGGTGCACGGCGGTTCTAGATCGGGCAAAAGGAGGGGCGGAGGAGGCCCGTACTGCGAGATCACCGGCGGCCCGACGCGGCGGAGCTCCGGTCGATCCCGAGCACTGGAACTCTTCGGGTATGAACTGGTGGTGCTGGAGTGATGCTGGGGATGAGGAGAAGCTGCTGGTGCTGTTGGAGAGGCTC
>LR738715.1:484151486-484179258 GCA_902687465.1 Secale cereale | reverse complement strand
CTATTTATAGGGGCGGCGGAGCCCCGTGGACCAGTGCGCCGGCGAGCTGCTGCTCGATGCTACAGCGCACGGGGGGCGACGGGAGCAAGTCTACGGCGTTGCTGGACGATCCCTACGTCCATTAGAGGAGAGAGGAGGAGCGGGGAAGCTTCCAAGCCGTGCGCGCGTGTGAGGCCGAGGAGTGGGTGCTGTGGGCGGGCGGTGCGCGTGCGACGACGGCCACTGGAGGGCGCAGGAGGAGGGGGGACAGCGCCGGGGTGGTCGCGGACGTCGAGGGGCATCGGCTGGCGCGAGGGGAGAGCCCGAGGATGTCGGGGACAGATGATTGGCCGAGGCTACAGTGCGTGGGCGCACTGTAGCGCGCTCTGGAGCGCCCTTATTGCATGCCACGGCATGCCATTGGGCCTCTGGACGCGCCCACCGTGTCTGGGGGGGTCCAGGGTGATGCAAGCAAGACGGCTAAAGCTTTGGATGCTCTAGAGAGTCAAGGAGAGAGAGAGGAAGCTGGTGACTTTGTAAGAAATGGCTGTCCAGCAGGGTGAACTAGGGTTTTTACCCCTCAATCATGGAGCTGGAGTCCTGGGGAAGTTACTGGAGGTGGCTAGTAACTGGATGAACATGTGGTAGAAAGTTGATGCCAAGGTAAAAGGTAAAAGTGATCAAGAAGAGGGTTTTAGTAATTCTGCAGAAGGTGTTTGATCAGTGTTTGGTCAAGCAAATGATCTCCACTTGCCATGACACTTAACAGGATTGAAAGACATGTGAAAATAGGGTGCTTCACCAAATTTGGGCTCATTTGAAGAAACTAGCCAATGTAACTTTGGTGAACCCTAGAAATCAACAGAAATGGCTTCATCTTGTTTGAGTCAAGCTTATCATCTCCCCTTGATGCACCACTTGGTGTAGTTTCATCATTTGGGGTATTGATCATGTCCACAAAGTTTGAAGCTCCAGGTAAAAAGTTGGTAATGTAAAGTTGTTCAAATTTGCATTTGAATAGAAAGGGTTTTGGGGTGTTCTGATCAAGTTGCTCAATTCCAAATCTTGTGCCATTTGGTCTAGATGCCTTATTAGGCATTTCTAGCATGTGCACCAAGTTTGAGAGCATTTGGACAAGTTTGGCAATGTACAATTGCTCAAACTTCAAATATGGACAGAATGGTTATGGAAGGTTTTGTTGATGTTTTCTTGCTTCCCAAGGCATGGGACTTGGCAAGATCATCAAATATGTCATATATGACATGATAGAATTTCCCTGGAATTTTTGGAGAATATTTCCTTTGTAAATATTTCAAAAGCTTGAAATATCCAGAAAGGGTTTTAGAGGGATTAGCCCATTATTTTGAACATGACCAAGTGCTGAAACTCTTATATATGGACAATATATGTCCTCTGAGTCTCCCTGAATTTTGGCAAATATTTTTGAAATAGTTAAATAATTTTCCCCTATTAAAGACCATTTCTGGCCTTAAGAAAAAGCTTTTAAATAAAATAGGAAAATAACTTTTAAAATTATACCTTTGTGGTTTCTGGGAGTCCTATGACTACTAGGTCTCAAATATACTTTTTGAAATAATTTTCTCACCCTAAATCAAGTATTTGCAGTGCAAATCTCAATTCAGGGGTTTTTGGAAAACTATATTTATAAAATATATTTTGGCCAAATTAATTTTGTAAGAAAATACTATACTATTATATAACACTTGGCATGATCATTGGGCAGAAGTTTTTTTGGGTATGGAGATGAATTCTACAAGAGGGAATAGTTGACTTTAATGAGCACATGAAGAAAAACTCAATTCCAAATAAAAGCCAAATGATGCTAAAAAATTTTGTTGGTCCAAATTTTCATGCTTCATTGATGCAAATAACAGGTTACAAAATGCAGGGTGTGACAACATGGTGGAGGGATACACTACTGAAGAAGAGCTTATAAGTGAACCCCAATGAGTGGCAGGCAAGAAAGGGCACCCACCACAATTATTTGTGAAAACAAGAAGTGGCGGGTATAAAAAATATCCCGCGATAGCTAATAGGCGGGCAGAACACTTAACCCGCCACAGGTATATTCACCCAGGCGGGACTTGCCTGCGTAACTCAGCAATGACGGGCTCTGCCTAGGGCCCACCTCATGTAGATGTCCATGCTGTGGCGGGCCACCTGCCGCAACCGCTACTAGTTATACTTGCCAGATGTCCAGTTCTGTCAGAACATAGCCGTGGCGGTTTGTTCGATTGTGGGTTCCGGCAAACCCTTGAGGTTCGAACATTGGGTGGGCATGAAGATCTCTCCTTTCCTCCTTAGTTCGCTCTCGCATCAATGTATAGGCCTAGCTCGTCGAACCTGAAGAACAAGAGACACAAGGGTTTATACTGGTTCGGGCCACCGATGTGGTGTAATACCCTAATCGAGTGTGATGTAGTGGATTACCTTGTAGGCTGAGGATGAACTAATACATGGGAAGAATAGCCTCCTGAGGAGAGGTGTTCTTGTGCTCGGCGAGTTAGTGGGTGTACGGGTGGTCTGAATGATCCGATCAGGCTCCTCCCCTTCTATGGTGGTGGCTAATCCTATTTATAGGGGCCCGGGTCCTCTTCCCAAATAATGAGCGGGAAGGGATCCCACAACGGCTAAGTTTGAAGGGGGGCAGCTAGTACAAGCTATCCGGACAAAATATGGAAACCTTTGCCTGACGCCTCGGGACTCCTCGCCCGCACTTGCTCATTTAACACCAAAGAGGAAACTGACATCCTGCACCCGCTGGCGCCCTCCTGGCCTTGGTCGTCATGGCTCACGTCATGTGAACCTCATGGGGTGCCATGTGCCTTGATATCTCCGCTCCTCGGGAGCCAGCCTAGCGAGGCCGCCCTAGGGGAGGTCTTGCGTCGTCCGCCTCGCGAGGCTTGGCCCCTCGCGAGGGTCTTGAGTGGTTGCTGATGAAGTTGAGCCGTACCAGGCCGCTGGATGAGCCACGCTCTGGGCCGCAGGCAGGCAAGTCTGGGTACCCCCGTTCCCAGAACGTCGACAGTAGCCCCCGGGCCCAAGGTGCGCTTGGACTTGGCTTCGCGCCGAAGCCAAGGGTCAAGTGCAGAGCAACGCGGGCCCCAAAAGCCTGCGGCCTTGATCGACGCGTGGTGATTGACACGTCGTGGGCGTCTCCACTTCCCCATGTTGCCTCGGCAACCGCACGACTAGACAAGTCCCCCAGGAGGGGATGACATCCTCAGTCAAGCCGGCTTCGTAGGTGGCCATCTCCAGCTCGCATGTGGGTGTAGCCAGGGCTCAGGAGGTCTTGAACACGCCACAACCTCTTCCTCTGGCCGCACCGCTAGCTCGCGGCCCTTCCACTTCATCCGACGCCCTGGAGGAGGCTTTTTCCGCGCTGACGAAGCTCCGAGATGACCTCCAAGGCGCTGACCATTGTCTGGTGGCAGGGCGCTTGGAGCTGAGCTCAGGCTGGCTGAACTCCGACGCGTCTGTTAGGGCTGTGCTGAGCCGGGTCGTGGTGGCTTCCGAAGAGGACAAGCAGGCCGCCGACCAAGCCGCAGCCGCCCGCGAGGCAGTGCTGAAGGATGCGCAGGCCGCCAAGGAGCGCTGTCGGTTGATGGAAGCTGAGCTAAAGACCATGAGTGACGAGTACGCGATGGAGGAGAAGAGGATGAAAGCCTGAGAAGACGCCATAGCCAATTGTGACGCTGAGTTGGAGCAGTTGGCGAAGGCGCATGCTACAGAGAGCAGCTGTCTGGAGGAGCTGGGGCAGGAGGGTGAAGCAGAGAAGGCCCAACTGGAAACCAAGGCGAAGGTTCTAGCCGACGATCGCACAGCCTTGAAGTCCCTTGAGGAAAGGTCCGACCAGGTGCTGAGGGCACTCTATGAGAAGGGTTCGGAGAAGCCGCTGGTGATGGACGACGAAGGCCCTGCCCAGCTGCTTCCCTATCTTGTTATGGCGCTCGAGGGTGTCGTCAACGAGATCGGCCCCATGGTGGAGGGGGAAGCCAGCGCGCTTTCCTCCTCAGCCCTGAGGTGCTTCTTTAGCCACCTACATCTTCGCGATCCCAACGCTCACCTTGGTGCACTGCTTGAGCCTGTGGATGAAGAGCGTTGCGAGGCCGCCGCTGAAGCTGTGAATGCCAGGTGGAGGCCTTGTTGAAAAAGTTCCTCGCCATCGACCCCTCACCTCCAGCCGACGGAGCCACCGATCCCGCGGGCAAGGCCAACTCCGCGGGGCATGGCGATGCTGCCGATGGAGACGCGCTTCCTGACGATGGCGCCCAAGGCTGAAGAAGGGGCCTGCTGGTGGACGACGGTGATGCTCCCTATCTTTAATTTCCTGCGAACTTTCCTGCGACATGCGACGTGCCTCGTGGAGGCGTTAAAACTTTGGTTTGGTGTTTGAAGAACAATTTGGCTTGTAATAATTGCTAGCTATTTGTGGTACCCTTCCTATTTGCTTTGTTGTTCTACGTCGGTAGAGCCCGGCCCCGCTCGTACCTCAGCCGCCGCTGGGTCGTCCGGATCACCGGGACAAGACCAAGGGGTGAGGGGCTACGTGACCAGTTAGGCTCCTGAGTCGCGATGCTCAGGGGTCCTCCTTGACGTGCAAACAACGTCGAGGAACGAAGCGCGATACCAGGCTTTAGCGTTCTGCGTCGGCAGGGCCCGGCCCCGCGCGTACCTCAGCCGCCGTTGGGTCGTCCGGATCTCCAGTATGAGACCAAGGGGTGAGGAGCTACTAGACCAGTTAGGCCCTTGGGTCGCGATGCCCAAGGGCCCCCCTTGACGTACGAACAGCCCCTGGGAAGGAAATGTGAGAGCAGGACTTAGTGTTCTGCTTCGGTAGTGCCCGGCCCCGCGCGTACCTCAGCTGCCGTTGGGTCGTCTGAATCACCAGGACGAGGCCAAGGGGTGAGGGGCTATGGGACCAGTTAGGCCCTTGGGTCGTGATGCCCAAGGGTTGCCCTTGACGTATGAACAGACCTCATACCTGTCCTCATCGAGCTTTCGCTCGGGAGGGTTGCATGACGACCAGGTCCGCGGGACCTGGTGGGGCGTACTGTCGGCGTCCTGGGAACCAGGGTACCCAGACTTGCCTGTCTGCGGGCCACGATGCGCTCTTACAAGCGGCCTGGTACGGCCCAACTGATCGACCAGCTGTCCAAGACCCTCGCGAGGGGGCCAAGCCTCACGAGGAGAACGATGTCAAGACCTCCTCGGGAGCGGCCTCAGCAAGGTGCTCCGGAGGGGCGGATAATCCAAGGCCGAGCCTGCCTTAGGAGGAGGCAGTGATGTCAGCAGTGACGTACCACGCCAGCGGGTGCCAGCGTCCGCCAGCGGCGCAATTGCGATTTCGGTGCGAAGGGGACAACGCAGCCATTGGTTCCCAAGGAGCGGGGCAAAGGTTTCCTCTTTGGTGCAACAAGACCGAAGACCGCAAGGACGACAAGGAGGATGTCACCGTCGAGCCCACCATCGTGTCACTGCCTGATCCATTTGCAGACGAAGACCACTTTTGTCAGGATAGGAACGTCCTTGTGTTCCCACTTAAAAATGGCCGTTGTGGGATCCCTTCCCGCCTAAACATTTCGGGGGAAGAGGACCCTGGCCGCCTATATAAGTAGCTAGGATCCCCACTGTGAAGGGGGGGATCAACTCATACACTATGCCACCACACAAGGAGCAAGAACACTAGCCACCTGACCCTCCTGAGCTCACCTCCTGAGCCCAGGAATCATTGTACTAGCTTGTGTCCCAGCTCGCCCGAGGCTAATCCACCAAAGCAGGAAGTAGGGTCTTACACGACGCGGTGGCCCGAACCTGGATAAACTCTTGTGTTTTCTGTCCGTTGTTTGCTTGAATCCTTTCACCAAGACGAGAGCGAGGCGCTAGGTAGACATGAGTGGGAGAGATCTTCGTTCACGCCCCTGTGTACGAACGTAACGGGTTTTACGGAGCCCTGAATCCGACATTTGGCGCACCAGGTAGGGGGCGTGACAAAATCTTGCCACTCCGACGACCTCATCGCGTTCTCGTCGTCGACCCTGCTCCACAACCATGGTGGACACACACTGAGCTCACGCCGCCCGCCACGCCGCGAAAGTCGCTCAGACGGCGCCCGCGGGCAACGGCGCACCGCTCCGCCCCAACTCGCCGGTCGCCAACGACCCGGCTGTCCACGAGCAGCAGGATTCCTTGCTGCCACTGTCCGTGCGGCGGGATGGCCGCACGGCAACACCTTCACCCTCGCCGCCTGCAGTGTCATCCTCGCTGGTCCGTCGCGGGCCGGTCTACCAACAGCCTGCGCTGCTGATGGCGCGGAAGCTCTTGCGCTACCGCCCAGCAGATCACCTATACGACGAGTGGCTCCACCGCATCACCGAGCTCGTCAACGCCGCTGGAGAAACACTTGCACCAACGCACTCCTCACGTCCTCCGTCACCCCCGGCGGGGAAAGAAGGCCACGGGGTCCCGGCTCCGCCCCCCCACGCCGGCCTGGAGGCCCGACGCGAGGCCCCTCGATGTGAGCAACCCCGCAGAGCCCACACGCGCGATGATGATTGCTGCCAGGTGATTCCGCACCCTCATGCAGGGCTCGCGTGCCCTATGGCCCGCTGCGCCCAGACCACGCGCCACAGGAGGTGGTGGCGCCAGCACCTCAAGAACCAGCACCACAGGCGCAGGGGGCGCCTGCGATCATGAGCGTGGCTGGGTGTCGCGCCCTGGCTCCTGAGCTATGACGCCTCGTCTGGCTCGACAAGTTCAAGCCGGACCTACGTCCATGCTACGACGACACCACCGACCCCACGGAGTTCCTCCAACTCTATGAGCTGAGCATCGAGGCGTCCAACGGCACCGAGCAGGTCATGGCGAACTGCTTCCCCATGGCTGTGAAGGACGGCGCACGCTCCTCGTTCCTGAACCTCCCCGTGGGATCCATCTACTCATGGGAAGAGCTTCGCGAGCATTTCGTTGCCAACTTCCAAGGCACCCACGACCGATCCCCGGTAGCTGCTGATCTGCGCCGCGTGAGGTAGCAGCCAGGAGAAACCCTGCAAAAGTACATCCAACGCTTCAACACCATGCGCCTCCGGATCCCCAGGGTCTCGGACGAGGCCATCATCTCTGCATTCTCCGATGGCGTCCATGACATCAGGATGAGGGAGGAGCTCGCCATCCACGAGGACCTGTGCATAGCCCTCGAGATGTTCAAGCTCGCGGCAAAGTGCGCCAGGGCGGAGGAAGGCCGCCTCTCCCTCCAGGAGCTGCCTGAGGCGGAGGCGGACGACAAGAAGACCAGGGCCAAGTAATCAAAGCGCAAGGTACCCGCCGTGCTGGCTGCAGAGCCAGAAGTGAAGCGTGGCTGCGGCTACAATGACCTTCCCAGAGACAACCGACCATACTGCGTCTTCCACAACGTTCACAGCAACAACACCGACGACTGCTAGGAGCTCAGGGCGATGCGCGGCGGGCGCGTCGGGCAGCGCCGTGAGCGCGACAACCGCGGCTACGGCCGTGGAGGAGGCCGAGGAGGAGGACGTTGGGATGGCAGGAACTCGCGCCAAGGGTGGCGTGAGCAGCCTCGTGAAGACCACTGGCAGGAGCAGCCCCGTGATGCCCCCTGGCGCGACCAGCCTCGTGAGGGTCGCCCTCAGGGCAACAGAGGCCTGCCTCCGCTGCCCCCACCGCCAAGGAAGAACGACGACGACCACCAGGGAGATGGGGTAGGGGGCTTCCAGGAGCCACGTGCAGTTGCATGCATCTTGGGAGGAGCCCATGCCCCGGCTTCCCACCACATCTTCAAGCAGTTTGCCCGTGAGGTGAACGCGGTGCTTCGCAGGCCTGACGCCACGCGCAACCTCAGGTGGACCAAGCAAGTCATCGCCTTCGACCCCGAGGACTAGCTGAAGTGCACTGCGGCCCCAGGCGCCCTCCCGATGCTCTGCACCCCGACCATCAGCAACGTCCTCGTGACCAAGACCCTCATCGACGGCGGAGCAGGGCTCAACGTCCTCTCTGTCCAGACCTTCGAGACGGTCCAGGTTCCCTATGATCAGCTCCACCCGACCAAGCCATTCTACGGAGTCATGGATGGCTCCACACTCCCGATGGGGCAGGTCCGCCTCCCCGTCACCTTTGGCGACCGCGACAACTACCACACAGCGCTCATCGACTTCGACGTCGCCAACATCCACCTCCCGTACAACGCCATCCTAGGGCATCCTGCCCTCGCCAAGTTCACGGTGGCGACCCATCGCGGCTACAACATCCTCAAGATGCCCGGGAGCGGCGGAGTCATCACGATCGCCTCCGACGAGAAGGAAGAGGTGCGTTCCCTGGAGCGTGTCTACCAGACGCGGCGGTCGAATGCTCCGATGAGGATGGAACCGTCCTCGCCCTGCAGACCACCCCCAAGAAGAAGAAGAACCTACCCGTCAATGGACCTCAGGATGCAGGAGCTCCCAACGACCTAGCCTCAGGACCCGCGCCTGCTGATGAGGCGCCCTCCACCCTCGCATAGGGAGGCGCGCTCGATGCCCCTCTCGTGATAGGCTCGGGGGCTCTCCTCTGGAGTGTCTCCGGGCTGACCGGCGTCTCGAGGGAGGTGTTCGAGCACCACCTGCAAGCGTATCTTGATGCACATTTTTGTGAGCCCATCATGAGCCGTTCAGCGCTGGGGGCTCAGGACATCATCGACCAAGTTACAGAGGAACTTCAGTACGCAAGACTCATCCACGGTGGGCGTAACCGCACAACCCCAAGTTCACCTGCTCATAGCCCAAGTGACTGCATTCGCGTTTGCGTCGACATCGCGGGTCTCCACCGAGCTGCCTCCCAGGAGCCCTTCTGGCCGACTGCGGTCGGTCGGAGGAGGCCCCTCCCCTGCAGCTACGTCCGTGTACTCTTCGGATTTCTCAATGCAGCTGCCATGTTCCAGCATCTCGCGCAGCAAGCCTTGGGGGCTCGGGAGGCTCAGTGGCAGGCGGTCCGGACGGAGCGAGAGCCGGACCCGTGCGACCACTGAGACCCTCCGGAGCCCCTGGGCCTCAGTAGCCGGACGATCCTCGGGAGTGACCCACACAGCTCACGTCTTCAGCTACCCCAACTCTCCTTCAACAAGTATCAGGTGACACTTCAGGTATCCAAACGAGGGCGCCTCTCGGGCTGCATCAACCTCGGACCGCTGGGGGCTGTTCCCCCGCGGTTATCTCCCTTTTTGCATGATCAAGCCTAGATGTTTCTTTCCATTCGCATTATCGCCATGCTCAGTGTCCTCACCGCCACTAAGGTCATGAGCCCTTGTGAGCCCACTCGCGACCGCCCCATGATTAAGGACTGGCACGACGTCTGTGCTCGGGTCCGTCCCTGCAGCATCGATAAACCAAAGGGCTGAGCTATGTCTCCGAGCCATTCCTGTGACATCATCTCCCATGGTCCTTGGTGCCTTGTTATTGCATGGGCTAATCGTGGATTGGTAGGTAGGGGCCCGTGGCAGGTGCCTCGCTCACGCGAGAACCGCGCGCCGGCTGTTTTTCTTTTGGATCGTTGCGTGAGAAGACTGGGCACGACGTCTGTGCTCGGGTCCGTCCCTGCACCATCGACAAATCCAGTGGCTGATCTCTGTCTCGCGAGCCATTCCCGTGACATCACCTCCCGGGGTCGCTGGTGCTGCGGCCTTCTCATGCAATACCCTCTAGAGATGCACTCGGCGCAGGTCGACACAACACCTCTCTTTTCACATTTTGCAGAAGAAGATTCAGGCGCAACCTGCCTCAGGGTAGGGTCTCGTGAGTGATGCATAAGCTCATGAGAACTTCCTCAGAGTCATTCAGCTCGTCCTGAGGAGGGCCTATATACACCTTGGTTGTCCTACCGTGCAAGCCACGTGTCAGGATGGGGCTGTACACGCCCCGGAGTCTCTCCCGGTGGGAGGGTCCCTCCCACGGTCCAGTGGAAGTACCAAGATCCGCGCTGGCAGATCCAACCGAGGAGCGGCTATGCCCACGAACCAGTGGAAGCACCAAGCTCCGCGCTGGGCGCTACGACCGAGGCACGGTTATGCCCACACTCCGCGCAAGTGTGGTAGCTCTATGCTCCGCGCTAGTTATAAACAACTGAGGGTGGCCCCTAGTGGTCGCACCAACCTCACGGAGCTTTTCAGCTCACGACTCTCACAGCTTCTCCTTGGATGGGTGTCGCGAGGGGGGCTAGGCACGGGGGCTATGCTCAGGTCACGCCTGGCAGACGCCACCCTACCAGGTGCCCAGATACCTGGCCTTCTCGTGCCCCCATCCCAGGCGAAGGCTCGTGGGCAAGGTATGGTGCTCGTTCTCCTTCATGAGAGCCGTTCGTACGTCAAAGGGGACCCGTGGTCATCGCGACCCAGGGGCCTAACTGGCCACGTATCCCCTCATCCCTTGAGTCTAGTTATGACGATAACCCCGGTCATTCGGAGGGCTCAATGGTGATCGAGGTATGCGCGGGGTTGGGCCCTGTCGACGTAGAACGAAAACGGGATCGCTTGAACGTCAAGGGGGACCCTTGGGCATCGCGACCCAAGGGCCTCACTAGCCACGTAGCCCCTCATCCCTTATGTCTAGTTACTGCGGTAACCCTGGTCATCCGGAGGGCTCAATGGCGTGTCTAGTTACCTCGGTAACCTCGGTCATCCAGAGGGCTCAATGGCGGTCGAGGTATGCGCGGGGTTGGGCGCTGCCGACACAGAGCACCTAAGCAACCATGAAAGGAAGCAAGCATGGAAATCATCTAGCTATTACAATAATGCCAAGTTTCTCAAATTCAAGCAAAGTTCTTACGCCTCCCCAAGGCACTCGCACTTCTCTCTCTGAACAGGAACGGACCAGGCATCGCCGAGCGCAGCATTACCGGTCTTCTCCTCTTCGACTGCGATGGTAGTGGCCCAGAGAAATGTCTCCACCGGCCCTGTGACCTTTGTCCCCAGAGCTTCGGGAGCGGTCATCACCGCCTCCTCATGAAGGCACCTGGACGCAAAACCTTGCCTCAAGGGAAGGGCAACAGGAAATCAAGTACCACCACCACCCGACCACAGGAATTGCTAAGATAAATTTTCAACGCCGCACCCACTCGCGTAACTGCACCACCATCTACTATGATCACGAATCCGCTAGGGCATGAAAACCCTTCCTGATGGACCGGTGGGCGGCTGCATGCACGCCTAGAGGGACCTCCCGAGCATCGCGCCTCGGGGGCTCTAATCGGACCCTGGACCCCTCACCTCCTGGCCTTGAGCATGGCATCGTGACCTGGAATACCAGCGCAGGCTGAGGCCTGTCCTGGGACTGGGTCTATCAGGCGTAGGGCCCTAAGTTACCGCGAGAACAGAAGGAAGGGAAAGTCATGCTCTAACAAGGGTCTCATGCAGGACATAAGTTTATAACGCCAGATAATAACAAAATTATTACAAGAATTTACATGCCCTTGTTGGGCCCTCCATGATGTCCTGCAGGAACTAAGCTAAGGAAGACGCTCCCGAGGAATGCGGCCTGAACTCCTTCAACAACGACGACGCCGGGAGAACACCGTTTCCCTCCGACGATAGGGGCGGCGACTTGGCGGCTCATAGATCTCGTCGGAGCTCGAGGCCGTCTCAGGGGTAGCGTAACTGCTACCAGGAGAGTCGGACACGTAACCAATGGCGAGTGACTCGCTTCCCTGACGGCATGGGGAATGGTCGCCGGCGAGCCCATTCCCCACACCACACGGCAGCCGGAGGCCGTCTGCCCCGAAGACTTTGAAGGTCATCGCGCCTGTCATATCCAACGTGAAATGAAGAATGTGCCTCCCGGCAGGGGCGCAGGCGCGGCGCACCACACCGCAACCCCAGGTCACGAAGACCTGGCCAGAAGAAACCACCTCCACATCAGCATGCGAAGGAGGAAGGCGACACCCCTCGTGCCTCAGCTCCATCGTCACCCGGCCGCAATCCGGGAGCACCTCCCTCGGGAACGGAGGAAGAAGGATCCATGAATGTGGAGGGGCCCCCGCCCACACAATGAACTCGTGGGCATCATCCTCAGAATGGGACAGCAGGAGGGTGCGAGGAGATGCACGTCTCTCCGGGCGACTGATGGCGCCACCCCTGTCGCTGCGCCCGCTCCATCTGCCTGCCGCTGCGCCCGCTCCATCTGCCTGCCGCTGGAGCATACAAGGGAAGCGGAAATCCTGGCGGCACCCGCGTGCGCCATGTGCGGGCGTCCGACGGTCTCAGGGATGCACTCGGAGAACTACGGCGCCTCTTCTTCGGGGGGAGCCGCTCAGGCTCTACCATCGGGCTCTTCCCCTTCTCCGCGGCCGAGAACCTACGAATCGGCGCCATGGAAGCCCTAGGAGCAATAGAAGTATTGGGATCGGCCTACGACAGTCAAATGAGAGGCGTGGTGCCTCACCCCCCGTTTATAGGCCAAGAAGATCAACCGGTGGCCACTCGCGCGCAGCCAAAATGGCCCCGCCGCCCGCGTTAAGGAGTTGTCAAGTCGCACGATTGCCGAGACTGCGTGGGATGTGGAGTCGTCCACGTCCCATCCAACCGTCATGCGCCGGCCTGGCCCACGGCCTTTTTAGGGCCCGCGGCGCTTCGTCCTCGACTAAGGCTTCGCCCTAAAGCCAACTCCACGCGCGCCTTGGGCCCGGGGGCTACTGTCGGCGTCCTGCGAACCAGGGTACCCAGACTTGCCTGTCTGCGGGCCGCGACGCGCTCTTACAAGCGGCCTGGTATGGCCTAGCTGATCGACCAGTTGTCCAAGACCCTCGCGAGGGGGCCAAGCCTCACGAGGAGAACGACGTCAAGGCCTCCTCGGGAGCGGCCTCAGTAAGGCGCTCTGGAGGGGCAGAGAATCCAAGGCCGAGCCTGCCTCAGGAGGAGGCAGTGATGTCAGCAGTGACGCACCACGCTAGCGGGTGCCAGCGTCCGCCAGCAGCGCAGTTGCCATTTCGGTTCGAAGGGGACAACGCAGCCATTGGTTCCCAAGGAGCGGGGCAAAGGTTTCCTCTTTGGTGCAACAAGACCGAAGACCGCAAGGACGACAAGGAGGATGTCACCGTCGAGCCCACCACCGTAGGGTCTTACACCATGCGGTGGCCCGAACCTGGATAATTTCTTGTGTGTTTTGTCCGTTGTTTGCTTGAATCCTTCCACCGAGACGAGAGCGAGGTGCTAGGTAGACGTGAGTGGGAGAGATCTTCGTTCACGCCCCTGTGTTTGAACTTAACGGGTTTTGCGGAGCCCTGAATCCGACACATACACCAGGTGTAACCTGAGCGTAGCCCCCGTGCCCAGCCCCCTCGCTCTACCGTCCCGAGGGGAAAGCAGTGCGGTGGAGCTGGCCACCGAGCCTGGTGGCTCCCTGAGGTTAAAGCAGCTGTGAGGCCACCCCCAGTTGTTTATCACCAGCGCGGATCATGGCGCTATCGTTCTTGCATGGGCATAGCCGCTCCTCGACCGTGTCGACTGCCAGCACGGAGCATGGTGCTTCCACTGGCACGTGGAAGGCGACTCCCTACTGCAGAGAACCCCCGGGGCGTGTAGAGCCCCGCCCTGACACGTGGCTTGCACGGCAGGGATAGAAGAGGTGTATCTAGGCACCCGTGAGCCAGCGCGGGACTCATGGGGCCCTACCTCAAGGCGGGTTGCGCCTGGTCTTGATTGAGAGCACCTGAGATGACCCTGCGAGATGGTTAGGCAACCTGCGCTGAGTGAAACCCCCGAGGTTTGCAAATGAGATGATGAGACACCAACGACCCCAGGAGGTGACGTGAATGGGGCCGGCCCGCCAGACAGAGCTCAGCCGTTGGGTTTATCGACACTGCAGGGACGGACCTGAGCACAGATGCCATGCCTAGTCTTCTCATGCGGACATCCTAAGGAAATATAACCAGCACGCGACTCCCATAGCGACGAGGCACCGTGTCATGCGCCCTTACCTACCTATTTACGCTTAGCTCATGCAAGGGCAAGGCACCAAGGACTATGGGAGGTGACGTACACGGGGCTGGCCCGCGAGCCAGAACTCAGCTGCTTGGATTTGGCGACGCTCCACAGACGGATCAGAGCACAGATGCCATGCCTGTCCTTAATCATGAGGCCGGCGTAGGCAGGTTAGTGAGGGCGTACATCTTTCATGGCATCTAAGTGCCTGTCAGGAAGGTAAATAATTTTAAAACTACTGATGGGAAAGGTAACACTAGTTCAGGTAAGATGCTAGAACGATTCATGCCACTAGGACGGACCCAGATGGCCTGGGGATGATGCAGCCCGAGGGGTGCCCCCAACAAGGTAAGCTAAAGATGCAAAAGGAAACACGTCGTAGTGACAAGCCTGTGCGACCTGTGAATTATGCAGCCCGAGGGGCGCTCCCAGCTGAACAAAACTGGAAAATGTCACCTGGCACAGTTGCTGAAGGGGTGTTGATGTAGCTGAAGACGCTCGATGCAGATGCCGTTCCTCATGAGCCGCCTAGCTCCGAGGGATCGCGAGGCTCCGGAGGTTCCTAGAGCTCACGAAGAAATGAGGCCACCTTCGCTAAGATCTCCAGATGCTTGGCCTCGCGAGCCGCTAGGACCTCCCGCATGTGGCGCTGATGTAGGGTCGCCTGGTTCGGCAAGCCGAAGGGCATGCAAACATAGATGTGAGGGGGACCCTCGGACCGGCCCACCTGGGAGGGCCAGTAGAGCCCCTGAGACATCATCCTGTTGAGTCCTGGGACATTGACGCATACGCGCAGCCCGTCGCCCGAGCCTGGGGCGACAGCTGCACTCCAGGGTGCGGGGCGGCGCTCACCCCGCATTGCCCTTGGCACCTGCAAGTCTTTGATGGTTTGGCTGATGAACTCCTGAGCGCTTCGTGCCTCACGCCTTGAGGCCTCCGGAGGGAAATGTGCAGCGAAGCATGCCTCCACATGGTGCCCAAGCGCCTTCCTCGAGACATTGGCTAGTTCGGAGGCCCTCCAGAGGAGAGCCCTCGAGCCCAGCCTGAGGGGAGCATCGGGCGCGCCTTCCTATTCAAGGGAGGGAGGTGCCCCATCCCTGGGTGCAGGTCCTGAGGTACAGCTGCTGGGTGCTGCATCTTCATGAGGCTCCAGGGCGAGCAACTGCTTCTTCTTCTTGGGGACGGCCTCAGGTGGGTAGATGGTGCCTTCATTGTGTAGATCCTCGACTGCCGCAGTCTGGTAAGCACGCTCGAGGGAGCATACCGCATCCTTTTCTTCGCAAGCGACGGTGATGACTCCACCGCTTCCTGGCATCTTGAGGATGTCGTAGTCGTGGTGAGTCACTGCCATGAACTTGGCCAGGGCTGGGTACCCGAGGATGGCATTGTAGGGAAGATGAATGTGGGCGACATCGAAGTCGATGAACTCAGTGTGGTAGTTGTCGCACTTGCCAAAGGTGACAGGCAGGCGGACCTACCATATCGGGGTGGTGGAGCCGTCAGTCACTCCGGAGAAGAGCTTGGTAGGCAGCAGCTGATCGTAGGGCACTTGGAGGCTATCGGATGTCTCGACGGATAGGACATTGAGCCCTGCGCCGCTGTCGTTGAGGGTCTTGGTAACTTGAACGCGGGAGGGCGCTGGCAGTCACTGGGCACTTGAGGTGGTTTGCTGAACTGAAGGTGATGGCGCACATGGACCAGCTGAGTGGGCGCGTGGCTTCGAGCTTGGGGAGAGCCACGTTTACTTCCTGGGCGAACTGATTGAAGAGGCGCTGGTGTGATAGCCTGGCTTATTAGGGATGATAGACTACTCATATCAATAAGGAATTCCTTCTTTTCCGGGAGCCCATTCAGAAAGAACTCCAAAGTTAAGCGTGCTCAGCTTGGAGTAGTTTCAGGATGGGTGACCGACCGGGAAGTTGCTCCCGGGTGCACACGAGTGAGGACAAAGTGTGTAGAAAAGACTAGTATTGATATGTGAGGCCAGTCTAGATCCTGCCAGGAGTAACGACCACCGGCGGGTGTGTCCGGGGCGTTACAAGTTGGTATAAGATCCGACCCTCACAGTTACACGGATGTTTGCGGACAGTTTGCAGTCATGTTGTGCATGACGTCTGTGACCCGCCGTGGCACACGGCATGGCACATGTGCTGTCCTGGAAGCACAGACGGTTGTGCCAAGAGGGAACGTTACTGTGGCCCGACGAGGACGTTGGTTCCTCTGAGTGGGGGTGTATGTGATAGCCTGGCTTATTAGGGATGATAGACTACTCATATCAATAAGGAATTACTTCTTTTCCGGGAGCCCGTTCAGAAAGAACTCCAAAGTTAAGCGTGCTCAGCTTGGAGTAGTTTCAGGATGGGTGACCGACCGGGAAGTTGCTCCCGGGTGCGCACGAGTGAGGACAAAGTGCGTAGAAAAGACTAGTATTGATATGTGAGGCCAGCCTAGATCTCGCCAGGAGTAACGACCACCGGCGGGTGTGTCCGGGGCGTTACAGCTGGGAGGCTGGGGCCTGCGCTCCGCCCAAGATGCAAGCGATGGAGCGAGGCTTCTAGAAGCCCCCAGCCCCCTCCTCCTGGTCGTCATTCCTCCTTGGTGGTGGCAGCGGAGGGAGGTCGGCCTTGCCCTGAGGATGGTCCTCGCGAGGCTGGTCCCTCCAGGCACCCTCACGAGGCTGGTCCCTCCAGGCAACCTCGCGAGGCTGATCGCGCCAGCGGTCCTCATGTGGCTGATCACGCCACTCCTGACGGGGGCCGTGGTCGTCCCAGCGCCTACGGTACGGCTTCCTCCACGACCGTAGCCACGGTTGCTATGCTCAGGGCGTTGGCCGATGCACGCTTCATAGATGGCCCTGACCTCTTGACAGTCATTGGTGTTATGGTTGTTCATGATATGGAAGGCGCAGAACAGATGGCTGCTCTTGGATGACTCCGGGTAATCGAGGCCACACTTCATCTCTGGCTCAGCCGCGAGCACAACCACCCCTTTGCGCTTCACGTCCTTGGCCCTTGGCCTTCTTGTCTTTAGGTTCAATGGTGGGGAGTTCGACGAGGGAGAGGCGCCCCTCTTCAGCTCTGGCGCACTTGGTCGTGAGGTTGAACAGAACCAGGGTCGTGCACAGATCTTCGTGGATGGCGAGCTCCCTCTTCATCTTGACATCACAAATGCCATCTGAGAATGCTGAGATGATGGCCTCGTCCGTGACCTTGGGGATCTTCACTGTTGAAGCGCTAGATGAACTTCCGCAGGGTTTCTCCTGGTTGTTGCTCGATGCACCGCAGGTCACCTGCGGCCGGGGGGCGGTCGCGGGAGCCCTGGAAGTTGGCAATGAACCGCTCGCGCATCTCACCCTAGGAGGAGATCGATCCCGCGGGCAGGTTCAGGAACCACGAGCGCGCGCCGTTCTTGAGAGCCATGGGGAACCAATTTGCCATGATCTTCTCGTTGCCGCCGGATGCCTCGATGCTCAGCTCGTAGAGCTGCAGGAACTTAGCAGGGTCGGGGTGCCATCGTAAAGTGGAGTCAGGTCGGGCTTGAACTTCCCGGGCCAGTTGACGTTACGCAGTTCGAGGCCAAGGGCCTTGCAGCCTGCTGTTGACACCGGAGCTTGTTGTGGAGGCGGAGCTTAGTCTTGGTCCCCGCCCGCCACCATGGTAGGGGCGCATGGTCTCGATGCGACGGTGGAGGGAGTGCTGGAGCTCCTCCTTGAGGCTGCTGGATCTCTTGGCAGCTTCCTTCTTCGTGCATGGGCGCCGCGCGCGGGGGGTAGCGCCGCGGGGCCGTGTGCCTTGGGTCATGGACGAAGCCTTGATGTGGAGGTGGTGGAGGCGCTATATGGGCCAAGACGCCCGCATGGGGAGGCGGGCGAGGTAGCGAGAGGGACGATGTAGGAGAGCCCCTAGCGACGCTGGCGAGCTCGGCGATGCGGTCGAGCCAGTCTTCGTAGAAGTCATCGATGGGGCGGTATAGTAGGAGCTCGCGTGCCATGAGGAACGCAGCCTGCGCGTTCGCGAATCCGCGACGAGCGTGAGACGACGAGCCCGTCGGAGTCAGTGACGGGGTTGCGGTGCGTCTGCCTCGCCGCATGGAGGGGTGGAGGGACGAGGCGTGCTGCTCGTGCCGCGCTGGCCGGTGGCGGCGTTGGCAGCGGGTGATGGAGAACGACAAGGAGGTCCGTCGGTGGGAGCTGTCTGAGCGACGCGGGAGGAATGGGTGGCCCGTCGCTGAGCACGGGCTTGGCGAGCATCGGCCATGGAACCGGTGGGATGATGGAGCATGGATCGATGGAAGGGAAGCTTCGGCACACCCCTACCTGGCACACCAAATGTCAGATTGTGGGTTCTGGCAAACCCTTGAGGTTCGAACACTGGGGTGCGCACGAAGATCTCTCCTTTCCCCTTAGTTCCCTCTCGCACCAATTTCTAGGCCTAGCTCGTCGAACCCGAAGAACAAGAGACACAAGGGTTTATACTGGTTCGGGCCTCCTGAGAAGAGGTGTTCTTGTGCTCGGCGAGCTAGTGGGTGTAAGGGTGGTCTGAATGATCCGATCAGGCTCCTCCACCTTCTATGGTGGTGGCTAATCTTATTTGTAGGGGCCCAAGTCCTCTTCCCAAATATTGAGCGGGAAGGGATCCCACAACGGCCAAGTTTGACGGGGGACAGCTAGTAGAAGCTATCCTAACAAAAGGTGGTCTTCGCCTTCCAAAGGCTCGGGTGGTGACATCGTCGTGGGTTCTGTGGTGAGCTTCGTCCTGCCATCCTATTGGTCTTGGTCTTGTTGCACCGATATGGAAACCTTTGCCTAACGCCTCGGGACTCATTGCCTGGGCTTGCCCTTTTAACACCAAAGAGGGAACTGGCATCCTACGCCCGCTGGCGCCCACCTGGCCTTGGTTGTCATGGCTCGCTTCATGCGAACCTCGTGAGGTGCCCCGTGCCTTGATATCTCTGCTCCTTGGGAGCTAGCCTAGCGAGGCCGCCCCAGGGGAGGTCTTGCGTCGTCAGCCTCGCGAGGCTTGGCCCCTCGCGAGGGTCTTGAGTGCTTGCTGATGAAGTTGGGCCGTACCAGGCCGTTGTATGAGCCACGCTCCGGGCCGCATGCAGGCAAGTTGGGTACCCCCGTTCCCAGAACGTCGGCACGGTTTCTCTTTGCCGCCCGTCGCAGCACAAACACATTTCATCAACCCAAGCGCACCATGTCATTCCCTCACTTCACTTACACGCTGACCCTAACTCTCCACCATGGATCTAGCTCTTGTCATCGTCGTCGGCTCTGCCTCACCGTCCTTTTCATCCGTCCCGTCGGCCCTGCCATCCTCTTGGCCACCCCCATCGGCCTAGCCGTCCTCTTCACCGCCCCATCGGCCCCGCCGTCCTCTTCACCGCCCCGTCGGCACTGAATGTCCTTTTCATCACCCCCGTCGGCCCTGAATGTCCTCTTCGTCGCCCCCGTCGGCCCCATCGTCACCGCCGCCATGGGATCCGGTACAATATCGTTGTCCCCACCATCGCCCACACCAACATTCGCAGTCGCCACCAACATCCATGGCTGTCGCCGCCACCCACATTGTTGTGGCACCCCGGCACAGAGAAACCGGAACGCCCCGTATTCCAGCCCAGAGATCGAGATGAAGTCTTCTGGAATACGGCACTGCTTAGCATAGAACAAACCAACCTTCTGTTATTACACGAATATGGATACAAGGTCTCTGATATAACAACGAATAACACCGGCACGACGACACTACGCCTGCCATGGTTGCTCTATGCAAGCAGCAGAACAAATCAAAGCAGCGGAACTTCTTCTTGCAGCGGAACAACGAACGTCGATGATGGACTCCAATCCGCAGGGACTCTGGCTGGAATGTTTATCCTAGCTCGCGAACACAGGAACAACACCAAACAAGGAAGCAATCCAAGCATGACCTGTAAACTGGCATGACACGCCAGGTTAGTACATTGAATGTACTTGCAAGCTCACAATAAACCAAAAGCATTCAAGACAAAAAACAACATGGCATTAGCATGTTAATTTAATTCAGGAACATGATACTAACGTAATAACATGGCATGCACAACTGAACATGATACAACTAGCACAAGCATAGCGTGAACATGATAATACTACATGCAACATTATGATACTAACATGCACAAACTTACTCTGCTCGGGTTATCTCATAACCATCACAAATATCCAACAACTCATTATCCTCGATACCACGGTGATCATTCCAGCAATCATAACCAACTCATCTCATCATCGAACCAGGGTTGTTATTAATCAAGTTATTATTATTATTACTGTTGACTCACGGTGTGTCCGACACGAAGTGGGCCCCTATCCGCCGGCGCGGCTATCGATAGGTTAGACACACATTCTGCAGAGGTTAGCGCACTGTACCCACACCACAGAACCCGTGGCCTCTTTCTCCCATTCGGGTGGACCAACGACGTTCTGGCAAAACCGATCTACTATCATGACACTCTCCCGGCCACTCCGATCAACTTCCCTACTGGGCTAGGTCATGGGTGGCCCCGTGCCTACCAAAGGCACCAACGACCACCGTCGTGGCAAAACATAAACGATCCCAAACAGGGACAAAAGTGCGCAAAACTACTCGGGCACACAAGGCTTATGCCTTACTATCCGGCCAAGGTAGCGCCCGCGCATAACCTTCCCTCGTTGGAGGCATCGGCGAGAGGCATGACAATAGACCCAGTTAGGACATTCCCATAAAGGTATGTGTGGCTGCACTGGTCAGCTCGATTTGGTGGCACCATGACTCAGCGAACAGTTGTTCAAGTTCATTATTATCCGGTTAAACTTGAATGCAATAAGCTGAGTCATAATAAATTTACATGATGCAACTACAATGCATGAACATGATATCAACATAAGCATGGAGGTGCAACAAAATCATCGAGCATAACCAATATGAAATATTTAACCAAATGAGCAGGGCATACTGACTAGCATGAATGTCACAAGTATAACGTTACTCATAGCATACTAGACTACTAGCATCATAAATAAATACCTTGCAAGAACGTAGCAAGAACTCTAACAAGTAAACATGTAAATAACTGGATGCAACGAGATATGCATATGAACGGTACTTGACAGACAACAAGCATGGAACAGATGATCATTACTACTACTAGCATGTACTTCTAGTACCAAGCATAACATGTTAGCATGATAATAACAAAGTAGTACAAGGTAACAAGAAGCATCAGATCATAGCATGACAGTGAACATGAAACTACCGACATAACCGAAACAATGACAGCAGCAGCAAACAAGCAGACGTAAAGCATGCAAACTTTTATTAAATATCCAAGTGGAAACCATGGCTACTACATGACTATCATGCAAGTGGTTATTGTGGCTTGCCTGGGGTGATGGGATACTCCAGGAAGAAGTGCGGTGAAGCCACGGAAAGAATCGCCAGAAATAGTACTCTCTCAGAGGGGCTGTTTACGGCAAGGACAAAATGGTCATTTTCACAGTGTGAAACCATAGTGAAAATTTTATCAACAGAACGGGCTCGACGATACGAAGAGATGGGCTTTGGAATCACCTCATTTGGAGTTGGGGTTAAAAAGATATGAGGTGTTTTCTGCCAAGGACCCATCTGTAATGAAAAACTTCAAAATCTGGGCCTGGACAGAAAAGCAGAAAGCGCAATTAGCGAAATACGCTTTCACAGAACTGAAAACACATTTGTGGTTGAAGAAGAATGAAAATACGCTTCCGATGGATGAAAGCGTACACGAGCAAAAGCCGTGTCCACTTATCCACGTTAGCAGGGGGCGGGGCCGGCTCCAGGGTCACTTACAGGTGGGTCCCGCGCCTTATCCATAACCGCACTCATCAAAGTGCGGTGTTCCGCCATGATGGAACCACCTTGCAGTGCTTCCTCTAGCACGTTGGGAACCTCCGGATTAGCGAAGGCTGTCGGTGCAGCTGATGTCCCCCCCCCCTATCGTAGGGGGTTGCATATCCGATTCCGGAGACGTACTAGCCACTGGAATGGTGTTCGGCGGGAGCCCGGATTGCTTGGGCTCCCCATTGTCTATTTCCATGGGGATTGCTTCCCCTTGGCTGATGGTGGTCGAGGTTTCAACCTCAGGCACTCTCTTGCCGGCCCCGCTCTCCCCCTCTTGCATAGGGGACGTCCGCAGGGAGGACATTTCGGTGTCCCCTAGGATGATGGGCGATTGAGGCCGCGGCGACGTGTCACTCTCTGCCATGTTGGGCGGTAGAGAGCTCCTTGACGACAATGAAGCGCTGGGGAATGTGCGGGGAGGACCGCAAAACAACAAACAAAATTACTTACACAATGATAAAAGGTTGACCAAAGAAAACAGTAAAGATCCGAATACTTACGATTCAGCAAGGGGCTTGACCCTGGGCTGTCTTCGGATGTCAGCTTCGGACTCTGAGTCCGAGCTGTCCGGGAGGTTCAGCTTCCTCCTAGGTGCCCCCTTTCCAATTGAGGGAATCCTGGATTAAGGGGTCCTCAAGTCGCCAGATTACTTGTTATGGGCCGAACTGGTGGGCCATGAAAATTATCGTTGAAGACTCTCACCCGTGTCCGTATAGGACTCCCATATGTGTGAAATAACAAGTTTAGAGTCTGTGTGTAATATTTTCCTTCCTCTGCAAGATGGTCATGTACAACCCTAGGTCCCTCTGATGCATATATAAGCCGAAGGGTTTAGTCCGTAGAGACAACTATTCATGAAGATCAATCAAGCAGGAAGTAAGGTATTACCTCGATCGAGAGGGCCTGAACCTGGGTAAAACATCGTGTCCCCAGTCTCCTGTTACCATCGATCCTCAGACGGATAGTTTAGGACCCCCTACCTGAGATCCGCCGGTTTTGACACCGACATTGGTGCTTTCATTGAGTGTTCCACTGTGTCGTCGACAGGAAGATTAATGGCTCACTTCGTCATTAACAATGGTGCCACCACTGAGGGAATTTTTCTCCACGGACATCTTCTCGTGTTCGGCGGCTTTGTGCTTCATGCCAACACGGAAGACCACCTCGAACAAGTTGACAGCTACGCCCTGGTCATCAGATCAGATTTGGAAGCTTGACCTACGTTGCTGACGTCAGTGGAGATTTGATCTTCGACGGATTCGCACCCATGGCAGCTACTCCCTTCCTCCACGATGAAGACGTCTTAGATCTGTCATCGAACACCGTCCAAGGGTCAACACCTGCAACAGCTCTGGCCCTAGATCTAGAGCAAATTGCTTCATCCAAGGATGGCATGATCAACCCCGCCACGGAAACCGCAGACTTAGCGGCGCTCGAGCCGCTCACAGAGTCAGCATTGAGCGGGACTACCCCCGCCATTGGAGCACTAGACTCATCCCCGATTACGAGTTCCGAACTTTCGGGATCCGCGCTTATTGGGATCGATCGAGCGGTTGGTACCGAACTTTGCCCCGCCGATGCCCGAACATACGTCCAACATTCCCTCTTAAACGAAGTGTTGGACTCACTAAAATCTCTCACCCTAATAGACGATTCCTAGCCCAACTATGCCCAGTTTGAACTGGGGGCTGAGGACAGGGAATTTTACTTACCACCCACCACCCACTTGGTAGACACAGTCGAAGTCTTAACCGATCTACTAGATTACGCTTCCAAAGACATCGATGGGATGGACCACGATGTCGAAGCCGATCTAAGTGCAAACCCTCCTGCAACCGGGCGATGGACGACTACTTCTACATACGATATATATATGGTGGATACACCCAACGAGAAGGAAGACGATGGCGATAGAAAACTAGAGCAGGATAAGACTGTCGATCACCCCCCTAAACGCCGGCGTCAGAAACGATGATCTCGATCCCGTAAAGTATGTGGACCCCGACTCATAAGTCGAGATCACCGAATGCACGTGTACAGTGATCCCAGAGATCAATGCTCACTGAACACACAGAAGCTGAATAACAAGAGTCTTACATCCATACATATCGTATTACACAAATAGGACCATTAAGGTCAAGTCTTGAGTATATCATCACAGCGGAAATCTTCAATAACAACTTGGACCCATGCCATCTGCCTTAACCCTACATGCCTTTTGACTGGGAAGCATCCTAGCTTGCATGCTCGTCACCAAGAAATCTTCATCATATCTTGTTCACTCATGCCTGGCCAATAAATTAACCAGTGGCAAGCCAATGAGTTCTTTGAATGTACTCGCAAGCAACCCAAGTGTGATGACAAAATAATTATGCAAGGCTCTATTGCTAGATTGGCAGTTTTGCGGAAAGCTAGTTTTTCATATGCAAGTACGATCAACATATAACATGGACATGCATGTGTCTGCAACAAGTATCAGGAGGTCACAGGCATCATTATCGAGAAAGAGTTGTAATCAACTCATGCTCAAGCTCATTGTGACTTTCTCACAATCACTTCAACAGATTTACCCAAACCGTGTTGTTTTCCAGAAACTTATGGACATAGTCTAAGTAGCACCACCCAACTGTCCTTGACCGCGGACACGGCTATTCGAATAGTTTGACACTCTGCAGAGGTTGCACACTTTACCCACAAGATCCGGGGAACTTTCGTGTCATCCACGACCCGCGGTACCTCAAGTACCCGGGGTAAGCACCCGATCACTATCTTTCCCTAGACGACACTAACATAGAGTCCACTCGATTGGTAACAGCCCCGTGCCAAACATTTCACATCTTAAAGATTGTGGAGCCTTGCTCCCATATTCATCACATACCACTGACACGGGGTACCAACGGTGTGTTCGGTGCCCTGTGAAAACAGTCATGGCCGCCTATCCAAGCACGACCCCGTCCCGAGAGTGACCTCATTTCACCCCCATCACTAGTAATGCGGGCACCATGCTAGTATTGACCTAGGTAATCAATAATGCCCTTTCCCATATAAGGGTAGAGTGGTTGCACATGTTTGGTTGGGACGGTAGTCACACATAAATCTAATCCATCTCTGTCAACAACACTCTCATCAAGCCTCGGTACACTACTTCTTCACCAAGTAGTGCCCTAGTTTCTCATCATCTCACAGGGGCATTAATGGCACCCACTGGGTCATTTGCAAGTATGTCAAACCACACTTGTTTCACTCAATGCATAACCCTGACTCATTTTGCGTAGCCAACTACTATAGCATACATCTATCTACTCCCACCCACATAACCCTCATAGGAAGGTAGGGTCATGTTTGATGCAAGTTCAATAGCAAAGTAACAAAGGTACCAACCAAGGTGGTCACCTCTTCTACATGATTCCGATGCATTGATAATAAGGTGCTATGAGACATGCATAAAAAGGTTTCTCGAACATGGTCAAAGGGCTGCTTGCCTTATCCTTCCGAGTCTTCAAACCTTCTGGTCCATCTCCGAGTACTCCGTCTAATTCGTCGACTAATGATGGAAACAATCATAATAAGCAACACAACAAGGCAAAAATAAAAGTGCTCTAAAAATAGGAGTTGGACTTTTCTAGGATACCTCTGGTCATATGAAAAATAACCAAGGTGGTTTCATTGGGGTATGATCAATGGATGGTTTGGCACATTTCAATATGATGGAATCAAGGGTTTTATGGATTTGAAAGAAGTGTACAGACATATATTTTTGAACAATGAGCAAAGGCACCTATCCATCAAGTCATGATTTTAGAAGCATCTAGGAGTTGGTTTCACTGGATTTGGAATTCAAATGAATTTCCTAGGATTTTGCAAAGTTGATAAATATGAAGAAATGGCTCATTATTTGGTGGGGCACAGAAAGTATTAATAAAAATGTTCCAAAACTAAGTTTGGATATGACAAGCACCTAGGAATTTGAACCACTACATTTGGATCAAATTGAGCTCTCTGTGATTTTCTAAAGTTCATCACAGAAAATGAAATAATGGCATTTGATAATTATTTGTGAAGGAAATGATTCTGGAAAAATGTGCATGTTGCACCATGTGGTAGAGCATGATTTTAGAAACTACCAGAAATTTGAATCATCAAATTTGGAGTTCATTTGAATTATTCATGGATTTTTGAAGATTGCAGAAAAAGAAAAAGAGACAGGGGAAAGGTTTATACCCTCAGATAGCGCACTGGGCGAGGCTTAGCGCCGGGACGCCACTGGGCCGGCCCAGTGGCTCAGCCACGCGGGCTGAGGGCGACGGCGCAGGCGTATTCGGCTATTACGCCTTCCTGCACGGAAGGCGGGTGCCAGATGGACCTGTGTCCATTTAAATGGGGTCGGCCCACCGATTAGTGGCTCAGGCGTGCGCTGAGTCATTGACGAGCGGGGCCCGCTGCTGACACAGCTCCTTCTTCTTCCTCTGTTCGAAGCAGAGGAGGCGAGGCAGAGCGCACGCCGGCGCCGATCCCCGGTGACTCCGGCCGTCCCCGGTGGTGCCCGGCGCACCGAAGGGCTCAGCGAAGCGAGCCGCGCCCATCCCGGGTCTTCAAGCGGGCCGGGAGGAACAGGAGCGATGGCGGCCGTGGCGTCGGCGGGCGGCTTCGGGAGAAGGCGGGTGCGACGCCAGGGGTGCTAGGGAAAGGGAAGGAAGGAGTGGGGGGGCTCCGCGGTCCTGGGGTCCTCCTCCTGGTGGCCAAAAGAGAAGGGGGAGGCTCTGGTTCCCCAGAGCCGGTAGAGGCCGACGGCGGCCATGGTGGCCTTGGAGAGGGAAAGAGAGCACCAGGGGGAGAGGGAGATTGTCCAGGAGGTTCACGGGAGAGGGGAGGATCTAACCAAGACGAGAGAGAGGGTCGGGGGTGGCTTAAATAGGCGCGGCCGCGGTGCACCGTGAGCATTGTCCATGGACGCGCTCGGGCAAGCTCGCGGATGGAGAAGGAGGGCGGGGGAGGATAGGGCCGACAGGTCTGCAGGTCACGGACGTCGAGGGCACCTCGGGAGACACGAGGGAAAGGCCCGAGGTGGTCGGGGGCTCCTGATATTGCGAGGCTACAGTGCGCCAGGGCACTGTAGCGTGCTCAAGAGCGCGAACTCTGCATGCCATGGCATAAACAAAGTGCCATTGCGTGTCCCCTTATGTCCAGCAGTGCTAGGGGTTAGTAAACTATTGCCTAGACGGCCTGGGATGCTCTGGAGGCCACTGGAGTGAGGAGGGAGGTGAGAAAGGAGAAGAATGTTGCTGTCCACAAGAGTAAAAATGAGGTTTTCACCCCCCAATCATTGAGCTGAGGACATGGGGAAGTTACTGGGGGTAGAAGATGACCATGTTTACCTGTGGTAAGAATTTGAGGTGAAGGGGAATAGTAAAAGGGGTCAAAACAATGGTTTTGGTAAATTGGCAGAAGGTGTTTGATCATGTTTTGGGCAAGCAAATGATCTCCACTGGCTATGACACTTAACAGTATTAAATGTCACATACATTTAGGCCCTTCCACCAAATTTGAGCTCATTTGGGAAAAGTTGCCAATGTAACTTTGGTGAACCCTAAAAATCAACAGAAATGGTTTCACCATGTTTGAGTTAAGCTAATCATCTCCCCTTGATGCACCACTTGGTTTAGTATCATCATTTGGGGGTATGATCATGCCCACAAAGTTTGAAGCCCCAGGTAAAAAGTTGGTAATGTAAAGTTGTTCAAATTTGAATTTGAACAGAAATGGTTTTGGGGCACTTAGATCAAGTTATGCTTCTCCAAAACTTGTGCCATTTGGCATAGATGCATAATTACATCATTTTAGCATGTGCACCAAGTTTGAGAGCATTTGGACAAGTTTGGCAATGTAAAGTTGCTCAAACTTCAAAATGGACAGAAAT
>LR738715.1:484107216-484151476 GCA_902687465.1 Secale cereale | reverse complement strand
CGTCGAGGGCACCTCGGGAGACACGAGGGAAAGGCCCGAGGTGGTCGGGGGCTCCTGATATTGCGAGGCTACAGTGCGCCAGGGCACTGTAGCGTGCTCAAGAGCGCGAACTCTGCATGCCATGGCATAAACAAAGTGCCATTGCGTGTCCCCTTATGTCCAGCAGTGCTAGGGGTTAGTAAACTATTGCCCAGACGGCCTGGGATGCTCTGGAGGCCACTGGAGTGAGGAGGGAGGTGAGAAAGGAGAAGAATGTTGCTGTCCACAAGAGTAAAAATGGGGTTTTCACCCCCCAATCATTGAGCTGAGGACATGGGGAAGTTACTGGGGGTAGAAGATGACCATGTTTACCTGTGGTAAGAATTTGAGGTGAAGGGGAATAGTAAAAGGGGTCAAAACAATGGTTTTGGTAAATTGGCAGAAGGTGTTTGATCATGTTTTGGGCAAGCAAATGATCTCCACTGGCTATGACACTTAACAGTATTAAATGTCACATACATTTAGGCCCTTCCACCAAATTTGAGCTCATTTGGGAAAAGTTGCCAATGTAACTTTGGTGAACCCTAAAAATCAACAGAAATGGTTTCACCATGTTTGAGTTAAGCTAATCATCTCCCCTTGATGCACCACTTGGTTTAGTATCATCATTTGGGGGTATGATCATGACCACAAAGTTTGAAGCCCCAGGTAAAAAGTTGGTAATGTAAAGTTGTTCAAATTTGAATTTGAACAGAAATGGTTTTGGGGCACTTAGATCAAGTTATGCTTCTCCAAAACTTGTGCCATTTGGCATAGATGCATAATTACATCATTTTAGCATGTGCACCAAGTTTGAGAGCATTTGGACAAGTTTGGCAATGTAAAGTTGCTCAAACTTCAAAATGGACAGAAATAGTTTTGAGGGGATTATATGATGTTTCCTTGATCTTCAAGGCATGAGGCTTTGTAAGATCATCAAATATGTCACATTTGACATGATAGAATTTCCCTGGAATTTTTGGAGAATATTTCCTTTGTAAATATTTCAAAAGCTTGAAATATCCAGAAAAGGTTCTAGAAGGATTTGTCCAATATTTTGAACATGACCATGTGCTGAAACTCTTATATATGGACAATATGTGTCCTATGAGTTTCCCTGAATTTTGGCAAATATTTTTGAAATAATTAAATAATTTTTCCCTATTAAAGACCATTTCTGGCCTTAAGAAAAAGCTTTTAAATAAAATATAAAAATAACTTCTAAAATTATACTTTTGTGGTTTCTGGAAGTCCTATACCTAATAGGATTCAAATAAACCTTTTGAAAGATTTTTCACACCCTAAATAAGGTACTTGTAGTGCAAACCTCAATTCAGGGGTTTTTGGAAAACTAATTTTAGAAAATACTATTTGGCCAAAATATTTTATAAGAAAATTCTATATTGTTCTATACACATGGCATGATCATTGGGAAAAGGTTTTGGATCAAGGAGATGAAGTATAAGAGTTGGAGGATTTATTTGATTTTTAAGCACTAGCAAACGACAGACAAAAATCAATCAAGCAAAGTCAAAAACACTCAAAAGTTTTTGTAAATCCACATTTTAGCATGATTATCAGCTTAAGCAATGTGGCATGAAAATCAGGGTGTGACATAAAGGGAAGGAGAGTAACACTGTCACTAAAGATGATGATGATCCGGAGCTAGCCGATGACCCCGTGGAGCCAGTGGTGGAGAATGACGAACGGGAAGATGGCGAACACAGTCCCGAATCGCTGGTTGATCACATTGATGCTGAAGACAACAATTATCAGCCTGTCTCCATAGAGGACGTCAGCCTGGGAGATGAAGAATTCATCGTCCCTGAAGAACCACTCGAACAGAAACGTTTTCAGCAACAACTCATTGCTATAGAAAAGAGCCTGAAGAAGCAGCAATAGCGGCTTAGAGCCGAACAAGATACACTCAATGAGAGATGGAATGAAGTGCTAGACGCTGAAGAAAGATACGGCCGTGAGTGCCAAAGAAAAAGCTATCCCAAGCGCAAATTGCTACCCCAATTCGACAACGAGGCCGTTGCGCCCATACCGCCGAAGTACGACAAGGAAGATCAACCGAACCGACCACCCAGTGGAGGAGACAAAGCGGCCAGCAATGCCGTCCACCAGCCCGCACCTCCTCACCATAAAGGAAAGGATATATCCGGTCAAAATCAAGTTCGGAACCAACACCGAACACAAACAGCTCCGAACTATGCCACGATATCGCAAAATACAGGGGTGCCGCACACCCTCTGTGCTTCATCGATGAGGTGATGTATCACGAATTTCCAGAAGGGTTTAAACCCGTAAACATTGAGGCGTATGATGGAATGATGGACCCCGCCGTATGGATAGAAGACTTTATTCTTCATATCCACATGGCTCATGGAGATGACCTCCACGCCATCAAATACTTACCTCTCGAGCTGAAAGGGCCAGCTCGGTACTGGTTAAACAGCCTTCGAGTAAACTCCATTGGAAGCTGGGAAGAACTTGAGGATGATCTTCGGTCTAACTTTCAGGGGACTTATGTCCGGCCCTCGGATGCTGATGATCTAAGTCACATAATCCAGCAACCTGGGGAGTCAGCCCGCAAGCTTTGGAATCGGTTCTTCACTAAAAAGAACCAAATTGTTGAAATTCCGGACGCCGAGGCCCTAGCGGCATTCAAACACAGTGTCCAGGACTAGTGGCTGGCTAGACACCTCGGTCAATAGAAGCCGAGGACAATGGCATCCCTAACTACACTCATGACCCGCTTTTGTCGGGTGAGGACAACTGGCTAGCTCGTAGCAGTAATAGCACCAGCGACCCTGGCACCTTCGAAGTTAGGGATGGCAATGGCAAGCCACGACATAATAAGAATAATCGTCGAAACAATGCTCGAAGCACATATGACACAACAGTAAACGCCAGATTCAGTGGCTCCAGGGCCGGTCAATGGAAGAAGCCATTTAAAGGCAGTAGAGACAGTCCATCTAGCTTGGCCAAAATACTAGAAAGGCCTTGCCAGATTCATGGCACCCCTGATAAACCTACAAATCATACCAACCGAAACTGTTGGGTCTTCAAGCAGGGCGATAAGTTAAATGCCGAACACAAGAGGAAACTGCCTCAAAGTCAGGACGAGGATGAACCTTGCTAACCGAACATGGGGGGACAGAAGAAATTTCCACCGGAGGTAAAAACCGTGAATATGATCTACGCTACCCATATCCCCAAGAGGGAACACAAGCGCGCACTCATGGACGTTTACGCCATAGAGCCTGTTGCCCCCAAGGGCAACCCATGGCCGGCTTGTCCGATCACCTTTGATCACAGGGATCACCCAACCAGTATCCTTCACGGAGGTTCGGCTGCCCTAGTGATCGATCCTATAGTCGACAGATATCATCTTACTCGAGTCCTTATGGATGGCGGCAGGAGTCTCAATCAGATATACTAAGACACCGTCCGCAATATGGGGATATACCTGCCAAGAATTAAGCCCAGCAACACTACCTTTAAAGGGGTGATACCACGCATAGAAGCCCGCTGCACGGGCTCATGAACATTGGAGGTCGTATTCGGCTCTCTTGAAAACTTTCGAAGTGAAGAGTTAATCTTCGACATCGCTCCTTTCCGAAGTGGCTATCACGCACTAGTTGGAAGAACATCCTTTGCCCGCTTTAATGCAATTCCGCATTTTGCTTTCTTGAAGCTTAAAATGCCCGGACCGCGCAGTGTCATCACGATCAATGGAAACATGGAGTGCTCCCTCTATACAGAGGAAGACACCAAAGCGGCCTATTCAAGCCGAATAGTTCATCGGTCATCTAGACCACAGACACTGCTAAACGTGTCCGGCCCACACTACTTTGACAGCCTGATTTTTTCCCTCAATTATTTGCCAGAGCTGTATTTGAAATTATTTCAAACCTTGGGATTTTTGAATCATTTCAAATGGACTTAACCACTTGGGTACCCTTAACTTTCACCCAAGTGCCTCCTATCCATCTCAAACTATCATTTCCCTCTGGACCACTCTAATATACTTCATGGAATATTTTTCTTATTTGAAAAATATACATTTTTCTCCCCAAAACCCTAGCTAAATTCCTTGTGCTCCAAAGCAACCACTATTTCTCTGGCTCACAAAATTCTGAGGAAATTCCTAAATATTCTTTGGACCCTAAGACACATTCCTGAGCAAAAATATTGCACTACTTTTTGGAATATTTTTGCTACAGAAAATCTTTTCTATTCTGTGCAGAAATGGTAGTTTCTATAGCAACTACCATTTTACTTGCTCCACTTCTTCTGAAACTCCTTGTGCATCTTCACCTTAGTAACTCTTGACTAGCCTCCAAAGCACATCCTCCAACTATTAACCATTTTACCTCAGTAAGCACTCAAAGTTTCTCTCCAGAAACTTACCAGGCGTGTTACTTTCTTTCTACTGTGTCTGGAAATAAACCAACCACGGGTAACTCTCCTACCTACCACGAACAACACGCCAGACACTGTTTTTGGCACGAAGTCAGCCAGTAGGCACAGTTCGCGCGGTGACCACGTGTGTACACCATGCCATGGCAGTCAGTCGGCGCGCTCTGGTTGCCGCCAATTGCTTTGTAGAGTGCGTGCTCGCTTCCGCGCCTGCCCAAGCGCGCCAAACCGCGCCCCCATCATCGTCTTCACCTCCACAATTCCCCTCTGGCGCTCGCCGACGCCGGAGCTCTCCGCCGCGAGCACGGCCGCAGTCCGGCCAAGGCCATAGTGTGGTGCGCACTGTGCTCGTCGCCACCCCAGCGCCCCTGTGCTCGTCCCCGTCCGGCCACAGCTCCCGCGTGACTCCGTCACCTTCTCTCCCCTCTCACTGACGCCAATTCGTCGCCGGGCACAACCTGGTGTCGCCGGCGGAGCCCCGTTCCCCCCCCCTCTCGCTCGCCTATATATAGGCCCTCACCCAGCCGCTCCGAGCACCCAGCTCCACTCCCACACGACCACAGATCGAGTAGAACCCCGTGGCCCGGCCGGGCAGGCCTCAGGCCACCGTTCCCGAGCTCGAGCTCACCGGCGACCCCCCGCGGATCTTCGAGGTAGCTCCAAGCCCTCTCCGTCCAAGGTGACCTCACCAGAGCCTCCGCCACTCTCTGGAGGAGCATCTTCACCTAGCTGGAGCTGCTGGAGGCGCTGGTGCTTGCCGTCCTCTTCAACTTCGGCGAACCCCCTGTTCTGCCTCCGCCTCTGAGCTCCATTCCGACGTCGTCCGTCCACCTCTAGCTACCCTACGGGTACGGGCAGGTGCGCCTCGACCCCCTCCATCGATCTATCCTTTCCATTTGGGCCAAGGAGCAGCATCGCCGGCGTGCGCTCCGGCGAAACAGCTGCCGCCTCTGCTCTTTCCCCTCTGTCCCTCTCACCTGACTAACGGGGCCCTCTAGTCAGCCTCTTCGTATCCACGCGAAGCAGTACGAGTGGTGACGCCCTGGGCTTTTACGCCTTCGATGTCACCCCCCTCTTCTGTTTATTTAAATTTCTAAATTTAAATATATTCCAGAGAACTTCAAACTTCAATAACTTTTTAACCATGCACTACTAGGAAAAGGCCTATTAATGGCGCACCTAGTTTGGCCATTAATGGCGCATTAGGGGTGCGCCATTACTAGCACGCCATTAGTATACTTTACTAATGGCGCACCCCTGGTGCGCCATTAGTATCTGGTATACTAATGGCGCACCACAGATGCGCCATTAGTATGCACAGTGGTGCGCCATTAGTATGCCTCCCAGGGGCCATGTGTAGCCAGGTGCTTTGGCATACTAATGGCGCACTCTGCTGTGATGCGCCATTAGTATGAATATTAGTTTTTTTTTAATTTTCTGTTTTTTGCACAGGTTATGCATATATATAAATATAATTTCTCGTGGAGCCAACATATATGGTACGCACATCGAAACTATTAGAATCTACTCCCTCCATTCTGATTTACTCGTCGTGGTTTTAGTTCAAATTTGAACTAAAACCACGACGATTAAATCGGAACGGAGGGAGTATATAATAGCTCATAGAACAACTTAGCATCATGCATCATCGATCATAATAATAATAAAAACTCAACATTGGTATTAAATAATAAGTCTTACACATCATTATCGACCATACAACTTCTACTACGTAGCAATTTTCTAAGATAAAATGGCATAAAACAAGATGGCGTTTGTCTCTAAATCAATTAGATTTAAAGGGCCATTATGGAGAACGCAGATTATCTTGTCTCCATTTCTTGCCCTTCTCACTCTATTGCTTCCAAGTACCTCCTTACGAGTTTTCGTTATTTTTCGCCATTCTTTGATTCTCATTCCTTCATTTTTAGAAGAAATCCGATATGGACACGTGTGATTTGTAGGTTCACCTGGCAGAATGTTTAAAACTTGTAGTTGACCAGATTGAAACATGACAGGAGGCACACAGTCACTAGGGAGAATCTGTTGCAAAACATAGTAAGACTTCGTAGTTAGCATTGTAGTTCAGTTCGAGAAGAACTAATGCAAAACATGCACGAATGTCGTAATAGTAAAAAAATCTTATCATGGTATCTCCATTGATATTAACATTGTTCAAGACGTGCACTAGTGGGACGTATTGACTATATTGTGGATCAATATTGCAATATTGAATGTAATCCAGAAGAAAGGAATAAAAGAAGATGATCTGCTCTTTGCCCTTATAAGTACATTCTGAGCCAGGGGTGTAGTAGGTTCTGTCTAGCATCATCCTCACATTATTTGAATAATCAAAATAACCTATCAATGGAAATAAGTTGTCAACTATTTTGAAATAAACAATATAAATTACTAAATAACTATGTTTGATAAACTCACTTCTCGGTAGAATTGGAATCATATCGTCAACAAGGACCCAAATGTCCAAATCGTCTTCGGCGATGGAATCCGGATTACCAAGATCCATGGTGAGAAGCATACCCTCATAAAAACCATATATCTTGCAAAATGATTTCCAATTCTTGCAACCAAAAGTGGTTACGTTATCTGAATTGTACAAATCCACTTCTAAATCAACATTATGCATGGTCCTTAGTTGAATTTGCTTTGTCTCCGAAGTTTCATGATCTTCAAATCCCATCCTCTCCAAGACATAGCGTCTTGCATGACACGGGATAAACTAGTTGCATGTAAAAGAAGAAAATTAATTACTTACACGTTGAGGTAGCTAGAAATCGTGCTTAATTAATTACGAAACAAGACTTGTCGTTGCGTACCGTTTCGACATTGAAGGTCTCGTCGAGCTTAATACTGAAGTAACGACCGTCTACCAGGTGAGGCCTGTCGCACAGACCCCGGTCGTCACCGCACCAGGAGCACTCCGGGATCCTATCGTCGTTGGAAGACGACATTTCCTATGTTTCAAAGAGATTAAACTTTATAAATTAAAAATATGTACCTAGACAAGCTAGCTGTGGCACCATCCTAGGATCATTAGGACTAACATTGTCAATACTTTTGCACTAGTTCTGCTACATACCATCCTAGGCTTTTTAAGTTTCAACATTGCTACAGCATACAAACTTGAAGCGCTTGTGACTTTCAGCAGAACCTCACAAACTGATTACTATCCTCTCTATAAACTCATTTTAAACGAGTTCAAAAAGTGTAAGATCTTTATCCTAAAACACCACCAAAAAATTAGGGCATGGCATCTAATAAGCAATGTTTGGAAATACAGTAAGTTTAATCTATGCCTAGCCATCCCTTACAAGGATATGTGGACATATTTCAGTTGTTTCAAACTTGAAACAGTAACATGTGATGTCCAACTTCTTAAAAGTGCAGAGAACTAGTAACCAGTTGCAATTTTGCCATCATATTGTAGCAGACAGTATTGTGCCTGGCAGTATTACCACTATGTATAGCTTGGTCTTTGTGCATACATATAAATAACAATATAATTATAGTTCAGTAAAACAATTCATTTGATCATGGCTAATCAAATTTTGATCCAAGTGACCTAAATTTTGATCCAAGTGACCTAAATTTTATGAAGCGAGCAAGCAGTTAGTTGGAATGATGAGGCATGTTAGCTGCTAAGTCAGACCCAGACTAACTGCATGTCCAGAAGGGCAGGCCATTCCCAAGTAAGCTTTGAATAGAGAACATAACAAACTCATGTAGTAACAAACATTGAGGCATTGAGCATCTAAAACAGAAGTGGCATGAACGAGAATCAATTGTTTACCTCACCAGGTGTCTATCATAGCCTACACATTCAGGTTGTTCGGTGGCCTAAATGATGCCCGATATTAACCTTAATTGCAGAAATTTCATACTAGCATCCAAATACTCATGCTAAGATAACTGAGTTGAACATACACCATATTGCATCTAATCACAAGACACTGGTCTGTAACAGACTACCTGGTATTGATATACAAGAGTATGGCTAGGCGCCAAGAAGGGGAAAACTATCTATTTGATTTTCTCCCCAAATGCAAGAATCCAAGGCACTACAAAAACTACAATCGTTCCTGGTCTAAGCATCATCTGATCAATGAAGGAACTACAGGCAGAGGCCAAGCTACAATACATCGAGCTCTTAATACCACTACTGCATCAAATATACTGGGCGGCCATGGACGAACAAAGCAGCAGCGATACATGGAGCTCAATCGCTAGGGGTCGTACCTTGGCGTGGTTCCAGGTGTTGGCGACGGTGAGGGGCCCGTGGTCGGCGAGGATCTGGAGGAGGCGGCTGGAGATGGCCACGCACCTGGGGGATGCCGGGGCGTCGGGGGCGCGGGCGTCGGGGGCGCGGGCGTCGAGGCCGGGGCATCGGGGGCGCGGGCGGCGGCGACGTAGCTCCGGGCGTCCGGGGCGTCGGGGGCGCGGGCGTCGAGGGCGTCGGCGGCGTGGCGCTCGGCTCAGCGGGGGTGGCGCGGGGGCGGCGGCGCGGCGCTGGAGGGAGAGAGAGGCTTCGGGGAGAGGGGGGAGATCTGGCGAGGGAGAGAGAGGAGGGTGCGGTCGGTGGGGGGGATATGGATGGGGGAATACTAATGGCGCACTGCACCCCTGTGCGCCATAAGTATGTAGATTCTTATGGCGCACGTTCCCTAGGTGCGCCATTAGTATGTTTGGACAGGCGCGCTAGTTCAAATAAAAAACTTCTTGATACTAATGGCGCACTCTGGACATCGTGCGCCATTAGTAGTTCGAGCTCTAATGTCGTATCTGTTGCTGGTGCGCCATTACTATATTCTAATGGCGCACTGCTTGTCCGGTGCGCCATTAGTGTCAATTCCATCTATAGCCCTTTTCCTAGTAGTGATGCGTCCAAATGAATTGATTCTTTTTGCATTGTGTTCCTTGTAAACAAATCTTGCAGCACACCAAAAATGAGACTATTTGGTGCTGTGTGGATTTTCTGGTGAATTTTTGAATGATTCTTCGTAGTTTATTTTTGAACTTTTATTTATTTTCAGAAGAGGAAACTTGTCTTGAGGATCACTAGGAGGCTTGTGAGCATCATTTGAACTAAGGAAAGCCACAGCAACAATTTCATAGTGCCATTTCAATATTTGTGATTTCTTCCAACTTGAACAAATGATTTATATTATGCATGTTAATTATTTTGTTAAATACTTTCTTTTGGTTACTGTAGTTATTTGTTTCATTCACCTTACAGAAAGTTGTAGTTTGGTTGAAGTTATTAAGATAGTTAAAATAAAGTTGGGATATTGAGAATGATTATGGACATGCTTATGTGAAGTTACTTTCTTTTACATAAGTAATTATGATAAATTTTTGCTAAGATAACATTTTGTTTTGAATTGAAAGTATAGCACAACCAGAATAATAGTGAAGTTAGAATGATAGAAGTAAAGATGACCCAGTTATATTTTTGTATGCCATTGTGTTTGTTTATGTGCTGCATTTTGGTATATTGCATGGCATGGTATGACACCGGTTATTTCTTCTTCTTTAAGTTGTCACTATTAATAACTTAACTTGAATAAATTGTCGACCGGGTCATGGTGCCACTGAATCGAGTCTTTCCCAGTGCAACCACATTTACCTTTATGGGAAGGTCTTTATTCTGTCCATTGACATGCCTCCTGTCGCTACCTCCAGATAGGGAAGGTTATGGGCATGCAGTACCCTGGCCCGATAAGCAGACATAACCTTGTGTGCCCGTTGTTAAGTTTATGGTACCGAGTCCCCGTTTGGGACAATTTCTGTTTGGCCACAACGGTGGTCGGTGTGCCTTTGGTAGGCACAGGGCCACCCAGGACTGTTCCAGTGGGAAGTAAGTCGGAGTGGACGGGGGAGTGACTTGGCAATGGACGGGTTTCGTCGGATCGCCGTTGGTCCACCCGAATGGGAGAACGATGCCATGGGTTCCGTGGTGTGGGTACAGTGCACTACCTCTACAGAGTGTAATTAATCTATCGATAGTGTCACGGACACGCTCGTAAGTAGGTCACACCATGGGTCAACAGATAATAAAATTTTGCTCACTAAGTTCTACAATTTTTGGTACTAGAATAAATTGGTGGAAGAGCCACTGAGATGTTTTGAGACCCAGTATGGGCATGTTGGTGATCACCGGAAAGGTCATGATTTATATCTTGTTGAAATGAATAAGTTTGTAGTTATAATAAATCACCATGAGTAAGCCAGACCGAGGTTTTATTTATGCAAAGGCATGGGCCCAACATGTTAGTGAATATCCATTTAAGTTTGTTGCTGCATATTTAAATTGAGTAATTATCATGATATTGTTTGTCATTATGATTTTGTTTTGCTGTAAGCTTGCAAGTACATTCAAAGTACTGACCTGGCGTGTCATGCCATATTTCAGGAAAGTTTCGCAGGAAAGGAGTGCCGTCTGAGTCTAGTCCGTATCCACATCAGTGTCCCTGTGAGATGGAGTTCTGCTACGACGTCGTTCCGCTGCTGCGTAGTTTATGCCCGAGGCCTTTTATGTTCATTAAATAATGTACATATTGTCCAGCTTCACCGTGTGTGCTGCTTGGCCTCGCTACCTGTTGTAATGTAAAACTATGATCCGCTAGTATCAATAAAGCGGTTGTTTTCTGTACCAGGATGTTGTGTGTTGCCAGAAGACAAGGTCTCTGGGCTAGCAATGCAAGGTAAACCGGTCACTCTGATCCGGGGTGCCACAACGCTTGGTATCAGAGCCGCGCTGACTATAGGATGCATTAGACTAGGGCGTGCTATTTAAACGCTAGATACATGTTTAGGTTGAGTGCCGGTAGTCTGTCTAGCTGGTTATTGCTTTACCTATACTTGTATTATTTTTATGCTAACCCGATGATGGTTGTGAGTGTAGATGGCTCCGTTGCCGTATCTGTGCCGGTTGCAGCTGATGCCGTACACGTCACCGCACCTCCTTCGCAACGTGTGGCGTCGGCTGTACCCTCATGGAGACGACCCAGTTTATCGTGTGTACCGGGAGTGTCTAGCTGACTCCATATATGAATATCAGGCAGTGGTGACCCTGCGCGTCCGTTCTGACTCCAGCTCCTATACTCGTACCTCTCGGAGCGGTCACGCTTCTACCGCTTTGCTAGCCGTCCAATTTGTTGCATTCGAGATCCTTGTTGAGCTCCGTCACAGCGAGGTCTGCATGCAGAACCACCCAGATTTCCAATACTACCTTCTTTGCACGACAACAGTCGTATTCATTTCCCAGAAATTGATCCGGAGTCTGATAGCGTTCCTAGCCATCTTTCCCGTTATATCGCTGCTAGTTACCTCATGATCCATGAGCTAGCACACTAGTTGACTCACGCTCATATTGCTTTAGACACTACTAGATCTGCCACCATTCCCGCCTCCTTGGGATTCACCTCTTACATCCCAAGTTCCGTTTCCCCTACTTCACCAGTAACCCCTCCTAGTAGCTCGGGCACCTCGACCATAACTCCTCTTAGTGCCCCTGGTGAGTGGATCTCACTCCTCACTACCCCTGTAGCTCCTATGATCCACCCCACTTCCGCCCCGGAAGGAGAGCCTCCGAGGCAGCGTCGCCGTGTTACCTTTAACCCTGAGGTTTCCGTTAATCTCGTCAGTTCTGGGTCCGAGTCAACTTCAGGAGAGAACCCCGCAGCACCCGCAGAGCAGTACAGCTCCAAAAAAATTCGCAGTTGTCAAACTGATGTACGGATATGGGTGTACGAGTCGTGATGTTTTATGTATGACAGTAGTGTAAATGGGCATGTTGATTTCCTTTTCATGTATGCGTCCTTGTATAATTATGCTGAAGTTGTGTATCTTCTACTCGCTGTTTTCTTCGCAATTCTGCTTTCCCTCGATTTTTGTTGCTCGCTTTCCCCACCTATTTTGCTTTTGAATGCTTCTCATCACGATTGCGTTGTATTGGAAAATAATCCATAATAGGATGATGCGGGGAGCCAACAGTAACAACGCTCACGAGGATGTTCCTGTTCGTCGCTCCGCCCGATAGGCAGGACAATCCCCCGAGCCATTCATACCACCGCCTCCACCGCCAAATCCGCCTACCACTGAACAAATCCTGCATATGTTTGAGGAAAGAAGAAACAATGATCTGCTGGAAGTATTAAAAAGTGTTCAAGCTATGATTGGCCAGAATGGACAGCAGAACGGTCATTACTTCAAGCTATCAGATTTTTAGGGAACTCAGCCTCCCAGTTTCAGTCAGGCAGTTGACCCTTTGGATGCCGATGATTGGTTGCAAACCATTGAGAAGAAGCTTGAGATTTCCCGTACTGCCGAAGATGACAAAGTTCCCTATGCAACCCACTATCTTGAAGGCGCTGCTGCCATATGGTGGGAAAATACAAAAGCCATGTGGCCCGCTGATGATGCACTCACCAGGACCAAATTCAAGGATCTATTCCGAAAATATTACATCCCTACTGGAATTATGAAGACCAAGCAGCTTGAGTTTCTTGCACTCACCCAAGGAAAACTGTATGTGGGAGAATATTTGCAAAAATTCAACCATCTGGCCCGTTATTCCCTGTATGACGTGGCCACGGAAGAGAGAAAGATTGAAAGGTTTCTTGGGGGATTAAACTCGCAACTCAGGTGCACCCTCAGCATGCTTGATTTTCCAGATTTCCAAAATTTGGTAAATAAAGCTTTCATTGTGGAAAGAGAACACAAGCTCGTACTGGACAACCGGCCCGCTAATAACGAGCACAAACGCAAGTTTGAACTAAGAAAAGAAGGACCACCGGTGCAGAAGGCTCGAACCTGGCAGCAAACTCAGGTAGACTACAAGCCCAATTGGCAACAGAATGTTAACAAGACTACTACCCAAGTCAAGAATGTTGCGTCAGCGCAATAATTCTTGCTTCAATTGCGGACATTATTCCCGCGAGTGTCCCAAGAACAGCAAGGCGAACGCCTTATTCCAGCCACAAGTCAACTTCATGGGGTCATACCCGGACCAGCAAAACATCACCGGGCACGTCAATCACCTCTCCGTAGATGAAGCCCAGGAAAACCCCGAAGTAGTCATCGGTATGTTTTCTATTAATAGCATACCTGCAGTAACTTTATTTGACTCGGGGGCTTCCCACTCTTTTATTTCTCGAAGTTTTGTTGCCCAAAACAATTTTGCTTGTTCTCTCTTGGGCAAAAATATGCTGGTACAAACCCCAGGATCTTTAATCAAGAGCAGTCTGGCCTGCCGTGACTTGGAAATTTATATCAACGGAATAAGCTTTCCAACTTCCTTGATACTCATCGAGTCGACACAGTTGGATGTTATTTTGGGCATGAATTGGCTGACTCAATACCAAGTATGCACAAACTGTGCAACCCGAGAAGTCACTCTAGCCAGTCGAGAAGGGCAAGTTACAAATTTCTAGTCACGAAAAAGCATACCAAAGAAGGGGATGATATTCACTGCCGTGGCTGAGTTGGAATTAATTCCCGTGGTTAGTGAATTTCCTGATGTATTTCCGGAAGAACTACCATGCATGCCGCCAGACCGAGAACTTGAGTTTGCAATAGATCTGGTACCCAGAACCGCACCGTTCTTCAAGAAGTACTACCGGATGCCCTCATTAGAATTAGTGGAATTAAAGAAGCAGCTCGATGAAATGCTCCAAAAAGGGTATATCCGTCCCAGTTCCTCACCATGGGGATCGCCTGCACTCTTTGTAAGAAAAAAGATTGGCCGTCTCCGCATGTGTGTAGATTATCGGCAGCTGAACGATGTCACCATCAAAATTAAATACCCGCTGCCGAGGATTGATGATTTGTTCGATTAGCTCAGTGGGGCCAAGGTATTCTCCAAAATTGACTTACGGACCGGATACCATCAGCTCAAGATTAGAAAGGAGGATATTCCTAAGACCGCATTCACCACTCAATACGGTCTTTACGAATATACAATTATGTCATTTGGTCTCACCAACGCCCCTGCATTCTTCATGCACATGATGAATAAAGTGTTCATGGACTTCCTCGATAAGTTCGTGGTGGTCTTTATCGATGACATACTTATTTATTCAAAAAGTGAAGGAGATCACCAGGAACACCTCCGAGCGGTGCTACAGCAACTGCGAGACCATCAGCTCTACGCCAAGTTCAACAAATGTGAGTTTTGGCTTAAACAAGTTGGATTTCTTGGAGACGTGCTATCCGCCGAAGGTATATCTGTAGACCCCAGCAAGGTAAAGGATGTGCTCAATTGGTTGCCACCCACAACCGTATCTCAGATCCGGAGCTTCCTTGGACTGGCGGGATATTACCGTCGTTTCATTGAAGGATTATCCAAGCTTGCCAAGCCCATGACCGAGCTACTAAAAAAGGACAAGAAGTTTGAATGGACAAACAACTATGATCAAAGTTTCAGTGAGCTAAAGAAACGTGTGACCACCACACCCGTATTAACTCTTCCAGACATCTATCGCAGTTTTGATGTCTACTGTGACGCATCCAGACAAGGAATTGGATGCGTACTCATGCAAGACGGCAAGGTGGTGGCATATGCATCACGACAGTTGCGACCGCACGAAGGAAATTACCCTACGCATGATCTAGAATTGGCCGCACTAGTGCATGCTCTCAAAATATGGAGGCATTATCTCATCGGGAAGAAGTGCCAAATTTTTACAGATCACAAAACTGTCAAGTATATATTCACCCAGCCCGATTTGAATCCCCGTCAATGAAGGTGGCTTGAGCTGGTTAAAGATTATGATCTGGGAATAAATTACCACCCGGGTAATGCCAACGTAGTGGCTGACGCACTCAGTCGAAAGCCGGTCAGTTTAAATGCCATCTTAAATTCTTTGCCCGTTGAACTCAAGAGGAGATTGCTCAACTCCATCTGAACATCATTGAGGCTAGTCTCGCTAACACGTTGGCAGTTACCCCCACACTTGAAGAAGAAATCCGCAAGGCTCAGCCAGATGATCCTGTCCTACAAAAGCATGCCCAGAATATGCAGGTAGAGCGTGCACCGGACTTCTCAAGAGATCACTTTGGGACTCTCCGATTCCGTTGAAGGATTTGTGTACCAAATCAGTCAGACCTGAAAAGCAAAATCTTGTCAGAATCCCATGAGTCATCATATTCTATTCGCCCTGGGGGTACAAAAATGTATGAAGACCTTCGTCAAATATTCTGGTGGGATGGAATGAAGAAGGATATTGCCTATTTTGTGGCTTGTTGCGACATATGCAATAAGGTAAAGGCAGAACATCAAAAGCCAACCAGACTTCTTCAACCGCTGCCAGTTTCATAGTGGAAATGGGATGATGTTTCCATGGATTTCATCACGGGATTACCCAAGACTCAGCGAGGCAATAATGCAATATGGGTCATCGTGGACACCCTAACCAAGGTAGCCCATTTTATTCTAGTCAGGACCACCTATCGAGCAGACCAACTTGCACAACTGTATGTGTCCAGAATAGTCAATCTGCATGGAGTACCTCGAACCATCACTTCTGACCGAGGTTCACTCTTTACATCCGCTTTCTGGACACGTCTCCATCAAGCTTTGGGGACAGCCCTAAAATATAGTACAACCTATCACCCTCAAACAGATGGACAGACAGAGCGGGTAAACCAAATACGAGAAGATATGCTGCAAGCCTGCGTCCTGGCCCAAGGATCTAAATGGGCAGATTATCTACCTTACGCCGAGTTCTCCTACAACAACAGCTTCCAAACCAGTTTAAAAATGTCACCGTACGAGGCTTTATATGGCCGCAAATGTCGTACCCCGTTAAACTGGTCTCAGACTGGAGATAGCCATATTTTCAGAACGTACCTCATAATGGAAGCTGAGATACAAGTCAAGGAAATCAGAGACAGATTGCAATTGGCCAAGTCTCGACAAAAGAGTTATTACGATGCAAAGCACCGACAGATCAGGTTTGAACCTGGGGAGCACGTATACCTCCGAGCCACTCCTATGAAAGGAGTCAAGAGATTCCAAACTCGCGGGAAGTTGGCACCCAGATTCATTGGCCCTTTTCCAATTATTTCTCGAGTGGGCACTGCTGCTTATCAGTTGGAATTACCCCCGGAATTGTGTGATGTGCACAACGTGTTTCACGTCTCACAGTTGAGGCGATGCATATCCCCACCTGAGAAAAAGACTGCCGTAACCGACATAGAATTAGCAGAGGATTTAACGCACAAAGAAAGGCCGTTCCAAATTGTGGATCAGATGGAAAGAGTCACCCGCAGTAAAGTACGGAGGTTTTATAAAGTCCAGTGGGAGCATCACACCGAGTCAGAAGCAACCTGGGAACAGGAAGAGTTCCTACGGACACATTATCCAGAATGGTTTCCCAAGCAACCAAATCTCGAGGACGAGATTCATTCTAAGTGGGGGAGGATTGTGATAGCCTGATTTTTGCCCTCTTTTATTTGCCAGAGCTCTATTTGAAATTATTTCAAACCTTGGGATTTTTGAATCATTTCATATGGACTTAACCACTTGGGTACCCTTGACTTTCACCCATGTGCCTCCTATTGATCTAAAACTATCATTTCCCTCTGGACCACTCTAATATACTTCATGGAATACTTTTCATATTTGAAAAATATTCATTTTCCTCCCCAAAACCCTAGCTAAATTCCTTGTGCGCCAAAGCTACCCCTATTTTTCTGGCTCACAGAATTCTGAGGAAATTTCTAAATATTCTTTGGACCGTAAGACACATTCCTGAGCAAAAATATTGCACTAATTTTTGGAATATTTTTGCTAAAGAAAATCTATTCTATTCTGTGCAGAAATGGTAGTTTCTGCAATAGCTACCATTTTACTTCCTCCACTTCTTCTGAAACTCCTTGTGCATCTTCACCTTAGTAACTCTTGACTAGCCTCCAAAGCACATCCTCCAACTATTAACCATTTTACCTCAGTAAGCTCTCAAACTTTCTGTCCAAAAACTTACCAGGCGTGTTACTTTCTTTCTATCGCGTCTGGAAATAAACCAACAACGGGTAACTCTCCTATCTACCACGAACAACATGCCAGACACGGTTTTTGGCACCAATTCAACCAATAGGCATAGTTCGCGCAGTGACCACGCGTGTACACCATGCCATGGCAGTTAGTCGGCGCGCTCTAGTTGCCGCCGAGCGCTCTGTAGAGCGCGTGTTCGCTTCCGCTCCTGCCCAAGCGCGCCAAACCGCGCCACCATCATCGTCTTCACCTCCACAGTTCCCCTCTAGTGCTCGCCGACGCCGGAGCTCGCCGCAGCGAGCACGGGCGCAGTCCGGCCAAGGCCACAGTGTGGTGCGCACTGTGCTCATCGCCACCCCAGCGCCCCTGTGCTCGTCCCTGTCCGGCCACAACTCCCGCGTGACTCCGTCGCCTTCTCCCCCCTCTCACTGACGCCATTTCGTCGCCGGGCGCAACCAGGTGTCGCCGGTGGAGCCCCGTTTCCCCCCTCTTGCTCGCCTATATATAGGCCCTCTCCCAGCAGCTCCGAGCACCCAGCTCCACTCCCACACGACCACAGATCGAGTATAACCCCATGGCCCGGCCGGGCAGGCCTCTGGCCACCGTTCCCGAGCTCGAGCTCACCGGCGATCCCCCTCGGGTCGTCGAGGTAGCTCCGTGCCCTCTCCATCCAAGGCGACCTCACCAGAGCCTCCGCCACTCTCTGGAGGAGCCTCTTCACCTAGCTGGAGCTGCTGGAGGCACCGTTGCTCGCCGTCTTCTTCAACTCCGGCGAACCCCCTGTTTTGCCTCCGCCTCCGAGCTCCATTTCGACGCCGTCTGTCCACCTCTAGCTACCCTATTGGTACGGGCAGGTGCTCCTCGACCCCCTCCATCGATCTATCCTTTCCATTTGGGCCAAGGAGCAGCATCGCCGGCGTGCGCTCTAGCGAAACAGCTGCCGCCTCTGCTCCTTCCCCTCTCTCCCTCTCACCTGACAAGCGAGGCCTGCTAGTCAGCCTCTCCGTATCCGCGCGAAGCGGTACGATTGGTGGCGCCCTGGGCTTTTACGCCTTCGACGTCACCCCCCTGTTCTGTTTATTTAAATTTCTAAATTTAAATATATTCTAGATAACTTCAAACTGCAATAACTTTTTAACCATAAGTCCAAATGAATTGATTCTTTTTGCATTGTGTTCCTTGTAAGATTTTCTGGTGAATTTTTGAATGATTCTTGATAGTTTCTTTTTGAACTTTTATTTATTTTCAGAAGAGGAAACTTGTCTTGAGTATCATCAGGAGGCTTGTGAGCCTCATTTGAACTAATGCAAGCCACAACAACAATTTCATAGTGCCATTTCAATATTTGTGATTTATTCCAACTTGAACAAATGATTTATATTATGCATGTTAATTATTTTGTTAAATACTTTCTTTTGGTTGCTGTAGTTATTTGTTTCATTCACCTTACAGAAAGTTATAGTTTGGTTGAAGTTATTAAGATAGTTAAAATAAAGTTGGGATATTGAGAATGATTATGGACATGCTTATGTGAAGTTACTTTCTTTTACATAAGTAATTATGATAAAATTTTGCTAAGATACAATTTTGTTTTGAATTGAAAGTATAACACAACAGAATAATAGTGAAGTTAGAATGATAGAAGTAAAGTTGACCCAGTTATATTTTTGTATGACACTGTGTTTGTTTATGTGCTGCATTTTGGTATATTGCATGGCATGGTATGGCACTGGTTATTTATTCTACTTTAAGTTGAAACTGTTAATAACTTAACTTGAATAAATTGTTGACCCGGTCATGGTGCCACTGAATCGAGTCTTTCCCAGTGCAACCACATTTAGCTTTATGGGAAGGTCTTTATTCTGTCCATTAACATGCCTCCTGTCGGCACCTCCAGATAGGGAAGGTTATGGGCATGCAGTACCCTGGCCCGGTAAGCAGACATAACCTTGTGTGCCCGTTGTTAAGTTTATGGTACCGAGTCCCCATTTGGGACAATTTCTGTTTGGCCACGACGGTGGTCGGTGTGCCTTTGGTAGCCACAGGGCCACCCAGGACTGTTCCAGTGGGAAGTAATTCGGAGTGGCCGGGGGAGTGTCTTGGCAATGGACGGGTTTCGTCGGAACGCCGTTGGTCCACCCGAATGGGAGAACGAGGCCATGAGTTCCGTGGTGTGGGTACAGTGCACTACCTCTGCAGAGTGTAATTAATTTATCAATAACCGAGTCCATGGTCACGGACACGCTCGAAAGTAGGTCACACCAAGGGTCAACAGATAATAAAATTTTGCTCAATAAGTTGGTGGAAGAGCCACCGAGATGTTTTGACACCCAGTGTGGGCAGGTTGGTGATCACCGGAAAGGTCACGATTTATATCTTGTTGAAATGAATAAGGTTGTAGTTATAATAAATCACCATGAGTAAGCCATGAGCCCAACATGTTATTCAATATCCATTTAAGTTTGTTGCTGCATATTTAAATTGAGTAATTATCATGATATTGTTTGTCATTATGATTTTGTTTTGCTGTAAGCTTGCGAGTACATTCAAAGTACTGACCTGGCGTGTCATGCCAGATTTCAGGAAAGTTTCGCTGGAAAGGAGTGTCGTCTGAGTCTAGTCCGTATCCACATCAGTGTCCCTGTGAGATGGAGTTCCACTACGACGTCGTTCCGCTGCTGCGTAGTTTATGCTCGAGGCCTTTTATGTTCATTAAATAATGTACATATTGTCCAGCTGCACCGTGTGTGCTGCTTGGCCTCGCTACCTGTTGTAATGTAAAACTATGATCCGCTAGTATCAATAAAGCAGTTGTTTTTTGTACCAAGATGTTGTGTGTTGCCAGAAGACAAGGTCTCTGCGCTGGCAATGGAACGTAAACCGGTCACTCCGATCCGGGGTGCCACAACTACAATGCGACAACTCAGAGGAACTTGAGCTCGATTAGCAGTTACGCCCCTATCGACTGCCCCATAAGGTAGTGGCATCCATACATCGCATACACAATTACGCCCTTAAAATACCTTGGGCGACGCTGGGGGCACACGACATACAAAAAGTCCATAGTTCGGCTTGACCCTATTCGGACTGTAAAATACATTTTCTTTTTAAGGTTCATTAAAAGAACCAACCTTACTTATGGCTGTGCAGGACTTTCTTTTCCAGAATTCTCTTTCCTTTTTTAGAGGCGGCCATCATGATTCCCCTCTTCAAGGACACATTACAAAGGAGAAAATGGTGTAGATGTGCAGCAGGGCCCCGCGTTGAGATTTCCTTTCAGATTCAGGCTATGTGTAACCCTTTTCTCTCCTTTTTTATTTTATTTTTCTTCTGTTGGCATGTAAAATGCCCAAAGATGTTATCGGCATTATCTGTAACCATACGGCTCGCCGTATTAAACGGGATATAAAAGAAGCAATTTGGTTCCAATTCGCTTGGAGTTCACCTTATTACCACCTATGTTCTCTCCCCATGTCAGATTGACAAGCGTGCCTTAATACCTGGACTTAATACCAGGGGCTGTATTCCGCCTTGCACACCTCCAAAGTCCGAACACCTATAGGGAACTGTTTGGCGTCCCTTATATTGCATTATGTGCATCGACTCCGAATCATGTGTCGGGTCTATAGTTGGGTTGCCCGGCTCCCGTGCTTGCCACCTTATGTTCCGCATTATTCGGCTAAGGTAGTAAAGGGAGAACTACTGCGATTGTACTTCTGCCTAGTCCGGTCAAGTACCTTAGTAGAGAAAGCCGAAAACTGACTGTCATGATGAAGTGAGAGCCGGTCAAGCGATTCGGTGACCTAGTGTTATACTATGATCGACAGCGATCCACTCCGTGTTATACGAGGGGCTGGTCTTCGAACAACCGCATAAAATGGGCACCATAGTTCAGAAAGCCCTACACGCACCAGGGGCTAGTACTTAGCCCCACAAGTAAAGCTCCTATGGCTAAGTGAAAGCAATAAAGCCGCATAGTCTGATTGCCTGGTTCGCTCCGCGGACACCTCCTCTATGTACCAAGACGTTGGATAAAGAGTGTTCACACGCATTACCGAACATCCCTCTAATATTTACATGGGGGCTGAAGCCGACGACTGGAAACTTTCAAATTTGAATAAACAGCCACACACGAGGAAAAAGTCACTTATAATACATAAGTGCAAAAATTATATATATCGGCACACAGGCTTAGTCCTTACAATCCAAATACAACCACTCAAAGATTATATCCTTTGAGCACTGGCCCTCCACAAGGCGGGCTCCTTCTAGGACATCATCAAAGTACCTTTCCGGCTTCCGGTGATCCTTGACCTCCGGCGAGCCAGCAATTGCTATCTCCGTGGCCTTCATCTTTACCTAGTGCACCTTGACGCGGGCGAAGGCCATTCGTGTACCTTCTATGCAGGACGAACGCTAAATAGCGCCGACCCGCGGACTCGTGTCGATGAGTCTCTTCACCAACCTGAAGTAGCTACTTGGGATTGGATCAGCGAGCCATAGCCGGACTATCAAGTCCTTCATGGCCGTACCCGCCAGATTATGCAGCTCGACCAGCTGCTTCATTTGGTCGTCGAGGGGCACTCGATGGTTAGGCGCAAGACCTGCACACATGGCTAGAGAGCTCCATAATAGCGTCAACGCAAGATACCTCCGACCTCTGAATATACTCTGCAAGAGAAAAGTCTTACCATCTACTATTTGCCGCTCTTGTTTTATCTCCTCGTAAGCGCTGCGCCACTCACTCCGCGCCTCCTTGGCAGCATTGACTGTCGTGTTGAGTTTGGATGCTTGCTACAAAGTCTTCTTCTCCAATACCTCACACTTACGAATGACATCTCACAGTTCTTCTTAGACTTAGGCCACCCGAGACTAGTGTTGTTGGCGCACGGCCTGTTTGGCCTTCAGGTCAGCAACCGTTTTGTCAGCGGCTGCTCTGCTCGCCTTGGCTTCTTTCTTGGCCTTCGCAAGCTCGCCCTTATGGGCCTCGACCACAGCTGCGTCAACTGTTCCACAAATCATATATCACAAATAAGATCATGCTCGCACATATAGTTTCTCAAAATTTCTATTTTTCAAAAATCTGCATACCTTGTGTTCCATCAAAACGTTTGTTGACGAGGTCGAGCTGCTCGCCAGCTAGTTTAAGCTTCCGATTGAGCTCGGAAACCTCTGCGGCTTGGACAGATGCCCCTACTAGCGAAGCCTGTTCAAAAACATAGTACACAGTTCAACTCTATCACATGCTATTGTCGGCGTCCTGGGAACGGGGGTACCTAGAATTGCCTGCCTGCGGCCCATGACGTGGCTCCATCGACGACCTAGTACAGCCCAGCTTGAACGACCCCAACTCAAGACCCTCGTGAGGGGCCAAGCTGCGCGAGGCAGACTATGGCAAGACCTCCCTGGGGGCAGCCTCTCTAGGCTAGCTCCTGAGGAGCGGAGATATCTATGCAAGGTGCACGTCGTGAGGTTCACATTACGTGAGCCATGACGACCAAGGCCAGGCGGGCGCCAGCGGGCGCAGTGTACCAGTTTCCCCTTTGGTTCCAAGGGGGCAAGCGCAGGCTCGGAGTCCGGAGGAATCAAGCAAAGGTCTCATATCGGTGTAACAAGACCAAGGACAGCCAGGATGGCAGGACGGAGGTCTGATACGTCTGCAATGTATCTATAATTTTTGATTATTCCATGCTATTATTTATGAAGTCATGGATGTTTAATGGGCTTTATCATTCACTTTTATATCATTTTTGGGACTAACCTACTAACCCAAAGGCCCAGTCCAGCTTGCTGTTTTTTGCCTGTTTCAGGGTTTGGCCGAAAAGGAATATCAAATGGAGTCCAAACGGAATGAAGCCTTCGCGGGAGATATTTTTGGAGAAAATCACGCACGCGGAGCTTGAGAACCACGTCAGGGGACCGGGGGGTGGCCCACGACGGTGGGGGGCGCGCCCCCCTTCCCAGGGCGCGCCCCCTGCCTCGTGGCCCCCTCGAGCGTCCCCCGGTGCCCTCCTTCTTCCTATATAAGTCTATGTACCCCAAAAACTACGTGAACAGATAGAAAACCCTAATTCCACCGCCGTACCTTCTATTCCAGTGGAGATCCCATCTTGGAGCCTGTTCCGGAGCTCCACCGGAGGGGGATCCATCACGGAGGCCTTCACCATCATCATCATTGCCCTCACCATGAGTTGTGAGTAGTTTACCACAGACCTTCATGTCCATAGCTAGTATCTAGATGGCTTCTTCTCTCTCTCTGGATCTCAATACAAAGTTCTCCTCGGTCTTCGAGGAGATCTACTCGATGTAATCTCTTTTTGCGGTGTGTTTGTCGAGATCCGATGAATTGTGAGTTTATGATCAAGGTTATCTATGAAATATATTTGGTTCTTCTATGAACTTTTTATGTGTGCTCATAATATCCTTGCAAGTCTCTTCGAATTATTGGTTCGGTTTGGCCTACTAGATCAATAGTTCTTGCAATGGGAGAAGTGCTTGGCTTTGGGGTTCAATCTCGCGGTGTCCTTTCCCAGTGATAGTAGGGGAAGCAAGGCACGTATTGTATTGTTGCCATCGAGGATAAAAAGATGGGGTTTATATCATATTTCTTGAGTTTATCCCTCTACATCATGTCATCTTGCTTAAGGCGTTACTCTGTTCTTATGAACTCAATACACTAGATGCATGCTGGATAGCGGTCGATGTGTGGAGTAATAGTAGTAGATGCAGAATCGTTTTGGTCTACTTGTCTCGGACGTGATGCCTATATACAATGATCATGCCTAGATAGTCTCATAATTATTCGCTTTTCTATCAATTGCTCGACAATAATTTGTTTACCCACCGTAGAGTATCGCTATCATGAGAGAAGAGCCACTAGAGAAAACTATGGACCTCGGGTCTATTCTCAACTTATCAATCTTCATCTACTTTACTTTTACCACTTTTATTTGTTGTTCTTATAAATTAATAATACAAAAAATATAAACTATCATCTCTATCAGATCTCACTTTCGTAAGTGACCGTAAAGGGATTGACAACCCCTTATCGCGTTGGCTGCGAAGTTCTTATTTGTTTGTTTAGGTGCGAGGGACTCACGCATGGTCTCCTACTGGATTGATACCTTGGTTCTCAAAAACTGAGGGAAATACTTACGCTACGGTGCTGCATCTCCCTTTCCTCTTCGAGGGAATACAACGCAAGCTCAAGAGGTAGCAAGAAGAATTTCTGGAGCCGTTGTCGGGGAGGCTTACGCAACAGTCATATACCAAGTACCTATCACAAACCTTTATCCTTCGCATTACATTTTTTTGCCTCTCGTTTTCCTCTCCCCCACTTCACCCTTGCCGTTTTATTAGCCCTTCTTCTGCCGTGTGTTTACCGTCCGCTTGCCTCTTGTTTTCTTGTGTGCTATGTGCCCTCAATTAGCTTGCATCTTCGCTTGCTAAAGTATGGACCCTCATCCACTTGCTAATCTCTTTAAGAGATCCCATTATGTTGAACCTATTGCTAGTGAGCTGTGTGCACTAGATTATCTTTATGAGGTTTTGCTCAAAATTTATGAATCTGAAAATTGTGATGAAGTGCTCAAAGAGATTCATGATAGCTCCTTAAATAAAAAACATGATTGCAAGGATGTTATTATAAATCCTATTAATGTCAGTCGTGCTAATGATAGGCAAAACCCTAAGCTTGGGGATGCTAATATTGCTATGTCCACTACTTGTTGCAATGATCATGATTGGGGTGATGCTTCTTACGATCTTGAAAATTTATTTAATCCCCATGATGAATATAAGATTGATAATAATGTTTGCATTAATATTGAAAGTGGGTTTGGAAGTGTGTCAGCTTTAGATGCCACATACTTGGAGAATGTTCAATCTTATGATTTTTTTTATAAAAGTGGGTTTGGAGAGGTCATGACTTTAATTAATGTTAATCCCACTGTTTTAGAAGAGTGTTAACTTTGCATGCATGTGAATCGTGTTGACAATATGTTATGTGATAGCTATTTTGTTGAATTTGATCATGACCATACATGCAATTATTATGAGACAGGGAAATATGGTTGTAGAAATTTTCATGTTACTAAATTACCTCTCGTTGTGTTGAGATTGCTATTGTTTCTTTCTTCTTCCTTGCATATGCTAGATCTTGCTTGTCTTGCTAATTTTTTTTCCTATAAAATGCCTATGCATAGGAAGTATGTTAGACTTAGATGTGATTTTCACATGCTATTTGATGCTCTCTTTGTCCTTCAATTCTTATATTTCATGTCAGCATCATTGAATTATCATGCCTAGCTAGGGGCGTAAAACGATAGCGCTTGTTGGGAGGCAACCCAATTTTATGTTTTTTTCCTGTTAGGTAATAAATATTGCGTCTAGCCTCTGATTAGATGTGGTTTCATGTTTTGTTTAGTGTCTGTGCCAAGTAGAACCTTTGGGAAGGCTTGTGTGAAGTTTATGTGATCTTGCTGTTAAAAAACAGAATCATTAGCGCTCGCTAAAGTGGTCTTCACATTTTACTGGAGCGTGCTTTTTAGTTGATTCTTTTTGCAGATGATTGGTAGACAAATTCCGCAAATTTACCAATTTAGTTTGAGTTTTTTGGAGTTCCAGAAGTAGGCGAAACCTGCAGATTACAACACACTGTTCTGTTTTTGACAGATTTTGTTTTTCGTGTGTTGTTTGCTTATTCCGATGCATCTATGAGTTGTATTGGAGGATATGCACCATAGAGGAGCTAGAATACAGTAGGTTTAACACCAATATAAACAAAGAATGACTCCATTGCTGCACCTTTGAGTAGTGGTTTTCTTTCTTATACTAACGGAGCTCACGAGAATTTTTGTCTAAGTTTTGTGTTGTGAAGTTTTCATGTTTTGAGTATTGCTCTGATGGACTATGGAACAAGGAGTAGAAAAGGCCAAAGCTTGGGGATGCCCATGGCACCCCAAGTAAATTCAGTATAATCAAAACCCTAATCTTGGGGATGCCCCGGGAAGGCATCCCCTCTTTCGTCTTCATCAATCGGTAACTATACTTGGAGCTATATTTTTATTCGCAACATGATATGTGTTTTGCTTGGAGCGTCTTGTATAATTTAGGTCTTTGCTTGTTAGTTTGCCACAATCATCCTTGCTGGACACACCTATTTGAGAGAGTTAAATATGGCCTATAAATTATTAGAACACTCTATGTGCTTCACTTATATCTTTTGAGTTGAATAGGTTTTGCTCTAGTGCTTCACTTTTATCTTTTAGAGCACGGTGGTGGTAATATTTTGTAGAAATTGTTGAACTCTCATGCTTCACTTATATCCTTTTGAGAGTCTATTAAAACAACAAGGTAATGTGTTTAGGCTAAAGAAACTAGTCTTCACATGATAGACATCCAATGTCAATGTAGTAAATTTTTTCACACTAAGTGCATTGAATAGAATGAGATGTTGGATGCTTGGTAAATGTTTTGAGATATGAGGATAGTGATATTAGAGTCATGCTAGTGGAGTTATTATGAAATTGAGGAATACTTGTGTTAAGGTTAGTGATTCCCCTATCATGCACATATGGTGAACCGCTATGTGACGAAGTTAGAGCATGAGGTATTTGTAGAGTGCCAACCTTTGTGTGGAGGTCGGGGGCACGCGATGGTTAACTCCTACCAACCTCCCCCCAGGAGCATGCGTTGATTCCTTTGTTTTGATGACTCGTAGATTTTTGCAATAAGTATATGAGTTCTTATGACTAATGTTGAGTCCATGGATTATACGCACTCTCACCCTCCCACCATTGCTAGCCTCGCTTGTACCGCACAACTTTCGCCGGTGCCATAAACCCACTATATATCCTTCCTCAAAACAACCACCATATTATTCCTCAAAACAGCCACCATACCTACCTATCATGGCATTTCCATAGCCATTCCGAGATATATTGCCATGCAACTTTCCACCGTTCTGTTCATATGACACGCATCATATTGTAATATTGTCATTGCATGATCATGTAGTTGACATCGTATTTGTGGCAACGCCATCACGCATAATTTTTTTTACATGTCACTCTTGTTTCATTGCACATACCGGTACACCGATGGAGGCATTCATATAGAGTCATACTTTGTTGTTGTAGTATCGAGTTGTAATATCGAGTTGTAATGAAAGTGTGATGATCATCATTATTAGAGCATTCTCCCATGGGAGGAAATGCTAAATCTATAAAGCCTCTCCACAAAAAAGAAAAAGAAAAGAAAGACCAAAGAAAAAAAAGAAAGGCCCAAAAAAAAGGGAAAAAAAGAAAAAAAACAAAGAAAAGAAAAAGGGGACAATTGCTACTATCTTTTTTCCACACTTGTGCTTCAAAGTAGCACCATGTTCTTCATTGTAGAGAGTCTCATGTTTAGAACTTGGCTTGTATATTCCAATGATGGGCTTCCTCAAATGCCCTAGGTCTTCGTGAGCAAGCAAGTTGGATGCACACCCACTAGTTTCTTTTGTTGAGCTTTCATTCATATTTAGCTCTAGTGCATCTGTTGCATGGCAATCCCTACTCACTCACATTGATATCTATTGATGGGCATCCCCATAGCCCGTTGATACGCCTAGTTGATGTGAGACTATCTCCTTCCTTTTTGTGTTCTCCACAACCACCTCTATTCCACCCATAGTGCTATGTCCATGGATCACACTCATGTATTGTGTGAAAGTTGAAAGGTTTGAAAAGATAGAGTATGAAAACAAATGCTAGGCTGAAATCGGGGTTGTGCATAATATGAATATTTTGTGTGATGAAGAGGGAGCATAGCCAGACTACATGATTTTGTAGGGCTAACTTTCTTTAGCCATAGTATTTTGAGAAGACATGATTGCTTTGTTAGTATGCTTGAAGTATTGTTATTTCTTATGTCAATATAGACTTTTATCTTGAATCTTTCAGATCTGAACATTCATGCCACAATTAAGAGAATTACATTGAAAAACTATATTGGTTAGCATTCCACATCAAAAATTATTTCTTTTATCATTTAGCTACTCGAGGACGAGCAGGATTTAAGCTTGGGGATGCTTGATACATCTCCAACGTTTCTATAATTTTTGATTGTTCCATGCTATTATTTATGAAGTCTTGGATGTTTAATGGGCTTTATCATTCACTTTTATATCATTTTTTGGGACTAACCTACTAACCCAAAGGCCCAGTCCAGATTGCTGTTTTTTGCATGTTTCAGGGTTTGGCAGAAAAGGAATATCAAACGGAGTCCAAACGGAATGAAACCTTCGCGAGAGATATTTTTGGAGAAAATCACGCACGCCGAGCTTGAGAACCACGTTAGGGGACGGAGGGGTGGCCCACGAGGGTGGGGGGCGCCCCCCCTTCCCAAGGCGCGCCCCTGCCTCGTTGCCCCCTCGAGCGTCCCCCGGTGCCCTCCTTCTTCCTATATAAGTCTACGTACCCTAGAAACTCCCTGAACAGAGAGAATACCCTAATTCCACCGCCGTACCTTCTGTTCCCGTGGAGATCCCATCTTGGAGCCTGTTCCGGAGCTCCACCGGAGGGGGATCCATCACGGAGGCCTTCTTCATTATCATCATCGCCCTCACCATGAGTTGTGAGGAGTTTACCACAGACCTTCGGGTCCATAGCTAGTATCTAGATGGCTTCCTCTCTCTCTGGATCTCAATACAGTGTTATCCTCGGTCTTCGAGGAGATCTATTCGATGTAATCTCTTTTTGCGGTGTGTTTGTCGAGATCCGATGAATTGTGAGTTTATGATCAAGGTTATCTATGAAAGATATTTGGTTCTTCTCTAAACTTTTTATGTGTGCTCATAATATCCTTGCAAGTCTCTTCGAATTATTGGTTTGGTTTGGCCTACTAGATCTATAGTTCTTGCAATGGGAGAAGTGCTTGGCTTTGGGTTCAATCTTGCGGTGTCCTTTCCTAGTGACAGTAGGGGCAGTAAGGCACGTATTGTATTGTTGCCATCGAGGATAAAAAGATGGGGTTTATATCATATTGCTTGAGTTTATCCCTCTACATCATGTCATCTTGCTTAAGGCGTTACTCTGTTCTTATGAACTCAATACACTAGATGCATGCTGGATAGCGGTCGATGTGTGGAGTAATAGTAGTAGATGCAGAATCATTTCGGTCTACTTGTCTCAGACGTGATGCCTATATACAATGATCAGCCTAGATAGTCTCATAATTATTCGCTCTTCTATCAATTGCTCAACAGTAATTTGTTTACCCGCCGTAGAATATCGCTATGATGAGAGAAGCCACTAGAAAAAACTATGGCCCCCGGGTCTATTTTCAACTTATGAATCTTCATCTACTTTACTTTTACCGCTTTTATTTGCTGTTCTTATAAACTGAAAATACCAAAAATATAAACTATCAGATCTCAATTTCGTAAGTAACTGTGAAGGGATTGACAACCCCTTATCAGGTTGGCTGCGAAGTTCTTATTTGTTTGTGCAGGTGCGAGGGTCTCACGCGTGGTCTCCTACTGGATTGATACCTTGATTCTCAAAAACTGAGGGAAATACTTACGCTATTATGCTGCATCTCCCTTTCCTCTTCGAGGGAATACAACACAAGCTCAAGAGGTAGCAAGGTCATAGTGGAGCCCGGCGCGGCGTCACCACCAAAGTCTTGGGCCGGCGAAGACCACTTTTGACAGGATAGCTTGTACTAGTTGTTCCCCTTAAAATTTGGCCGTTGTGGGATCCCTACCCGCCTACATTTGGGAAGAGGACCAAGGCCACTACAAATAGGACCTAGCCACCACCATAGATGGGGGATTGCAGAACAGAGTGATTCCACCACAACGAGGAGCAGATCACCCAGATCTTCCTCACCAGCTCATCGAGCACAAGAACACCTCTCCTATGGAGGTTGTTCATCCATTGTACTAGTTCATCCGCAACCCCATGAGGCAATCCACCACACATACTGGAGTAGGGTATTACACCGCAAGGTGGCCCGAACCAGTATAAACCCCGATGTGTCTTGTTTCTTGAGTTCGTCGAGCTAGGCCCTGGGATAGTAGGGCGAGCGCGCTGGGAGGAGAGTGTTCTTCGTGCGCACCCCAGAGTTCGAACCTCCCTTGGGTTTACGGAGACCAAAATCCAACATTTGGCACTCTAGGTAGGGGTGCGCCGAAGTTTCGCCTCTCCGTCCGCCTCGCTCTCCATCCACTAGGCTCCCATGGCAGGCGCCACCTCTCTAACCGGCTCGGTGGGCGCGGGCGGTGGCGCTGCGAGCCACCGAGCTTTCACCCCTGCCTTGCGACAGGTGCGGTGTCCACCCAAGTTTAGGCCAGAGATGCCGCCTCCCTACGATGGCGTGGCAGACCCGACTGGTTTCCTCCGGGCCTACGAGGAGGCCGTTTGGGTGGCTGGCGGCGATAGCAAGGTCATGTCCAACTGGTTCCCATGGCTCTCACCGGTGTACCACGCGCCTGGTTTCTCAACCTGCCAGAGTCGTCTGTAGCCTCTTGGGAGGAGCTGTGCGACACCTTCACCACGCACTTCGTGGCAGCAGCACCCCACGCCGTCGCGGCCCTCCTCGGCGGCTCTCAGGCGTAGCCCTCAGATCGCCACGTCAAGCAGTTCTTTCGCCAAGTTGGCACCTCCCTAGTCTCGCAAGGTGTCCCTCCAAGATGGGCGGCGCCAGAGGGTGACCCCACCTTCGACTCAAGAGACCACCCAGCGACCACCGCAGGTGTAGGTGCGCTCCCGATGCTCTGCACCGCCACCATCTACAATGTGGCGGTAACCAAGACCCTCATCGACGACAGGGCCGGGCGCAACGTGCTCTCCGCGGAAGCCTTCGGCCTGCTCCATGTGTCACCCGAGCGACTCCAGCCTACCAGTCCATTCTCCGGGGTCGTCGACGGATCCACCAGCCCTATTGGGCAGATCAGCCTACCCGTCACCTTCAACACCCACGACAACTACCGCACCGAGCTTATCGACTTTGACATCGCCCACATCGGCCTCCCGTACAATGCCAGCCTCAGGTACCCAACTCTGGCCAAGTTCATGGCAGCAACTCACCCAGCCTACAACCTCATGAAGATGCCGGGGAGCTGTGGTGTCCACAATGTGGTTGGATAAACCAAGGAGGCTTTGGAGGCCCTCAAGCTCGCCTTCAGGGCCGTGGCGGCGGCACGCCCGACCGATGAAGCAGCTCCAGAGGCCTTGGGAGCTGTACCTGCAAATAGAAACAACTTTTCTCTCAAGACCGAGCCAAGACAAAGCAGGTGCCGGTTGGTGAGGACGGGGCATCGGGAACTACCTTCACCATAAGCACCAACCTCCACCAGATCAAGAAAAGGCATTGGTCGGTTTCTTGCGCGCGAACAAGGAGCTGTTCGCGTGGGAGCCTAAGGACCTGGCACGTGTCCCAATGTGGGTGATCGAGCATCACATAAACGTATGCCCCAATGTAGCCCAGTAAAGCAGAAAGCACGATGGCAGTCCACAGAGAGGAAATCCTTCATCGTACAAGAGACTCGTAAGCTACAAGAAGCTGGTGTCATCCACGAAGTGCAATACCCGGAATGGCTGGCGAACCCGGTAGTTGTGCCCAAGAAAGGCGGGAAGGAGCGCATGTGTGTCGACTTCACCAACCTCAACAAGGCGTGCCCACAAGACCTGTTCCCATTGCCGCGCATCGATCAGATCATCGACTCCACCACCGACTGTGACATGTTGTGTTTTCTGGATGCCTTCTCGGGCTATCACCAGATCAATATGGTGGTGCAAGATATTGAGAAGACGGCCTTATTGACCCCATGTGGGTTGTACTGCTACACTTCCATGCTGTTCGGGCTGTGTAATGCTTGGGCAACCTTTTAGCAGCTGATGCACATCGCTCTGGGCAGACAGCTCAGAAGGAACGCTGAGTCCTACGTCGATGACATTGTGGTAAAATCTCGGGAGGCCAGGACTCTCATTCATGATTGGGAAGAGACTTTCGCCAGCCTAGGCAAAGTGGACCTGTGGCTCAACCCGGAAAAGTGTGTGTTCGGCATCCCCTCAGGCAAGCTGCTGGGTTTCCTGGTATAGCATAGAGGAATTGAGGCTAACCTCGATAAGGTCAAGGCCATAGAGAACATGAGTCCACCGAAGACCCTCAAAGAGATGCAGAAACTAGCAGGCTGCATGACATCGCTCGAGCGTTTCATCTCCAAGCTAGGGGAGCGCGCCCTCCCCTTCTTCAAGCCGATGAAAAGGAAAGGCCCATTCGAGTGGACTCCAGAGGCTAGCGCAACTTTTCAAGACCTCAAGAGATACCTCACTAGCCCACCAGTAATGGTGGTGCCCAAACCTCGAGAGCCCTTGGTGGTTTACCTGGCCGCCACACCACACCCCGCCAGCACAGCATAGGTGGCAGTCCGGGAGGAGCGGGAGGACAAGATAACACAGCCCCGGGACAATACTACCGAGGCTCCGGCGAGATCAGTTGTTGATCAGGTTCCATGAGACAGCGTTCCTGAAGCTGCAGTTGCCCCGGCTGGCGACCAAGCTCTTGAGGCCTCCTGGCCTCAGGAGGCACCTCAGACCCAGGAGAGCTCGGACTCCACCAACACTTCCACCCTCGTCGAGCACCCGGTGTACTTCGTCGGCATGGTACTTCGCGACGCGCAGGCGCGTTACCCCATGCCTCAGAAACTTCTGCTCGCACTCCTCATCGCTTCGCGCAAGCCGCGCCATTACTTCCAAGGCCACCCCATCAAGTTCATATCAACGTACCTGCTGGAGAGGTTGCTGCAGAGCCTCAATGCTATGGGAAGGGTCGCTGAATGGAACATCGAGCTGCAACAATTCGAGCAAGAGTTTAGCACCACCAGGGTCGTCAAGGGTGCCGTGCTCGCTGACTTCGTGGCAGAGTGGACCAACACCCCAGGGACTAAAGCAGTCGACGATCAATCCCTCTCGCTAGGGAGTGAAGCACCGGACGATTGGGTCATGTACTTTGACGGCGCCTACTCACGTTAGGGCGCGGGGGCTGGAGCCGTGCTCATCTCTCCCACCGAAGACAAGCTCTTCTACACCGTGCAGCTCTGTTTCCAGCACGGCGAGAAGGTCTCCAACAACATTGCGGAGTATGAAGGCATAATCCCCGGCCTGAAGGCCGCAACCTCTTTGGGTGTGAAACGCCAAACCATCAAGGGCGACTCCCAGCTCCTCATCAACTTCTCATACAAGGTGTACGAGCCAAAGGATGAGCACATGGAGGCGTACCTAGCGGAGGTATGCAAAATGGAGAAACAATTCTTGGGCCTGGAGATGCAGCACATACCGCATGGCATGAACAAGGAGGCCCACGACATCGCCAAGAGGGCATCCAAGCGCCAGTCATAGGAGCCCGGCATCTTCGAGGAGCGCCTCTTCAAGCCCTCAGCAGCCCCTCCAGCTGTGGAGCAAACACCGCCTCAGGAGGAGCTTCCGCCTCCGCCATCCTCGGGAGCTCCCGCCTGCAGCCCGACCTCAGGAGCGCCCCTGCTCCTCGCACTCGAGCCTTAGGAGGGGTGCTGGACCAAAGAGTTCAATGCCTACCTACTACAGGGAACCCTGGCAGAGAAGGAGGAAGATGCGGAACGCTTGGCTCGGTAGGCCAGGGCCTACTGCCCTCGGGATGGTGAGTTATACCGAAAATGACCCAACGACGTTTCCTTGCGGTGCATCTCCAGGGAGGAGGGGCGCGAGCTGTTGACCAACATACATGGCGGAGACTGCGGGCATCACTCATCATTGCGCACCTTGGTGGGCAAGGCATTCCATAGCGGATTCTACTCGCCAATAGTACTCAGCGATGCAACCGAGCTGGTGAGATCCTGTGAAGCTTGCTAGTTCCATGCCAAGCAAATCCATCAGCCTGCACAGGGCCTTCAGACTATCCCGCTCTCATGGCCATTTGCGGTCTGGGGGCTCGACATTTTGGGACCATTCCCTTGGGAGCCCGAGGGCTACCGCTACCTCGACGTCACCGTCGACATGTTCACCAATTGACAGGAGGTGGAGCCAGTGCGCACCATCCCCGCCAGCTCGGCAGTCAAGTTCATCAAGGGCCTCGTGAGCCAGTTCGGGGTCCCTAATCGCATCATCACCTACAACGGCTCCCAGTTCACTAGCAATCTCTTAAAAACATAGTGTGCTAATCTTGGAACATAGAAATGCTACGCCTCGGTGGCACACCCCAGAAGCAAGGTCAAGCTGAGCGCGCCAACAAGGAGGTCTTGAGAGGCCTCAAGACAAGGACCTTCAAGAAGAAGCTTGAGGCCTGCAGCAGGGGCTGGCACGATGACCTCCAGTTCATGATGTGGTCCATCCGCACCACCGCTACCAAGCCAACGGGCAAGACCCCATTCTTCCTCGTCTATGGAGCCGAAGCAGTTCTCCCTCATGAGGTAAAGCATCGCTCTGCGTGGGTCTTGGCTTTTGATGAAGCATGCCAAGATACCATGCGGGGGATGGATCTTGTGCTGGGGGAGGTACGCTGCCGCCATGCCTCACTCCGAGCCGCAAGGTACCAGTAGGTGCTGCAGCGGTAACACTGCCGCAGCGTCCGCTCCACGACGCTCGAGGTGGGCGATCTTTTTCTGAGGTAGGTGCTCCCCAGGGAAGGACTGCATAAGCTCTCACCCATGTGCGAGGGCCCGTTTAGGATTGCCCACATCTCCAGGCCTGGCGTCGTGTGCCTGGAGACAGGGGACGGGATCCCCATCCAGAACGCCTGGAACATCCAGCACCTCTGGAAGTTCTACCCAGGAAGCAAGGCGTAGTGCCTATGAAGTTCTCTGCTCGTGACACTCTCACGTAATAATGAGTTGGGTTGTACACGCCCCGGTGTCTTCGGAGGGCCACCCTCGGGCCTCGGGAGCTCCCTCCCACGTCCTAGTGGCAACACTTAGCTGGTGCCGGACGCGGCTGTTCATTTGCTTTTTGTAGCTGGTTGCAATATTTTAATGAATTTGGAGCTCTGGTGTTTCTCAATTGCTTAGTTGAGTTTTCCCTCTTCTACTTTGCTCGCCCTTTTTCTTGCGTTAGGGAGGATGGCAGTTGCTTGACGCTCTCCCTCACACGCCTCATGCGGGGGCTAAGCAGGTGTGTCTGCGCGCTGGGCCAGCCCAAGCCACGGGCACACCTAGCCAAAGCCCTGTCGCCCTAGTGCTTCGGCTTCCCTCGAATGAGCTCGTGATTGGCCCACCCCCTTAAGTCCGTGCCCCCCGGGTACCTCGACGTGGTTCATTAAGCCATGATTAGCCCACGCCTGAGGGCTCGCGCAAGGAGGAACAGGGTACCTGGCGGATTCCCTAACAAATTATGCAGCTTTATGATGCCTCCCAAGGTCACCGGCTCCCGACTCGACAGCAATTAGGCCTCCCCAGGTACCAAAAGGCTCGTCCTCACGAGGTGAGAGGCCACCCCAAGTGTATCAAGCTAAGTTATCCCTCTACAATCATGAGGAGCATGAATATCATAACATAGCACAAAAGCAATAAACATAGCATAGCAGCACAAGCGTCACAGTTCATTACACGCCCCAGCAGGGCTATCTACTTTTTTCAAATGCAGGAAGAAACGAAAGGCTAAACAAAAGCGGCCCGCACAACCGCAGTAGCTCGCAAGACCCGGCTCCAAGGGCCTCCCGGACTCAGCTCAATCTGAGCCCTCCTCGTGCTTCACCGTCGCGTGGGGATGGGACGACACGTCGCCGTCCTCGATGAGAGCCCGACGGCGAGGTGGTTGGTCGTAGCCGCCGCTGCCGCTGGATGAGCGGCGGCCGTTGCCAAGGACTAGTTCACCCTCAGCCTCGTCACGACCGTCGCCAAGGCCGAGCCCATCATCTCCACCGCTATCTTCGGGGGAACAGCCTGTGCGGCGACCATCTGCCCCAAACACCCTCACAAATAGAGTCGCGGCGCTGTCCTATTTGAAGTGGAGGCTACATCACCTGCCCAAGCCGCGCGCACGGGCAAACGTCTGCCAGCCGCGGGCTAGGGCCACGTTTCCTGCGGTAGAAACCTCCACCGCGACCCACGAGGCCTTGCTGCAGCAATCATCGGCATGCAACCAGATGCCATCAAGACCACAGACCGGCAGCTGGCAGGCTAAGGAGCGCGGATGGGGGAGCTAGGCGCCGGCCGGACTCTCCAACCACACGACGAACTCCGGGAGAACCTCTGCTGAATGGAAGTGCGGCCGGGGAGGCTGGGCAACCACGACGCACCTTTCCGTGGCAGTGGGGCTGCCTCGCTGGGGGCGACCTCCTCCGCGAGAAGAGGTGCCGTCGCGGTCGCCTAGGATGCCGTCGATCCCAGTAGGAGCGTGCCCACGCCCATGAAGCACCACTGCAGGGGTAGAGGCATGCTTATGAGGGCGGCCTTGCCCTCTCTTGAGCGGTGGCAAGTTGGGCTCCTCCTGGTGAGCTTTCCCCTTCTCTACGGTGGAGAACATCTTCGTTCGCACCATGGAGGCTACAGTGAAAAGGCGAAGTGAGGAGGAAGAAGAAAGGGCAGGCGGCGAGAAGAAGGATATGAGCAACGGGGGCTTCCCCTCTCCTCATTTATATCCAGGAGGAGGCCAACCGCCGGCCTCCACGATTGCAAGTACTGATGGTTTGTTCTATGCATGCAGCAGGGTCTCGTCAAGTCGGGCATTTGCCGAGGCAGCATGCGCAAGCAGAGACGCCTACGTTCAATTAGTCGCCACGTGTTGATCAAGGTAGCAGGCGATTGGGGCTCGCGGCGCTCCAGTCTTTCCCCTTGGCTTCGCCTCGAAGCCATGTCCGAGCGTGCCTTGGGCCTGGGGTCTACTGCCGGCCTCTTGGGAACGGGAGTACCCAGACTTGCTTGCCTGCGACCCATGACGTGGCTCCATCGACGGCCTGTGACGACCCAGCTTTAGCAACCACAGCTCAAGACCCTCATGAGGGGCCAAGCCTCGTGAGGCAGACGACGGCAAGACCTCCCTGGGGGCAGCCTCTCTAGGCTGGCTCTAGAGGAGCGGAGATATCTTTGCAAGGTGCACCTCGTGAGGTTCACGTGACGTGAGCCATGACGACCAAGGCCAGGCGGGCGCCAGCGGGCGCAGTGTACCAGTTTCCCATTTGGTGACAAGGGGGCAAGCGCAGGCGCGGAGTCCCGAGGAATCAAGCAAAGGTTTCCATATCTGTTTAACAAGACCAAGGACCACCGGGACAGGAGGACGGAGGTCACCGTGGAGCCCGGCGCGGAGTCACCACTAGAGCCTTTGGCAGGCGAAGACCGCTTTTGTCAGGATAACTTGTACTAGTTGTTCCCCTTCAAATTTGGCCGTTATGGGATCCCTTCCCACCTACATTTGGGAAGAAGACCAAGGCCACTATAAATAGGACCTAGCCACCACCATAGAGGCGGGATTGGAGAACAAAGAGATTGCAGCACAACGAGGAGCGGATCACCCAGATCATCCTCACCAGCTCATGGAGCCTAAGAACACCTCTCCTATAGAGGCTGTTCATCCATTGTACTAGTTCATCCTCAGCCCCACAACACAATACACCACACACACTTGAGTAGGGTATTACATTGCAAGGTGGCCCAAACCAGTATAAACACCGGCGTATCTTGTTCCTTGAGTTCATCGAGCTAGGTCGTGGGATCGTAGGGCGAGCGCACTGGGAGGAGAGTGTTCTTCGTGCGCACCCTAGAGTTCGAACCTCCCTCGGTCTGCAGCAAGGTTGTCAGAATCGCGATTTTGTTGTACGATTCTACGACTTTACGATCCAAACTAACCCCTTTGATTCTACGACTTTAGTTCATAGAATCTACGTTTGTACGATCCTGATAGTGAAGACGCCACGATTTGCGATCCTACCATCAGGGCTCCGATCCGATTCAAAATCGCGATTCTGACAACCTTGGTCTGCAGAGCCCGAATTCCGACCGCTATAACATCGATCCTTTGTCTGATTCTATTCAGAATCAAACAAAGCATTAGGGCTGTTGAAGGCTTCATTCAGTCCACCTTTGACAGACTGAATCTTCTCCATGACCGCACTCATCAGAGTGCGGTGTTCCACTATGATGGAAGCACTTTGCAGTGCTTCCTCCAGAGTGTTCAGCGCCTCTAGATTGACGGCGGGCACCGTTGTAGCAGTTGCTCCTTCCCCCATCTTGAGGGGTTGAACTCTTAATTCGGGAGCCAGCTCGGGGGCCTAGATTGCTTGGGCCCCACCTCGTCGGTTTCCTTGGGGATTTCTCCCCCTTGGCTGAAGGAGGCCGAGGAATTAGCCTCGGGTGCCCCCTCGTCCGCCCCACTCCCACCTGCATGAACATGACGAGCTTGTAGAGAGGACACCTCGGCGTCCGTAAGACAGGTGACGAGCCTCGGGAGGCATGTAGCTCTCCACCATCTCCGGCGCTAGAGAAGTACCCAATGACAGTGAAGCCTCGGGGAGTACGTGCGGAGGACTATATAAAGTCAAAATGACATTGTTTAAATACAAAAAACTATTTCAACCGAACACAAGCAGCTATTTTCTTAGTACTTACGATTCGGTCCGGGGCTTAATCCTGGGCTGAACTCGGAAGCTGTGTTCGGACGTTGAGTCCGAACTGTCCGGAAGGTTCAGTTTCTTCCTGGGTGCCGCCTTGCCCGTGTCAGCGGGGGCCGCTCTCTTCCTCCCCCTTGCCTTGACAGAGGAGTCATCTTCTTCTTCCTCCTCCTCCTGCTCTTCTTCGTGGGAGGGGTGGGAGTCGGTTTCCCCGGACATTGTGTCTGCGGCACCCTTAGGGCGGAGGTTGCTCTTGACCTCCTTCCCCTTCTTCTTGGCCTTTTTCTCCAGCACCTTGTACGGTGCCGGAACCAACATTGCCGTCAGTTGGGGCGTCTCTGGGTCTTCGGGCAGAGGAGTCGGACACCTGATCTGCTCCGCCCTGTTTGTCCAGGCCGTGATAGAATTTAAAAACTCTAACTCTTGTTATCATTGAATTATGGACGGGGTATGTATTTGGCAGAAATTTTGATTACCTCTGAAGCAGTGAGCACGCTGCTAAAGCCCTTGTCCTCGGTCTCTGCCGGCCACCCCTTTTGAGCCTTGAAGAGATGTTTCCAAATGTCTTCATGCGTGGTGCAGAAGAGGTGCTTCAAGGGACGAAGCTCTTCCGGATTGAACTCCCATAAATAGGAGTCCCGACGTTGGCAGGGAAGGATGTGGCGGTTGAGTTACCCAAACCATATTGACGGGTATCCCGCAATAAGTGGGCACGATATCTATTTCGACCAGACATGCCAATGGAGGTTGTACCTCGAAGCGCGAAACCAGAGCCAAGGAAACGGTTCAAAATATTAAAGGGTCAAATGTGACGTTTCGCCGAGGAAAGTTTTCAGTAAAGACACTTCACCTATTGGGATATTTATGCCTTCGTGGCTAAGGGTTGTACTAATCATGCCGAGCCAAACATAGTTCCTTTATGCAGGAAATAAATTTCATATGTTCGAAAGGAGGAACCCGCCTTGCAATGTCGAAGATAGTATACGTGCTGAACTCATCATCATCGAAGACTGGTTCAGGGGCTATTGAGGGAGTCCTAGACTAGGTGGTCCTCGGGTGCCCGGATTACTCGTTATGGGCCGGATTGGTGGGCTATGAAGTTCAAAGCAGAAGATTATCCCCCGTGTCCGGATAGGACTCCTATATGCGTAGAATGGCAAGTTTGAGTCCGAGTTTGTTTTCTTCCTTTGCAAGATGATTCTGTACAACCCTAGGTCCCTTTGGTGTGTATATAAACCGGAGGGTTTAGTCCGTAGAGGCTATCATAACAATAATAGGCTAGACATCTTGGGTTTAGCCATTACGATCTCGAGGTAGATCAACTCTTGTAACCCCCCATATTCATCAAGCTCAATCAAGCAGGAAGTAGGGAATTAGCTCCATTAAGAGGGCCTGAACCTGGGTAAACATAGTCCTTGTTTCCCCCTATTACCACTGATCCTCAGATACATAGCTCGGGACCCCTACCCGAGATCTGCCGATTTTGACCCCGACAAGAGGTAGTAGAAGCTTCATGGGAGAGCTAGAAGGTGAAGGAGGTGAGCACTTCCCAACACGGTGCGCTGGGTGCCTTACCCGTGTGGTGGTGTCTTGTGGCCCGCTCGAAGCCCATCTTCGCGTGTAAAAAGACGCCAACAAATCCTATAAAAACATAAACCATCAGAAATAACCCTAGACCAGAAGTTCAGCTGCCGCAAGCTTCTGTAGCCACAACAACCAATCTAGAACCCGTTTCGGCACCCTTTCGGGGGGGGGGATCATCACCGGAGGCCATCTTCATCATCCCGGCGGCCACAATTATGAGGAGGGAGTAGTCCACCCTCGGGGCTGGGGGGTTGTACCAGTAGCTACATTTTTAATCCTCTCTCTCTCTCTATCTCTTGTGTTCTTGAGATTGCACGATCTTGATGTATCGCGGGCTTTGTTAATATAGTGGCATCATATGGTTTTTCTCCCTCTGTATCTTGTTGTGATGAATTGAGTTTTCCCTTTCAGATTTCATTCTTATCGGATTGAATACTTTTATGGATTTGAGAACAGTTGGTGTATGTCTTGCTATGAATACCTTTGGTGACAATGCGGTATCATATTGATTCACCTTATATGTGTTTTGGCACTCAACTCGTGGATTCCCGAGGTGACATTGGGGTAATCTATGCCTAGGGGTTAAAGCACGTTCTCGTCTTTGTTTCTCCGGTAGAAATCTCGAGGCACTCTATGAGGTTCTTTGTGTCGGATTGAGTATTATGAATGTGAAACTATTTTATGCATATCGTATAATCAACTCACGGATAATCGCAGTGACATTGGAGTATCTAGGTGATATTAGAGTTGGTTGATGTGTTTCATTTGGTGTTATTTTAGTATGAACTCTTTATAGATCGATTGGAAAGAATAACTTTGAGGTGGTTTCGTACCCTACAAATAATTTCTTTTTATGTTCTCCTCTAGATAGGAACTTTGGAGTGATTCTTAATCGCACATCGAGGGATGGTTATGTGATCCACTAATATTAGCATTGTTTAGAGATTGCACTAGCTAAGGTACGAACTGTAGGCCTCATTTTCAAGAATTGCAATACCGATTGTGCTTACTTTTGTTACTCGTTAAAGTGTTGTTTTTTATTGTTACTATTACAAAAACCAATATCTACTATCATTACTACACTTGTATTAACATCTCTTTGCCGAACCAGTGCACCTATACAATTTACCATTGAATTTGCTGTGTTGGGTACACAAGAGACTTTTTATTATTTGGTTGCATGGTTTTTTGAGAGAGGCCATCTTCATCCTACACCTCCCGCAGATTGATAAAGCTTAGGTCATCCACTTGATGGAAATTTGCTACTGTCCTACAAAACTTTGCGCTTGGAAAGGCCCAACACGAGTCTACAAGAACAAGTTGTGTAGTAGACATCAAGCCCTTTTCTGGCGCCGTTGCCGGGGAGGTGAGTGCTTGAAGTTATATGATCTTGCAATCGGACCGTTTAGTTTCTTGTTTTATCACCAGTTTGGTTTTGAAAAAGAAAATTAAAAAAAATGGAATTGAGGTTGCCTCATATTATTAGTCTTTATCATGTCTTTCTTGAAAATAATGAAGGGAAAATTGTGCTCAATTTATAGAAGAAGGATTCAATAAAATATTTGGCATAAATTCTTTGAATGATGAGCAGGATTGCAATGTTGTTAGTATGAACTCTTTGAATATCCTTGATGCTAATGATATGCAATGCCATAAGCTTGGGGATGCTAAGTTTGATGAAGATGATATTTTTAGTCCCCCAAGATTTGATGTGCAAATTTGTTATAATGGTAGCATACCTCCAATTTATGATGATTATGATCATGACATGTATGCTATAGAGAATAATGATAACCATGAAACTTGTCATCATGATTTTGATGCTCAAATTGATCATGCCAATCAAGTGTCTCGTGATAGTTATTTTTTTGAGTTTGCTCCCACTACCATTCATGAGAAAAAATTAGCTTATGTGGAGAGTAGCAAAATTTCTATGCTTATGCATCATGAAAAGAATGCTTTATGTGATAGCTACATTGTTGAATTCATTCATGATACTACTGAAAATTATTAAGAGAGAGGAACATATGCTTTTACATATCTAAAAAATATCAAGTTTCCTCTTTTTATGTTGAAAGTTTTGAAGTATTGCTTGTTTTGCCTTCCTATGCTAGCTGATTCTTGTTACCATAAATTGTTTGCTCACAAAATTCCTATGCATAGGAAGTATGTTAGGCTTAAATGTGCCATTTATATGTTTCATGATGCACCCATTATGTTTTAATTCATTACTTCTAAGTGAGCATCATTGGAATCATCATGCCTAGCTAAAAAGGCATTAAAGAAAAGCTCTAGTTGGGAGACAACCCAATATTTCTACCAACTATTTGTGTGTTTCCACATGATTAAGCTACTTTGGTAACCATGCTTATAGCTTTTGTTTCACTAAAGTGCCAAGTAAAGCCTTTGGGACAATGTGATGATAGTTGGCTTGATTCTGTTAAAAAAAGAAAGTTTTGCGTCCAGTACAGAAAATTCAATAAATCATTGGACCGTGTTAATTTTATGAATTTTTTACGCGCGATTGGTATACAAATTTACTACATTGTACTAAATTTCAGAATTTTTAGACTAGCAGAAGTATGTTCATTGTCCAGATCATTATAGACTATTCTATTTATGAGCGATTCTGTTTTCAATGCATAGTTTGCTTGCTTTAGTGTTTCCATAACTTATATTAAGTAATATAAATTGTGGAAATGATAGAGTATAGTAGGCATTATGTGGAAACAATTATGAACCTTGTTTTTTATAGTACCCGAGTGAATGATATGATCTTTATCATACTAACATATCTCACGAAGTTCCGTTAAGTTTTGTGTGATTGAAGTTTTCAAGTTTTGGGTGAGATATGGATATGAGGAGTATAAGGAGTGGCAAGACCCTAAGCTTGGGGATGCCCAAGGCACCCCAAGGTAATATTAAAGGAATACCCAAAAAATTAAGCTTGTGGATGCCCTCAAACACATCCCCTCTTTCGTGTTCAACATTACTGGTGACCTTACTTGAAGCTATATTTTTATTTGTCACATGATATGTGTTTTTCTTGGAGATTTAATTACTTGTAGTTGTATTTACTTGTTGTTTTTAGAATAATGTTTAGTATCTTTTATTTCAATAAAAGTGTCAAGGATAACCTTTACCGTGCTTATTTTGCAAGTCTATATGTTGTTGTTTGAAACCATAAAGTTTATCGATGTTGTAAAAATTCCCTTGAAAAGTCACAATGTGATAAAATGTTAAATTTTATTACACAACAAGCTACGATAATTTTTCTACAATGTGGTAAATTTTTAGAATTTCTTGAGTTAGAGAAGTATGAATCTTCTTGCATTCTTTACAGATTGTTCTGTTTAGACAAATTGTTGTTATGTTTGCATTGTTCGCTAGTTTAATGATTCTATTTAAGGATAGGACTATTAAATATGCAGAGGCATTTAGTATTCAATGTTAAATAATATTATTAGTGATTTACTACAGTAGATAATGATAAGGTTTGTGCATTGATTTATACTAACTTATCTCACGAGTTCTTGTTGAGTTTTGTGTGGATGAAGTTTCAAAGATTTAGGAAAAGCGTGATATAAAAGGAATTAAGGAGAGACAAAAGCTCAAGATTGGGGATTCCCAAGGCATCCCAAGATAATATTTCAA
>LR738715.1:483968122-484096887 GCA_902687465.1 Secale cereale | reverse complement strand
GGGAAGGAGATGGAAGAGGAACCAAGTGCTGTTCAAGAAAGAGAAGCCTTACCGAGAAGCAAGCAATATATGAAAGCTAAGTTATCAGAATTTGAGCAGTTCAAATTTTTAATTTTTAGTTGTCTTCCTTGAACAATCACACTTTGTATGGAAAACCTGTGCGCGGAGGAACCTACCCGTGGCTAGCCGCACCCTTGTCTTGTTTTCGAGTACGCTCAACGACTTAAGTGAGCTGCGACAAGTGTCGCGCCCTTGGTTCGTTTTCGAGTTTCACTCAACAAGCCGAGTGCGTTGCGACTAGCTGCGGCAAGGTTGCTTGCCGGCAAGACCTTGGCCAGCAGGCTGCTCAGAGTCCAGCACTCAGCGCTCGCGGCAAAGGACCCTTGCCAGCAAGCTCCCTGGAAGCGTAGGGTGAAAAACATACAAAGTAGATGACCAAGACAAGGAAGATAACATTGCACTGATTGATTAAGATAAAGATAAATATCTTACAAAGGATAACCTGTCGCAATGATTAATGAGTTCATAACACCCTATGCAGCAACAAAAAGAGATAAAGAAAAAGGAGGCCTAATCTACGCGGTCGCCCTCAATCCTGGAGATCTTGTTCACTTTGGCGATGATGTGGGCGACCTGCGCCTTCAGCGCCTCCGTGTTCGCGTCGGCCGGCAGGCTGCGGAGAACGTTGGTGAGATTTATGCCGGGATTGCGGTATACAATCTTCGTCAGGACGCGCTCCAAGGTTCCCGCGCAGAGCTGGCGCGACTCCTCGGCCAGTTGCGCGGGGAGTTTCTTCCGAAGATCTGCAATAGCCGGCGCGATCCCTCTGAAGAAGAGGCTGAGCTTGGCGCTGTGAGGGAGGTTTGGATCCGGAGAGTAGATGAGATGCTCAACCTTCAGCGCCAGCAGCTCTTGATCGATGTTGGAAGCAGAAGACACCAGGTCGTCGGTCCACACCTCGATGGTCCGGCGGAAGTTCTCGGCCGCAGTGTTGGCGCTCTCCACCAAGCCTCGCTCCCTGCGGAGCTCTTCCTTCAGCTTGGTTTCCCGGTCCCGGATGGCGTCGAGCGAGTCCTTCAACGTGGAAACCTTCAGCTCCAGATCCTCAATGGAGTCCTTGGCGGCCTTCAGCTCGTCGCCCTGCTTGGAGAGGCGCACCTGGAGTTCGGAGTTGGTGTGGGCATCCTTCTCGCGCTCCGTGTTGAGCGCGGTGACCCTCTCCACGCTCGCCTTCAACGACTCCTCCAATTGCGCAACCTTGGCCGCGAGCTCCTCCTTGGCGGTCTCCGCGGCAGCCGCAGCGGCTTTCGCCTCATTCAGCTCTCCGCCAAGGGCCTGCTCCCGAGCGGCAAGGTCTTCCTCGTGGCAGTTGAGGTTGACCTTCCGTTGGGCGAGCTCTCCTTCTCGCCGGGACAGCTCCTCCCCGGCAAGTCGCTGTTGCTCTTCGGCTTCAGCTTTCTCCAGCAGCCATTCCTGGTACTCCCCGGCGAGCCTCTCGCGCTCCTCCGCCACGTCGCGGAGGGCAGCCTGGTTGGCGGCGCGGAGCTCCGCCGCGCGCTTCTCCATCTCAACGGCGGCCTTGGCGGCAAGGGCCTCCCGAGAAGCAAGCTTCGCCTGCCTGGCCCGGTAAAGGGCCAGGAGCTGATGAAGCAGCTTCTCCTCCTCGGGCCCTTCGCTTCCGCCGGGCGCCTCGACGATCTTCAGACCCGCGGAGGCGAGGACCTCTCCATCAAAGGCCTCGCCCTCCGCGGGGGCTCGCGATGAAGAACCCCACGACACCTGGATGTAGACGCCGTTGGGGGCCTCAAGGTAGTAGGCGGATGGCTCCTTCTCGGTGGAGGGGTCGGCGGCCGGCGCAGCGCTCGACGCTCCTGCCGCCTCCGGGCCGGCAGTATGGCCGCCGTCCCCCTCCCCGTCCGCCGCGTCTGCGGCCGGAGCGGTCTCCTCCGCAGCCTGCTCGGCGGCTCCCGCCGTGTCCTCAGTGACAGGGGCGTCGCCGCCGCCGCCCTGCGCGCCCTCCTCCTCGACGACGATGACTTCCGTCTCCATCTGCTCGGGGGGAGGAGGATCTAGAAGAAGAAGAAAAAGTAAAAGAAGTTCAAGGAAATATCCAAAAAGAGACGAATCCAAGAAGACAAAAGTACAGAACTTACCTTGGCGGACGTTGTCAGCGGCGGGCTCCCTCGCCGGGGAGCTCTGCCTTGGCGGAGTGGCCGCCCTCGCCGGGCTACTCGCCCTTGGCGGGGTACTCGCCCTTGGCGGAGTACCCGCCCTTGGCGGAGTGCTCTCCCTTGCCGGGGAGTTCGGCCTTGGCGGGGACGGCGGGGCCTGCGGCTCCTCGGGAGCGACCTCCGGATGCTCCTGTGGTTGTGGCTCCACCTCTGCACAAGACAATCAAGATATCAGCACAAGACAAAATTCTCAAGTGCTTCCGACAAGTGGAAGTATAGAACCCAGACTTACGCTGGGGGCTGCGCTGGGGGCTGCTCCTCGGAGCAGCGCTAGGGTCCGGCAGGCTCGCCTCCGGCGCGTCTCCAGTCGCCGCGACGGGCGAGTCGTCCGCGACCTCGACCACGGGCACCTTGGCCTTCTTCGCCACTCGCTGGGCCAAGGTCCTGAAATCAAAGCAAAAAGCAAGATCAGAGTCAACCAAAAATCAAGACAAAGTTAAAGAAGATGCGAAGCCTCAAGTTCTTACTCCTGTTCCTCGTCGTCGTCGTCGTCGCTCAAGGCGGAGAAGTCAAACGCCACCTGAGACGCGTCCGCGCGGGGAGCAGGAGGCGAAGACTCCCTCGGGCGCTTGGCGGTCCCCGGGGCTGGGGGCTGCGAAGACCCGGCCCCTGTGGTAGCCGAGGCCCGGGGAGCGGGCGGAGCTGCCGCTCCGCTCTGCGAAGACCCTCCTCCGCTTGGCGCTGCCGCGTGGGGCGCCTCCGCCATGGCCTGTGTGCGGGTCGCCCCCGCCGTGGCCTGTGTGCGGGTCGCCCCCGCCGTGGTTGGTGCGCCGGGCGCCCCCGTCGCAGCTTGGCTCCCCCGGGTAGCTCGCGCCGCCCGGCGAGCTGGTTGTTGCCGGGGCGCCTGCGCCCTCGTCCCTTTCGCCGTCTTGCGGAGACGCTTCAACGGAGAGCGCCTAGGGCTTGCCCGAGGTGGGGAGGTCTCCGATGACGAGGAGAGGTCGTCGGCGTAGAGCCCCAGGGATCCGTCGGAGTCTTCGTCGGCCCCGACGTCCTCCTCCTCCTCCTCGGCAGGCTTGCTGGGCCCAGCGCCCTCCACTGTGGCCGCTCTCCCTGCGGCGCCTCCGCTCCCTGCGGCGCCTCTGTTTCCTCCGGCGGCGCTGCCTCTCGCCGCGGCCTCGGTCAGGATTCCGGGGATCCCGGAGTGCCTCAAGGAAGGGACCCCGGCGAGCTCGTCGGGAGGAAGCTTCAGCAGCCTGCGGATCTCCGCCTCCTCTGCTTGGCAGGACGCTTCCGCAGCCTCTGCCTCCTCGGGCGTAAAGCCAAATTCTCCTGCCGCTGCGGCTGCAGCGGCCTCTTCAACCCGAGAAGCTATATACGCTATCTCTTGGTCGGTGGTGTCCCGTGTGAGCTCCCTGATCTCGTCCTTGTTCTTCGCCACCTCCACCAGGTTGTCGAAGAAGCTCATGACGACGTCTGGCTTGGGCGGAATCCATGTGCGGTCGATGCCATGCGAGTCGCACGCGGGCATCATGGCGCGAAGAGCATCCCGGGCCGTGCTGTTGCAGAGGGGCACCACTCCCCGGGGAGCTCTGAACCACTCTGGGTGGGCCGGGTCATGCTTAAATAGTTCCCGGACCATCCCCTTCAGCTCCAGCGACGTGAAGTTGAAGTTTAGCCCGGGGCGCAGCCTCATTATATCCGCCGCATTGCCGTACTCCCAGGCTGGCCTCTTCCTATCTTGAAGAGGGGCGATGCGGCGGCGGAGAAAATCTGTGCCTACTTCTCCGACAGACAACTTTGCTACCCGGAGACGAAGAATTCTGATGAGGGCGACGTTGAGCTTGCCGTCGTCCGAATCCAACTCACTCCAGTCCCTGCCACGCACAATGGATGTTGTGCGCGGCGCGGTGAAAGGTTGCGGCTCGTCCTCGACTATCCAACACCAGTCTGCACGCCACTCCTCCCACTTGCCGCGGAGCTCCCCCGGCAAGTAGGACTCCTTCTTATTCAAGCGGAAGACCCAAGAAATCCCCCCGGAGAGGGGAGCGCCGGCTTCTACTCAAGGGGTGAAGAAGTGCCTAAACAGCGCTACGTTTGGGTATATCCCAATATAGTTTTCGCACATATGTGCGAAAACCGCCATCGTGATGATGGCGTTGGGAGTGAAGTCTAGAAGATGGAGGCCGTAGGTGTGCATTATATCACAGAAAAAGTCGGAAAAAGGGGGACAGAGGCCGTAGTGGAAGAAAGCTGCGAAGAAGAAGTACCCGCCGGGGTAGTTGTCCTTGGCGGCGGCCGGATAGGCTCGGGTGCGGGGATGCGCCTTGGTCTTCTTGGCCCAGAACAAGTAGTACTTGTTCCAGAGCTCCCGCGCGCTGAGCCTCGGCGAGAAGACGACGTTCCGCTTCCGCAACAAGGTAAGCCTCGCCGCTTGCTCCGATTTCTCCTTCTTGGTCTTCTCCCCCTTCGCCTTCTCGGTCTTCGGGGCCATGGCGGAGGCGGCGAGGGAAGGGGGACGAAGAGTCCGGCGGCGCCGCAGATGCGGAAAACGGCGGAGGAGGTGTGGAGGCGGAGCGCAAAGGGGGTCTCTGGAGATGGAAGAAGAAGCAATGAAGGCGTAGGAGGGGAACCGCTCCTGTTTCCTCTGCTTTTATGGGGAAGTGGGGGGCGTTTCGCTCTTTCCATTAAAAGAACGTGGCCACGTCCCATCCCACGACGCCGCAATCGACGCGTGCCGTTACGGAGGGACGCGGCGCATGCGGAAGTGGATTCGGCGTGTCGTGGGCCGCGTGTGCCCGTGCACTGTTTTGGGCCTGGCCCAACAGCGCTCGGCACCGTGTGTGGCCCAGGCCCGGGGGCTCCTGTCGGTGTACTAAGGTAGGGGTACCTCAGTACCCCAACTTGTGCACGGGCAGTAGCAGCTTCCCGCGGCAGGGCCTACCACGCGCTTGCCGGAGACCTTCCTGCTCTATATAAAACCATTCAAAAACAAAGTATACAAGACAGAAGATCGAGACCCCGGCAAGTAGAGCTTGCCGGGAAGGCCGTTCCAGGCTCAAGATTACCTCACTCACGCAAGGCCCTGGCAAGAGGAGTTTGCCAGGAAGACTAGAAGATTATATTACAGAAGACATGCCTCGGCGCTATATGCGCCCCGGCAGGGCCCGGGGAGCGACAAGCTTCAGAGCCCGACAAGCTCCCGGGCCCGGCAAGGTCAAGACCCCGGCAAGGAACTTGCCGGGGAGAGTTGTACTGTGTGCCCGCGCTCCAGCTCATCGAACCACGCGTCGCACTGGGGCCATTCCAGGGGCGCGTGGCGGATGGCTGTGCAGCCTGGGGGACACGGTGGCACTCCACGGTGGTAAAGCCATCGCCGTGGCAAACGGAGACGCAAGGGCGGGCGCTTTTGGGGTCGACGGCGACGGGCATTAAATGCTCTTGTCCCCCACTGTCAAAGTAGGTAGCGACCACTGTTCATCCACTGTAGCTCCACTATTCCCGCACTGTTACAACTACCACCTCTTTTACATTTTTACCCTTTCTCCTACGTTGACACATGTCGGTGACCCCTTGCACTATAAAAGGAGGCCCATGCACAACGTAGAAAGGGTTCGGAACCTAGATCGCTCATACGTCTCGGTGTAGCTAGTTCTTCAAGCTCCCGAGCTCTCCAACTCAACACGAACTAAGCAGGAGTAGGGTTTTACGCGTCCATCGCGGCCCGAACCTGGGTAAACTGCCTGCGTGATCTCCACGATATGCTCTTTGTGCTCCCTCCGCCCTCTTACCGCACAAGCAAGGGGCTCCGGTCCCACAGGTGTTCGTGGCGGACAGTTTCCCCCGACACTATGCATATAGGTTGATGCACGTTCTCGTCTTTGTTTCTCCGGAAGAAATTTTGGGGCACTCTTTGAGGTTCTTTGTGTTGGTTTGAGTATTATGAATCTGAAATTGTTTGATGCATATCGTATAATCAACTCACGGATACTCATGGTGACATTGGAGTATCTAGATAACATTAGAGTTGGTTGATATGTATCATATGGTGTTATTCTAGTATGAAATCTTGATAGAACGATTAGAAAGGATAACTTGATCTTATTTTAGTACGAACTCTCAATAGATTGATAGGAAAGAATAACTTTGAGGTGGTTTCCTACCCTACAAACAATTTCTTCATATGTTCTCCGCTAGATAGGAACTTTGGAGTGATTCTTCATCGCATTATTTGGTCCAATTATATTAGCATTGTTGAGAGATTGCACTAGCTAAAGTATGGACCCTAGGCCACATTTTCAAGCATCACAATACCGATTGTGCTCACTTTTTTTAATCGTCACCTTGCTGTTTTGTATTGTTACTATTACGAAGTGCACCTATACAATTTACCATTGTATTTGGTGTGGGTACACAAGAGAAATTTTATTATTTGGTTGCAGGGTTTTTCGAGAGAGGCCATCTTTATCCTATGCCTCCCATGGATTGACAAAACTTAGGTTATTCACTTGAAGGAAATTTGCTACTGTCCTACAAAACTCGCGGTTGGAGGCCCAACACGAGTCTACAAGAACAAGTTGTGTAGTAGACATCATTATACAAGAAGACTTATATTTTAGCCCCCCAAACTCCATTCTTCCTCCAAGTTCTATTTTGGCCCGATCTCTCTACCTAGCCAACAAAACTTATTTATTCTCTAGCGTTTGGTTGAGAGGGCCCCGATCTACACTTCCACCAAGAGACATTTGATTCCCCACACTAATCCCTTGCAGATCTTGTTACTCTTTAGTGTTTGAGCACCCTAGATAGAAGAGGTCACCTCGGAGCCACAATCCATTGTGGTGAAGCTTCATGGTGGTGTTGGAAGCCTCCACTTAAGTTGTGGAGGAGAGGAGCGGTGCTGGTTTTGGATTGGAATAGGAGAGGAGCGATGGTGGTTTGGAAATGTAAGAGGAGAGGAGAAGCGGTGGTCTTGGACGAAATTTTTTGTTTTGCATATTTTGGGTCAAAGTTTGACCATGTACTTTATTCGACACGCAAAATGTGAATGCATGTCATCAAAACTTATATCATTTAGTTCGTATCTGAATTTACTTTCAAATTATATTATTTTTGCAACGTATAACATACTGCCTCTTCTCCATTGTTAAAATATTGGTCTAAATATGACCAAGAATACAAGGGAGACTTGTTAATGTGGGGTCGATTCTTAATTGAAGGGTAAATTCATTTTGATTTTGATCCAGTCACTGCGCGCCGGCCCTCTCGTCCAATCCTCAATCACTGTTGCATGCTCCTCTCCCTCTTCTCCATTGCAAAACCACCCCTCTCCTCTCCATCTTCTCCATTCCAAAACCATCGTCTCGCTTCCCCCTCTTCTCCATTGCAAAACCATACCCTCTCCTCTCCATCTTCTCCATTGAATAACCACCATCTCGCCTCTCCCTCTTCTCCATTGCAAGACCAATGTGTCTCCTCTCATCTTCCAAAGCTACCACCGGACCTCTCAGAAGCACATCTGTCGGGATCAGGGCTCCGCAGACCCAAATAAGGTTTCGAACATTGGGGCGTGTATGAAGTCCTAGTCCAACTATTTCCTTAAGCTCATCGCCCTGTGGCTTGGTCTTGTTGAGTTCGTGGGAGCGGGGAGGGGGATCAACACAGAGATTTACCCAGGTTCGGGCCACATTGTAGTGTAAAAACCTACTCCTACTTTGTGGTCGATTGGCCTCACAAGGAGGCCGAGGATGAACTACTACAAGACTAATGACTCGGAAGGGCTCAGGATACGATGGGCTTGTTCCCTCCAATTCAGTCGACCTGAATCAACTCCCTTCCTACAATGGAGACTAACCTATATTTATACTGGCCATGGTCATCTTCCCTTGGAGCACAAGGTGGGAAGGGTTGACACAACGACCAAATTTGAAGGGGGCAATAGTACACCCTATCCAGACTAAAGATGGTCTTCGTCTACAAATGTTCTGGTCGTGACACAGTGGTGGGATCAGCGATGACATCCGTCCTGCCGAGCTCGTGGCCCTGGTCTTGTTACACTGGAATGGAAACCTTTGGGGGATCCCTTGCGAACCTGCGTACACCCTTGCCTCCTTAGAACGAAAGAGGAAAATATCCTAGACTGCACCCCCTGGCGCCCGCCAGGCCTTGGTCATCCCTGCTTATGTCTGCCTGTGCCTCATGAGGCAGTAGCTTGCATAGAGATCTCCGCTCCTCGGGAGGTAGGCTCGAGAAGCTGCCCCTCGGGAGGTCTTGATGTTGTTCTCCTCACGTGGACAGGGGCCCTCGCGAGGGTCTTGTGCTTGAGGTCTTGAAGCTGGGCCGTACCAGGCCGTTGATGAAGCCATGTCCTGGGCCGGCAGCAAGCAATTCTGGGTACACACGATCCCAGAACACCAACTGTAGCCCTCGGGTCCAAGACGCGCTGAGCCTAGCTTCAGAGCAAAGGCAAGGAGTGAAGGCCAAAGCATCGCGGGCTCCAATAGCATGCGGGCTAGACTTGACGCATGGCGCACAACGGGACATAGACGCCTCCACTTCCCCGTGTCGCCTCGGCAACTGCCCAAACAGACAAAAGACTGGACTGCGCATCAGGGCCATCATTGCTTGTCATGTCCTTGATCCCAATCGCCTTCTCCAGCCAAGAGCTCTTCCAGATCCAATCGCGGCCCCGTCATTCCCTTTCTCCTTCGCTGTCGCCGACAACTCCCTGCATGGCACTCGCCAGGAAATCAAAGACGACGGTTGAGGCCGCGGCCTCCTCCTCTCTTCCGCTAGCACTCGCAGCCTCCTCCGTTGTAGAGGAGGAGGACCTCGGCCCCGTGCTCCTGCTGACAGCGGGGACAAGAACAAATGGGGTGCGACCCTGATCTGGACCGGCTCTACGGAGCGGAGCACCTTTGGGAATACAGTCTACCCCTTCTTCCTCCACAACATCTTCTCAAGGCTTGTCCCACTATAGGATCGAAAGTATGTCTAGAGGGGGGGTGATTAGACTACTTGACCAAATAAAAATGTAGTCTTTTCCCAAATTTAAGTCTTGGAAAATTTTAGCAACTTAACACAAGTCAAGCAACCAACCTAGACATGCAATTCTAAGAGTGTAGTAGTGGAAAGTAAAACATTGCATATGAAGGTAAAAGGAGGGGCTAGAGAGAGCACACGCAATGTAGACACGGAGATTTTTGGTGTGGTTTGGATAGGTGGTGCTATCGTACATCCACGTTGATGGAGACTTTAACCCATGAAAGGTAATGGCTGCGCGAGTCCAAGGAGAGGTCCACCCACGAAGGATCCACAAAGAAGCAACCTTGTTTATCCCACCATGGCCATCACCCATGAAGTACTTGCCTCACTAAGGTAGATATTCACAAAGTAGGCGATCTCCCTGCCGTTACAAACTCCTTGGTTCAACTCCACAATCTCGATGGAGGCTCCCAAGTGACACCTAACAAATCTAGGAGACACCACTCTCCAAAAGGTAATAAATGGTGTATTGATGATGAACTCCTTGGTCTTGTGCTTCAAATGATAGTCTCCACAACACTCAACTCTCTCTCGCAAATTTGGATATGGTGGAAAGATAATTTGAGTGGAAAGCAACTTCCGGAAGGCTAGAGATCTAGATTCTTGTGATAGGATTGGAATATCCTGGTCTCAACACATGAGTAGGTGGTTTTCTCTCAGAAAATGAGTAGTGGAAGTGTATGCACGTTCTGATGGCTCTCTCTCTCTCTCTGATGGAGAATGTGGTGGAGTATATATAGCCGCCACACAAAATCTAACCATTACACACAATTTACTAAACTCGGTGGGACCGAATAATAGAACTCGGTGATACCGACCTGGTTCGAAATGTGAACGTTAGGCTTTTCGGTGGGACCGACAATACCAACTCGGTGAGATCGATGCGCTAGGGTTAGGGTGAAACCTCATCTCCGTGAGAACAATCACATGAACTCGGTGAGATCGATTTCAGTAATGAGCGAACAGAGATTTGGCCAGGCAAACTCGGTGGGACAGATCGCTCATTTCAGTGAGACCGAAACCTTACGAAAAGGAAACAGAGAGTTTGCATATTGCCATCTCGGTGGGCCGATCACTCATCTTGGTTAGACCAAAACGTTGCGAAGGGAAACCGAGAGTTTGCAATCCCATCTCGGTGAGACCGAGATCCCTATTGGTGAGACCAAACTAATTAGGGTTTCTGGTATTGGCTATGTCAAGTGAACTCGGTGGCGTCGGATAGATCAAATTGGTGGGGCCGAGTTTGACTTTAGGTTCAGGACATATGTGGAAATGAGAAAGTGGTTGAGGGTTTTGGAGCATATCACTCAACATTTTGAGCAAGTATGCCATTAAGAAACACCTCAACCCCTTTTAATAGTGTCGACTTTTCCTATGGACTCAATGTGATCTTGGATCACTAAAATGAAAATGTAGAGTCTTGAGCCTTTGCCAATATGTGTCCTTAGCATTTTAAGGGGTCGACATCTCTAGTCCATGCCATGACAATCATTGAACTTCTTGAAACATTAATCTTGAATGGATATTAGTTCAATGAGCTATATGTTGTTATGAATTACCAAAACCACCCAGGGATTAGTTGCACTTTCAATCTCCCCCTTTTTGGTAATTGATAACAACATATAGATCAAAGCTTCGACAAATGAAAATATAGATGAAGTACATCGTCGCTTTGTGAAGTATGTGATAAGCAAGAGCTCCCCCTGATTTTTTCATTATTAAAATTTTTCTTTTCAATGCAAATGCACAATTGATTAGGATCATGGATTAATCTTCCGTGTCACATACATCTTGGTGGAGCGCTCAAAATGATAGAATATGAAATATGCACTCATTACCAAGACAAGATGTGAATGATCATACATGAGAGATAGAATATCATCATTCAAGCTCAAGCATTAAAGTATGATGATCAATCACGTGGAAAGATAAGTGTCTCACACACACATAAGTAGAGTATCAACCAAACAAGCAATCAAATAAAGTAGCAAGAGAGGAAAATAAAGCAAAACACATACTCTCTCTCTCTCTCTCTCAGCCTATGATCTATACACTTTCTCCCCCTTTGGCAACAAGTTACCAAAAATCTTGAAAATGCATAGTGCTATATGACACTCTAAGCATGATCTCCGGGAGCTCCGGAGTGCGAAGATGGCGTGGAGAGAACAACATCTGCAAAGACTTCGGCTGACGACTGAGGAGTTGGAGGGGTTGCCACTTGAGGGGCAACCGAGGCTGTGGCTGCAGGAGCTGAGGTTGTGGCTCTAGTGTCAATCATTGGCACTGCTGCAGACCTTTGTCTTCTAGGCACCCTCTAATAGGCATATGTGGTAGTCCTATCACTCCTGTCCTCAAGACCTTTTTGTATATTCTCCACTAAAGTCTGGATCTCAATGACTTTCTGCGTCCTGGGAACCGGGGTACCCAGACTTGCCTGTACGGCCCAGCTGATCCACCAGCTGCCCACGACCCTCGCGAGGGGGCCAGGCCTCGCGAGGAGAACAACGTCAAGACCCCCCCCCAAAAGAGCGGCCTCGGCAAGGTGCTCCGGAGGGGCGGAGAATCCAAGGCCAAGCCTGCATCAGGAGGAGGAAATGACGTAAGCACTGACGCATCGCGCCAGCGGGTGCCAGCGCCTGCCAATGGCGCAGTTGCCATTTCGGTGCAAAGGAGGCAGCGCAGGCGCAGGTTCCCGAGGAGCAGGACAAAGGTTTCCCCTTTGGTGCAACAAGACCAAAGACCACAAGGACGACAGGGAGGATGTCACCAACGAGCCCACCACCGCGTCACCGCCTGACCCTTTTGCAGGCAAAGACTACTTTTGTCAAGATAGGAACGTCCTTGTGTTCCCGCTCAAAAATGGCCGGTGTGGGATCCCTTCCCGCCTAAACATTTCGAGGGAAGAGGAACCTGGCCGCCTATATAAGTAGCTAGGATCCCCACTATGAGGGGGGCAAGTTAGGTTAAGATAATACAAGCCAAGACAAGTCAAGCAGATCCGAAAACCTTGCCACCACGCAAAGGAGCAAGAACTCTTGCCTCCTGACCCTCCTGGGCTCTCCTCCTGATCCCTCCTAAGGCCAATCCATCAAAGCGGGAAGTAGGGTTTTACACCACAAGGTGGCGCGAACCTGGGTAAACTCTTGCATGCTTCACTTGTTGTTTGCTTGACTCTCTTCACAAGGCGAGGGCGAGACGCTAGGTAGACGTGAGTGGGAGAGATGTTCGCTCACGCCCCTGTGTTCGAACTTCTTGGGTTTGCAGAGCCTGTATTCTGACATTTGGCGCGCCAGGTAGGGGGCGTGTCAAGATCTCGCCTCTCCGACGACCTCGTCTCATTCTCGTCATCGGCTTCGCTCCACAGCCATGGTGGACACACGCCGAGCTCGCGCCGCCCACCGTGCCGCGAACGTCGCTCAGACGGCGCCCGCGGGCAACGGAGCACCGCCCCGCCCCAACTCACCGTTCGCCAACGCCGCCACTGACCCGGCCGTCCACGAGCAGCAGGACTCGTCGCTGCCGCCGTCCGTGCGACGCGATGGCCGCACGACAACGCATTCACCCTCACCGGCCGCGGCGTCGTCCTCGCCGGTCCGCTGCGGGCCGGTCTATCAGCAGCCTGCGATGTTGATGGTGCGGGAGCTCTTGCGCTACCGCCCGGCAGATGACCTCTACGACGAGTGGCTCCACCGCATCACCGAGCTCATCAACGCTGCTGGGGAAGCACCTACACCAACGCACTCCGCCCATCCCCCATCTCCCATCCTCCGCCTCCACTCTACGATGCCGGCCAGGAGGTCCGGCGCGAGGCTCCGTGGTGTGAGCCGCCCCGCAGAGCCCACGCGCGTGACGAGGAGAGCTGCCAGGTGATTCCACATCCCCAGGCAGTGGCTCGCGGGCCCCCTAGCCCGCAGCGCCAGGACCACGCACCGCAGGAGGTGGTGGCGCCAGTACCCCAAGAACCAGCACCGCAGGCGCAGGGGGCGCGTGCGATCATGAGCGTGGCTGGATGTCGTGCCTTAGCTCCTGAGCTACGGTGCCTCATCTGGCCCGGCAAGTTCAAGCCGGACCTGCCTCCGCGCTACGACGGCACCACCGACCACACGGAGTTCCTCCAACTCTACGAGCTGAGCATCGAGGCGTCCAACGACACTGAGCATGTCATGGAGAATTGGTTCCCCATGGCTCTCAAGGATGGCTCACGCTCCTGGCTCCTGAACGTCCCCGTGGGATCCATCTCCTCCTTGGGAGAGCTTCGTGACCGTTCCGTCGCCAACTTCCAAGACACCCGCGACCGAGCCCCGATGGCTGCGGATCTGTGCCGCGTGAGACAGCAGCCGGGAGAGACCCTGCAAAAGTACATCCAATGCTTCAACACCATGCACCTCCGGATCCCTAGGGTCTCGGAGGAGGCCATCATCTTGGCGTTCTTCGACGGAGTCTGCGATGTCAGGATGAGGGAGGAGCTCGCCATCCACGAGGACCTGTGCACAACCCTCGAGATGTTCAAGCTCGCGGGAAAGTGCGCCAGGGCGGAGGAAGGACGCCTCTCCTTCCAGGAGCTGCCTGAGACAGAGGCGGACGACAAGAAGACCAAGGCCAAATAAGCAAAGCGCAAGGGGCCCACCGTGCTGGCTGCGGAGCCAGAACTGAAGCATGGCTGCGGCTACAACGACCCCCCAAGAGACAACCGCCCGTACTGCGTCTTCCACAATGTCCACAACCACAACACTATCGACTGCCAGGAGCTCAGGTCGATGCGCGGCGGGCGCATTAGGCAGTGCCCTGAGCGCGACAACCGCGCCTACGGCAATGGAGGAGGCCGAGGTGGAGGATGTTGGGACGGCAGGAACTCGTGCCAAGGGTGGCGCGAACAGCCTCGTGAAGACCACTAGCAGGAGCAGCCTCGTGACGCCCCCTAGCGCGACCAGCCTCGTGAAGGTCGCCCTCAGGGAAATGGAGGCCTGCCTCCGCTGCCACCACCGCCAAGAAGGAACGACGACGATCGCCGGGGAGATGCGGGCAGGGGGCTTCCAGGAGCCGCGTGCGGTCGCGTGCATCTTGGGAGGAGCCCATGCTCCAGCTTCCCATCGCATCTTCAAGCAGTTCGCCCGCGAGGTGAACGCAGCGCTTCCCAGGCCTGACGCCACGCGCAACCTCAGGTGGACCAAGTAGGCTATCGCCTTCGACCCCAAGGACCAGCTCAAGTGCACCGCAGCCCCAGGCGCTCTCCCGATGCTCTGCACCCTGACCATCAGCAATGTCCTCGTGACCAAGACCCTCATCGACGGCGGAGCAGGACTCAACATCCTTTCCGTCCAGACCTTCGAGACAGTCCAGGTCCCCTACGATCAACTCCACCCGACCAAGCCATTCTACAGAGTCACGGATGGCTCCACACTCCCAATGGGGCAGGTCCGCCTTCCCGTCACCTTTGGTGACCGCGACAACTATCACACCGAACTCATCAACTTCGACGTCGCCAACATCCACCTCCCATACAACGCCATCCTTGGGTATCCTACCCTCGCCAAGTTCATGGCGACGACCCATCACGGCTACAACGTCCTCAACATGCCCGGGAGTGGCGGAGTCATCACGATTGCCTCCGACGAGAAGGAAGTGGTGCGTTCCCTGGAGCGCGCCTACCAGAATGCGATGGTCGAATACTTAGATGAGAATGGAGCCGTCCTTGCCCTGCAGACCACCCCCAAGAAGAAGAAGAACCTGCCCGTCAATGGACCTCAGGACGCGGGGGCTCCTGACGGTTCCGCCTCAGGACTTGCGCCTGGCGACGAGACGCCCTCCACCCTCGCAAAGGGAGGCGCGCCAGACGCCCCTCTCAGGACGGGCTCGGGGGCTCTCCTCCGGACTTTCTCCGGCCTAACCAGCGTCTCGAGGGAGGTGTTCGGGCACCACCTACAGGCGTGTCTTGATGCGCGTTTTTGTGAGCCCAGCATGGACCGCACATTGATGGAGGCTCAGGACCTCATCGACCAGGTTACCGAAGAACTTCAGTACGCAAGGCTCATCCACGGTGGGCGTAACCGCACAACCCCGAGCTCACCTGCCCGCAGCTCGAGCGATCGCTTCCGTGTCTGCATTGACGTCATGGGTCTCAACCGAGCCGCCTCTTTGGAGCCCTTCTGGCCGACGACGGTCGGCCGAAGGAGGGCCCTCCCTTGCAGCTAAGTCTGCACACTCTTCGGCTTCTGCAACGCAGCTGCCACGTTCCAGCACCTCGCGCGACAGGCTTTGGGGGATCAGGTGGCTCAGTGGCAGGCGGTCCGGACGGAGCGAGAACTAGACCCACGCGACCGCTGAGATCCTCCGGAGCCCCTGGGCCTCAGGAGCCCGACGATCTTCAGGAGCGGCCCGCATGGCTTGTGTCTTCAGCTACCCCAACTCTTCTTCGACAAGTATCAGGTGATGCTTCAGGTATCCAATCGCGGGTGCCCCCTGGGCTGCATCATCCTCGGGCTGCTGGGGGCTATTCACCCACAGTTGTCTCTTTTTGTGCAGATCAAGGCTAGTTGCTCCTTCCTATTCGCATTATCTGCATGCTTGACGTTCTCACCGCCGCTAAGGCCATGAGCCCTTGCGAGCCCACTCGCGACCACCCCATGGTTAAGGACTAGCACGACGTCTGTGCTCGGGTCCGTCCCTGCAGCGTCGCCAAACCCAAGGGCTGAGCTCTATCTCGCGAGCCATTCCCGTGACGTCACCTCCCGTGGTCCATGGTGCCTTGTTCTCGCTTGGGCTAATCGTGGATGGGTAAGTAGGGGCCCGTGGCAGGTGCCTCGCTCACGTGGGAACCACGCGCCGGTTGTTTTTCTTTTGGATCGTTACATGAGAAGACTGGGCACGATGTTTGTGCTCGGGTCCGTCAACAAGCATTTTCTACATCAACACCCGCTAAAGAACCTCCGCCCAACTTTGCCAAAGTTGCCCAGAAGCTCGGAGGCTACTGTCGGAGATATTGACGACGGGTACCCCGAAGAAGGCAAGATAGTATTCCCAGAAATCGGGGCTAGTGTAGGATCGAAAGTATGTCTAGAGGGGGGGTGATTAGACTACTTGTAAATATAAAAATTCTGCCTTTTGATCAAGAACAGTTTTTGGCAGATTCACAATTATGATCAAGTCAAGCATCACCCTACACATGCAATTCTAGAGTATAAGCAGCGGAAAGTAAATTGCACATGTAGTAAATAGAGGTGGAGAAGAGCAAACGCAATTTGGAGACGCGGTGATTTTTCCCGTGGTTCCGATAGGTGGTGCTATCGTACATCCACGTTGATGGAGACTTCAACCCACGGAGGGTAACGGCTGCGCGAGTCCACGGAGGGCTCCACCCACGAAGGGTCCACGAAGAAGCAACCTTGTCTATTCCATCATGGCGTACGCCCACGGAGGGCTAGCCTTACTCGGGGTAGATCTTCACGAAGTAGGCGATCTCCTTGCCCTTACAAACTTCTTGGTTCAACTCCACATCTCGATGACGGAGGCTCCCAAGCGACACCTAACCAATCTAGGAGGCACCACCCTCCAAAAGGTAATAGATGTTGTAGATGATGCTGAACTCCTTGCTCTTGTGCTTCAAATGATAATCTCCCCAACACTCAACTCTCCTCACTGATTTGGCTGTGGTGGAAGAAAGGATTGAGTGGAAAGCAACTTGGGAAGGTTAGAAATCAAGTTTCATATGGTAGGAGTGGAGCAACTTGATCTCAACGCAAGGGTAGGTAGTTCTCTTCTCAGAAAGTGTAAGGTAGGAGTGGTAGTTCTTTCTGATGGCTCTCTCGATGAATGAAGAGGGGGTGGAGGGGTATACATAGCCTCCACACAAAATCCAACCGTTACACACATAATTGAGCAATCTCGGTGAGACCGAAGTGGACAACTCGGTCAGACCGAAAGTTCAAATATAGTGAACGTTGGGGTTTTCGGTGGGACCGAAAATACCATCTCGGTTAGTCCGATTTGAGCAAAGACAGGAACTTGCCAGTTTCGGTGGGACCGAAAATGTCATCTCGGTTATTCCGATATGATGACAAACGGTTACAGAAGCTTGGCAGCCCATGTTTCGGTGAGACCGATCTCAATCTCGGAATGACCGATTTTTCTAGGGTTTGGCTTATGGCTGAGGTGGTTCATCTCGGTGTGACTGAGTTTGGAAAATCGGTTGGTCCGAGATTACTTATGAGTGTGTATTGTAGTGAAATTTGCTGATAGTTGAAGGAGATATATCACTAAGCACTTGAGCAACCAGATCATCAACACAACCTCATCCCCTTTTAATAGTATTGGCTTTTCCTATGGACTCAATGTGATCTTGGATCACTAAACCAAAAATGGAGTCTTGAGCTTTTGCCAATGCTTGCCTTAGCATTTTGAGGGGTCCACTTCTTCAGTCATTGCCATACCCATATCACTGAACTTCTCTGAAATGATTCTCAAGTAACTATTAGTTCAATGATATATATGTTGTTATTAATTGCCAAAACCACCCGGGGATTAGTTGCACTTTCAATCTCCCCCTTTTTGGTAATTGATGACAACATATAGATCAAAGCTTCGACAAAAGATATAATCAATGAATAATATCGTCGCTTTGAGAAGTATGTGATAAGCAAGAGCTCCCCCTAAATTTGTGCATTATTTAAAATTTGTGTTTGAATGCAAATGCACAATCAATTAGGATCATGGGTTACTCTTCCATGTCACATGCATCTTGGTGGAGCGCACAAAATGATAAGAATGAATAACATGCACCCAATCACCAAGACATGAGTAAATAGCCATACAAGATAGGAATAGCATATGATAAGCATTAAGCACACATTAAAGCATAGTACGACTAAGCACTCATTAAGGTAGCATCAAACGTAGTATCAAGCACACTGAAAGTTTCGAAAACCAAAAGTACCAAAAGTATCTCAAAGAACGAAAGAGCAAAAGCGCAAAGATAACAGCACTCTCTCTCTCTCGAAGCCCTATGATCTATACAATTTCTCCCCCTTTGGCAACAAGTTACCAAAAAGTTTGAAAAAGCATAGAGCTAAACGTCACTGTGGGCTCTGCTGGCGGCTCCCGTCTGGGTAGATGTCGGAGTAGATATGACGGCATCGGCGAAGACTTCAGCTGAAGTCTGTGCTGGAGGAGTGGATACTGGAGATGTGGCTGGAGTGACTGCTGGAGCTGTAGGAGGTGCTGAAGTGGTAGTCCTGGAGTCACTCACTGGAATAGCAGCTGATCGGGATCCTCTGGGAATCGGAGCAGTCTGGCGATGAGAGTCCTGGACTAAGTCATCCTGCATGAGCTCTGCCCTGTCCTGCTTTGCTTCCTCCATGTCTGCCTCAAGCTTGTTGACGGTCACCTGAATTTCAGTCAGCTTCACGTCCAGAGCGTGGATCTTCTCGTCAACAATCCTCTCTAAGCTCTCCTGAGATTGTTCAATGCTGGCCAGGCGTTGTTCAATCCTTTGGGTAGCTTCAAGAATCTGCTCTCCGAAGCTCTTTGGTTTAGCTGCTGCTGCTGCTGCTTCCTTATCAGCCTTGGCTCTCCTAGCAGCTTCAATCTTGGCTTGACCTTCAACAGAAGTTGGATCCTCCTCATCCATCACAACAACATTGTCTTCATGCTCTGGCTGCAGGGGTAAGTGTTTCCTATCCAACAAGAATTTGCCCGTGCCAAACTTGGCATTGATAAGCATCTGAATCTGCGGGGCAAATCCACATGACCTCTTCTGGTCAGCTGCAGTCCTCTTAATGGTCTCTACCATTAAGTCCATCACCTTGAAAGGTGCCTTCTCATCAAGTATATGTAGCATGTTGATAGAATACCCTCTGATCATGCGATGATCTCCAGACTTGGGCATCAAGGTATGCCTCAAAATAGTGTTAGTGGTAGGTAGACCTGCCTGGAGGTAGTACACTGAGCCGAGCTTCCACACTTCCAAATCTGCTGCGGGGATCTCCTTGTACATGTTCTTCATGGAATCATGGTTCTTCTTAGGAATCCCATAGACATCAATGTCGTCTTCTCGTTGCACTGGAGCATTCAGAAGTTCTGCCCATTCTTCAACAGAAGAAGAAAACCATTGACCTTCAGTCATCCAGGTGATCTTCCCATCAGGATAGAAATGAGTTGTGGCATAGAACTGCATAATCATCTCATCGTTCCAATCTGTCAAATTCTGACCCACAAACTCAGCAACTCCACATGCAGTGAAGCTCTCATGCACATGGGGAAAGAAGTCTCTGTGCTCTTCGCTATCAATGTATTTCCAGTCAACATATCTGGTATCTGCAACTATTGGCTTCTTGTCCATCAGCACAGTCTCATAGAAGTCCTGCTGCTCTCTGGTGTGAAATCTGGGATCTACAGCAGTCCTTCTCCTCACGGCATATGGATCAGATTGTCTCCATAGCCTGAGACCTCTATCTTTCCTTGCCTTCATATCCTCGGCTTGAGGATGAGCATCATTGTGGAGTTGCAGTTTTGGACGGAGTTTCAGCAACACCTGTTCTTCCTCATCAGAATCAGCTGGTGGCACATCACCCTTGTTCTTCTCAGATGCTGGAATGTTCCTTGTTGTCCTCTTGGGCTTGGCAGTAGGCTTTGCTGGAGCTGCCTTGGCTTGAGCAGGCTTCTTGGGCTTTGAAGTGGCTCCAGCTCTAATGGCATCACCCATGAGCTTAGCCTTCTGAGGAGGAGGCTGGGGTACTTCTTCTTCTTCCTCTTCCTCGACTGCTGCATCTGCATGAGGATCACTATACACAACCCTCTTCCTCTTGGAAGTTTTCTTCACTTTACTTGGGGCTGGCTCTCCCAAGTTCAGCTTCTTGGCAACACCTGACTGCTTGACCTTGCTGGTGCCCTTCTTTGACTGCTGACCTTGTTGCTCTTTGGCAACAACCTTTCTCTTAGGCCTGGAGGACACTTTTTCCTCAGCAATGAAATCAGAATCCTCATCATCGGAGTTCCTCTCCTTTCTGGCTCTGGTGGCTGCAGGAGGCAAGCCACTAGGTGTACTCCTCTCACCATCATCAACTGGACTACTAGCCTCAGGACTAGTGTCTGCTTCCAGAATGTCCGAAAAAGGTGACTCGGACCTGTTCTGGCTGTCACTGGCATCTGACATGGCTGACAACCTGTGAATAGATAAGGTATAGGCAGAGTAGAAGAGTTATCACAAACTGCAGAGGTTTTTGCAAACAAAATGAGTTTAAATTTTAGTTTTAAGTTTTCACAGAATGCATTTCGGTCAAACCGATTTTCAGTTTCGGTGAATCCGAAGTGTATAACAGAAACTTAAACACACCACTTTCGGTTGGACCGAAATGGGTTTCGGTCCTGCCGATACACTAGGGTTTCACTAAGACTATATTTCGGTCACACCGATTTGCACAACTCGGTTGGACCGAAAGTGCAGTGCAATGGCCAGAGGCTGAATCGGTCACACCGAAAATTTAAAACCGGTTTCACCGAGATGTGTTCCGTGGAAACCTAACCCTAAGAATTTTACTCGAAGCTAGTTCAAACGAACCGATCTGATGTTAAGGAAGATTTCAAACGTGGCCAGATATAGGGCAAACCAAACGTGCATTGAATCGGATGGGAGCACGAGAGGGATCGAGACTCACCCTAACTTGGTGGAGTCCCTCTACGGCGGCAACGGCGCGGAGGAGAAATCCGTTGACGGCGGCGGAGACCTGCGGCGAGGGCGCACAGGCGACGACGGCGACGATCCGGAGATCAGGGCGACGGCAGCAGGGGACGTGGGAGCGAAAACGTTTGAAGGAATAATCAACGCGCGCTGCCCTCAGTATTTATATCCCCTTGCTGTCGGTGGGACCGAGTTGAAAAACTCGGTGACACCGAGATGGATAACTGCTATGCAGTTACGCATTTCGGTCACGCCGAGATTTAGAACTCGGTTTCACCGAGATGAAACCTAGATCAGTCTAAGTGCTTTTCGGTTTGACCGAGTGGGAGAAAGTTTGTCTGTCCGAAAATCACTTAGAAGGTTTTGGAAGTCAGCCTTAGACGGATCGGTGGCTCCGAGTGCTCCTCACTCGGAGGGTCCGAAAATGACTTGTTCAAAGTTTGTGATATGAGCATGAATAGAATTTGAGACAAGAAAGCATAGATAGCTAGGGGAGGTACTTAGGCATTCTTGTCCATCCATTTGGCCAGAAAAATCAAAACAACCAAAACAACAAATGGATGTCCTCGAATGGATAAAATCATGCCTTCAACATGCTCACACAATAAGATAGCAAATGAAATATGTGTCAAACATGCACAACCAACACTCTAGCTACTAGCACACAATTTGTCGATGACTAGGTCATCTTTATATGAGTATTTTGACTTAGGAGCCAAATGAGAACATTTGATCATAGGTCATACTCATCGTTTAAGCACAAGTGGGGTTACCACTTTTACATAAAGCATTGATGTGTTCACATCACTTGAAGATGCTTTAACTCAATTTTTAGAGTAAAGCTCCCCCTAGATGTGAGAACCCCTTTTAAAGGGTCAAACTAACCTTGGGTTGTCGTAGAAGACTTCATGTAGATGTTGAAGATGTGGATGCTCAATGTTGATGTAGATCATCAAGAGTTGGGAGCTATCCTTTTGGATTGGGGCACTTTCAATACCTACATGGGTTAGTCCCACAAGGAACAAACAAGGATATCCACAGACATAGAATGAAGTTCACAAAAGATGATGTCCATGAAAGCAATGATTACCTTGTCCCTTGACTTACCAACAAGAGGGTTTGTGACTCCATGAACTAGTGCATGATGTGGAAGTTGATTGCACAAGTTGCCAAAATGAATGTGAGTGAAGTATGTTGGCGGAGTCACCCTCAAGAACCTTCTAGTTCTTCTTCTTCGGGATCCACATCATCTTGATGGGAATTCTTGGGGTTGTAGTTGAGCTTGACGAAGTAGAACTTGATGTTTCCTTGGGAACCCACTTGACCATGGCTTGAGGTGCTTCAATGAATGCATCAATCTCCTCTTGAAGCTTGTCCTTGGCTTTTAGCTTGTGGTCTTGTGGTGGAAGGTCATCTTGAGCTTGTTCCACATTGAAAGAAGTAGGATCATACTTCTCCTTTTGAGAAACAAACTGTGGAGTAGGGTATTGACCTTCTTCCCACTCAACACCTTCGGCGTTGAACTTTCGCTCAAAACCAATTCCTTGATTCTTCCGGTGCCTTCCTTGTTTGCGAACAATTTCCTCAAAGTTCTTGCTTCCGGCAAGACTCTTGTAGACACCTTTCTCTATGATTTCCTTCAATAAGCTATTCTCTTGCTCAAGTGTAACTTGGCTTGAAACATTGTTAGTGGAATCAAGAGAACTACTAGAAGGAACAACATTAGATTTAACATGGTTATTATTACTACTAGAGAAAGAATTTTTCTTATGCTTGTCATGCTTAGTCTTAATAGGTGGCAAGAAATTAGACAAGAGAAGTCGTTTGGCAAGATATGAAGAACTCTTCTTTCGAAGATCGTCATTGATCGCTTTTAGAAACTCATGTTCTTGCTCTAGAGTGAGCTTCTCGAAGCGTAGCTTCTCATGAGATCTTAAGAGCTTTCTATGATCTTCTTGAGTTGTTTCATGAGCTAACTTAAGAGTGTTTAGTTCTTTAGTTAGACGCTCAATCTCCTTCATAGCATTGTCATTCGACTCTTCTCGACTATAAAGACTACTAGCATTTTCATCGTTACTAAGCTCACTAGATTTATCATGCAAGAGCTCATCTTCACCAAGCAAGTCATCCTCATCACTATTGAAGTCAATGAATTCAGGGTGTGATACCTTGGGGCCTTTAGCCACGAGAGCAAGACCGGCAACACCTTCATCTTGACTGTAGTCGGAGTCGGAGTGATAGCTTCCATCGGATTGATTGTCGGAGTCGGAGCCGGAGACCCATTCACCTACATGAGCTTGATGTCTTCTTCTTGTGTAGCTCCTTGATGACTTGTCTTTCCTCTCCGAATCCTTGCTTCTCCGAGAGGGTCTTCGTTCATAACGATCATCTCTACTCCTTCTCTCTTTTCGAGGTGACTCATCTCTTGATCTTCTTCTTGGAGATTCTTCTCTTCTTTTGTGGGGAGCCGTACACTCATTTGGGTAGTGTCCGGGTCTTCCACAATTGTAGCAGTTTCGATCACGACTAGAAGATCTCTTTTCATCATATGATCTAGACTTTGAGCTTCTCTCTTTGCCTCTATTCTTGTAGAATTTGTTGAAGTTCTTAACCATTAGGCTTATCTCTTCATTGGAAATTAACTTGTCACTTGAGGTTGTGGGAGCATCACTTGTAGCTTTGTAAGCACCACTTGACTTGTTGTGAAGCTCTTCCTTATCCTTAAGTGTCATCTCATGAGCAACAATTCTTCCAATGACTTCAGTTGGCTTGAGAGTCTTGTAGTTTGGCATCATTTGGATCAAAGTGCACACGGTGTCATACTTTCCATCCAAATCTCTGAGAATCTTCTTAATGATGAATCGGTCGGTCATTTCTTCGCTTCCTAAGACGGCAATCTCATTTGTGATGAGAGCAAGCCTAGAGTACATTTCAGCGACTCCTTCACCATCCTTCATCTTGAACTTGTCAAGTTGACCTTGAAGAATATCTAGCTTTGATTCCTTCACAGACTCGGTACCTTCGTGCATTTCAACCAAAGTATCCCAAATCTCTTTAGCATTCTCAAGACGGCTGATTTTGTTGAACTCCTCGGGACACAAAGCATTGAAGAGAATGTCACAAGCTTGAGCATTGTTTTGCAACATCCGCAACTCTTCAGGTGTAGCTTCGCGATCCGGAACTTTTCCTTCCTCGAAGAATTCACCTTGCATACCAACACAAATAATGCCCCATGCGGCTGGGTTATGACCAAGAATATGCATTTTCATTTTATGCTTCCAACTAGCAAAATTTTTACCATCAAAGTAAGGACCTCTACGATAATTACCCTCACTAGACGCCATACTCTCCTAGGTTGTGAAACCAAGCTTATGGAGTCCAATGCAATGGAAACCAAAACAATGGAGACCAAAGCTCTGATACCACTTGTAGGATCGAAAGTATGTCTAGAGGGGGGGTGATTAGACTACTTGTAAATATAAAAATTCTGCCTTTTGATCAATAACAGTTTTTGGCAGATTCACAATTATGATCAAGTCAAGCATCACCCTACACATGCAATTCTAGAGTATAAGCAGCGGAAAGTAAATTGCACATGTAGTAAATAGAGGTGGAGAAGAGCAAACACAATTTGGAGACGCGGTGATTTTTCCCGTGGTTCCGATAGGTGGTGCTATCGTACATCCACGTTGATGGAGACTTCAACCCACGGAGGGTAACGGCTGCGCGAGTCCACGGAGGGCTCCACCCACGAAGGGTCCACGAAGAAGCAACCTTGTCTATTCCATCATGGCCTACGCCCACGGAGGGCTAGCCTTACTCGGGGTAGATCTTCACGAAGTAGGCGATCTCCTTGCCCTTACAAACTTCTTGGTTCAACTCCACATCTCGATGACGGAGGCTCCCAAGCGACACCTAACCAATCTAGGAGGCACCACCCTCCAAAAGGTAATAGATGTTGTAGATGATGATGAACTCCTTGCTCTTGTGCTTCAAATGATAATCTCCCCAACACTCAACTCTCCTCACTGATTTGGCTGTGGTGGAAGAAAGGATTGAGTGGAAAGCAACTTGGGAAGGTTAGAAATCAAGTTTCATATGGTAGGAGTGGAGCAACTTGATATCAACACAAGGGTAGGTAGTTCTCTTCTCAGAAAGTGTAAGGTAGGAGTGGTAGTTCTTTCTGATGGCTCTCTCCACGAATGAAGAGGGGGTGGAGGGGTATATATAGCCTCCACACAAAATCCAACCATTACACACATAATTGAGCAATATCGGTGAGACCGAAGTGGACAACTCGGTCAGACCGAAAGTTCAAATATAGTGAACGTTGGGGTTTTCAGTGGGACCGAAAATACCATCTCGGTTAGTCCGATTTGAGCAAAGACAGGAACTTGCCAGTTTCGGTGGGACCGAAAATGTCATCTCGGTTATTCCGATATGATGACAAACGGTTACAGAAGCTTGGCAGCCCATGTTTCGGTGAGACCGATCTCAATCTCGGAATGACCGATTTTTCTAGGGTTTGGCTTATGGCTGAGGTGGTTCATCTCGGTGTGACTGAGTTTGGAAAATCGGTTGGTCCGAGATTACTTATGAGTGTGTATTGTAGTGAAAGTTGCTGATAGTTGAAGGAGATATATCACTAAGCACTTGAGCAACCAGATCATCAACACAACCTCATCCCCTTTTAATAGTATTGGCTTTTCCTATGGACTCAATGTGATCTTGGATCACTAAACCAAAAATGGAGTCTTGAGCTTTTGCCAATGCTTGCCTTAGCATTTTGAGGGGTCCACTTCTTCAGTCATTGCCATACCCATATCACTGAACTTCTCTGAAATGATTCTCAAGTAACTATTAGTTCAATGATATATATGTTGTTATTAATTGCCAAAACCACCCGGGGATTAGTTGCACTTTCAGCTAGCAAAACCCCTTAGTCCGATTGCTCAGGCCGCCGCCGACAGCCCCCTATCCGACTACCCGGGCTGGCCTTCCACCCGGTTGCCCGGCTGTTGACGGCAGTCCGACGGGGCGCCCGCCCGCTCAGTCCGCATGCTCCCCAGCCGGATGCCCCAGCCAAACAGCTGCCGACTGTGCCGACCAGCCGGCCGCACGAAGTCGACCGCTGCACCGACAAGACCCCGGCGAGACGGACATACCGCGGACAAGACGGTTGTACCTGAGCACTATACAGATGTCACCCCAGCCCTCATCTGCAATATACTTGTCCCCTTGGCACTATTTTATAATGTGTCCATGGGGCAACTAGCCATGCCACCATGCCTCAAACTTGGCTTGGTTTGTAAGCTACCTCAAGTAGCTTACAACCAATGCCATGTCACATGCCTACTCCCACTATAAAAAGAGCACACATCCATCCATCCAGGAGGATGGACACACTCTCACGCACACACACTAGCATGCATAGATACACATGCTCAGGCATGTACCCATTCGGCCACAAGTACCATAGCCAGCCGTGCCACTCACTCATACATATACTAGGCTAGATGCCCATGGCACTGACCTCAGATACAGCTCCAGGAGCACTTTATACTGCTAGATGTACATCCCACATATATACTCAGACATTCAGGAGTAGGGGTGTTATCTCCCCGGAGAGCCCCGAACCTGGGTAAACTACCGCGAGCTACTCGCATACCTGTCCCTGGATATTCCGGCAGCAGTCTTGCCCTCAAACGAATCCACTCCATGGCATCTGTCGTCTTGCAAACCCCCGTGATAAAAACACCACATGAGGCTAGCGACAGCGACGGCGACGAAGGGCGGCATTAGGTTGGTGTAGCCCATAGGGTGCCCTTAGTTGTTTATCCACTAGCGCAGAGCATGCTTGTGGTTCAACCGTATCCGACAACGCACAACATGGGGCTTCCACTAGGCGTGGGTAGGCAGCTCTTTGTTAGAGTCTCCAGGCATGTACATCCCTATTTCATTTGTACACGTGAAAGGCATGACAGAACTTGGAGGAGGTGTATCTGGGCACTCATGAGCCAGGGCGGGGCTCAGGAGGCCCTGCCTCAAGGCGGGTTGCGCCTGAACTTTGGCGCGTGGGGGGCAACCTACACCGAGTGGACTTCTGGATGCCATCGCATGAGAAGGCCGAACACCAAGGACCCACATGAGGTGACGTGTATGAAGCTGGCCCGCCAGACAGAGCTCGCTCGCTTGGGTTTAACAGCGCTATAGGGACGGACCCGAGCATAGGCACCGTGCCAAGTCTTCTCATGTGACAACCCAAGGAAGAACATCTGGCATACGTCTCCCGTGATGGCGAAACGCCGGACTACGATTGAACAAACCGGGCGACGCGCCCTTACTCATCCACACATGATTAGCTCATGCGAGGGCAAGGCGCCAAGGACCCCAGGAGGTGACGTGCATGGGAGCTGGCCCGCGAGACAGAGCTACAACGCTGCAGGGACGGACATGAGCACAGACGCCGTGCCACCCCTTAATCCCGAGGCGGTCATGGGTGGGGTTGTGAGGGAGCGGTGACGTTCTTGGTGACGAAGCACCGGGCACGCAGGTTGAAATAACAAAGAGACATTATCGAACGCAGAGCCAGTTCTAATACATGTGCAAAATGACACAACTACAGGGGCGGGCCCTGACAGCTTGAGGATAATGCAGCCCGGGGGCGCCCTCAATTGAACAAACCGAAAGGTACCTTCCACTTGTGTTGCAGACGCATCGAGGTAGCTAAAGAAGCATGAAGTGGAGGTCGCTCCACACGAGCTGGACATCTTCGGAGGCTCGAGGAGCTCACGAGGCCCTGGGAGGTCGTAAGAGTCCGGGACCTCCTAAGACACGACCGCCAAGCGCCGGGCCTGCAGAGATGCCATCACACACTACATGAACCGTTGTTATGTGGCCCCTTCATCCAGCAGGCCGAATGACATGCAGACGTAACTGCAGGAGTAGCCCCCGCATCGGATGACGTGCGGTGGCCAGAAGAGGCCCTATGAAGTGGCCATGTTGAGGCCCGGGATGTTGAAGCAGACACGCAGCCCACCGCTCACGTCCGCAGTGGTAGCTGCGCTGGTGGGCCGCGTGGGGCGACGCTCGCCGCGCATGGCTCGCACCTCCTGAAGCTGCTCGATTGCCTTCATGATGAATTATAATGTTCCTGGCGCCTTGCGTCGTCCTCCTTGCTCGTGGTGGCGCGCCCAGAGGCATGCCTCCAAGTGGTTCCCGAACACCACCCTTGTCGCGCTGGTCAGGTCAGGGGCTCTCCAGACGGAATCCTTCGAGTTAGCCCTGAGAGAGGCACCGGGCGCGCCTTGCTATATGGGAGGAAGAGGTGCCCCGGCTGTAGGCACAGAGCATGAGACGTCGCTAGTGGGTTCCTCGGCCTCCCGACGGCCCTTGGGGAGGAGTTGCTTCTTCTTCGCGGGGGTGGCCTCAGGAGGCAAGATGCCACCTTGATCCGCCGCGGCATGGTAGGCACGCTCAAAAGAGCAAACGATGCCCTTCTCATCGCAGGTGACCGTGATGATGCCGCAACATCCTGGTATCCTATGCATGTTGTAGCCATGATGAACAACCGCCATGAACTTGGAGAGGGCAGGCTACCATAGGATGGCGTTCTACGGGAGGCCGATGTGGGCAATGTCAAAGTCGATGAACTCAGTGCGGTAGCTGTCGCTCTTGCCGAAGGTGACGGGGTGGCGCACTTGGCCCAATGGGACGGTGGAGCCATCCATCACCCCAGAGAATGGCATGTTGGGTATGGCCTAATCGTAAGGAACCTGAGGCATTTCGAAGGTCTCGACAGAGAGAACATTGAGACCAGCGCCACCATCAATGAGGGTCTTGGTGATGGAGACATTGCTGATGGTGGGCGTGCAGATCTTATGGAGTGCGCCAACGGCGGCCGAACATTTGAGATGATCCTTAGAGTCAAAGGTAATGGCATACTGCGACCACTTGAGGGGGGCGCGGTGTCAAGCTTTGGGAGGGCTGCATTCTCCTCACGAGAGAACTGCTTGAAGATGCGGTTTGAGGCGGGGGTTGGGAATCGCCAAGGATGCAAGCGATCCCGCGAGGTTCTTGGAAGCCCTTAGCCCCATCGTCCTGATGGTTGTCGTCGTTCCTCCTTCGTGGTGGTGGAAGCAGAGGGAGGCCAGCGTTTCCTTGAGGGCGAGCCTCACGAGGCTGATCAAGTCAAGAACTGTCATGAGGCGGGTCGCGCCAGCCACCCTCACGAGGATGGTCGCGCTAGCCTTGAGGAGGGTTGCGGTTGTCCCAATGGCCTCTACCGCGGCCTCCATGGCCGATGCCACGGTCGTCGCGTTCGGGGTGGCAGCCCAGCCGCTGGACCTGGATCTCCCTAAGCTCCTGGCAATCGTTGGTGTTGTGGGTGTGAAGGTTGTGGAAGATGTGGAATGGGCGGATATCTGATAACCCACAAGTGTAGGTGATCAGTTGTAGCCTCTTTCGATAAGTAAGAGTGTCGAACCCAACGAGGAGCTAAAGGCAGAACAAATATTCCATCAAGTTCTATCGAACACCAATACAACTCTATGCACGCTTGACGTTTACTTTACCTAGAACAAGTATGAAACTAGAAGTACTTTGTAGGTGTTTTTGGATAGGTTTGCAAGAATATACAGAGCATGTAAATAAAACTAGGGGATGTTAAGATAAGTACACAATACATTTAATGATAGCGGGTTTCGAAAAGTGGTGGTAGGAGTTGCGAAATTGCCCCTAAGCAATTGACTACGTTACTAGACCGATAGCAAGTTTTATGTGGGAGAGGCCACTACTAGCATGTCATCCCTTACTTGGAATTCTATGCACTTATGATTGGAACTATTAGCAAGCATTCGCAACTACTAACGTTCATTAAGGTAAAACCCAACCATAGCATTAAGATATATTGATCCCCCTTCAATCCCGTATGCATCAATTTCTATGCTAGGTTGAAGTTTCTCTCACTCTTGCCCTCCAATATGTAGTCATATAAACATACAACTAACCCTATGGTGTGATCCACGCGCGCGCTCATATGATGGGCACCAAAGGACAAGAACATACCCACAAGCAATTTAAACCAATCATAGCAATTCACCAATCACTGATAGAACAACGATAATCTACTCAGACATCATAGGATGGCAACACATCATTGGATAATAATATGAAGCATAAAGCACCATGTTCAAGTAGAGGGTACATCGGGTTGCGGAAGAGTGGACCGCTGTAGATAGATGGGGGAAGGTGATGGAGATGTTGGTGAAGATGACGGAGGTGTTGGTGTAGATCGCCGTCACACGATGATGGCCCCGGTGGCCCTCCGGTGCCACCGGAAGCGAGGGGGAGAGAGCCCCCCTCCTTCTTCTTCTTCCTTGACCTTCGCCCTAGGTGGGAGAAGGGTTTACCCTCTGGTCCATGGCCTCCATGGCGGCGGAGGGGCAAGAGGCCCTCCGAGATTGGATCTGTCTCTCTGTCTCTCTCTGTTTCCGCGTTCCCAGATTCTGGCCCTTCACCGTTGTAATGCCCCGGATGTAATACTTTCCCTTTTGGGCTTATAATATATCTCCGGCTTCATCTATTTCCATTCCGGGTTCTTTGTCTTTCGGGGTTTCGTCGTTTTGTTGTGTGAGTGTGTGGCATTCATTCATATCATGTAGACATGTGCATTACATTGCATTTGTGTTGTCGGTTGCATCCGGTTCGTCGTGTTTCTTCCCGTTGTCCGTTTCGCGTTCCGGAGCTCCCTCACGTGTCCGTGACGTCCCGTAGGCCTACTTTGTTGTTCGGGCGTTTTACGTTACCGGTGTGCCGCGAGGTTGTGTTGTGTGTTGTTGTTTTGTTGTGTGCAACCCGCCTCTCAAATCTCGTCTCGTTTGGACTCCGTTGACTTTTCCATCCGTTGTCCGTGTGGGTCCGAAGTGCCTTCGCTTCTTGTCCCGGAAACACCCCTACCGCAGTCTGTTATCTCCTCCTAGGCCTTCTAAAACTATCCCCGCGATCGGATCCATCGGATCGCGATCGGAGGGCTCCTAACGCCCCTAAATCCCCCTAACCCTAGAAAAACTGCTATATAATAGACCCTAGTCTATTTTGGCATGTCCCCTTCTTCTTCCCCCTTCCCCTCTATTTTTTTCCCTTTCTTTCAGATCTCAGATCCCAAAAATTCTCCTGGATCCCGAACCAGCCGCCGCAACAGCAGCCGACCGGATCCATCGATCCTGGTCAGCGCCGGACTCCTGAGCGACCGAGACCACATCGCCCTCCGGTCGCACCCTCCGCGCCAGGGCCAGAGGCCCGGCTCCACCCTCCGACGCGCGCCTGGATCCCGCGCCAGGGGGACCGCTTCGTCGGGAGCCGATCGACGACCGCTTCGCCACCGGCCCATCGCCCGGTTCGCACCAGCCGCGGGACCGCTTCCCCGGCTGGGCCCCCTCCCTCCAGGCTCCCGAGGCCGTACGCCGCCGCTTCCCCGTGTATCTCGCCGCCTGGGCCAAGGCCCGTACCGCACCGAGCCGAGCCGCGTGGGCCGGCCTCTCATCCCCGCCGCTCCAGGCCGCACCAGGCGCGCAGGGCCAGATCGCCACCGCCGCGCAGGGTCGCCTTGCCTCCGCGAGCCGAGCCGCCAGGCTCCCTCCGCGGGCCTTCTCCAGCGGGCCACCGCTCCGGCCGCGCCACCGGGTGGGCCGCCTCCCGCTTCGCCGCCGCCGGCCCAGTTCCTCCCGCCTCCAGCCGCGACCGGGCCGGCCCGTAGCCGCCCGGGCCTCTCCCTTCAGCACCGCTCGCTGGGCCAGATCCGCCGCCGCCGGCCCACTCCGTTTTTTTTCCGAATCCAATTCCAGATCTGAGGTTGTTTCCCCATCTCTAAGTACCAGTTTTTCATCTGTCTGATGCAAAGTTTGACCTGCTCTAACTTTTACTGTGATGCTCCATTTTGCGCGTGTAATATGTCCAGACGTTCGTGGAGATGTGCTCTACGTTTTACCTGTTGTTATCATGCATGTTAGAGATCGTTTAGGCACTTGTTTTGCTGTTGCAAGAGTGCATCATGATATAAACTGCTGTTATGTGTTATTTTCATGCCACCTTTGACATGTGATATCTTTTAGCTCGTTTGTCCAAATGATGCAAATGACATGTCCACGTGTTCGTCTTGCCACGAACTACGTGTTGCTTGTGATAGGTTGCATGGTAGACTTATTATTGCCTTGTTATCATCGTTGCAAAGTGCCATGTTCACATGTTGTGTTTTCACTTGTTATGAAATGCCATCTTGTTGAGCTCGTTGCAATCGTTGTGTTCACCTCTATGATGCATGCTTGTGTGTTTCGGGATCACCTTCATGTGCACTTTGAGGAGGTGCTTACCCTTTGCCATGTTTAGTTTCGAGGTGACTTAAACATGCTCTTTTATATGCCATGATGTTATTGCTGTTTTAGGATTTAGTGGTTTTTCACTAAGTCTGAAATCTGTAACGTTCCGATGCCATGTTCGTGTGATGTTCTAGGAAAAAGCATGATAGTTTTGGAGTGGATTTTGATTGTTCCTTGTAGTATATATTGTTGTCTTTCCATCCATGTCCTCACATGTCCATTTAAGTGGCTGTAGCATGTTTATCTTTTGCTCTAAAGTTTCAATAAAATTCTGCTGCCAGAATTTTATTGTAAAGTTCAATATGTCCAAAATCATTGCTATTGATCCGTGGCTCCGTTGGGGGTGCACTTTGGACTTAGTTGCTGTACTATATGTATAGTTTGTGTTCAAGTCCTTTGCCATGCTTTTTGGGTGCTGTAGATCAATTATTTTGAGCTCCGAAGATGCTATGTTGCTGTAATTTTCAGCTTTCGCTCAAATCTTGTTTCGGGCATAACTTTTAGCCCGTAACTCCGATTTCAGCGAATCTTATATCAAACTTGGTTGATTTTCTGTGTAGATTAATAATATCAGATTGTTATCATGTTTTGAGGTGTTTTGCTTGAGTGATGTTTCCCGTGCTCCTTGTGCATCCTTAGTGCATCCATCATGCATTCATGTTTTTCGAGTGCGCATTGCATCTTGTTGATTGGTGCTTGGTGTGATTGTTTTGTTTAGAGCCGGAAGCTGAGACCGAGTAAGAAGTTGAGCACGAGGTTTCCAACGAGGTTGAGCATGAGGACCCTTCTTACGATCCGAACGACTTCTCTTTAGGCAAGATGACCGAACCCCGATAACATTACTATCTTTGCCTATTGCTAGTAGTCTCGATCTATAGTTTTGCCTCGATGCCCATGATCTTCTTGTCAGCCTCCTACTTGTAACCAATTGCCATGATTAACCACCCTACCTATGCAAACCGTTGCTTGGCTAAGTACGCTTCGCTCAGCCCTTCTTATAGCGTTGCTAGTTGCAGGTGAAGTGAAGATGCTTGCTCCATGTCGAAGTTTGGTTGGGTTATATCACACTATATAAATGCTTTAACTAAAATCATCTATATATTGGCAAGGGTGGAAGGCTAAGCCTTTTGTTTGGTGATTTGTTCCACTCATGCCGTTAGGATCCGTATAAGCCGGTATTATGTTCCTTGATTATGCGTTCCTAACACGGTTGGGGTGTATGGGACCCCCTCGATAAACCGCTAAGTGCTAAGTCTTTTCCAGCAAATCCCAACATTGGTACTATTTGCCTAATAACAAACTAAACATGCATAGGGAGTAATTAACCCTCTTTCTTAATCAACAACCCCGGGCCAGTGCTCCACATGAGTGTTGGTCCGAAACGGGGAGCCTGCGGGGCCGCCTTGAGGCAACTCGAGGTATCTGGCATACACCCGTAGCTTCACCCATCCGGTCGTGTCCTGAGACTTAGATACGCGCGGCTACTATCAGGGTGTCGACACGCCGGGAGGATTTGCTGGATTAGCCTTACCTTAGCTCGGTATATCTTGAGCACGGGATTCCGAGGATACTCGGGTCTTCCCACTTTGGAGTTGCGACTCCGCGGATCGTGGGCTTGTAATGGGTCAAGTTGGAACACCCCTGCAGGGTTTGAACTTTCGAAAGCCGTGCCCGCGGTTATGTGGCAGATGGGAGCTTGTTAATTCCGGTTGTAGATAACTTGACACAATGTTACTAATACACTACCCGCTTGTGTTCCGTGACTGTCAATTTCCGAATAGGGATTCGGGAGTTGAACACGGAGGGGTTATGATTGTGGAGCTTGTAGCTAGGATCACTTCGTGATCACTTCTCGCCGAGGCCTTCTCTTCTCGCTCTCACTTGCGTAAGCTAGATGCTAGTTGCTGCTGAAGACTTGTTCTTTTCTTCAGCCTTTCCCTCTCCTAAAGGCTTAAATAGTTCTGTTACCCGGGAACGGGATTGCTGAGTCCTCTGTGGCTCACAGTTACTTCACACACCAGATGCAGGTCCAGCTGTGAGCTATCCAGGTGATGGCACCGAGCTGGATTGGGAGTACGACGAGGAGCGTAGTCGGTACTACGTGCGCTACCCGGACGATCAATAGTTGAGTCTCTTACTAGGATTCGATCCGCCTGTGGTTTATTTATCTGAGTTTGGTACTTTGTCATTTGGCTTTTGCCCTTAGAGGGTTGTAGTGTTCTTATTGTATGATGTTTGAGACTTGTACTGTAATTCTGTGACGTGGCGAGTGTAAGCCAACTATTTTCAGTTTACTATCCCTCTTTTACATGAGTTGTGCAAAGATTACCAAACTTGAGATCATTCTAGGATGGACTTATGCCTTTAAGTCGTGCCTCGACACGTAGGAGGTATAACTCCATCCTGGGCATTACAAGTTGGTATTCAGAGCCTTCTCCGACCTAGGAGCCCCCACTGTTTGATCGAATCGTTGACGGTCGAGTCTAGGCACACACTGAAAACTTTTTGAGTCCTATATTATATCGGAGAGTAGGATTTCTTTGCTTCTCATCCCCTTTCTCTCTAGTGAGGACTCCTGACGTCTACTCTTGTCTCTCCTATCTTCAAAATTTGCACAAATTTTTTTTAGGAATCCCGCGAGTATTCTGGGATTGTTTCGATGTTCTTGTGACAAGGATATTGTTCCCGATGCCTCCTGTTACCGAGGAGTTGAGCTTCGGGGTATCATTGACACAAGCTTATCGCGACAGTACTAAATACTTAAGATGGCCGACATCGAAAATCTCTCCTATACGGCCAGTGGCAAGATAACCCCGACATCACCCAGTACTGGGGAGGTAGTTCGGGAGTATTGCCAAAGCTTGTTATAGTGGATGCTTTTCGAAGGTCCGAGGTACACAGTTTCCGAGAAAGACTGGTTATGTGTTGAAGGATGGATACACCTGGATGTAGGTTAGAGTTGATTGCGCGGTGCTTCCCGTGTATCCCCAACACCTGATTGCATAACTGGAATCTTTCGGAAATCTATAGGTGGGTTTTATCCAGTAGATCGTAGGCATTCTTCCAACGAATGCAGGTTAGTGAGTTCGGGGTTCGACATTGAGTGAAGGGGTTATATGACCGAGGTTACTATCAGGAGTTGCATCTTAAAGGGTCCTTGGCTATGCTGATCCGGGGATTGCAAAACCTTTTCGTAACGCGTTCATATGCTTTCAGCACAAAGATGTTAGAACGAAACTCCTCTCTTGTGTTTGTTCCTGTCTGTACCTTGTTGTTTTCTTATTTTATCCTTTTGATCCCTATGTGGCTTCTCGTGAAGACTGATGTTATCAATTAACTAAGAATATCATTCGTTCCTCTTGTTCGGATGATTTCATTCGTTCTTGTTGTTCGAATGATTGTTGTGAAGACTTGTTGCAATTCATTCCATTGATTCAGCTTATTCCTTTTGTCAATCAATTGCTGATTCGTGGTCATCTCTTACAGGATGGCTCCGAAAAGGGTTCCGAATGCTAACCCAGAGGGTGAAGAGGTTCCAGAACGTCCTCCTTCTCCTCCTCCTCCGCCTGAGGCTTGGAGAGCAATTATGCAGACTACTGCCCAGAACACTCAGTTGATGATGCAGATGATGCAGCTGATGCAAGCTAATCAAGCTAATCAAGCTAATCAGGGTGTTCCAGTGAATCAAGGCAACTTCTTCCAGCAGCACCATGCTACTCTCAACCAGTTCTTGGCCAACAATCCTAAAGCTTTCAGTTACTGTGTCGACCCTCTTGATGCTGAAGATTGGCTAACCGATATCAAGAAGCATTTTGAGTGCAGTAACGTGAAAGAAGATGACTATGTGAAGTTTGCAGCCTTCCAACTGAAAGATCAAGCAGCTGACTGGTGGCAGCAGTACAAAGACTCAAGGCCGGGTCAAGTGATCTCTTGGGAGAATTTCTGCAAGGATTTCCGCTCGCACCACATTCCTACAAGTGTTATCGAGGGTATGCGTGAGCAATTCCGCAACCTCAAGGAGGGGTCCATGTCAGTCTATCAGTATAATGTCAAGTTTCAAAACCTCGCTCGCTATGCAAAGCAAGACATTCCTGATGCAAAGAGTAAAATCTATCAGTTCCGTGGAGGTCTCAAAGATGAACTTCAGCTTGCTCTCACTTTGTTCGAGCCAGACGAATTCGATAAGTTCTATAACATGGCTTTGAAACAAGAAGCAGCTCAGCTCAAGATGGAGGCTTCTAAGAAGAGAATTCGAGATGCTGTTCACTCTTCCTCATCGTCTCAGTTGGCTGCGAAACAACAGAAATTCTGGCTTCCTCCTCCAGTGATTCGAGCTCCATACAACAACTCCAACAACAAGAACTCTAGTGGTCGTGGTTTCTCCCACCCACCCAACCCGAGCAACCAGTCGAAGAAGCAGTTTCAGTCTCAAGGCTCCATGTCCAGTGGCTCTCATTTCCGTCCTCTCTCTGAAGTGGTGTGCAACAAGTGTGGCCAGAAGGGTCATTATGCCAACAGATGTCCGAATCCGAAGCGTCTTCCTCCTCCTCCACCTGTGAGTTCAGCTATTGTCAGGCATGATCCAAAGGCAGCAAGGGTCAATCTGATGAATGCAGCGCAAGCGGAGGCTTCTTCTGATGTCATTTTGGGTAACCTTCCAGTGAACTCTATACCTGCTAAAGTGTTATTTGATTCGGGTGCTTCTTGCTCTTTCATGTCTCAACCTTTTGCATCCAAGAATAATGTTGACATCCAAAGTCTGCCTCAGAAGTTGCAAGTTATTTCTCCGGGGAGACGTATGTCTTCCAACATATATGCTCCGGATGTTTCTATTCGCATGGGTGATTATCGATTTTTGGCTTCTCCGGTGGTTCTTTGTCATTCTGATATTGACCTCATCCTCGGAATGGATTGGCTTTCTCAGCATGATGCTCACATTGATTGTGCTCACAAGGAAGTCAAGATGACTCATTCTGATGAAGATATGATTATCTTCGCCTCCAGGGATAATACTATTCGGCTTTTCTCTCTCAATGATAAGGGCGAAATTAATGCCATAGATCAAATTCCAGTGGTGAAAGAATATCAAGACGTCTTTCCAGAAGAACTTCCAGGCATGCCTCCACACCGTCAGGTGGAGTTTGTCATTGAACTCGAGCCGGGCACCGAACCTGCTTGCCGGCGTCCATACAAGCTCTCTCCGGATGAATTGAAGGAATTGAAGAAGCAGCTTGATAAGCAGGAGAGTATGGGTCTCATCAGACCGAGTACATCTCCGTGGGGCTGTGGTGTCTTATTTGTCAAGAAGAAAGATGGCACGGAGCGTCTCTGTGTTGACTACCGGCCATTGAACAAGAAGACGATTAAGAACAAGTATCCGCTCCCCAACATCAACGAACTCTTTGAGCAGCTCAAAGGAGCTAAAGTGTTCTCTAAGCTTGACCTTCGAATGGGCTATCATCAAATTCGCATTCGCGAGGAAGACATTCCCAAGACGGCCTTCAGAACGAGCTACGGTTCATACGAGTATACCGTCATGTCCTTCGGCCTCGCCAATGCTCCTCCTACCTTTTCAAGGATGATGCATTACATCTTCAACCCCTATACTGGCGAGTTTGTGCTTGTGTATCTGGATGATATTCTGGTGTTTTCCAAGAATGAAGAAGATCACGAAAAGCACTTGCGTCTGGTTCTTGATCGACTCCGAGAGCATAAATTCGATGCCAAGTTCTCCAAGTGCGAGTTTTGGCTCGATAAGGTTTTGTACATGGGCCACATCATCTCAGCTGACGGTATTGCGGTTAATCCCGAGAAAGTTGAAGCAATTGTCAACTGGGAAGCTCCTCAGAACGTCAAGCAGCTCCGCAGTTTTCTGGGTCTAGCCAGCTATTGCAGAAGATTTGTTGAAAACTTCTCCAAGATTGCCAAGCCTCTTTCCAACCTGCTTCAGAAGAATGTCAAATACTTTTGGTCTCCCGAATGTGAAGTGGCATTCAAACCCTCAAAGAGAAGCTTGTCTCAGCTCCAGTTCTGACTCCTCCGGATGAGACCAAGCCCTATGAAGTGTTCTGTGATGCTTCTCTTCAAGGTCTTGGTGGTGTGCTTATGCAAGATAAGAGAACTGTGGCATATACTTCTCGACAGCTCAAGCCCAGTGAGAAGAACTATCCCACACATGATCTCGAGCTAGCAGCTGTGGTACATGCTCTGATTACGTGGAGACATCTGTTGTTGGGCAGAAAGGTCGACATCTTCACTGATCACAAGAGCTTGAAGTACATCTTCACACAGCCGCATCTGAACCTCCGCCAGACTCGTTGGGTTGAAATGATCCAAGAGTACAACCCCAACATCGAATACACTCCAGGCAAGGCGAATGTGATTGCAGATGCTTTGAGCAGAAAGGCATATTGCAACAGCCTTCTTATCAAGCCATACCAGCCCGAGCTTTGTGAAGCATTCAGGAAACTCAACCTTCAAGTTGTTCCGTAGGGTTTTCTTGCAAATCTCCAAATTGCTCCTACCTTGGAAGATCAAGTCCGCGAGGCCCAGCTCAGTGATACCATGGTGAAGAAGGTGAAACATGGGATTGCAAAGGGCACTCCAAAATACAAGTGCTTCCGTGTTGATGAGAGAGATACCTTGTTCTTCGAGGACAGACTCGTTGTTCCCAAAGGTGATCTCAGGAAGCTCATAATGGAAGAAGCTCATGATTCTCTCCTTTCCATTCATCCTGGCAGTTCTAAGATGTATCAAGACCTCAAGCAGTCTTACTGGTGGACACGCATGAAAAGGGAGATTGCCCAATTCGTGAATGAATGTGATGTTTGCAGAAGAGTGAAAGCAAAACATCAACGTCCAGCCGGTCTTCTCCAACCTCTTCCTATTCCTGAGTGGAAGTTCGACCACATTGAAATGGACTTCGTCACTGGTTTTCCTAAATCCAAGCGAGGCAATGATGCTATCTTTGTGGTGATTGACAAGCTTACCAAAGTCGCTCACTTTCTTCCAGTCAAAGAATCAATCAATGCAGCTCAACTTGCAGAGCTGTACACTTCCAGAATTGTGTCCCTACATGGCATTCCTCAAGTGATATCCTAAGACCGTGGCAGCTTGTTCACATCAAGGTTCTGGGACTCCTTTCAGTCCGCCATGGGCACTAAGATCAGGTTCAGCACTGCCTTTCACCCTCAGACTAGTGGTCAAGTCGAGCGTGTGAATCAGATTCTAGAAGACATGCTCAGAGCCTGTGTCATCTCCTTCGGCATGAAATGGGAAGACTGCCTTCCATTTGCCGAGTTCTCTTACAACAACAGCTTTCAAGCAAGTGCACGCAAAGCACCGTTTGAAATTCTCTATGGCAGAAAGTGCCGTACCCCTCTCAACTGGTCTGAAACAGGCGAACGCCAACTTCTTGGCAATGACTTGATCTCTGAAGCCGAAGAAATGTGCAAAGTCATACGTGAGAATCTCAAGGCCGCTCAGTCGCGTCAGAAGAGCTACTATGACGGCAAGCATCGTGATTTGGCTTTCGACATCGGTGATCATGTCTATCTCCGAGTTTCTCCGATGAAAGGAACCCAAAGATTCGGTATCAAAGGAAAACTTGCTCCTAGATACGTCGGGCCTTTGAAGATTCTTGGCAAAAGAGGCGATCTAGCCTATCAGCTCGAGCTCCCTTCCAACTTTGCAAATGTTCATGATGTCTTCCATGTGTCTCAGCTTCGCAAATGCTTCAAGGCACCTGAGTGCATGATTCCGTTTGAGGAGATTGATCTTCAACAAGACCTTTCCTACCGAGAGCATCCAGTTGCAATTCTCGAAGAAACCGAATGCAAGACTCGCAACAAGTCCATCAAGTTTCTGAAAGTCAAGTGGTCACATCACACAGACCGAGAAGCTACCTGGGAACGAGAAGATCATCTTCGTTCCGAGTACCCTTCCTTTTTCCAGTCCTAGATCTCGGGACGAGATCTTTTTGTAGTAGAGGAGAGTTTGTAATGCCCCGGATGTAATACTTTCCCTTTTGGGCTTATAATATATCTCCGGCTTCATCTATTTCCATTCCGGGTTCTTTGTCTTTCGGGCTTTCGTCGTTTTGTTGTGTGAGTGTGTGGCATTCATTCATATCATGTAGACATGTGCATTGCATTGCATTTGTGTTGTCGGTTGCATCCGGTTCGTCGTGTTTCTTCCCGTTGTCCGTTTCGCGTTCCGGAGCTCCCTCACGTGTTCGTGACGTCCCGTAGGCCTACTTTGTTGTTCGGGCGTTTTACGTTACCGGTGTGCCGCGAGGTTGTGTTGTGTGTTGTTGTTTTGTTATGTGCAACCCGCCTCTCAAATCTCGTCTCGTTTGGACTCCGTTGACTTTTCCATCCGTTGTCCGTGTGGGTCCGAAGTGCCTTCGCTTCGTGTCCCGGAAACACCCCTACCGCAGTCTGTTATCTCCTCCTAGGCCTTCTAAAACTATCCCCGCGATCGGATCCGTCGGATCGCGATCGGAGGGCTCCTAACGCCCCTAAATCCCCCTAACCCTAGAAAAACTGCTATATAATAGACCCTAGTCTATTTTGGCATGTCCCCTTCTTCTTCCCCCTTCCCCTCTATTTTTTTCCCTTTCTTTCAGATCTCAGATCCCAAAAATTCTCCTGGATCCCGAACCAGCCGCCGCAACAGCAGCCGACCGGATCCATCGATCCTGGTCAGCGCCGGACTCCTGAGCGACCGGGATCACATCGCCCTCCGGTCGCACCCTCCGCGCCAGGGCCAGAGGCCCGGCTCCACCCTCCGACGCGCGCCTGGATCCCGCGCCAGGGGGACCGCTTCGTCGGGAGCCGATCGACGACCGCTTCGCCACCGGCCCATCGCCCGGTTCGCACCAGCCGCGGGACCGCTTCCCTAGCTGGGCCACCTCCCTCCAGGCTCCCGAGGCCGTACGCCGCCGCTTCCCCGTGGATCTCGCCGCCTGGGCCAAGGCCTGTACCGCACCGAGCCGAGCCGCGTGGGCCGGCCTCTCATCCCCGCCGCTCGAGGCCGCACCAGGCGCGCAGGGCCAGATCGCCACCGCCGCGCAGGGTCGCCTGGCCTCCGCGAGCCGAGCCGCCAGGCTCCCTCCGCGGGCCTTCTCCAGCGGGCCACCGCTCCGGCCGCGCCACCGGGTGGGCCGCCTCCCGCTTCGCCGCCGCCGGCCCAGTTCCTCCCGCCTCCATCCGCGACCGGGCCGGCCCGTAGCCGCCCGGGCCTCTCCCTTCAGCACCGCTCGCTGGGCCAGATCCGCCGCCGCCGGCCCACTCAGTTTTTTTTCCCGAATCCAATTCCAGATCTGAGGTTGTTTCCCCATCTCTAAGTACCAGTTTTTCATCTGTCTGATGCAAAGTTTGACCTGCTCTAACTTTTACTGTGATGCTCCGTTTTACGCGTGTAATATGTCCAGACGTTCGTGGAGATGTGTTCTATGTTTTACTTGTTGTTGTCATGCATGTTAGAGATCATTTAGGCACTTGTTTTGCTGTTGCAAGAGTGCATCATGATATAAACTGCTGTTATGTGTTATTTTCATGCCACCTTTGACCTGTGATATCTTTTAGCTCGTTTGTCCAAATGATGCAAATGACATGTCCACGTGTTCGTCTTGCCACGAACTACATGTTGCTTGTGATAGGTTGCATGGTAGACTTATTATTGCCTTGTTATCATCGTTGCAAAGTGCCATGTTCACATGTTGTGTTTTCACTTGTTATGAAATGCCATCTTGTTGAGCTCGTTGCAATCGTTGTGTTCACCTCTATGATGCATGCTTGTGTGTTTCGGGATCACCTTCATGTGCACTTTGAGGAGGTGCTTACCCTTTGCCATGTTTAGTTTCGAGGTGACTTAAACATGCTCTTTTATATGCCATGATGTTATTGTTGTTTTAGGACTTAGTGGTTTTTCACTAAGTCTGAAATCTGTAACGTTCCGATGCCATGTTCGTGTGATGTTCTAGGAAAAAGCATGATAGTTTTGGAGTGGATTTTGATTGTTCCTTGTAGTATATATTGTTGTCTTTCCATCCATGTCCTCACATGTGCATTTAAGTGGCTGTAGCATGTTTATCTTTTGCTCTAAAGTTTCAATAAAATTCTGCTGCCAGAATTTTATTGTAAAGTTCAATATGTCCAAGATCATTGCTATTGATCCGTGGCTCCGTTGGGGGTGCACTTTGGACTTAGTTGCTGTACTATATGTCTAGTTTGTGTTCAAGTCCTTTGCCATGCTTTTTGGGTGCTGTAGCTCAATTATTTTGAGCTCCGAAGATGCTATGTTGCTGTAATTTTCAGCTTTCGCTCAAATCTTGTTTCGGGCATAACTTTTAGCCCGTAACTCCGATTTCAGCGAATCTTATATCAAACTTGGTTGATTTTCTGTGTAGATTAATAATATCAGATTGTTATCATTTTTTGAGGTGTTTTGCTTGAGTGATGTTTCCCGTGCTCCTTGTGCATCCTTAGTGCATCCATCATGCATTCATGTTTTTCGAGTGCGCATTGCATCTTGTTGATTGGTGTTTGGTGTGATTGTTTTGTTTAGAGCCGGAAGCTGAGACCGAGTACGAAGTTGACCACGAGGTTTCCAATGAGGTTGAGCACGAGGACCCTTCTTACGATCCGAACGACTTCTCTTCAGGCAAGATGACCGAACCCCGATAACATTACTATCTTTGCCTATTGCTAGTAGTCTCGATCTATAGTTTTGCCTCGATGCCCATGATCTTCTTGTCAGCCTCCTACTTGTAACCAATTGCCATGATTAACCACCCTACCTATGCAAACCGTTGCTTGGCTAAGTACGCTTCGCTCAGCCCTTCTTATAGCGTTGCTAGTTGCAGGTGAAGTGAAGATGCTTGCTCCATGTCGAAGTTTGGTTGGGTTATATCACACTATATAAATGCTTTAACTAAAATCATCTATATATTGGCAAGGGTGGAAGGCTAAGCCTTTTGTTTGGTGATTTGTTCCACTCATGCCGTTAGGATCCGTATAAGCCGGTATTATGTTCCTTGATTATGCGTTCCTAACACGGTTGGGGTGTACGGGACCCCCTCGATAAACCGCTAAGTGCTAAGTCTTTTCCAGCAAATCCCAACATTGGTACTATTTGCCTAATAACAAACTAAACATGCATAGGGAGTAATTAACCCTCTTTCTTAATCAACAACCCCGGGCCAGTGCTCCACATGAGTGTTGGTCCGAAACGGGGAGCCTGCGGGGCCGCCTTGAGGCAACTCGAGGTATCTGGCATACACCCGTAGCTTCACCCATCCGGTCGTGTCCTGAGACTTAGATACGCGCGGCTACTATCAGGGTGTCGACACGCCGGGAGGATTTGCTGGATTAGCCTTACCTTAGCTCGGTATATCTTGAGCACGGGATTCCGAGGATACTCGGGTCTTCCCACTTTGGAGTTGCGACTCCGCGGATCGTGGGCTTGTAATGGGTCAAGTTGGAACACCCCTGCAGGGTTTGAACTTTCGAAAGCCGTGCCCGCGGTTATGTGGCAGATGGGAGCTTGTTAATTCCGGTTGTAGATAACTTGACACAATGTTACTAATACACTACCCGCTTGTGTTCCGTGACGGTCAATTTCCGAATAGGGATTCGGGAGTTGAACACGGAGGGGTTATGATTGTGGAGCTTGTAGCTAGGATCACTTCGTGATCACTTCTCACCGAGGCCTTCTCTTCTCGCTCTCACTTGCGTAAGCTAGATGCTAGTTGCTGCTGCAGACTTGTTCTTTTCTTCAGCCTTTCCCTCTCCTAAAGGCTTAAATAGTTCTGTTACCCGGGAACGGGATTGCTGAGTCCTCTGTGGCTCACAGTTACTTCACACACCATATGCAGGTCCAGCTGTGAGCTATCCAGGTGATGGCACCGAGCTGGATTGGGAGTACGACGAGGAGCGTAGTCGGTACTACGTGCGCTACCCGGACGATCAGTAGTGGAGTCTCTTACTAGGATTCGATCCGCCTGTGGTTTATTTATCTGAGTTTGGTACTTTGTCATTTGGCTTTTGCCCTTAGAGGGTTGTAGTGTTCTTATTGTATGATGTTTGAGACTTGTACTGTAATTCTGTGACGTGGCGAGTGTAAGCCAACTATTTTCAGTTTACTATCCCTCTTTTACATGAGTAGTGCAAAGATTACCAAACTTGAGATCATTCTAGGATGGACTTATGCCTTTAAGTCGTGCCTCGACACGTAGGAGGTATAACTCCATCCTGGGCATTACAACCGTGTCTTAAATTCCCGGAGATCGGTAACTCTGATTGGGCTCATCTTTTGACATGATTTTTATCTGGAAATTAGATTTCTTGTGGCGAAAGAAGGGCATAAACCACCTTACTGTGTGGGCTCGAGGGCCCAGGGCGTGCCCTGGGCAGGGGGGCGAGCCCCCACCCTTGAGGCCCACTCGAGAATTGTCTGGTGTTAGTTTTGCTTCCCAAAATTTCACATATATTCCAAAAACAATCTCCGTCCATTTTTATTCCGTTTGGACTCCGTTTGATATGGATATTCTACGAAACAAAAAACATGCAACAAACAGGAACTGGCACTGGGCACTGGATCAATATGTTAGTCCCAAAAAATAGTATAAAAAGGTGCCAAAAGTATATGAAAGATGGAGAATATTGGCATGGAACAATCAAAAATTATAGATACGACGGAGACGTATCAGCATCCCCAATCTTAATTCCTACTCGTCCTCGAGTAGGTAAATGATAAAAAGACAAGTTTTGATGTGGAATGCTACCTAGCATAATCTTGATCATGTAATCTAATCATGGCATGAATATTAAGACACGAGTGATTCAAAGCAATAGTCTATCATTTGACATTAGGACAATGATACATCAAGCATACTAATAAAGCAATCACATCTCTTCAAAATAACATGGCCAAAGAAAGTTATCCCTACAAAATCATATGGTCTTGCTATGCTCCATCTTCAACACACAAAGTATTTAAATCATGCACAACCCCGGTTTTAGCCAGGCAATTGTTTCATACTTTAGCATTCTCAAACCTTTTCAACTTTCATGCAATACATGAGCGTGAGCCATGGACATAGCACTATGGGTGGAATAGAAGGTGGTGATAGACAAAAGGTGAGAGAAAGTCTCACATCAACTAGGCAAATCAATGGACTATGGAGATGTCCATCAACCGATATCAATGTGAGTGAGTAGGGATTGCCATGTAACGGATGCACTAGAGCTATAAGTGTATGAAAGCTCAAAAGAAAACTAGTGGGTGTGCATCAACTTTCTTGCTCATGAAGACCTAGGGCATTTGAGGAAGCCCGTCGTTGGAATATACAAGCCAAGTTCTATAACGAAAAATTCCCACTAGTATATGAAAGTGACAACATAGGAGACTCTCTATCATGAAGAACATGGTGCTATGATGAAGCACAAGTGTGGAAAAAGATAGTAGCATTGCCCCCCTTTTTTTTCTTCTTTTTTTCTTTTTTGGGCCTTCCTTTTTTTATTTGGCCTTTCTCCTTTTTTTGGCTTTTCTTTTTTTTCTTTTCTTTTGGCCTTTCTTTTTTTTCTTTTTTTTCAAGGGACAATGCTCTAATAATGATGATCATCACACTTCTATTTACTTACAACAACTTGATACTAGAACAAAAATATGACTCTATATGAATGCCTCCGGCGGTGTACCGAGATGTGCAATGATCTAGCGTAGCAATGGCATCAAAAAAGGGACAAGACATTTAAACATCATGCTAGCTATCTTAAGATCATGCAAGGCAATATGACAATGATGGTGCGTGTCATAATAAACGGAACGGTGGAGTTACATGGCAATATATCTCGGAATGGCTATGGAAATGCCATAATAGGTAGGTATGGTGGCTGTTTTGAGGAAGGTATATGGTGGGTGTTTGGTACCGGCGAAAGTTGCGCGGTACAAGAGAGGCTAGCAATGGTGGAAGGGTGAGAGTGCGTATAATCCGTGTACTCAACATTAGTCATAAAGAACTCACGTACTTATTGCAAAAATTTATTAGCCATCGAAACCAAGTACTACACACATGCTCCTAGGGCAAAGGTTGGTAGGAGTTAACCATCGCGCGCCCCCGACCTCCACACAAAGGATGACACTCAAAAAATAAATCATGCTCCAACTTCATCACAAAACGTTTGACCATACGTGCATGCTACGTGAATCACAAACCTCAAGACAAGTATTTCTACAATCCATGACTACCCACTAGCATGACTGTAATATCACCATCTTTATATCGCAAAACTAATGCAAGGAATCAAACATATCATATACAGCGATCTACAAGTTTATGTAGGATTTTATGACTAACCATGTGAATGACCAATTCCTGTCAACTCTCTAAATAGATATAAGTGAAGCAAGAGAGTTTTAATTCTTTCTACAAAAGTTATGCCCACGCTCTAACAATTATAAGTGAAGCAAAAGAGCATTCTACAAATCGCGGTTTTCTATATGAAGAGAAACAGGCAATCCAAACTTCAAATGACGATATAAGTGAAGCACATGAAGCATTCTATAAAGCCATACTCAAAAGATATAAGTGAAGTGCAAAGAGAATTCTATAAATCAACCAAGGACTATCTCATACCAGCATGGTGCATAAAAGAAAAGGTGAAAACTAAATGCAAAAGACGCTCTAAGATTTGCACATATCACATGAATGAAACGAATCCGAAAACATACCGATACTTGTTGAAGAAAGAGGGGATGCCTTCCGAGGCATCCCCAAGCTTAGACTCTTCAGTCTCCTTGAAATTTACTTGGGGTGCCTTGGTCATCCCCAATCTTGAGCTCTTGCATCTCCTTCTTCTCCTCACATCGAGACCTCCTCGATCTTCGAACACTTCATCCACACAAAACTTCAACAGAAAACTCGGTAATATCCGTTAGTATAATAAAACAAATCACTACTCTAAGTACTGTTGCAAACCAATTCATATTTTGTTTTTGCATTGTAGCTACTATAATATAACTTTTGCATGGCTTAATCCACAGATAGAAATTGATAGTTTCATCAAAACAAGCAAACTATGCATCAAAAACAGAATCTGTTTAAAACAGAACAGTGTGTAATAATCTGAACATTCACCATACTTCTGATACTTGAAAATTTCTGCCACAATTAGGAAAAATCAACAATTTGTATAGAAAGACAGTGCAAAAAAGTTTCAGAACCATTTGACGTTCCAGCAAAAAATGTAAAATCGCGCACTACATGTCACACCCTGCATTTTGTAACATGTTATTTGCATCAATGAAGCATGAAAATTTGGACCAGCAATTTTTTTGGCATCATTTGGCTTTTATTTGGAAGTGAGTTTTTCTTCATGTGCTCGTTGAAGTCAACTATTAACTCATGTAGAATTCATCTCCATACCCAAAACTTCTGCCCAATTATCATGCCAAGTGTTATATAACAGTATAGTATTTTCTTACAAAATTAATTTAGCCAAAATGTATTTTATAAATTTAGTATTCCTAAAACCCCTGAATTAAGGTTTGCACTGCAAGTGCTTGATTTAGGGTGAGAAAATTATTTCAAAAGGTGTATTTGAGACCTAGTAGTCATAGGACTCCCAGAAACCACGAAAGTATAATTTTAAAAGTTATTTTCCTATTTTATTTAAAAGCTTTTTCCTAAGGCCAGAAATGGTCTTTAATAGGGAAAAATTATTTAAGTATCTAAAAAATATTTGTCAAAATTCAGGGAGACTCATAGGACATATATTGTCCATATATAAGAGTTTCAACACATGGTCATGTTCAAAATAATGGGCTAATCCCTCAAAAACCTTTCTGGATATTTCAAGCTTTTGAAATATTTACAAAGGAAATATTCTCCAAATATTCTAGGGAAATTCCATCATGTCATATATGACATATTTGATGATCTTGCCAAGTCCCATGCCTTGGGAAGCAAGAAAACATCATCTAAACCCTTCAATACCATTCTGTCCATATTTGAAGTTTGAGCAACTTTACATTGCCAAACTTGTCCAAATGCTCTCAAACTTGGTGCACATGCTAGAAAGGCCTAATAAGGAATCTAGACCAAATCGCACAAGATTTGGAGTAGGGTAACTTGATTAGAACACCCCAAAACCCTTTCTGTTCAAATGCAAATTTGAACAACTTTACATTACCAACTTTTTACCTGGAGCTTCAAACTTTGTGGGCATGATCATAACCCCAAATGATGAAACTACACCAAGTGGTGCATCAAGGGGAGATGATTAGCTTGACTTAAACAAGATGAAGCCATTTCTGTTGATTTCTAGGGTTCACCAAAGTTACATTGGCTAGTTTCTTCAAATGAGCCCAAATTTGGTGAGACACCCTATTTCCATATGTCATTCAATCATGTTAAGTGTCATGGCAAGTGGAGATCATTTTCTTGACCAAAACTTGATCAAACACCTTCTGCCAAATTACTAAAACTACCATCTAGACCCCTTTTACTATTTACCTTGGCCTCAACTTTCTACCACAGCTTCATCTAGTTACTATCTACCTCCAGTAACTCCCCCATGTCCCCAGCTCCATGATTGAGGGGTAAAAACCCTAGTTCACCTTGCTGGACAACCAAAATTCACTAAGTTACCAGCTTCCCTTCTCTCTCACTTCATCTCCAAAGCATCCAAGGCCTCATCCGTGTTGCTTGCATCACCCTGGACCGCCTAGACACGGCGGACGCGCCCAGAGGGCGAATGGCATGCCATGGCATGCGATAAGGCCGCTCCAGAGTGCGCTACAGTGCGCCCCCGCACTGTAGCTTCGCCCAATCGCCTGCCCCCGACAACCTCGAGCTCTCCCCTCGCGCCAGTCGATGCCCCTCGATGTCCGCGACCTCCCCCGGCGCTGTCCCCCTCCTCCTCCGCCCTCCAGTGGCCGCCTCCACACGCGCGCTGGCCGCCCGCAGCCTCCACTCTTCGGCCTCACACGCGCGCGCTGTCTGGAGCTCTCCCCGCTCCTCCTCTCCCCTCTACTAGGCGTAAGACTTGTCCATGAACCTCCCCGACTCAATCACAAGCACCAGAACGGCCTCTGGCCTCGCCTGCGACCTCGCCGGCGCACGAGTCCACGGTGGACTATGGGCTCGGCTATATAAGCTCGCCTGAGCCTCTCCAACGGCACCAACAGCCTCCCCTCACCTCCTTTAGCCCTCCAGCACCACTCGCTCATCCCCAGAGAGCCCCTGTGCTCGGGATCGACCGGAGCTCCGCCGCGTCGGGCAGCCGGGGATCTCGAGGTACAGGCCCCCTCCGCCCTTTCTCTCGCCCGATTTGGAACCGCCGCACCTCACTGATGCATTCCTCTCCCTTTTCCCCTTCTGCAGCTGCCGAAATCGAGCTAGCCAGCAACTTCCCGACGACCCTCCGCCGTCCCACCTCGCCGCCGACGAGCCAGGCCTCCCCGGCGAGCCGCACCACCACCACTACATCCGCGACTCGCTGCTGAGTCCATCCTTGTCCTCCGTTTGCCCCGCCATGCCCGGATTCGGCGCCGGGGAGCTCGCCGTCGCCGTGGCCGCAAGGTTGAAGATGACAGGCGGGCCCCGCCTGTCATCCTCACCGCCCTCTCTCTCCCCTCGCAATCGCTGACAGCCAGGCCCCGCCCGTCAGGTTTGAAATCCTGACGTGCGCGCGCTGGCGCCCGAGCGGCTGGGCTGTTAGCCCTGGGCCGTGCACTGTGGCCGTCCTGGCCCAGTTGCACAGGGCCTTTTCTTCTTTTTCTTTTCTGTAAAGTTTCAAATAATTTTACAGAAATGAATATTAGTCCAAATGAATTGATTCCAACTCCTAAAATCTTGTAATATTCCAACCTATTTAATGGTGTCACTTTCACACATATCTATGAAACTTTTCTGTTCTGTTCAAATTCAAATTCAAATTTGAGCATTAAAACTCCTGTTAAAAAATCCTTAGATTCCATTCTGTAACTCCAAAACTCCAACTAAGAATTTTTGCCATCTTAGTTTTTCCTCTAGTATTTAACAAAAATGAGTTGACATTTTTCTGAGCACTTTGATTTTTCTGTTTTTATTATGGTCTTATTTTCCCGTTGTTATTTTGTGACGATTAGATCCCGTATTGGACGAAGTTGCTGAAGAAGGAGAAGGAGAAGGATTTGAAGACTTTGAAGACCAAGCCAATCCAGGCAAGCAGCCCTTTGACCATGATACACTTGTTCTTCGGAACCCGTTTGTTTCCGATGCATGATGATAGAGTTACGGTGGTGTCAGAACCCCGATCCTAAGTCACACCGATCTAGCTGTAACACGTCATATCACTTTGCGGCCTCACACACGATATCCCCACGGGTGCCACCTTACCTGGCCCGGGACCGTTTGCGCATTTTGGCACACGTATATGACAGTGTCGCTAGCATCCATATGACAGAGAACCCGGGCCGACATGGCTAGTTATAAACCAAAAGTGGCACTAAATTACAGAGACATGCATCCATGACCCAGCAACGAACGTGTCAGTCATCAACGTATGAACCCAAGTCGTAGCAAGCTACATGGACTTAAAGGAACAACGCGTGACATTTCCCCTAAGGGACAGACACAGGAACGAAGAAGGACACATGCCGTCCAGCCTACGTGTTCCGAGCAGTAGCAAGCTACCAAGGCTCATTGGAATCACTAGGAGGCATTTCCCTGTAAGATAGGCTACCAAAGGAAAACAACTAGGTGTCGGATCCCACACATACCAAGCATTTCAATCATACACGCAATATGCTCAATATGTGCAAATACAACATTGCATCACAACAGAACTCTATGACTCAAGTACTTTATTTAAAAGGCTCCAAGAGCCATACATAACATATCCATACAGATAGGGGTCACATGACCCAACACTCAAGTCATACAGTCATACAAGCACAAGCGGAAGCTACATGTCTGAGTATAGGCAACTTAGAAAATAAAACAGGCTTGGTGTAGCCTGACTATCTACAAGGCCCTTCACAAGCTCCAGATCACCGTCTGGGTGTCAAGCTACTCGTCGACGTCAACGTCTATGTAGAACCCATCAGCAGGGGCAGGGTTCTCCTCTGCAACAGTTATTAAGCAAACATGAGTACAAAGGTACTCAGCAAGTCTTACCACAGAACCTATTATACATGCAACATTATCAAAAGGGGGTAGTGGAGTTTAGCAGAATGCCAGCTTTGACCTTGGCTAACCTATACTACAACTCTCAACAGATTGCAAGATGTTATTACGAACACGAGTCCACTACTCACCACATCAATACACTACCGAGGATCCTCTTCCGTCATCCTACGGAAGGGCCATCCACGACACTCACACTTATCTTGAGGCTTTTAGTAGTATCCATCAACTTGTCTATGAACTGTAAGAGCAACCAAGTAGTTCGTACCGCGAACAACGGCTATTCGAATAGTTTGATAACCCTGCAGGGGTGTACTTCTTCACACACGCTTCCACCACTTATTGCCGTTTACTCGGCGTGTACTCGGCAACCTTCAAGCGGAAGCCCAGCGAGGGTGTCGGCCACGACCTGACTAACTACTCAAGTCTCCCGTCCAGGTTTATCGCCTATTTGGGTTCCATCCGTGGGCAGATCCAGCCGGGGTGTCGCTCACGGCCCCAAACGATGTGTACAAGGTTCCCGAGTCACCAAACGGGCAACTGGTACACCGTGCCACGTACCTGTCGCATCACAACCCACCCCGAGGGTCAGCGTTGTGCACGACCTCCAGTAAGCTATAAACACCAGAAACTAGTTGAACTCCTGGACAGAGATCGAGGGTAATTAATAAGCCGAGAGGGTACATTGGTTTCGGGCCCAATGCATGGTAGTAACTGCAACTTGAACCACACATACAGATCTCGGGTCCTATGTACGGTTCCAATGAAACAACCCACCACGTACTCCTACATGGCCTTTCATCGATACCTTTACCAAACGTATTCCACACTTCCTTCTCTTTATCGAAAGATTGTTTCACTCTGATCCATCACCCAGATGAACCAGACTAGACACAACTCTAAGCATAGCAGGCAACATAAGTAAATAGCATGGTGGATCACACATCACATGGCTCAATCAACTCCTACACATGCTAGTGGGTTTCAACTATTTACTGTGGCAATGACAGGTCATGCAAGGGAATAGGGTTCAACTACCGCAGCAAGTAGCAGTTCACGCGCTGTTGCCTTAATGCAGTAAAAGAGAGCAGGAGCGAGAAGATTGGGTTTGTATCGAAATGATCAATGATTGCTTGCCTGACAAGGTAGTTGTCGGGTACTGCTCTTCAACTGGATATGCAGCAGTATCCTCGGGAGCAGGACCTAACACAGAGAATACCGACGATACAATCATTAACAAACAAATGCAACAATATGATGCATGTTCATGACATGGCAAGATGCATGTGTGTTGGCTAATGCAACTAAAACCAGAAGGGTTTGAACCTATTTGAATCAAAGATTGAAATTGGAGTTCAAACTATTATTTAAATAAGTGCATTATCATGTTTTTGATGTATACAGCAAGTTAACTTGTTCAAACATGCATGAAACAAGTGCCATTAGAAGGATTGGATTTTTCTGATCATTTTTCATATATAAATCTTTTCCATCTGAGCTATGGTTGATTTTATATGATTTTTAGAAGTTTTGGGTATTTTCTGGAATTTCCTGAATTATTTTTAAATCTAAAAATCCCAGAAAAACCTTTACTGCGTCAGCATGACATCATGCTGATGTCAGCCAGTCAACAGGGCCAGTCCAAGTCAAACCTGACCAGTGGGTCCCTCATGTCAGTGTCACAGCTAATTAACTGAGTTAATTAGAGTTAAACTAAAACTAATTAGCTGTCAGTGGGGACTGGGCCCACGTGTCAGTGACTAAACTAATTAACTAATTAAAATTAAATTAACACCTAAACTAGGTTTGACTTGCGTGCAGGGCCCACATGTCATTGACCCAGGGGGTCAAACCCGTGGTCAAAACAGGTCCAACTCGCCGGCGTTTAGCTGCTGGCGAGGCCAAACACGGTGGTGTGCTTCGGAAAACGCCTACGGTGCACGGCTTGAGCTGCGGTTGGGTGCGTTGGATAGCCCTTGCTGTTGCGCGTCGGATGGAGGTGGTCGCCGGACCTGGGGTGGCCGGAGACGACGGCAATGAGCTCGACGACGGCGATCGGCGTCGGGCGTGTGTGGAGAAACGGCTGCAGGGGCCTAGGCAATGCGTGCGTAGCACCGTTCGCATCTACGTGCTGCGGTGAGTAAGTTGGACGGTGCCAGTGACCAAATGGTCACCGGAGCATCACCGGCGGCGAGCACGGCGGCGGTGCGTTCGGGCGAGCTTCGTGCAGTGCGTTACAGGGCAAAAGGGAGCCAACGGAGAGGGTGAGGAGGTAGCTAGTCTCACAGGGGTCGCAGCAAGCACCGGAGGGAGCTCGGGGGTGGTCGGAGCTGAGCAGAACGGCGAGGGGGATCTCCGCGGCCGGAGTTGGGGAAGAAGAGGTCGGGGGCGTCTCCAGGGCGGGCGAGCGCTCGGGGCTCGGCCTGTTCGAAGCAGTCAAGGACGGCGGAGACGATGGACACCAAGGCGGAGCTCAGGGACGACGGTGGACGCGGCTTCTACGACAGTGCGAACACGGCGGCGTCGGCCATGGCGCGGGGAGAGCGAAGGAGAGGAACTGGGGGGAGGTGGAGGTGTCTGCGGGGTCGAGGAGGACGTGGATGATCGATCCATCCCTCCAGGACGGCGAGGGGGTGAAGCAAGGCGGCGGGCAGCTGCGTGGCGCGCGGCGCGGTCGCCGTCGAGCACCTGCCTGCCTGCCTGGCCAAGCCAAGCAGCTCGCTAGAGCGGCAGCTGGGCTGGGCCGGCAGGTGGGCCGGGTGGGCGCCAGGTAAGCTTTCTCTCTCCCTTTTTTTCTATTTTCTTTTCTGTTTCATTTCTTTTGCAGCTTTGTTCATTTAATAAAAATGCCTAAACATTTTTATAACTCATAACACTTGTCATACCTACTGTATATATTATGAACAGTAGGACACATTATAGTTTATGATTATTTGAGCATTTAAAATATTTTGTAGCATTTAAATGCCTAAATTCAAATACCATATAATTTAATCCAAAGCCCTAGATTGTCCTAGAAAAATGTGCACCATTTTTGGCAGAGGTTTAGGACCAAGGCAGAAATGATGAACATTTTGAAGGGCATTTTGGGTACATTGGAAAATATTTTAGCAAACCCTAGTTGTTAGGGGAGGGGTGCTGGGGTTTCTGTTATCCCATTTCAATTTTCTTTGAAAGTAGACATGATGCACACTCTAGTCAGGTCCTAATGCAAGTGCTAGCTAGGGATGTGACAACTCACCCCCACTTAAAAGAATCGCGTCCCGAGATTTGGGTTCCTCCGGAAAGAGGGTGGGGTACTCAAGTCGAAGACGATCCTCCCTTTCCCTAGTAGCTTCACTCTCGGAATGATGTGACCATTGAACCTTGAGAAACTTGATATTGTGACGTCGAGTGGTGCGCTCAGTTTGATCAAGAATACGAACGGGGTATTCTCGATATGTGAGATTGTCTTGGAGATCAAGTGTTTCGTGGTCCACTCCGCGGATAGGATCCAAGAAGCAATGCCTGAGTTGAGAAACGTGGAAAACATCATGAACTCTGAAGAGGTGCGGAGGTAGTTCCAATTGGTAGGCAACTTCTCCTCGTTTGGCAAGAATGCGAAAAGGACCGATGTAACGAGGGGCCAATTTGCCTTTGATACCGAAGCGATGGGTTCCCTTAAGAGGAGTGACCCGAAGGTACGCCTTATCGCCGACTTCAAAAGTCACAGCCTTATGATGACTATCATATTGGCTCTTTTGGCGAGACTGGGCTGTTTTCAATCTCTCACGAACGATGCGAACTTGTTCCTCTGCTTCCTGGATCATATCCGGGCCAAAGAATTGTCTTTCCCCGGTCTCTGACCAGTTAAGAGGTGTTCGACACCTTCGTCCATATAGAACTTCGAAGGGAGCTTTGCCCAAGCTGGCTTGATAACTATTGTTATAAGCGAATTCGGCAAATGGAAGACATTTTTCCCATTCCATACCGAAAGAAATGACAGAGGCTCGAAGCATGTCTTCCAGAATTTGATTGACTCGTTCCACTTGACCACTTGATTGCGGATGGAAGGCAGTACTGAAAGAGAGATGAGTTCCCATAGCATTCTGGAAACTTTCCCAAAATCGGGAGGTGAAAAGACTTCCACGGTCTGAGTTAATCTCCAACGGTACACCATGAAGTGATACTATTCGAGAGATATATAAGTCTGCTAGCTGGCTAGCGGTAATACTCTCCCGAACAGGCAAGAAATGAGCTACTTTAGAGAGGCGGTCGACAACGACGAAGATAGCATTATTCCCTTTCCTGGACCTGGGAAACCCGGTAATGAAGTCCATACCGACTTTATCCCATTTCCATTCAGGAATAGCTAAAGGTTGAAGGGTGCCAGCAGGCCGTTGATGTTCTGCTTTGACTCGACGACAAACGTCGCAGTTAGCAATGAACTGAGCGATTTCTCTCTTCATCCTAGTCCACCAGAATCTTTGACGTAGGTCTTGATACATTTTAATACTACCAGGATGAATCGTGAGAGGAGATTCATGAGCCTCCTTAAGGATCAAACGTCTTAGGTTTCGTACTTTAGGAACCACTAAACGGTTGCTAAAGAATACGACTCCTTGATCATCAATTGAGAAACATCCTGCAACTCCTTTCTTGATGTTCCTCTTAATACGGGAAATTCCGGGATCAACCTTCTGTGCTTTGATGACCTGATCCATAAGGGTAGGTTTCGCCACCAAGGTGGAGAGGAATCCTCGAGGAACAATGTGAAGGTTAAGCTTGCGAAATTCCTCGTGGAGAAGTGGTTGACTTTGTTGTAACATTAAATTGTTACAATATGACTTACGACTTAGTGCATCAGCCATGACATTGGCCTTTCCAGGAGTGTAAGTCATTCCTAAGTCGTAGTCGGTGAGCAACTCAACCCAACGTCTTTGCCTGAGATTTAGATCCGGTTGAGTGAAGATATACTTCAAGCTTTGGTGATCAGTGAAGATTTCACAACGATTACCAAGAAGGTAATGTCGCCATGTTTTGAGTGCATGGACTACAGCTGCAAGCTCTAGATCATGGGTAGGATAGTTATCCTCATGTGGACGCAACTGTCGGGATGCGTATGCAATCACTTGACGATCTTGCATGAGAATGCAACCTAGTCCTTGTCGCGAGGCGTCACAATAGATTATAAAATCCTTGGAAAAGTCTGGTGGTACCAGTACAGGTGCAGATGTCAGGCGTCTTTTCAGTTCCTGAAAACTGGACTCGCACTGTGGGGTCCACTCAAACTTTTTATCTTTCTTGAGGAGTTCAGTTAGAGGTTTAGCAACCTTGGAGAAGTTCTCGACGAAACGTCGGCAATAGCTCGCTAAGCCAAGAAAACTCCTAACTTGCTTGACCGATTCAGGGGGAGTCCAATCAAGTACGGCTTGAACTCGCTCGGGATTGATAGCAATACCCTTGCCAGAGATCACATGACCTAGATAGGTTACTTTTGGCAACCAAAATTCACATTTAGAGAATTTGGCATAAAGGCGGTGCTCTCGAAGCTTCGTCAATACCAGCCTTAAATGCTCGGCATGATCTTCCTTGTTCTTGGAGAAAATGAGTATATCATCGAGGTATACCACGACGAATTTATCCAAATACTCCATGAATATAGAATTCATTAACCGAGAAAAGGTAGCTGGGGCATTGGTTAACCCGAAGGACATAACGGTGTACTCATATTGGCCATAACGAGTAACGAAAGCCGTTTTAGGAATGTCCCCGTTCTTGATTTTGATTTGATGGTAGCCCAACCTCAAATCCATCTTAGAGAAGACTGAGGATCCAGCGAGCTGATCATACAGGTCGTTGATCCTAGGAAGCGGATACTTATTATTTATGGTGACCAGATTGACAGGTCGGTAATCTACAACCATCCGCTCCGTTCCATCCTTCTTCTTGACGAAGAGGACGGGGCAAGCCCAAGGGGAAGAACTAGGACGGATGAAACCCTTTTGCAAGGACTCATCGAGTTGTTTCTTTAGCTCAGCTAATTCTAGTGGTGCCATCTTATAAGGTCTCCTAGAGATTGGGACAGTTCCAGGGATAAGATCTATCACGAACTCGACATCTCTGTCAGGTGGAACTCCTGGCAGTTCTTCTGGAAAAACATCCGGAAAGTCACGAACTACCGGGATATCTTCGAGTTCTGGTAGAGGGCTGGCATTAAGAGAGTTGAGCTGATGTTCAGCCATTCGAGTCAAGACATTGACTATCTTGCCGGATGGATGTGTAAGTAGAACGGTCCTAGTAAAGCAATCAATTTTGGCGTAATGGGTTGTCATCCAATCCATACCCAAAATGATATTTATGTCCGAGGACTTGAGAGCGATTAAAGATGCAAGGAAAACAAGTCTATCGACAAGGATTTCATTTCCATGGCTTACCCTAGAGGTTTGCCACTTTGAACCAGGAGTTTGAATAACCATGGAAGTAGGCATGTCACAAAAAGTCATGTTGTGCAATCGAGCATAGCTCTCAGATATGAACGAATGGGATGCTCCAGTATCGAAAAGAACAGATGCCGGATGGCAGTTTACGAGAAGCGTACCAAGGACGACGTTAGGATCCTCATAAGCTTCTTCGGCAGAAACATAGTTGACATGACCACGTGAAGTGGGGATTGGCTTGACATAGTTCACCTTGCCGGTTGGCTTACCACGGCCAACGGGTTTTCCTGGCTGATTCTGGGGACAATCACGCATGTATTGTCCTGGTTCTCCACACTTGAAACATGTCACAGTGGTTGTGCGTGGAGCAAAGTTGGAGGGTGGACCTCCATAGGTCTTAGCAGGTGCAAACTGTTGAGTTGGGCGAGGCGCCTCATAGGATGGCCTCGGTGTATACTTGGGTGGTAGAGCAGTGTTAGGAACCCACACACGACGCTTGTGAGAGCCAGAGCCGGATGAGGAACCAAAGTCTCGAGTATGCTTGCGGGTGGCCTCGAAGTCGGTCTGGCCTGTCTCAGCACTGATAGCCTTGTTAACCAACTTCTGGAAGGAGGTGCACTCGTGCAGACGTAGATCTCGACGAAGTTCAGGGCTGAGTCCCTTGCGGAACCTCGCCTGCTTCTTGGCATCGGTGGATACTTCCTCAGGTGCATAGCGTGCCAGATTACCAAACTCACGACTATAGCCATCCACAGTTAAACGGCCCTGGGTGAAATTGCAGAATTCCTCCCGCTTGCGATCCATGAGACCTTCCGGAATGTGATGTTCACGGAATGCCTCACAGAACTCAACCCAGGTAGTGACTTGGCCAGCAGGACGCATAGCTTCAAAGTTTTCCCACCAAAGACTGGCAGGGCCCTCAAGATGGTAGGCGGCGTAGATAACCTTGTCAGCTTCGGCCACACGGGCAGAGTGTAGCTTATGGGTGATACTACGTAGCCAGTCATCAGCATCCAGAGGTTCAGTGGAGTGATGGAACTTTGGTGGACACATCTTGATAAAATCGTGGATTGACACCACGTCATTCCTCTGACGGAACCCAGTGTTCTGCTCTATGCGTTCCAGCAGACGGTTGGTCTCTCTCTTGTTCCGTTCTGCTTCAAGCATAACTTCCGCCAAGGAGGGTGGCTGGGGCAGATTTCCATCTCTAGCCCCACTAGCCTCACCCTGCTCCTGAGCAGCAGGAGTGTTGCGAGTGTTGACCATCCTAGGAAAACAAAACAACGGTTTAGACAAGGATGGCAAAAATTTGACATAGAAGTGCATAATGTAATGGATGACACAGAATGCAAGGATGTTCATCCGTACGACATGGTAATATAGGAACTTCTATATATACACTAGTGGTCATACACACCATACAAAGTTTAGTACAAGCCAAGGCTAAAGTACAACTGCGGTGAAAGACGATACATCCCATCAGAGGCATTCCAAGCTCCTATACATTATTTAACTACACCTCCGGAACTCAGTACACACTAAGTCATATTCCACAAGACACGCATGACTGTGGAAATACAACTACTACAATACTACTACTACCACGGACTAGCTTAGACATTCGCGTAGTAATCCTCGTAAAGATTACCACCGTAGCCTGGAAGTGGTACAGACGGATCTTGGAACTCGCAAGCACTCGAAGGCTGAGGACCATAAGGGCATGGGTGTGGTCTCGGTCCCGATGCTGGTGGTAACCGACGCCCACGTGGAGGTGTAATGCCCCCAACGTCACGCCAATCCATGCGATCAGGCAGACGAGTCCGCGTAGGATACAAATCCCGCATGTCCAGATATCCGGCGTGCACAGTAGGTGCAAGCCGTGTCAAAGTAGTCCAGTGAGCGGCTCGAGTGTTATACAGCTCCATTCGGAGGGCACGGACCTCACGGTCCCTATCCTCCAACATCTGAACAGTGGTCTGAAGCAGTGGCTCTTCATGAGCAGCATCAGTATACAGACCAGTGTAGTTGCCTTACTCTCCGGGAAGCAAAGTTGGCATGTAACAGAACTCAGTGTTCAGCAACAGGGCATGCCTAGCACGGAGAATGGTCATCATCGAATAAGCGGCATCCTGCACTGCCATCTCGATGGTAATCCCGAGTCCATAAGACCAATGGATGGGATCGTTAGCTCCAGGATATGAGGGGTATATCCGGACTGTGCAGAAATACTGACTTTGATTGAAATCCCGGTACTGTTCCTCCACGGTGTATTCAGGATACCAGCGATAACCGGTCTCAGTCATCACACGGACTAGCATGGCCGTGTGACCGGGCACATTAAAGCACCGAGTCAAACGAACCACTTGGTGAGGGATGCGGCCAGACATCTGAAACACGAAGTAATGCAAAGGCATTAGTGTTTCTGGAAGAAATCGGGCAGCATAACAACTGTAAATGCTCAAACAAAGATTTGAGACATCATACAAATGATAGCATAGCCACTCAACAATCCATATCAAGGTTCCGGGTCCAACAATCATCATACTCAAGGGATAGTAACTGAACTGAGGCTTGAAACCAACAATCCTAAGATTCTACGAATTAGTAACACGTGAACCTAGTAAGGATAAGAGGCCTAGTCCTAAATCCCCGTAGAAAGAATAGACTGACTCAGATCAGAAGGGCATAAGGTAAAGGAGTAAAAAGAGCCTTACGTTCCCTTCCACAATCAATTCCCCTACATATAACTAAGAATTTTTCTAGACTCAACATCGACCAGTTTGGCTTGAGAAACCTACAGGCAGTCCAGCTCTGATGCCAACGCTGTCAGGACCCCGATCCTAAGTCACAACGATCTAGCTGTAACACATCATATCACTTTGCGGCCTCACGCACGGTATCCCCACGGGTGCCACCTTACCTGGCCCGGGACCTTTTGCACATTTTGGCACACGTATATGATAGTGTCGCTAGCATCCATATGACAGAGAACCCGGGCCGGCATGGCTAGTTATAAACCAAAAGTTGCACTAAATTACAGAGACAGGCATCCATGACCCAGCAACGAACGTGTCGGTCATCAACGTATGAACCCAAGTCATAGCAAGCTACATGGACTTAAAGGAACAACGCGTGACATTTCCCCTAAGGGACAGACACATGAACGAAGAAGGACACATGCCGGCCAGCCTACGTGTTCCGAGCAGTAGCAAGCTACCAAGGCTCATTGGAATCACTAGGAGGCATTTCCCTGTAAGATAGGCTACCAAAGGAAAACAACTAGGTGTCGGATCCCACATATACCAAGCATTTCAATTATACACGCAATATGCTCAATATGTGCAAATACAACATTGCATCACAACAGAACTCTATGACTCAAGTACTTTATTTAAAAGGCTCCAAGAGCCATACATAACATATCCATACAGATAGGGGTCACATGACCCAACACTCAAGTCATACAGTCATACAAGCACAAGCGGAAGCTACATGTCTGAGTACAGACAACTTAGAAAATAAAACAGGCTTGGTGTAGTCTGACTATCTACAAGGCCCTTCACAAGCTCCAGATCACCGTCTGGGTGTCAAGCTACTCGTCGACGTCAACGTCTATGTAGAACCCATCAGCAGGGGCAGGGTTCTCTTCTACAACAGTTATTAAGCAAACATGAGTACAAAGGTACTCAGCAAGTCTTACCACAAAACCTATTATACATGCAACATTATCAAAAGGGGGTAGTGGAGTTTAGCAGAATGCCAGCTTTGACCTTGGCTAACCTATACTACAACTCTCAACAGATTGCAAGATGTTATTACGAACACGAGTCCACTACTCACCACATCAATACACTACCGAGGATCCTCTTCCGTCTTCCTACGGAAGGGCCATCCACGTCAATCACACTTATCTTGAGGCTTTTAGTACTATCCATCAACTTGTCTATGAACTTTAAGAGCAACCAAGTAGTTCGTACCGCAAACAACGGCTATTCGAATAGTTTGATAACCCTACAGGGGTGTACTTCTTCACACACGCTTCCACCACTTATCGCCATTTACTCGGCGTGTACTCGGCAACCTTCAAGCGGAAGCCCAGCGAGGGTGTCGGCCACGACCTGACTAACTACTCAAGTCTCCCGTCCAGGTTTATCGCCTATTTGGGTTCCATCCGTGGGGAGATCCGGCCGGGGTGTCGCTCATGGCCCCAAACGATGTGTACAGGGTTCCCGAGTCACCAAATGGGCAACCGGTACACCGTGCCACGTACCTGTCGCATCACAACCCACCCCGAGGGTCAGCGTTGTGCACGACCTCTAGTAAGCTATAAACACCAGAAACTAGTTGCAACTCCTGGACAGAGATCGAGGGTAATTAATAAGCCAAGAGGGTCCATTGGTTTCGGGCCCAATGCATGGTAGTAACTGCATCTTGAACCACACATACAGATCTCGGGTCCTATGTACGGTTCCAATGAAACAACCCACCACGTACTCCTACATGGCCTTTCATCGATACCTTTACCAAACGTATTCCACACTTCCTTCTCTTTATCGAAAGATTGTTTCACTCTGATCCATCACCCAGATGAACCAGACTAGACACAACTCTAAGCATAGCAGGCAACATATGTAAATAGCATGGTGGATCACACATCACATGGCTCAATCAACTCCTACACATGCTAGTGGGTTTCAACTATTTACTGTGGCAATGACAGGTCATGCAAGGGAATAGGGTTCAACTACCGCAGCAAGTAGCAGTTCACGCGCTGTTGCCTTAATGCAGTAAAAGAGAGCAGGAGCGAGAAGATTGGGTTTGTATCGGAATGATCAATGATTGCTTGCCTGACAAGGTAGTAGTCGGGTACTGCTCTTCAACTGGATACGCAGCAGTATCCTCGGGAGCAGGACCTAACACAGAGAATACCGATGATACAATCATTAACAAACAAATGCAACAATATGATGCATGTTCATGACATGGCAAGATGCATGTGTGTTGGCTAATGCAACTAAAACCAGAACGGTTTGAACCTATTTGAATCAAAGATTGAAATTGGAGTTCAAACTATTATTTAAATAAGTGCATTATCATGTTTTTGATGTATACAGCAAGTTAACTTGTTCAAACATGCATGAAACCAGTGCCATTAGAAGGATTGGATTTTCTAATCATTTTTCATATATAAATCTTTTCCATCTGAGCTATGGTTGATTTTATATGATTTTTAGAAGTTTTGGGTATTTTCTGGAATTTCCTGAATTATTTTTAAATCTAAAAATCCCAGAAAAACCTTTACTGCGTCAGCATGACATCATGCTGACATCAGCCAGTCAACAGGGCCAGTCCAAGTCAAACCTGACCAGTGGGTCCCTCATGTCAGTGTCACAGCTAATTAACTGAGTTAATTAGAGTTAAACAAAAACTAATTAGCTGTCAGTGGGGCCTGGGCCCACGTGTCAGTGACTAAACTAATTAACTAATTAAAATTAAATTAACACCTAAACTAGGTTTGACTTGCGGGCAGGGCCCACATGTCATTGACCCAGGGGGTCAAACCCGTGGTCAAAACAGGTCCAACTCGCCGGCGTTTAGCCGCCGGCGAGGCCAAACACGGCGGCATGCTTCGGAAAACGCCTACGGTGCACGGCTTGGGCTGCGGTTGGGTGCGTTGGATAGCCCTTGCTGTTGCGCGTCGGATGGAGGTGGTCGCCGGACCTGGGGTGGCCGGAGACGACGGCAACGAGCTCGACGGCGGTGACCAGCGTCGGGCGTGTGTGGAGAAATGACTACAGGGGCCTAGGCGATGCGTGCATAGCACCGTTCGCATCTACGTGCTGCGGTGAGTAAGTTTGACGGGTGCCAGTGACCAAATGGTCACCGGAGCATCACCGGCGGCGAGCACGGCGGCGGTGCATGCGGCCGAGCTTCGTGCAGTGCGTTACAGGGCAAAAGGGAGCCAACGGAGAGGCGGAGGAGGTAGCTAGGCTCACAGGGGTCGCACCAAGCACCGGAGCGAGCTCGAGGGTGGTCGGAGCTGAGCAGAACGGCGAGAGGGATCTCCGCGGCCGGAGTTGGGGAAGAAGAGGTCGGGGGCGTCTCCAGGGCGGGCGAGCGCTCGGGGCTCGGCCTGTTCGAAGCAGTCGAGGACGGCGGAGACGATGGACACCAAGGCGGAGCTCAGGGACGACGGTGGACGCGGCTTCTACGACGGTGCGAACACGGCGGCGTCGGCCATGGCGCGGGGAGAGCGAAGGAGAGGAACTGGGGGGAGGTGGAGGTGTCTGCGGGGTCGAGGAGGACGTGGACGATCGATCCATCCCTCCAGGACGGCGAGGGGGTGAAGCAAGGCGGCGGGCAGCTGCGTGGCGCGCGGCGCGGTCGCCGTCGAGCACCTGCCTGCCTGCCTGGCCGAGCCAAGCAGCTCGCTGGAGCGGCAGCTGGGCTGGGCCGGCAGGTGGGCCGGGTGGGCGCCAGGTAAGCTTTCTCTCTCCCTTTTTTTCTATTTTCTTTTCTGTTTCATTTCTTTTGCAGCTTTGTTCATTTAATAAAAATGCCTAAACATTTTTATAACTCATAACACTTGTCATACCTACTGTATATATTATGAACAGTAGGAAACATTATAGTTTATGATTATTTGAGCATTTAAAATATTTTGTAGCATTTAAATGCCCAAATTCAAATACCATATGATTTAATCCAAAGCCCTAGATTGTCCTAGAAAAATGTGCACCATTTTTGGCAGAGGTTTAGGACCAAGGCAGAAATGATGAACACTTTGAAGGGCATTTTGGGTACATTGGAAAATATTTTAGCAAACCCTAGTTGTTAGGGGAGGGGTGCTGGGGTTTCTGTTAATCCCATTTCAATTTTCTTTGAAAGTAGACATGATGCACACTCTAGTCAGGTCCTAATGCAAGTGCTAGCTAGGGATGTGACAGGTGGTGACCTAGATGAACCACTACTTGATGCACGCTTTGCTCATGATCTTGCTATGTGCTAGATGTCATGCAAATAGTTAGTAAAGATGCTTAATGATGCATGTGTGACATGAACCTTCGAGGTTGAGATCTTTTCATAAATCCCGTCGGGTGCCATTCATGCCTGAGGGAGAAGATGAGTTGGGTAACCACTTGATGACGAAGTGGTGTACCGAGAAAAGTGTGTGTAAAGTTTTTCAAACGGATTGGTTTAAGTTGCGACCGTTATTCCAACCATACATGTGCAACCACTCTACCCCTTATGGGACGGGGCTTTATTGATTACTTAGGCCGATACTAGCATGGTGCCCGCATTACTAGTGACGGGAAGACTTAAGGTCTTTTCCCGGGACGGGGTCGTGCTTGGATAAACGACCATTATTGTTTTCACAGGGCACCGGACACACCGTTGGTCCCTTCGGGTACGCGTGACATTGAAATTAGGGCAAGTCCCGTGATCTATTATTTGTACTCGAGGGCCGTGTACCAACGAGTGGACCCTATGTTAGTGTCGTCTAAGGAAAGATAATGACCGGGTGCTTCCCCCGAGTACTTGAGGTACTGCGGGATCGTGGGTGACACGAAAGCTTCCCGGATCTTGTGGGTAAAGTGCGCAATCTCTGCAGAGTGTAAAACTATTCGAATCGCCGTGTCCACGGTCAAGGACAGTTGGGTAACCGCTCTTGGGCTACGTCCAATGTTTGCGAAACCATGTGTGTGTATGTTGAGTCAAGGTGGTGACTTGACTCGTTGAGCTGAATCATATTCATGTTGACATCGGTAACCTGTCCTCGAGGTTACAAGATATTATTGATGCATATACTTGTTGGCAGAATATTTATTCTAGCTCGTAGCTAGATTGCTCATTGTTATTCAATTGCATTGTTACTTTGAACCAAATCATGGGTTGCTTGCGAGTACATTCAAAGTACTCATTGGCTTGCCACTGGTTATTTAGTTGGCCAGGCATGGAGGAACAGGATTATGAGGAAGAGTTCTATGGAGACGAACATGCGAACTAGGACGCTATCCCAGTCAGAATGCCTGTAGGGTTAAGGCATTGGCATGGGTTCTACCTATCATCGAAGACTTCCGCTATTTGAGTTATTTGCTATTCAGCCCGTGAGGCTCTATTTATGTAAGACTTGGCCATAATGGCCTTAATTTGTGTAAGACGATATGTATGGATGTAAGACTCTTGTTATTCAGCTTCTGTGTGTTCAGTGAGCATTGATCTCTGGGATCACTGTACACGTGCATTCGGTGATCTCGACTTCTAAGTCGGGGTCCCCACAGAGCTGGTACTAGAGCCATCCTGACTGTAGGAAGCCTTAGTTAGCATGGGCGTTAGTTAGATGAGACCCCTTTTCAAAAACCTTCTGAACCTCTCTTCTTTTCTAAACCTGAGATTTCATCAGCTTATTAACCCCTCCTATTCCACCTTTGTAGATGGCCGCTGTACCCGAAGAGCACCTGACCACTGGGTTTCCCTTGCTTCTCGAGGATAGCCTCCAGGAGTGTCAGTTCCACCGAGCGCCCATCCTCACCTACCTTGAGCATTGGGTTAGCAACACTGAGGTGGAGTACCATGTGGAAGTGATCGTAAAGGCAAACAATCCTCCCACAAGTAGGTTCTTCGAGGGACCCCAGATGGCAACACTACCTCTCGCTGTCGAGGCTGCTGCACTCAAGGCACTAACCCGTCTCCGCGAGCTTCTTCCGGAGATGGCAGCCAAGATGACAACTCGCTTCTTGCCTTACCGGAAGGAAGGTGAAGATGAAAGCAGCACACTAGCCCCTCCACTGAAGGAAGGACTCTCGCTTCGATTCCAGACCTACTTCAGTCTATGTGCCGACAGCTTGGCACAAGACTTGGCCTCGGAATCGATGAAGCTCCGAGAAGAACTTCACAAGACCAAGGCACTTCTTCGTCAAGCTCAAGAGAAGACGAATAGGATCAAGAAGGAAGGAGCACCTTCCCGACAGTCCGCTATCGCATACCGAGGCGGAAGGCCCTCCGAAGATGTATCTTCCAAGAACGAAGAACCACCTCGGAAACGCCGGATGACGGCAAGGGAATACCGCAAGCTTTTCCCTGCACCACCGACAAAGCACCGTCGTATCCAACTCCTCCACGCCCCCACACCCTCAAGTGACAAGGGGGCCCAGACAGATGAAGACAAGGAGGAAGACCCAGAAGAGCCCGAATACGCGACCGAGCATTCCGCCGCTTAGGCATTATTCGCCACTCGGATATGCCAGATCGTGACCTCTACGGTAGGATAGGTCGTGTAACCCCTATGCACAGTCGAGTCCTTGTATGGTTCATATGAAACCATCTAGTGTTTGCTTTTGTTGTGTTTGGATGTCTGTCGTATTCTTTGTCACACCCTGCATTTTGTAACACGTTATTTGCATCAATGAAGCATGAAAATTTGGACCAACAATTTTTTTTGGCATCATTTGGCTTTTATTTGGATTTGAGTTTTTCTTCATATGATTTTCCTGTGCTCATTAAAGTGATATATAGCAGTATAGTATTTTCTTACAAAATTAATTTGGCCAAAATGTATTTTATAAATTTAGTATTCCAAAAACCCCTGAGTTAAGGATTGCACTGCAAGTGCTTGATTTAGGGTGAGAAAACTATTTCAAAAGGTACATTTGAGACCTAGTAGTCATAGGACTCCCAGAAACCACAAAAGTATAATTTTAAAAGTTATTTTCCTATTTTATTTGAAAGCTTTTTCTTAAGGCCACAAATGGTCTTTAATAGGGGAAAATTATTTAAGTATTTCAAAAATATTTGCCAAAATTCAGGGAGACTCATAGGACATATATTGTCCATATATAAGAGTTTCAACACTTGGCCATGTTCAAAATAATGGGCTAATCCCTCTAAAACCCTTTCTGGATATTTCAAGCTTTTGAAATATTTACAAAGGAAATATTCTCCAACAATTCCGAGGAAATTCTATCATGTCATATATGACATATTTGATGATCTTGCCAAGTCCCATGCCTTGGGAAGCAAGAAAACATCATCTAAACCCTTCAATACCATTCTGTCCATATTTGAAGTTTGAGCAACTTTACATTGCCAAACTTGTCCAAATGCTCTCAAACTTGGTGCACATGCTAGAATGGCCTAATAAGGCATCTAGACCAAATGGCACAAGATTTGGAGTAGAGCAACTTGATCAGAATACCCCAAAACCCTTTCTATTCAAATGCAAATTTGAACAACTTTACATTACCAACTTTTTATCTGGAGCTTCAAACTTTGTGGGCATGATCAATACCCCAAATGATGAAACTAAACCAAGTGGTGCATCAAGGGGAGATGATTAGCTTGACTCAAACAAGATGAAGCCATTTTTGTTGATTTCTAGGGTTCACAAAAGTTGCATTGGCTAGTTTCTTCAAATGAGCCCAAATTTGGTGAAACACCTTATTTTCTTATAACATTCAATCATGTTAAGTGTCATGGCAAGTGGAGATCATTTGCTTGACCAAACACTAATCAAACACCTTCTGCAGTTTTACCAAAATTACCATCTTGGTCACTTTTACTATTTACCTTGGCCTCAACTTCCTACCACAGCCTCATCTAGTTACTATCTACCTCCAGTAACTCTCCCACGTCTCCAGCTCCATGATTGAGGGGTGAAAACCCTAGTTCACCTTGCTGGACAACCAAAATTCACCAAGTTACCAGCTTCCTCTCTCTCTCCTTGATCATCCAGGGTATCCAATGCCACAGCTGGGTTGATTACATCACCCTAAACCCCCCAGACATGGTGGACACGCCCAGAGGACCAATGGCATGCCATGGCATGCAATTAGGCCGCTCCAGAGCGCGCTACAGTGCGCACCCGCACTGTAGCTTCGCCCAATCCAGCGCGGCCGACAGCCTCCAGCTCTCCCCTCGCGCCTCCCAACGCGCCTCGACGTCTGCAGCCTCCACCGGTGTTGTCCCCCTCCTCTCTCTCCCTCTAGTGGCCGCCTTCACACGTGTGCCGGCCGCCCGCGACCTCCACTCGTCGGGCTCACACGCGCGCGCTGCCTGGAGCGTCCCCCGCTCCTCCTCTCCCCTCAACTATGCGTGGAACACGTCCACGATCCTCCCCGGCTCGATCACAGGCACCAGAACAGCCTCTGGCCTCGCCTGCAACCTCGCCGGCGCACGAGTCCATGGTGGACCGTGGGCGCGGCAATATAAGCCCCCCCGAGCCCTCTACTCTACATCAACCACCTCCCCACGCTCACAGCAACACTCCAGCACCACTAGTTCATCTCCGAAGAGCCCCAGTGCTCGGGATCGACGGGAGCTCCGCCTCGTCGGGCAGCCGGCGATCTAGCAGTACAGGCCTCCTCCGCCCCTCCTTTTGCTCGATTTAGAACCGCCACACCTCGCTGATACTTTCCCCTCTCCGTAGCAGTCGGAATCGGCCGGAGCGACGACCTCCCGAAGCCCCTCTGCCGTCCCACCTCGTCGCCGGCAAACCAGGCCTCCCCGGCACGTCGCACCACCAACACTGCAACCGCGACTCGTTGCTGAGTCCGTCCCTGCCCTTCGTTTGCCTCGCCGTGGCCCCTATCGTCGCCGGTGAGCTCGCCGTCGCCGTGGCCGAGAGGTTGAAGATGACAGGAGGGCCCCGCCTGTCATCCTCACCGCTCCCTCTCTCCCCACGCAGCCGCTGACCGCTGGGCCCGGCCCGTCAGGTTTAAAACCCTGACGTGCGCGCGATGGCGCCCGAGCGACTGGGCTGGATGCCCTGGGCCGTGCACAGTGGCCACTCTGGCCCAGTGGCACAGTGCCATTTCTTTTTATTCTTTCTATGATTAATTTAATTAATTTTACAGAAATGAATATTAGTCCAAATGAATTAATTCCAACTCCTAAATTCTTGTAATATTCCAACCTATTTAATGGTGTCACTTTCACACATATCTATGAAACTTTTCTGTTCTGTTCAAATTTAAATTCAAATTTGAGCAATAAAACTCCTGTTCAAAAATCCCTAGATTCCATTCTGTAACTCCAAAACTCCAACTAAGAATTTTCTCTATATTAGTTTTCCCTCTAGTATTTAACAAAAATAAGTTGACATTTTTCTGAGCACTTTGATTTCTCTGTTTTCATTATGGTCTTATTTTTCCGTTGTTATTTTGCGATGATTAGATCCCGTATTTGACGAAGTTGCTGAAGAAGGAGAAGGAGAAGGATTTGAATACTTTGAAGACCAAGCCAATCCAGGCAAGCAGCCCTTTGACCATGATACACTTGTTCTTCGGAACCCGTTTGTTTCCGATGCATGATGATAGAGTTACGGTGGTGACCTAGTTGAAACCACCACATGAAGCATGCTTTACTCTTGATCTCGCTATGTGCTAGATGCAATGCATATGGTTAGTAGTGATGCTTAGAGATGCATGTGTGCCATGACACCTTCGTGGTTGCATTCTTTTTAAAACCTCATCGGGTGCCATTTATGCCGGAGAGAGATGGTGAGATGGTTAACCACTTGATGACGAAGTGGTGTACCTAGACAAGTGTGTGTAAAGTTTTCCAAACGGGGCTTTATTGATTACTTAGGCCGATACTAGCATGGTGCCCGCATTACTAGTGACGGGAAGACTTGAGGTCTTTCCCGGGACGGGGTCGTGCTTGGATAGACGACCACGACTGTTTTCACAGGGCACCGGACACACCGTTGGTCCCTTCGGGTACGCGTCACATTGAAATTAGGGCAAGTCCCGTGATCTATTGTTTGTACTTGAGGGCCGTGTACCAACGAGTGGACTCTATGTTAGTGTCGTCTAAGGAAAGATAATGACCGGGTACTTCCCTCGAGTACTTGAGGTACTGCGGGATCGTGGGTGACACGAGAGCTTCCCGGATCTTGTGGGTAAAGAGTACAACCTCTGCAGAGTGTAAAACTATTCGAATAGCCGTGTCCACGGTCAAGGACAGTTGGGTAACCGCTCTTGGGCTACGTCCAATGTTTGCGAAACCTTGTGTGTGTGTATGTTGAGTCAAGGTGGTGACTTGACTCGATGAGATGAATCATATTCATGTTGATATCGGTAACCTGTCTTCGAGGTTACGTGAAGTTATTGATGCATATACTTGAAGGTAGAATATTTATTCTAGCCCATTGCTAGATTGCTCATTGTTGTTCAATTGCATTGTTACTTTGAACCAAATCATGGGTTGCTTGCGAGTACATTCAAAGTACTCATTGGCTTGCCACTGGTTATTTAATTGGCCAGGCATGGAGGAACAGGAATATGAAGAAGAGTTCTTTGGAGACGAACATGCGAACTAGGACGCTATCCCAGTCAGAATGCCTATAGGGTTAAGGCAGATGGCATGGGTTCTACCTATCATCGAAGACTTCCGCTAGTTGTGTTATTTGCTATTCAGCCCATGAGGCTTTATCTATGTAAGACTTGGCCATAATGGCCTTAAATTGTGTAAGACGATATGTATGGATGTAAGACTCTTGATATTCAGCTTCTGTGTGTTCAGTGAGCATTGATCTCTAGGATCACTGTAAACGTGCACTCGGTGATCTCGACTTCTATGTCGGGGTCCCCACATTCTTCCTTCGGGAACATGTAAACGACTACATCACCCATTTGGATTTTAATAAATGTGTTTTGGCCTTTCGGCCCTTGCATGATTTGATTAGTGTCACACCCACCCCCTTACTAGGCACCCATCTATCTTGCTTTCCCTCTTCCAAGTCATGAGACCTTTTACCGCTCCAACAGGATGCCTGTTGTAACTCGTACTGGTACCTCTACCCAGCAGCCTGAAGCCGGAGCATCCACTCAGTTAGAGGCCGGCCACGACCAAACCAACGACCAAGCTCCACCACGACCACTTCCTCTGAACATGGACATGGCTCAGCTTTTCCAAGCTTTCCGAGAGGAACGCCAAGCCAACACCGCAGCCCTTCAGTTGATTGCTCAAGCTGTCACCAACAACCGCCAGCCGGCGGGGAATGGCAATGGACGTTCCACGTTGGCAGAGTTCAAGAAGCATGCACCGCCAACTTTCATCGAGACTGCTGAACCCCTGGATGCAGACGACTGGGTCTGCACCATTGAGGACTTGCTGGAACTAGTCGGATGCACCGAAGACCGTGAGAAGGTGGCTTATGCAGCCCACTGCCTCGGGGGGACTGCTAGAGCTTGGTGGGATGGATTCAAGGTCATGCATGCTGAACAAGACATCACTTGGGTCAACTTCAAGGCAGAATTCCGCAAATCCTACATTCCTTCCGGGATCATGGCTATCAAAAAGCGTGAGTTCCGAGCCCTGAAGCAAGGAAGTGGCACTGTCAAGGAGTACATGTAGAAGTTCAGTGTTCTGTCAAGGTATGCCCCTGAAGATGTCAGCACTGATGCTGCAAAAAGGGAGCGCTTCATGGAAGGCCTCAATCAGACTCTGCAATACTCGCTTGTCGTGTGCGACTGCCCAACCTTCCCTGACCTGGTGAACAAAGCACTTATGCTTGAAGACAAGCGACGTGCTTTGGAAGACACTCGCAAGCACAAGATGGTCAGCAAGGGAAGTTCCAGCAACCAGAAGCCTCGTCCGTGGCAGTCAGCCCCGGCCAAGCCAACCTTTCAGCAACCAAGAGCTCCTGCACCTCGCACCAACTTTCAGCCTCAGCAGTATGCCAACCCAAGGCCAGCTTTCAACCCCAATAACAGTGGTGGCAACAAGATCAACAATCCAAACCAAGTCACTTGCTTTGGATGTGGTCAGTCAGGACACATCTCCAGGGTGTGCCCCAACAAGAAGCCTAATGCCCCGCGCCCCAATGCAAAGAACCAAGGACAAGGCCGCGGGATGCCACCAAGGAACCCAGCTCCTCGCAATCCACCTAACCATGGGAAGGGGCGTGTGAATCACGTCACTGCTGAAGAAGCCCAGGAAGACCCGGACGTCGTGCTGGGTACATTCCTTGTCAACTCAGCACCTGCAACTGTCTTGTTTGATTCTGGAGCAACGCATTCATTTGTCACTCAAAGATTTGCATTAAAAAGTGGCATGACCCCTACACCCCTGAATAACCCTACGGTGGTACAAACCTCCGGAGCAGAGATGACAGCCAAAATAGGCTGTAAGGGATTCAGTATTACCATTAACGGTGTAGATTTCCTAGCAGACCTCATCATCCTAAGATCGCAAGGCTTGGATGTGATCTTAGGGATGGATTGGCTCAGCAAGCACCAAGGCTTGTTAGACTGTGCCAATCGGACAGTCACTGTGACCAATGACCAAGGAGTCGAAGTCAAGTTTGTTCCCAACTCCTCTTCCGCTCAAGCCATTCAAGTCAACTGTCTGTCTGAAGTTGGGCTAGAGCAAGTACCGGTGGTATGTGAATATCATGATGTCTTTCCGGATGAAGTACCGGGAATGCCCCCTGACCGTGACATTGAGTTCATCATCGAGCTCGTGCCCGGAGCAGGACCCATCTATAAGAAGCCTTATAGAATGGGGACGGAAGAATTAGCCAAGTTGAAGAAGCAGCTGGAAGAGCAGTTGAGGAAGGGATTCATCCGCCCAAGTGCCACCCCTTGGGGATCTCCTGTTCTGTTTGTGGCAAAGAGGGACGGTACCATCCGCTTATGCATTGACTATCGTTCCCTCAATGAAGTTACAATAAAGAACAAATATCCACTTCCCAAGATTGAAGATCTGTTTGATCAGCTCAGCAGAGCCAAGGTGTTCTCCTAGATCGACCTCAGATCTGGGTACTACCAACTAAAGATCAGACCCCAAGATATTCCGAAGACGACATTCATAACCAGATATGGCCTGTACGAGTGCACGGTCATGTCCTTTGGGTTAACCAATGCCCCAGCTTACTTCATGTATCTCATGAATAAAGTCTTCATGGAATATTTGGACAAGTTTGTTGTTGTCTTCATCGATGACATTCTTGTCTTCTCGAAGACAGAGGAAGAGCATGAGCAGCATTTGAGGATGGTCCTAGACAAGCTTTGGGAGCACCAACTATATGCCAAATTCAGCAAGTGTGAGTTCTGGCTGCATAAAGTTGGATTCTTAGGTCATGTCTTGACCGAAGAAGGACTATCAGTTGATCCCGCGAAGATCGAAGCTGTGACCCAATGGCAATCTCCAACGACCGTCAAGGAAGTCAGAAGCTTCCTCGGACTTGCGGGTTATTACCGCAAATTCGTGGAAGGATTCTCTAGCATTGCACGGCCAATGACTCAGCTTCTCAAGAAGGACAAGAAGTTCGAGTGGACGCCAAAATGCGAAGAGAGCTTCCAAGAGCTCAAGAAGAGATTGACGACCGCCCCAGTTCTGGCAACACCTGATATTCACAAGGAGTTCGTGATATATTGTGATGCCTCCCGAACCGGATTGGGAAGCGTTCTGATGCAAGAAGGCCGAGTCATAGCATACCTCTCCAGGCAGCTACGACCTCATGAAGAGAACTATGCTACTCACGATCTTGAGTTAGCAGCAGTGGTTCATGCCTGGAAGACATGGCGGCATTACCTCCTAGGGAAACGGTGTGAGATATACACGGACCACAAAAGTCTGAAGTACATTTTCACCCAAAAGGAATTGAACATGAGGCAGCGAAGATGGTTGGAACTCATCAAAGACTATGACCTCAGTGTTTAATTTCACCCCGGGAAGGCTAACGTGGTGGCCGATGCCTTAAGCAGGAAGGCTTGCTCTTTGAATGCTATTATTCAAGAAAGGCAGCCAACCTTGTTTAAGGAGTTCGAGCAATTCAGTCTGGAATTGGTCACCCCTGGATTTCTGGATCATTTGGAAGTCAGACCGACCCTAATGGACGAAGTAAAGAAGGCACAAGGTGGACATGCAAGCATTGAAGGCATCAAGAAAAAGATGAAGCTAGGCAAGGCCCCAGGATTCTCCGAAGACGAGCACGGGATTGTTTGGTACAAAGGACGCATCTGCGTACCAAACAAGATGGAGCTGAAGAACCTGATCCTGCAAGAAGCCCATGACACTCCGTAATCCATACACCCCGGAGGAACCAAGATGTATCAAGACTTGAAGGCAAGATTCTGGAGGCACGGGATGAAAAGAGAGATTGCAACCTATGTTGCAAAGTGTGATGTGTGCCAAAGGGTCGAGGCTGAATATCAGCGACCCACAGGATTGCTTCAACCACTCAAGGTTCCTGAGTGGAAGTGGGATAAAGTCGTAATGGATTTCATCACTGGATTACCAAGGTCGAATAGGGGACATGACTCCATCTGGGTCATAGTCGACCATTTGACCAAGGTGGCCCATTTCATTCCTGTCAAGACTACCTATTCAGGCAACCAGTTGGCAACTCTTTATATCAACCGAATCATGAGCCTCCATGGTGTTCCACAAGAAATTGTGTCAGATCGAGGCACCCAGTTTACTTCAAGGTTCTGGAGAAGATTCCAAGAAGCCTTGGGAACCAAGTTATCTTTCAGCACAACTTTCCACCCACAGACCGGAGGTCAGAAAGAACGAGTAAATCAAATTCTCGAAGACATGCTCCGAGCCTGTGTCTTGGCATATGGAGCCAAGTGGGAAGATTGTCTCCCTTTTGCCGAGTTCTCCTATAACAACAGTTATCAGTCGAGCCTTCAGATGGCACCATTTGAGGTGTTGTACGGACACATATGTCGCACACCCCTCAACTGGTCAGAGACTGGAGAAGGGCTAGTCTTTGGACCGGATATTCTCCGCGAAGCAGAAGAGCAAGTCCAACTAGTCAGAGAACGTTTGAAGGCAGCCAAGTCAAGGCAGAAGAGTTAAGCTGACACTCGACACCGAGACATGAGTTTCCGTGTCGGAGATCATGTGTACCTGCGAGTAACCCCTCTAAAGGGAACCAAGCGTCTTCACGTTAAGGGGAAACTTGCGCCAAGATTCATTGGCCCTTTCAAGATCACCGACCGACGAGGAGAAATGGCTTACCAGTTGGAACTACCACCTGAGCTATCCGATGTGCACAACATATTCCACGTGTCACAACTTCGGAAATGTCTCCAAGTTCCGAACAAGCCTGATCTCTACAAGGATGTTGATCACCAAGCCATTGATCTGCAGCCTGATTTGACCTACCGCGAGAAGCCCATTCGCATTCTAGATGATGCAGAACGACGGACGCGAAGCCGCATCATCAAGTATTTCAAGGTCCAGTGGAGCAACCACACCGAAGCAGAAGCAACCTGGGAACGTGAAGACTATCTTAGATCCGAGTTTCTCGATCTCTTTTCAGACCTAGTTTAGGAATCTCGGGGACGGGATTCTTGTAAGGGGGTAGGTCTGTCAGACCCTGCATTTTCTAACATGTTATTTGCATCAATGAAGCATGAAAATTTAGACCAGCAATTTTTTTTGGCATCATTTGGCTTTTATTTGGAATTGAGTTTTTCTGCATGTGCTTTTTCATGTGCTCATTAAAGTCAACTATTAACTCTTGTAGAATTCATCTCCATACCCAAAACTTCTGCCCAATGATCATGCCAAGTATTATATAACAGCATAGTATTTTCTTACAAAATTAATTTGGCCAAAATGTATTTTATAAATTTAGTATTCCTAAAACCCCTGAATTAAGGTTTGCACTGCAAGTGCTTGATTTAGGGTGAGAAAATTATTTCAAAAGGTGTATTTGAGACCCAGCAGTCATAGGACTCCCAGAAACCACAAAAGTATAATTTTAAAAGTTATTTTCCTATTTTATTTAAAAGCTTTTTCTGAAGGCCAGAAATGGTCTTTAACAGGGACAAATTATTTAAGTATTTCAAAAATATTTGCCAAAATTCAGGGAGACTCATAGGACATATATTATCCATATATAAGAGTTTCAACACATGGTCATGTTCAAAATAATGGGCTAATCCCTCAAAAACCCTTTCTGGATATTTCAAGCTTTTGAAATATTTACAAAGGAAATATTCTCAAAAAATTCTAGGGAAATTCCATCATGTCATATATGACATATTTGATGATCTTGCCAAGTCCCATGCCTTGGGAAGCAAGAAAACATCCTCAAAACCCTTCATAACCATTCTGTCCATATTTGAAGTTTGAGCAACTTTACATTGCCTCTCAAACTTGGTGCACATGCTAGAAAGGCCTTATAAGGCATCTAGACCAAATGGCACAAGATTTGGAGTAGGGTAACTTGATCAGAATACCCCAAAACCCTTTCTGTTCAAATGCAAATTTGAACAACTTTACATTACCAACTTTTTACCTGGAGCTTCAAACTTTGTGGGCATGATCAGAACCCCAAATGATGAAACTACACCAAGTGGTGCATCAAGGGGAGATGATTAGCTTGACTTAAACAAGATGAAGCCATTTCTGTTGATTTCTAGTGTTCACCAAAGTTACATTGGCTAGTTTCTTCAAATGAGCCCAAATTTGGTGAGACACCCTATTTCCATATGTCATTCAATCCTGTTAAGTGTCATGGCAAGTGGAGATCATTTGCTTGACCAAAACTTGATCAAACACCTTCTGCCAAATTACTAAAACTACCATCTTGACCCCTTTTACTATTTATCTTGGCCTCAACTTTCTACCACAGCTTCATCTAGTTACTATCTACCTCCAGTAACTCCCCCATGTCCCCAGCTCCATGATTGAGGGGTAAAAACCCTAGTTCACCTTGCTGGACAGCCAAAATTCACTAAGTTACCAGCTTCCCTTCTCTCTCACTGCATCTCCAGAGCATCCAAGGCCTCATCCGTGTTGCTTGCATCACCCTGGACCCCCCAGACACGGCGGACGCGCCCAGAGGGCCAATTGCATGCCATGGCATGCGATAAGGCCACTCCAGAGCGCGCTACAATGCGCCCCCGCACTGTAGCTTCGCCCAATCGCCTGCCCCCGACAACTGCGAGCTCTCCCCTCGCGCCAGTCGATGCCCCTCGACGTCCGCGACCTCCCCCGGCGCTGTCCCCCTCCTCCTCCGCCCTCCAGTGGCCGCCTCCACACACGCGCTGGCCGCCCGCAGCCTCCACTCTTCGGCCTCACACGCGCGCACTGTCTGGAGCTCTCCCCGCTCCTCCTCTCCCCTCTACTAGGCGTAGGACTTGTCCATGAACCTCCCCGACTCAATCACAAGCACCAGAACGGCCTCTGGCCTCGCCTGCGACCTCGCCGGCGCACGAGTCCACGGTGGACCGTGGGCTCGGCTATATAAGCTCGCCCGAGCCTCTCCAACGGCACCAACAGCCTCCCCTCACCTCCTTTAGCCCTCCAGCACCACTCGCTCATCCCTAGAGAGCCCCTGTGCTCGGGATCGACCGGAGCTCCGCCGCGTCGGGCAGCCGGGTATCTCGAGGTACATGCCCCCTCCGCCCTTTCTCTCGCTCGATTTGGAACCGCCGCACCTCACTCATGCATTCCCCTCCCTTTTCCCCTTCTGCAGCTGCCGAAATCGAGCTAGCTAGCAACTTCCCGACGACCCTCCGTCGTCCCACCTCGCCGCCGTCGAGCCAGGCCTCCCCGTCGAGCCGCACCACCACCACTACATCCGCGACTCGCTGCTGAGTCCATCCCAGTCCTCCGTTTGCCCCGCCGTGCCCGGATTCGCCGCCGGTGAGCTCGCCGTCGCCGTGGACGCAAGGTTGAAGATGAGAGGCGGGCCCGCCTGTCATCCTCACCGCCCTCTCTCTCCCCTCGCAATAGCTGACAGCCAGGCCCCGCCCGTCAGGTTTGAAATCCTGATGTGCGCGCGCTGGCGCCCAAGCGGCTGGGCTGTTAGCCCTGGGCCGTGCACTTTGGCCGTCCTGGCCCAGTTGCACAGGGCCTTTTCTTCTTTTTCTTTTCTGTAAAGTTTCAAATAATTTTACAGAAATGATTATTTGTCCAAATGAATTGATTCCAACTCCTAAAATCTTGTAATATTCCAACCTATTTAATGGTGTCACTTTCACACATATCTATGAAACTATTCTGTTCTGTTCAAATTTAAATTCAAATTTGAGCATTACAACTCCTGTTCAAAAATCCTTAGATTCCATTCTGTAACTCCAAAACTCCAACTAAGAATTTTTGCCATCTTAGTTTTTCCTCTAGTATTTAACAAAAATGAGTTGACATTTTTCTGAGCACTTTGATTTTTCTGTTTTTATTATGGTCTTATTTTCCCGTTGTTATTTTGCGACGATTAGATCCCGTATTTGACGAATTTGCTGAAGAAGGAGAAGGAGAAGGATTTGAAGACTTTGAAGACCCAGCCAATCCAGGCAAGCAGCCCTTTGACCATGATACACTTGTTCTTCGGAACCCGTTTGTTTCCCATGCATGATGATAGAGTTACGGTGGTGACCTAGATGAACCACCACTTCATGCATGCTTTGCTCATGATCTTGCTATGTGCTAGATGTCATGCAAATAGTTAGTAAATATGCTTAATGATGCATGTGTGACATGAACCTTCGAGGTTGAAATCTTTTCTTAAATCTCGTCGGGTGCCATTCATGCCCGAGGGAGAAGATGAGTTGGGTAACCACTTGATGACGAAGTGGTGTACCGAGAAAAGTGTGTGTAAAGTTTTTCAAACGGATTGGTTTAAGTTGCGACCGTTATTCCAACCATACATGTGCAACCACTATACCCCTTATGGGTCGGGGCTTTATTGATTACTTCGGCCGATACTAGCATGGTGCCCGCATTACTAGTGACGGGAAGACTTAAGGTCTTTTCCCGGGACGGGGTCGTGCTTGGATAGACGACCATTACTGTTTTCACAGGGCACCGGATACACCGTTGGTCCCTTCGGGTACGCGTGACACTGAAATTAGGGCAAGTCCCGTGATCTATTGTTTGTACTCGAGGGCCGTGTACCAACGAGTGGACTCTATGTTAGTGTCGTCTAAGGAAAGATAATGACCGGGTGCTTCCCCCGAGTACTTGAGGTACTACGGGATCGTGGGTGACACGAAAGCTTCCCGGATCTTGTGGGTAAAGTGCGCAACCTCTGCAGAGTGTAAAACTATTCGAATAGCCGTGTCCACGGTCAAGGACAGTTGGGTAACCGCTCTTGGGCTACGTCCAATGTTTGCGAAACCATGTGTGTGTATGTTGAGTCAAGGTGGTGACTTGACTCGTTGAGCTGAATCAGATTCATGTTGACATCGGTAACCTGTCCTCGAGGTTACAAGATATTATTGATGCATATACTTGTTGGCAGAATATTTATTCTAGCTCGTAGCTAGATTGCTCATTGTTATTCAATTGCATTGTTACTTTGAACCAAATCATGGGTTGCTTGCGAGTACATTCAAAGTACTCATTGGCTTGCCACTGGTTATTTAATTGGCCAGGCATGGAGGAACAGGATTATGAGGAAGAGTTCTATGGAGACGAACATGCGAACTAGGACGCTATCCCAGTCAGAATGCCTGTAGGGTTAAGGCAGATGGCATGGGTTCTACCTATCATCGAAGACTTCCGCTATTTGAGTTATTTGCTATTCAGCCCGTGAGGCTCTATTTATGTAAGACTTGGCCATAATGGCCTTAATTTGTGTAAGACGATATGTATGGATGTAAGACTCTTGTTATTCAGCTTCTGTGTGTTCAGTGAGCATTGATCTTTGGGATCACTGTACACGTGCATTCGGTGATCTCGACTTCTAAGTCGGGGTCCCCACACTACAGCCAAAGTTTATGTCTTGCACAACATAAATCAACAAGCATTGTAAACATCCTAAAGGCAAATCTTGGCACATTATTTTTAGAATACAATGTAATTGTACAAGGGGATAATTATTTTTGATGAAAAGTTTCTGTAATTCAAGATTTGCAAAGTTTCCATGGGCATGGACAAAGTTCAAGGAGCTCCCCCATTTCAACGGTGCTCGTCCTTCTTACTTTCACTTTTCTTTTTGAAAAAGTTTTAGATTCCACTCTTTATTTTTTTTGTTTTTAAACTATATAAAAGCACACAACAGAAATAAATGACTCTCTAAAACTTCCGGTTTGTCTCCCTGGCAGCGCTTTCTTTAAAGCCATTAAGCTAGGCATATAGTGCTCAAGTGATGGATCCACCCGGATCCCAAGGTATATCAAAGCCAATTTTAATTAACAATGATTTGGCATTTAGTAGTGAGCACAAAGTGATATGTGTCATGAAACAACGAAGTCTAGCTCTCTTCCTATGCATAGGCATGTCATACAAGAACAATTCATGCACATCAATTAAAGGCCAATGCATAGTATAAGAAGTTTCTTGCAATTTTATCATGTTGGACACATAGAGAGGCGGAGATGTAGTTCCTCTCTCATAATAATTGCAAGTAGGATCAGCAAGCACATGCATATTATATTCATCAAAATCATCATGTGTAACAGAAAAAGGCAACCTATCAATATAATCCTTAATAAGTGCAAACTTTTCCTATATAGTGTAGTTTGGAGAATTCAAAAAAGATAATAGGACTATCATGTGTGGGTGCAATAGCAACTATCTCATGTTTAACATAAGGAACTATAGCAAGTTCATCTCCATAAGCATAATTCATATTGGCATCTTGGCCACAAGCATAGCAAGCATCATCAAAAGGGGATATTTCAAAAGAATCAACGGGATCATAAAAATCATCATAGCATTCATCCTTCGGTAAGCACGAAGGGAAATTAAACAATGTATGAGATAAAGAGTTACTCTCATTAGAAAGTGGGCACGGGTGTTCAATCCGCTCTTCCTCCTTTTGTTCTTCGTTCTTCTCCTCATCTTTTTCATCCAATGAGCTCACAATGTCATTAATTTCTTCTTCCATAGACTCCTGCAAAATATTAGTCTCTTCTTGGACAGCGGAGGAGTCCTCAATATATGATTTAACATAGGCATTATAAGCATAATTATCATAACAATACTTAAACATGGAAAAAAAATAAGATTTGTAAAGAGTAACATCATACTTTTCAATCAAAGAAGCAATTTCATAAGAACCCTTAAAAGTAACAAATTCTTCAATTTATTGAACATCATAGTAACTATAAACACCCTTAGCATACGAAGATACGATTCCATTATCACTAAACTCACATTGGTAGGGAAGGTGTTTCTTATGGTCTTCAGAACAACAACTAAAATCATAAATTTCACATAAATTCCAAGCATAGCATTGCAAAGGATGAATTTGATGCAGTAAAAGTTTCCCTTTTTCAGATATGCGGTGTCGCATATAACAAGCATGCTCATCTAAAGATTTTACCTCAACTAAGCTAGTTGGGGTTTCAGCCCGAGCACATAGGGATCGAAGATGATCCAAGTAATAAGCTTCAGTAGTGTGATAGATTTTGAGTGGTCCTTCAACCATTGGTTAAGTAGGTACCACCAATTTTTATGGTATTTTGCGTTTCCTACCCATAACTAAAGATAGAAAACAACTTAGGACAGCAAATAAAATCTACATAGTGATAAAGCGAACAAGCACACACGAGAATATTCACCCCACGTTATTGCTCCCCGGCAACGGCGCCAGAAAAAGGTCTTCATAACCGACAAGTGTTGCGGATTAGTTGTAGCCTCTTTCAATAAGTAAGAGTGTCGAACCCAACGATGAGCTAAAGGCAGAACAAATATTCCCTCGAGTTCTATCAACCACCAATACAACTCTACGCACGCTTGATGCTTACTTTACCTAGAACAAGTATGAAACTAGAAGTACTTTGTAGGTGTTTTTGGATAGGTTTTCAAGAATATAAAGAGCATGTAAATAAAACTAGGGGCTGTTAAGATAAGGACACAATACAATTAATGATAGCGAGTGTGGAAAAGTGGTGGTAGGAGTTGCGAAATTGCCCCTAAGCAATTGACTACGTTACTAGACCGATAGGAAGTTTTATGTGCGAGAGGCCACTGCTAGCATGTCATCCCTTACTTGGAATTCTATGCACTTATGATTGGAACTATTAGCAAGCATCCTCAACTACTAACATTCATTAAGGTAAAACCCAACCATAGCATTAAGATATATTGGTCCCCCTTCAATCCCGTATGCATCAATTTCTACGCTAGGTTGAAGTTTCTGTCATTCTTGCCCTCCAATACGTAGTCCCATGAACATACAACTAACCCTATGGTGTGATCCATACGCGCGCTCATATGATGGGAACCAAAGGACAGCAACATAACCACACGCAATTTAAACCAATCATAGCAATTCACCAATCACCGATAGGACGACGATAATCTACTCAGACATCATAGGATGGCAACACATCATTGGATAATAATATGAAGCATAAAGGACCATGTTCAAGTAGAGGGTACATCGGGTTGCGGGAGAGTGGACCGCTGTAGATAGATGGGGGAAGGTGATGGAGATGTTGGTGAAGATGACGGAGGTGTTGGTGTAGATCGCCATCACACGATGATGGCCCCGGTGGCACTCCGGTGCCATTGGAAGTGAGGGGGAGAGAGCCCCCCTCCTTCTTCTTCTTCTTCCTAGACCTTCTCCCGAGGTGGGAGAAGGGTTTCCCCTCTGGTCCATGGCCTCCATGGAGGCCGAGGGGCGAGAGCCCCTCCGAGATTGGATCTGTCCCTCTATCTCTCTTTGTTTCTGCGTTCCCAGATTCTGGCCCTTCACCGTTTCTTAAATTCCCGGAGATCCGTAACTCCGATTGGGCTCATCTATTGACACATTTTTATCCGGAAATTAGCTTTCTTGCGGCGAAAGAAGGGCATCAACCTCCTTGCAGTGTGGGCTCGAGGGCCCAGGGCGCGTCCCCACCCTCGAGGCCCACTCGAGCATCGTCTCGTGTTAGTTTCGCTTCCCCAAATTCACATATATTCCAAAAAAAATCTCCGTCCGTTTTTATTCCGTTTGGACTCCGTTTGATATGGATATTCTGCGAAACAAAAAACATGCAACAAACAGGAACTGGCACTGGGCACTGGATCAATATGTTAGTCCCAAAAAATAGTATAAAAGTTGCCCAAAGTATATGAAAGTTGTAGAATATTGGCATGGACCAATCAAAAATTATAGATACGACGGAGACATATCAATATCCTTTGATGGCTCATCGCGGTCGTGGCCACGTTTCAGCTTAGGCTCTGCCACCAGCACAATAGGGCCTTGCACTTCACCTCCTTGGCCTTGGCCTTCTTGTCACCAGGATCGACGCCTGGCCTCTTGAGGAGGGAGAGGCAGCCTTCTTTTGTTCTGACGCACCTGTCCGGTAGGTTAAACATCTCCAGGGCCGAGCACATGTCATCGTGTATGGTGAGTTCCTCGCTCATCTTGATAACATGATCGCATCTCAGGAGCTCTACGGGCCTTCCCAGGTGGGCCGGTGCCAGGGTCCCCCTCACAGCTATGTGTGCATGCCCTTCGGCCTGCCGAACCAGGCGGCCCTGCACAGTGGCACATGCGGAAAGTCCAGGCACAAAGAGATCCAGGTAGAGTTGGACTTGGCCTTCCGCGAGATCTGGGGAGTCCCAGATCCTCGCTAGGGGACAGAGCCAGGCGGCACATAAGGAACAGTGCCTGCGTCAAGCATCTTCAGCTACATCCACACTACTTTAGCAACTATGCCAGGTGACATCTTTCGATTTCCGTTCAACTGGGAGTGCCCCTCGGGCTGCATAATTCCCAGGTCGCATGGGCCTGTCCCTACGACGTGTATCCTTTTGCATCTCAGATCACCTTGTGGGGGGCGCCCCTCGGGCAACATTATCCCCAGGCTGCACAGGTTCGTCCTGGTGGCATGTATCTCCCTTGCATTTTATTTAAGTTAGTGCAGCCATCTCTGTCATGTCGCATTCGAATCACTTGTTTGACCATCACTCTTATGCCATGAACATCCTGCGCCCCCGCAATCTCGCTTGCATCTGTCTTATGGACGGGGGCTGGCACGGCATCTGTGCTCGGGTCCGCCCCTGTAGCGTCGCCAAATCCAAGCGGCTGAGCTCTAGCTCGCGGGCCTGTCCCATGTACGTCACCTCCTGTGACCCTTGGTTCCTCTCCTACGCTCGAGCCGGATGGTAGCAGTGGAGTCGGGGTGCATGACACCATGTCCCGTCGCTGCGGGAGCTGCGCGCCAGATGATTTCCCTTAGGATGTCCACATGAGAAGACTAGGCACGACGTCTATGCTCGGGTCCGTCCTTGCAGCGTCGATAAATCCATCGGCTGAGCTCTGTCTGGCGGGCCGGCCTCGTTCATGTCACCACCTAGGGTCGTTTGTGCCTGGCCTTCTCATAAGGCGACCTCGAGGGATTCACCCGACTCAGGTTGCCTAACCACCTTGCAGGATCACCTCGAGCGCTCCCACTCAAGACCAGGCGCAACCCGCCTAGAGGTAGGGCCGCGTGAGTCTCTCGCTGGCTCACGGGTGCCTAGATAGACCTCGTCTAGCCCCACCGTGCCAGCCACATGTCCGGGCGGGGCTGCATACGCCTGGGGGCTCTCCGCAGTAGGGAATCCCCTCCAACGGTCCAGTGGAAGCACCATGCTCCGCGCTGGCCGACAACACGGTCGAGGAGCGGCTATGCCCGTGCAAGAACGGCACTACCATGCTCCGCACTGGTGATAAACAACTGGGGGTGGTTTCACGGCTACATTAACCTCAGGGAACCCTCGGCTCAGTGACCAGCCCCACCTCACTGCACTCCCCTCAGGAAGGTAGCACGAGGGGGTTGGGCACGGGGGCTGCGTCCAGGTCACGCCTGGCGCACGCCCCGCCAGGTCCCTCGGGCGTGGTCAATGTGCAACCTTCCCTAGCGCAAGCCCGACGAGGACAGGTATGCAGTCTGTTCGTACGTCTAGGGGGACCCTTGGGCATCGTGACCCAAGGTCCAAGCCGGTCCCGTAGCCCCTCATTCCCTGGTCTTGTCTTGGTTTCCGGTCAAGGCCAGCGGCGGTTGAGGTACGCACGGGGCGGGGCCCTGCTGATGCAGAATATCAAGGCCTAAGTCCAACACTCACTTCCCTCAGGGCTGTTCATACGTCAAGGGGGACCCTTCGGCATCGCGACTAAAGGGCCTAACTGGTCCCGTAGCCCCTCACTCCCTAGTCTTGTCCTGGTTTCCGGTCAAGGCCAGCGGCAGCTGAGGTTCGCACGAGGCCGGGCCCTGCCGACGCAGAACACCAAAGCCCTGCCCAACGCTACCTACCTAGGGATCATTTGCATGTTAAGGGGGACTCGTGAGCATCGCGACTCAGGAGCCTAACTAGCCACATAGCCCCTCACTCCCTGGTCTTTGACCCAGTGACTTGGACAAGCCAGCTGGTGGCTGAGGTATGCGCGAGGTCGGCCCCTGCCAACGTAGGACGATAAATAAGGAAGGAAGCGCAAATATCTAAGCAATTATTACAAGCCAAGTTGTCCTTCGAAACATCAAATAGAAGTCTTAACGCCTCCATGAGGCTCGCTCATGTCGTAGGGGAATGAAGACAAAGAGGAGCGCCGTCACCCACCAGCAGGCCCTTCCTTCAGCCCTGGGCGCTGCTGCTTGAAGGGACCCCCTCCCCACCGGCACCACCGAACCCTGGGGAAACGGTCTCGGCTGCCGTATCGGTGGCTCCATCGCCTGGAGGAGAAGGATGAACGATGAGGAACTCCTTCAGGAATGACTCCACATGGTCCTTCCCAACTTCAGCGCCGGCCTCGTTACACTGCGCCTCCACGGTCTCCAACAGTGCCCCAAAATCGGCGTTGGGATCGTGAATGTGCAGGTGGCTGAGGACGCGGGTCAAGGCAGAAGAAGAAAGCATGCGAGCTTCCTCCTACGCTAGGGGGTTGATCTCGGGGAAGACATCCTCGAGCGCTAGGACAAGACAAGGAAGCAGCTGGGCAGGGCCTTCGTCGTCCGTCGCGAGCGGCTTATCCAAGACCTTCTCGTAGAGTGCCCCCGACGCCTGGCGGGACCTCTCCTTGAGGGACTTGAAGGCCGTGCGGTCCTCAGTCAGGGCCCTTGCCTTGGCTCCAGCTAGGCCTCCTTCGCTTCCGTCACCCGCTTCAGCTCCTCCAGCCGGCCACGCTCCGTAGGTAGCTCCTTCGTCAGCTGCTCTTGCTCGGCATCACGGCCGGCAACGTCCTCTTCTCGAGCCTTCATCCTCTCCTCGCCCGCCTCGCATTTCCCACGCAGGTCCCTCAGCTCGGTCTCCACTGATTGACAACGCTCATGGGCGGTCCGAGCGTCATGTAGAGCCGCCTTGCGAGAGGCCATGACCTGGTCGGCGGCCCGCTTGTACTCCTCGGAGACCGCCACGACTTGGCTTAGCTCATCTCGGACAGACGCATCAGAACTTAGCCAGCCGAAAACTAGCTCCAGACACCCAGCCGCCAGATGACGATCGACACCCTGAAGGTCATCCTGAAGCCGCTTCAGTGCCGAGAAGGCCTCCTTCAAGGCGCTAGGAGAAGCTGGAGGGCCGCGAGCTGGCGGCATGGTCACAGTAGAGGACCGCGGCGCGACCAAGACCTCCTGAGTCCTGGCAACTCCAGCAGTGGAGGCGGAGACAGGGGTCCCCGAAACCTGCTCGGTGGAGACCGTGACCCCCGCCTGAGGCTGGTCCCCTGGGCGTTATGACGGCACCCGTGCAACCGAAGTAGAAGCTCCTCCACCACCCGTCGGCGCCGGAGGCGACGGGGCCGAGCCAGGCCATGGGACCTTTGGTGCGGGCGCCTCTCCCTTTGTCTTCTTCGTCGATGGCGCTGACCGATCAACACGGGGCAGGATGTTGAGAATCAAGAACGGAATCAAGAACAAAGGCTAAAACAGGCCAAGGTACTCACTGATCCACCGCGATAACACCCCGAGACCTCTTCAGGACCATGGGGCCCAAGGGCCCCGCGGCCTCGGCCACAGGAACATGGGCCCCCAATACAGGCGGCACGGCACCGACGCTTGGTGATGCCACGGCTGGGGCACTACCTCGGGTGATCAGTGCCGACTGGCTCTTCGTCGGGACCCCGGCTTGCGGCTTCTTTGAGTGGGTGTGCTTTGACCTTGTGATAGCTCCGGCAGGGGGAGCCACCTCTTCCGTCGGGTAGCCGTCGTCATCGTCGTCGGGCAAGGCGCGTAGGAGGTCGGCCTTGGGAGGAGGGGAGGACTCTCCGGCCCCTTCCACGGTTGCCTCCGAATCGTCGTCCTCGCTGGAGTCACTTGAAGATACCTCCACCGGCATGGCTGCCACTTGAGCTTGAGGGGCCGCCGGAGGGATGAGCCAGCGTTCATCAAATGTGGGCATGGAGGCCTCCACCGCTGCCCCGTCCCGGCTGTGGCACAAGGGAATATGGGAAGTGGGCGGATATCCCAGGTCAGCCCCTACCAGGAGACGGATAGCTGCCTCAAGCTGCCCGGCAGATAGGGCGTCGCGGCACAGCCGGAGGTTGTCCGACTCGTCCCCCAGCGTCCACAAGGGATGGGAGCCGGCCTGAAGCGGAGCCACGCGGCATATCATGAATTCCTTGACGATCATATCCCCCATCAGCTTCGCCGCCGCAGGATCATCCGGCTTCAGGTCCGCGGCCATCTTCTCCAACACCTTCTCTGCCCGAGGATCGGTGAGCTTCGCGCTGAGCCATCTGTCGCTCGGCTCGGGCGCAGCCGCCTGCAGCGCCAGCCGAGGGTGCGAGCACTTGGCGTCCATGAAGACCCACTTGTTCCGGAAGTTCTCGGCCTTCTTCCCAGCCCACGAAATTGAATTGGTTCCATTTGCCGCAACAAGATTGGCACACCCTGAGCAATGGCCCTCCTTGATTCGGAGGTAAAAGAAGTGGCGAAGTAGCGCCACAGATGACATCACCCCCACGAATGCCTCACAGTAGAAGGCGAAGATGGACAAAAGAAGGACGGAGTTGGGATGAAGATGAAGGGCATGAAGCTTGTAGTGGCTAAGGACGGAGAAAAAGGAATCAGCGAAAGGAGGGACGAGCCCCGCAATAATACTGCTCGAAAAGAAGGGATAGAAGGTACTCTTGGGATCCTCCAGCGCGGCAGAGGCAACTCGGATGACGGTGTTCCCTTTCTCGTTGGAGTTATGTGCCGTCATCAGGAGCAAAGCGGTATTGTTTGCCTTCGAGAAGGTTGGCTCCTTCAAAGCTGGCCCATACCAGGCAGGCGAAGCGGCGGCTTCGGCTTGCCGATGCCATCGGTGCATGCTTGGAAGGGAGGCAGCGAAGATCTAGAACTTCGCGGAGGAGAGGCATAAGAAAGGGGATCTAGAGCAAGTCAAGGGCTAACAATGAAGGCACAACGGCATGCACTTGCCTTTTGTCAGCTGTGAAGTCGCCGAGGCGGCGTGGGAGCGCAGACGCCCACGTCCCATCAACCGCCACACGTCAGACAAGGCCGCAGGCTTTGAGGGCCCGCGGTGCTCCGCGCTTAGCCCTTGGCTTCTCTGTGTAGCCAAGCCCGAGTGCACCTTCGGCCCGGGGGATACTGTCGGCGTTCTGGGAACAGGGGTACCCAGACTTGCCTGCCTATGGCCCAGAGCGTGGCTCACCAGGCGGCCTGGTACGGCCCAACATCTTTAGCGACAACTCAAGACCCTCGCGATGGGCCAAGCCTCGTTAGGCGGACAACACAAGGCATCCCCAGGGGCGCCCTTACCAGGCCGGTTCGCGAGGATCGGAGATATTGAGGCAAGGGGTACCTCACAAGGTCCTCGTGACATGAGCAGCGAGGACCAAGGCCAGGCGGGCACCAACGGGTGCAGAGTGCCAGTTTTCCCTTTGGTGCTAAAGGAGCGGGTGAAGACAAAGAGTCCCGAGGCGTCAGCCAAAGGTTTCTATATCGATGCAATGAGACCAAGACCAGCAGGACGGATGTCATCGCGGAGCCCACAGCGGCGTCACCACCAGGGCTTTTGGCAGGCGAAGACCACCTTTTGTCAGGATCGCTTGTACTAGCAGCCCCCCTTCAAATTTGGCAGTTGTGGGATTCCTTCCCAGTCAATATTTGGGAAGAAGACCCGGGCCACTATAAATAGGACTAGCCACCACCATTGGGATCATCTCATCGGGGGTTGAACTCATCAGAGAGGTAGTTGATCTCACCTAGAGTTGAGCAGATAGAAGGCCACACACCACCAGCTCACTCGAGCCCAAGAACTCCTCTCCTTAGGAGGCAGTTCATCCATGTACTAGCTCCTCCTTAGCCACCAAGAAAATCCACGACACCACACTGGATTAGGGTATTACACCACAACCGTGGCCCGAACCAGTAAAAATATTGCGTCCCTTGTTCTTCGGATCTGACGAGCTAGGCCTAGAGTTGTTGAGTAGACGAGCTAGGGCGGAAGGAGAGATCTTCATGCGCACCCCAGAGTTCGAACCTTAAGGTATTTCCGGAACCCTAGCTCCGATACATTCCAATAAAAAAACTGCCACAGAAAGCGAGCAAAAGAACAACCGCATCTGGCACCTAAACTAGTCTTCATTTTCTCTCCAGCGAGGAGCTAAGTGCTTCCACAGAGACGTGGGAGGGAGCCCTTGTGAGGCCCAAGAGCGGAACTCAGGAGATTCCGGGGCGTGTACATCCCCAACTCATTATTACATGAGAGTGTCATGAGCGGACACCTTCACAAGAACGGGGCCTTGCTTCATGGGTAGAACTTTCGGAGGTGTTGGACGTTCTATGCATTCTGGTTGGGGATCTCGTCCTGCGTGTCCATGCGCATGGTGCCAGGCCTGTAGACACGGGCGATCCTGAATGGGCCCCCCACTTGGGCGAGAGCATATGCAGCCCTTCCCTGGAGAGCACCCGCCTGAGGACGAGATCGCCCACCTCGAGCGTCCTAGAGTGGATGTTGCGGCAGTGGTACCGCCGCAGTGCGTGCTGGTACCTCGTCGCTCGGAGCGAGGCTTGGCGATGACGCTCCTCCCCAACACAAGGTCCATCCCTGGTGAGGCGTCCTAGCATGCCTCGTTAAACACCAAGACCCACGGGGAGCAATGCTTGACCTCGTGGGGGAGAACCGCTTCAGCTTCATAGACGATGAAGAATGGAGTCTTGCCCGTCGGCTTGGTTGCGGTGGTCCGGATGGAGCACATCATGGACTGGAGCTCGTCCAGCCATCTCTTGCCGCAAGTCTCAAGCTTCTTCTTGAATGTCCTTGCCTCGAGGCCTCTCAGCACCTCCGCGTTAGTGTGCTCGGCATGGCCGTTGCTTCATGGGTGTGCCACTGAAGCGTAGCATATCTGTGTTCCAAGGTTAGCACAATATGTTTTGAAGAGATTGCTGGTGAACTGCGAGCTGTTGTCGGTGATGACGCGATTCAGAACCCTGAAACGGCTCATGAGGCCCTTGGTGAACTTGACTGCCCAGCCAGCCGGGATGGTGCGAACCAAATCTACCTCTGCCCAATTGGTGAATTTGTCGATGACAACATAGAGGTAGCGGTAGCCCCCAGGCATTTCGGGGAATGAGCCTAATATGTCCATCCCCCAGAACGCAAATGGCCAGGATAGAGGGATGGTTTGGAGGCCCTCTGCAGCTGGTGAATCTGCTTTGCATGAAATTGACAGGCTTCACAGGACCTTACCAGTTCGGTGGCGTCATCGAGTGCTCTGGGCCAGTAGAATCCGAGAAGGAACGCCTTGCCCATGAGGTTGCGTGAGGAGGAGTGGTGCCCGCAGTGTCCGCCGTGTATGTCGGCCAACAACTCGCTCCCCTACTTCTTAGAGATGCATCATAGAGAGACATCGTTTGGCCTTCTTCGATGCAGCTCACCATCCAGAATGCAGTACGCGGTGCCCTGCCGGACCACACGTTCTGCGTCTTATTCTTTCTCCGGCAAGATTCCTTGGAGTAGGTATGCCTTGATCTCCTCAGTCCAGCACCCCTCCTAAGGTTCGAGCGTGAGAGCAGGCAGGCCCCTGAGGTCAGGCCACAAGCCGGGGCTCCTGAGGTTGGTGTTGGGGGAAGCTCCTCCTGAGGCGACGCCGATTCGACAGCTGGGGGAGCTGCCGATGGCCTGAAAAGCCGCTCTTCAAAAATGCCAGGCTCTTGAGGCAAGAGCCGAGACGCTCTCTTGGCGATGTCGTACGCCTCCTTGTTTGCGCCATGCGGTACGTGCTGCAATTCTAGGCCCAAGAACTGTTTCTCGATTTTACGTACCTCCTCGAGGTATGCCTCCATGTGCTCGTCCTTTGTTGTGTACGCCTTGTTAGAGAAGTTGACGAGGAGCTGGGTGTCGCCCTTGATGGTAAGGCGACTCACCACTAGCGCCGCCACGGCCTTGGGGCCAACAATCTAGCCCTTGTACTCTGCAATGTTGTTGGAGACCTTTTCAACATTCTAGAAGCATAGTTGCATTGCGTAGTAGAGCTTTTCCTTCGTGGGCGAAATGAGCACTGCTCCAGCCCCCGCGCCCTGACACGCGAAGGCACCGTCGAAATAAATGACCCATCCGTCAGGTGTTTCATTTCCAGGGGAGAGAGGGCGATCCTCGCCCACTTCTTGGTTGGGGGCTTCAGTCCATTCTGCCACGAAATTGGCAAGGGCCACTCCGTTGATGATCCGGGTCATGCTGAACTCCAACTCGAACGCTTGCAGCTCAATTTTCCATTCAACTACTCTTCCCACTGCATTGGGGCTCCGGATTACCCTTTTAAAATGGTAATATGAGATGACCTTGATTGCGTGACCTTGTAAGTAGTGGCACAACTTCTGAGAGGCGACGAGGAGCGCTAGCAGGAGCTTCTGCGGCATGGGGTAACATGCTCGTGCGTCACACAACACTATGTTGAGGAAGTAGACCAGGTTCTCGACGAGGGTGGAGGCATTGGTGGAGTCCTGCAGTTCCTGAGGCAGAGGGTCCTCGGCAATCTTATCGCCCGCCAAGGCGGCCGAGGCCACAGGAGCACAACAATCGGGAGCCTTGCTATCTTCAATGTCGGCCAGGGCCCCAGGAGTGCCGTTGGTTGGTGAGGGGGACTTGGCCTCAGGAGCACCGTCCTGAGCTTGTGGTGCCTTGGTCAGGCGCGAGGTGCCTCGTTTCTTTGGGCCCTTGGCTATGCGCTCTTCCCGCACCGCCACCAGTGCCGCACTGGCAGAGTGCGGCGTGGCGGCCAGATAGAGCACCAAGGGTTCACGGAGGCGCGACGCTACCATCACCGGAGGGCTGGTGAGGTATCTCTTGAGGTATTCAAAAGCTGCATCAACCTCTTGAGTCAACTCGAACGGGCCTTTCCTTTTCATTAGCTTGAAGAAGGGGAGGGCACGTTCCCTAGCTTGGAGATGAAACGCCCGAACGGCGTCACGCACCCTGCTAGCTTCAGCATCTCCTTGAGTGTTTTCGGTGGACTCATCTTTTCTATGGCGTTGACCTTCTCGGGGTTAGCTTCGATCCCTCTGTGCGACACCAGGAAACCCAGCAGATTGCCTGATGGGACGCCGAACACACATTTTTTCGTGTTGAGCCATAGGTCTACTTTGCGCAAGCTGGCGAAGGTGTCCTCCAAGTCTTCAATGAGAGTTCTGGCCTCCCAAGACTGCACCACTATGTCATCAGCGTATGTGTCTGCGTTCCTCCCGAGCTGATCCCCCACGGCAATGTGCATCAACCGCTGGAAAGTTGCTCCTGCATTGCGCAGCCCAAAAGGCATACAAGTGTAGCAGTATACCTTGCAAGGGGTCAGGAAGGCTGTATTCTCAACATCTTGTACCACCATGTTTATTTGATGATAGCCTGATGAGGCATCCACGGAACATAGCAGATCACACTCGGCGGTGGAGTCGATGATCTGGTAGATGCGCGTGAGACGGAAAGGGTCCTGAGGGCAGGCCGTGTTGAGGTTGTCGACGCACATGCACACTTTCCTGCCTTTCTTTGTGACAATGACCAGGTTCGCGAGATGTTCCGGGTGCTGCACTTCTCGAATGATGCCCACCTCCAGCAACTTGCGGGTCTCTTGGGTGATGAACGACTTCTTCTCTAGAGCTTGTCGTCGTTCTTTATACTTTACTGGACGCACGTTCGGGCACACCATCAAGTGATGCTCGATCACTCGTCGCGGGACTCCGGCCAGGTCCGCCGCTTCCCATGAGAACACATCCTTGTTCGTGCGCAGGAAATGGACCAAAGCCTCTTCTTGGTCTAGGGGAGGCCGGCGCGTGTGGTGAAGGTGGAGCCTGACCTTCCGTCTTCATCCACCGGCACCTGCTTTGTTTCTTCCAGATCTTGAGAGAACGACTGCTTTTTGTTCGTTGGTAGAGCCGTCGGGGCCTGCGGAGCTCCTTCCTTGCCCGGTTGCACTGCAGCCACCGACCTGCCAGCTAGCTTGAGGGTCAAGAGCATGTTCTTGTTATCGCCAGCGACGGTGAGGACACCGCTGTTCCCCGGCATCATCATGAGGTTATAGGCAGGATGATTCGCCGCCATGTACTTGGCCAGTGCCGAGTAGCCGAGGATGGCGTGGTACGGCAAGTTGATGCGGGCGATGTCGAAGTCTATGAGCTCGGTGTGGTAGTTGTAGCACGTGCCGAAGGCGACGGGGAGGCATATATGCCCCAGGGGGTAGGTGGAGCCATCAATGACCCCCGGAGAAGGGCTTGGTGGGAAGGAGCCGACCGTAGGGCATATAGAGGAGGTCGAAGGCCTCAACGTTGAGGAAGTTCAGGCCGACGCCACCGTCGATGAGGGTGATGGCCACGTTGCATATGGTGGGGTGCAGAGCATAGGGAGCACACCCACGCCCACCGTGGACACATGGTAGTTACTCGAGTTGAAGGTGAGGTCGGAATCAGGGGCCACCCGGCTTGGGGCGACTGCGCGACCCCCTCCTGTCGGATGAATTGCTTGATGTGGCGCGCTGATGCCGGTGCCCGCGACCACGGAGGAGTGTTGCGACCGTGATGGGTACCGGTATCGTGAAGCGCGTTATGAACAAGTAGGGCAGATCTTCCCAAGACCCACCGAAGAATCCGGCAAGTTGAGAAACCTGGCGCGCGGCTCCCCCACGAGGGCCATGGGTTGCCAGTTCCCAAGCACCTTGTTGTCACCGCCAGCTGCCTAGATGGACTCTACGTAGACCTGGAGGAACGCTACGGGGTCAGACAAGCCGTTGTACCGTGATGGCAGCACCGGCCTAATCCTCGGTGGCCATCGCACTTGTCACAGAGCAGGGGAGAGGGGCCGAGGGCACGTGCCACCTCCGAGCACGGCCTGCGTCCCGGCGGCTAGTGCGACGCCTTCCATGGTCAGAGGCTGGGCAGTGAGGATAGAGCGCGACGACGGGGAAGGTGGTTCCTCTATACGCACCCCTTACCTAGCACACCAAATTTCGGATTCATGGATCTACAAAACCCTTGTTAAGTTCGAACATTGGGGTGCATGTCATGAAATCAACTTCCCCTATCTGCCTACTCGCAGTCTCTACAAACTAGCTCGATGAACAAGAAGGAAAGTGACACGGGGCAGTTTACCCAGGTTTAGGCCATCTAGCGGTGAGTGGCTCTGCTCTTGCAATGTGGTGGATTGCCTCGAGGTGGGCTAGGGAAGAAATAGTATAGTGGTTGAACAACCTCAGGAGGTGTGTTCTTGGGTGTGTGGGTGCTAGTTGATCTGATCTCTCTGGATACGGAACCCTCCCTATGGTGGTGGCTAAGTTGTATTTATAGAGGCCTTGGTCCTCTTCCCCCAAAATGTAGGCGGGAAGGGATCCCACTTTCGAATTTTGGTTTCCACGAACTCTAGAGAGTTCGAACTCTAGGGTGCACACGAAAAACACTCTCTACCCAGCGCGCTCGCCCTATGATTCCATGGCCTAGCTCATCGAACTCAAAAAACAAGAGACACACGGGTTTATACAGGTTCGGGCCACCTTGCGGTTTAATACCCTACTCTAGTGTGTGTGGTGGATTGCCTTGTGGGCTGAGTATGAACTAGTATAGTGGATGAGCAGCCTCGACAGGCGAGGTGTTCTTGGGCTCGATGAGCTGGTGAGGGTGAGGATGATCCGGGTGATCCGCTCCTCCTTGTGGTGGAATGCTTTCTCTCTCTCTCTCTCTCTCTCTCTCTCTCTCTCTCTCTCTCTCTCTCTCTCTCTGGTCGAACTCCCCTCTCCCCCTATTGGTGGTGGCTAGGTCCAATAGTGGCCGTGGTCCTCTTCCCAAATATTGACAGGAAGGGATCCCACAATGGCCAAATTTGAAGGGCAACAACTCGTACAAGCCATCCTGAACAAAGCGGTCTTCGCCTGCCAAAGGCTCTGGTGGTTACGCCGTGCCAGGTTCCACGGTGACCTCCATCCTGCCGTCCTGGCAATCCTTGGTCTTGTTGCACCGATATGGAAACCTCTGCTTGATTCCTCGGGACTCTGTGCCCGCGCTTTCCCCCTTAGCACCAAAGGGGAAACTGGTACACTGCACCAACTGGCGCCCGCCTGGCCTTGGTCATCATGGCTCACGTCACGTGAACCTCGTGAGGTGCGCCTTGCATAGATATCTCCGCTCCTCGGGAGCCAACCTAGAGAGGCTGCCCCCAGGGAGGTCTTGCCAGCGTCCGCCTCGCGAGGGTCTTGAGTTGTGATTACAGAAGTTGGGTCATACCAGGCCGACGATGGAGCCACGTCACGGGCTGCAGGTAGGCAAGTCTGGGTACCCCCGTTCCCAGGACAATGAAAGTAGCCCCCGGGCCCAAGCCGCGCTCGAACTTGGCTTTGAGGCGAAGCCAAGGGGCAAGTACGAAGTGCAGCGGGCCCTAATCGCATGCGGCCTTGATCAACGCATGGCGACTGATTGGACATGGGAATCTCCGATTCCCCATGCTGCCTCGGCAACCGCTCCTGGCTGACAAAAGGCCAGTATCTATTGCGTAGTGTTCATTACCCCTCCTTCGCTTTGACCTAGATCCCCTTCTCCTCTCGCTCAGAAAACTTCCAGATCCGCTGAATCTCTTCAAAGCCTGTGACCAATGGCTGCCGACAATGAGAAATCCTCCGCCGTGGCTGGCCATTAGGCTCCCTGGTTTGAGCCAGCCCTAGGCGCATCCTGCATCACCGAGGAGAAGCACCTCACCACCGCGTTCCAACGAATGGGGGAAGACGGCACTCCAGGTTGGCTCTCCCACGCCAGAAACCTTGAACGGCACCTTCTACCCCTTCTTCTCGCAGAACGTCTATGCTGGGTTGCTTCCTCCTTTCTCTAATTGCTTCTACGCCGTTCTTCGCCACAACAAGATCCGCGCCCTCCATCTTCATCCGAACTCCGTCCTCCTTCTGTCGATCTTTGCTTTCTATTGCGAGGCGTTACAGGGGTTGATGCCTTTCGTTGCGCTCCTCCGCCACTTATTCTTCCTTCGGATCAATGGCAGCCAGTGCTCGGGATGTGCCTACTTCATGGCCACAAATGGCAGCAATGCGATTTCTCGGATGGGGAAGAAGGTGGAGGACTTTGGGAACAAGTGGATCTTCATGGACGACAAGTGCTCCCACCCCCGGCTGGAGCTGCCGACCTCGCAGCCGAAACCCCTGGAAGGTTGGACTCATGAGAAGCTCACTATTCCCAGAGCGGCGCTATTGCTGGAGAAGATGGCGGCACACCTTAAGACCAATGACCCGAAGGCGGAGAAGCTGACGGGGGCCATGATTGTCAAGGAATTCCTAACGCATCGCCTAGCTCTGCTCCAGGTGCAGTCGCGCCCCTTGTGGAAGCTCAAGGGCGCAGACGATGACCTCCGGCTATGCCTGGGTGACTTCTCCAAGGAGGAGCTAGACATGGTCGTGCGTGCCCATCTTGGGAAGGATCAGGGGTTATAACACCCCAGATGTAACACCTTCCATTTATGGCAATATATGAAACGTTGAATTCATCAATTCCATTCTGGGATCTTCTTTCATTTCGGGTTTCTTTGTTTTGTCACGTGCGTGTGTGCATTTCATCCATGTCATGTTATCATGTGCATTGCATTGCATTCGTGTTGTCACTTGCTTCCGGTTCCACTCGTCTCTTTCCGTTGTCCCTTTCGAGTTCCGACACTCACACACGTGCCCGTGGCACCCCCGAGTCCTTCTTTCATGTGTGGCCGTGTAACGTTCCCGGTATGAGGTGAGACTTGTCGTGCGTTGTTGTTTTGGGACGTGCAGGCCGCCTGTCAAGTTTCATCGCGTTTCGAGTTCATTTGGTACTCCAACGGTTAACCTAGTGGGCTAAAAGCACCTATTCCTTTTGGCCCAAGACCCCCTCCACAACATCCCACTAACCCAGCACAACCAGTCCCATCCTCTCGGTCGTCGGATCGTGAACGTGTGGGTGAAAACCGCTCCTCATTTGGAGCTTCCTAGCTCCCAGAAACTATAAAACAGTCCCCATCCCCGAAATCCCGGTGCAACCCTAATTTTTCTCTCCCTCCTCGCGCCGGACACGTCCGCGCAGCCTCCAGACACGTCCGACCCGCTGGCACATCACGCCGACGAATCAGAGGCTGCCACGTGGCGACCCCCGATTGGTCGGGACACCTCATCGCCTCCAACCGTGCCACCTCAGCCACGCGGCCCCGCCGGTCGCCGGACCACCGCCGGACCCTCCCCGGACCATCGCCGGACCCCGCCGCCAACCTCGCCGGCCTCGCCTCCGACCGCCGCCGCCGCAGGCCGCACCACCGCCGCCGGCCTCGCCTCTGCCCGCCGCCGCCGCAGGCCGCACCACCACCGCCGGCCTCGCCTCCGCCCGCCGCCGCCGCAGGCCGCACCACCGCCGCCGGCCTCGCCTGCGCCCGCCGCCGCCGCAGGCCGCACCACCGCAGCCGGCCTCGCCTGCGCCCGCCACCGCCGCAGGCCGCACCACCGCAGCCGGCCTCGCCTGCGCCTGTCGCCGCCGCAGGCCGCACCGCCGCTGCCGGCCTCGTCCGCCGCCTCCACGCAGCTCCGCCGGCCGTCGACGTGCGCCACCACCCCGTCGCTGGCGCGGCTCCCGCAACCGCCGCCGCCCGGCCGGCCGCAACCTCCAGCCACCCCGGATATCTCCGCCTCCGACAATCTCCACCTCCGGCTGCCGCCTCGTCTCCTCGCCGCCCCGTCGCCTTCTCCAACCCTGGCCATCTCCTCCGGCGACAACTCCGGCGAGATCCGCGGATCGGGACGAGATCCACCCGTCCCCCGATCCAAACGCCTCCGCTCCGCCAGATCCCTCGGTCCCGCTTCGTCCCGTCCACATTCTACTTTTTTGGAGGGTAAAAATTCCAGTAAGTCCCTAAACTGTTATAATTTGTTGCCTCCTTTGCATGGTTGTAACTTCGTGCTCGTAGATCCGTTTTGGGCGTGTAATATATCAAATGTTTGTTGTGATGTGCTCTTAATTTTGTTCCACTGTGGCATGCTTGTTAGAGTTCATCTTGATAACCTAATCATCGTTGCAAGAGTGATGTATGTTTAAAACTGCTGTTATCTGTAATTTTGTTGCCATGTTTGAGATATGATAACTTTGTGCACGTTGGTCCGAATGGAGCATATGATATGTCAAAATGTTCATTGTGAAGTGTTCTACATGATGGTTTCTATAGCATTCATGTGAGGTGTCATACAGCCATGTTAATCTCTGTTGCAAAAGTGCATGTGGCTGTTAAGTGCTGAAACTTGTTATGAGATGCTGATTTCACTTGTTCATTGCTAGTGATGTGTTTGTCTTCATGCCTCATGTCAATATGTTTTAGAAGCACCATCACATGGTCTTTGCTGTGGTGCAATACACTTCCCATGCTATTCCTTGAGGTGACTTAAACAAGCTTGTAAACATGCCATGCCAATGTTGCTGTTTTATACTTAGTAAAAAAACTGCTAAGTCTGGAATCTGTTTAACCTAATGCTATGTTTGCTTGATGCCCCACTCAAATCCATGCATGTTTTAGTATGTCAAATGATCATTCCTTGTTGTTTATGTTACGCTCTACCCATCCATGCCCTTATTTGCATATATGGCCTGTTGTAGCTTATTTATTTCTTGCTCTCAAGTTGCTATAAACTTTACCTGTCAGGTTTTTATCAGCATGATCAAGTTGGTGAAGCTTGTTGTTATTGATCCATGCCTCCTATGGAGTTGCTCCAATGGAGTTGTTTGATGTATGCTATGTCTACTACATGTCCATGATCTTTACATACTTAGTGGAGTTGATATGCATGTTGTTTTGTGCCTCCGAAGGAAGCATCGTGATGATGTTTTTGCCTTCCCAGATTTTGGCTAAGTCTGAATAAATTTATTGCAACTTGCCATGCTTGGTTAAATGTGTTCCAGTAGGTTTTTGGGTGTGTTCTAAGTTCATGCTTGTTAAGTAACATGTCTACTTCACATCCATGCCCTTTGTCTCCATGTTTGTGTGTTGTAGAATAATTGTTTCTTGCTCCAAACATGCCATGTGGCAATAAACTGCAGCTTTGTGTGAATATTGTTTTGCATGCCTTTTGCAAACCGTGTGTCCGTTTCCTGCGATGTTTATATCGATTTCAACCGAAATTTTCCCCTCTATCCAGTGGCTTGCTTGGTTTTCCAGGATGAGGTCTTTTCCATCATCTTCTCCTTAGGCTCAAGTGCTTCTGCATGCATACGCACATCATACTTGCATCATGTTGATTGTGCATTCCACCGTGTTTGATATTGTGTCGTGTTGTATTCTTGTGTTGAGTAGAGCCGGGGGCCGAGACCGAGTACGTGGTTCCTACCGAGGTTGAGTGTGAGGAGCAAGGTTACGACCCCACCGACGACTCAATAGACAAGATGACCTTACCCAGATATCGTTACTATCTTTGCCTATGCTAGATGTCTCGCTCTTTAGCTTGTTGCCATGAACCTCTCTAACCACCCAACCTAGCAAACCTTTGATTGGCTACGTAAGCTTCGCTCAGCCCCTCTTATAGCATTGTTAGTCGTGGGAGAAGATTTGAAGATTCTTGCTTCATGTTGAAGTTATTGTTGGGATATCACAATATATAATATGTTAAACCAAATTATCTATATATTGGTAATGGGTGGAAGGCTAAGCCTCTTGCTTCTTGTTTTGTTCCACTCATGCCACCCTAGGAACCATTTTTACCGGTGTTATATTCCTTGATTAAGCGTTCCTAACATGGTTGGGGTTATGGGACCCCCTCGATAACCCGCCTAGCGCTAAAGCTTTTCCAGCAAGGCCCAACATTGGTTTTACTTTTGCCTAATAACTAAAACTTGCATAGGGACTAGCTATCCCGTGGACTTAATTAACAACCCCCGGGCCAGTGCTCCACATGAGTGTTGGTCCAAAACTAGAGCCACTTGCGGTGCCACCCAGTTCGCTGGGATATTCGGTTACTGTACGTACTGCTCATCCGGTCGTGGCCTGAGACTAGATACGCGCGGCTACTGTCAGGGTGTCGGCACGCCGAGAGGTCTTGCTGGATTAGTTTTACCTATGTCGGAATATCTTGAGCATGGGATTCTGAGAATAGTCGGGTCTTCCCACCTTGGAGTTGCGACTCCGCATATCGTGAGCTTGTGATGGGCTAAGTTGGGACACCCCTGCAGGGTTTTGATCTTTCGAAAGCCGTGCCCTTGGTTATGTGGCAGATGGGAATTTGTTAATATCTGGTTGTAGAAAACTTGACACCATGTTCATAATACACTACCAGCGTGAGAAACCGTGACGGTCGCTTTCCGAAGGGGTTCGGGATGTGAACACGGTGGGGTTATGTTTGACATGCTTAGATAGGATCACTTCATGATCACTTGGATGCTCGTGGCACTTCTCTTCTCGCTCTAAACACGTAAGCTAGTGCTAGTGCAGTTGCAACCTTGTTCTTCAGCCTTGTTCCACACCCAAGGCTTACATAGTTTTGCTACCCGGGAATGGGATTGCTGAGTCCTCCGTGGCTCACAGATTCTACACAACACCAAATGCATGTACCATGGTGAACTACACAGGTGATGGCATAGAGTTGTATTGGGAGTTCGATGAAGAGCATTGGCGATACTACGTGTCTTATCCCGAGGATCAGTAGTGGCTTCTACTAGGGGCGATCACACCTTGTGTTATTTAATTTATGGTATCTTTCATTTGGATCTTCGTCCGTAGTCGGACTCTGATGTTATTTGGCTGATGAATGTTTATGTAATGCATTGTGTGACGTGGCGAGTGTAAGCCAGCTACTCTTTTGCAATTTCATCCCTCTTTTACATGAGTTGTGCAAAGATACCATTCTTGAGATCATTCCAGTATGATATTATGCCTTTAAGTCATGCCTCGACACATGGGAGGTATAATCTCATACTGGGCATTACAGGGGTGCCCCCGGACTCTCATCTTCTGTTGTACTGCCGCCCGAACGGGGAGAAAGTTGTCGGCGCATTGTTTGTCTTCGACGAGCGAGGGATCATGCCTCCGGTGCCTTCTCGGCCCCCGGGCTCCCCAGTAATGGTGTCCTCCAAAGGGATCGATGAGGAGGAGAAGACGGACTCGGAGGAGATCCAGGAAGGCATGGGGGAGACCTCTCCCACACCCCTGACTGAGTTCCTCGCCGTCCTTTCCGATGACGATGACGATGGCGAGCAACCAGTCAGGGAATCACCGCACTCCGCCGGGGTTACCACGAGGTCTAAGGGCACCACTTCGTAGAAGCTGAAGCTGGGGGTCCCGAAGAAGGGCAGGTCGGTACTGATCCCCCAAGGTGGTGCCTCTGCTTCGTCGCCGGCCGGCACCGCTGCGGGTTCGGCCACCGTGCCCCTATCTGCTCCTGGGGCTCGGGCGTCAACGCCCCAGGCCACGAAGCTTTTGGGCTTCATGCTTCAAAAGAGGGCGATGGAGTACACTGCCGTGGACCAGTAAGTGTTCCGCCCTGGTTTTTGTTCCGGTCTTTGCTGCCGCTTCCTGATGCTTCTCCCTTGCGCCGTCAGGCAAGCGTTGGCGGTGAAGAAGAAGAGGGAGTTGGCGGCGACCCCTGAGATACAGTAGCCCGCTGCGGCCGCGTCACCTCCGGAGCGGAAGGACGGCTCCCGTGACTCATCGGCCGGATCGTCCTCACGAGATACAGAGGCATGTCCTGAGGAGAAGGCAATCTCCATGGCCAAGCTGGCTCCGGAGGTGTCTGCCCCCAGCTCGTCCACTGGGGCTCCGAGAGCTCAGGAGCCCCCTGCCTCTTCTGCTACGGCCACCCTGGAGATCTTGGTGCCGGTGCTGCCTCCTCCTCCCTTCGTCACGTCGCCGAGTCATGATCTTCCTGCTTCACCTGATGCTCTGGAGGGGGACCTTTCTGTGCTGACCCAGCTCCACGACGACCTCCTAGGCCCCGATCGTCGCCTGGTGTTGGGGCGCCTGGAGTTAATTTCGGGGTGGCTGTGATCCGAGGCAGTTGTCCGAGCGGCATGGGGCCAGGCCATCAATGCCTCCAAAGAGGGCGAGTTGGTCGCGGGCCTGGCCACGGCAGCCCGCGACGTGGGGCTGAAGGACGCCAAGGCTGCGGAGGAGTGCTGCCTGGCGCTGAAGGCCGAGCTGGAGACCATGCGCAACGAGCGAGCCACCAAGGCAAGTCAGCGCGAGGTGCCGGAGGAGGAGCTAAAGGCTAGGGAAGATGCGGTCGGTGGTTCTGACGTCAAACTAGAGCAGTCAGCGCGAGGGCAAGCCCCGGAGCGTGGCTGCTTGGAGAAGCTGAAGCGGGAAGTTGAGGCGGAGAAGGCCCGACTAGAAGCCAAAGTGAAGGTTCTTGTTGAAGACCGCGCGGTCTTCAAATCCCTTGAGTAGAAGTCCCGCAAGGCACTCCTGGAGCTCTACGGTAAGGGCCTGAAGGAGCCGTTGACGACCGACGAGGAAGGCCCTACCGAGCTACTCCTTTAGCTTGTCACGCGCTCGAGGGCGTTGTTAATGGGATCAGCCCCATGGTGGAGGCGGAGGCCCGTGCACTTTCTGATTCAGCCTTGACGCTCGTTTTTAGCCACCTCCATCTTCATGACTCGAGCAGCGATCTTGGAGCTCTTCTTGTGCCTCTAGACGAAGATGGCCGCATAGCCACTGCTGAAGTCATGAAGGATCGGGTGGATGCCTAAATGGATAAGTTCCTCGCCATCGATCCCGCGCCTCTTGCTAGTGATGCCATCGACCTTGCAACTGCGGTCGACGGCGATGCCGACGTCAATGGAGCCCTCCTTGCGGGCGACGGCAATGCCCAAGGCTGATGTGGAGACTTGCCAGCAACACCTCCCTCCACTTTTATTTCCTGCAACATGCACCGTACCTCGTGGACGCATTATAAAAAATATGTTTGGTTTTCGAAGAACAGTATGTTTTGTGATAATTACTAGGATTTTGTGATTTCCTTCCCTCTTGCTTTAGTGTTCTACGTTGGCACAGCCCAGCCCAGCGCATACCTCAACCGCCGCTGGCTCGTCCGGATCGCTTGGACGAGACTAGGGGATGAGGGGTTACGTGACCAGTTAGGCTCCTGAGTTGCGATGCTCAGGAGTCCTCCTTGACGTACAAACAACCCTCGGGAAGGGAACGCGAAACTAGGCCTTAGTGTTCTGCGTCGGCAGAGCCCGCCCCCGCTCATACCTCAGCCGCCGCTGGCTCATCCAGATCGCCAGGATGAGGCCAGGGGGTGAGGGGCTATGTGGCCAGTTAGGCTCATGACTTGAGATGCTCAGGAGTCCTCCTTGACGTACGAACAGCCCTCGGGAAGGGAACGCGAAACTAGGCCTTAGTGTTCTGCGTCGGCAGACCCCGGCCCCGCGCGTACCTCAGCCGCCGCTGGCTCGTCCGAATTGCCAGGACGAGGCAAGTGGGTGAGGGGCTACGTGGCCAGTTAGGCTCCTGAGTCGTGATGCTCAGGAGTCCTCCTTGACGTACAAACTGACTCCATACCTGTCCTGGCAGGAGCGTATGCCAGGCGTGACCTGAGCGTAGCCCCCGTGCCCAGCCCCCTCGCGCGATTCTCCCGAGGGGAAAGTGTTGCGACGAGGCTAGGCACTGAGCCTGATGGATTGCATGGCAGGACCAGCGAGGTCTGTCTGGGCACCCGTGAGCCAGCGCCGGACTCGCGAGGCAGTACCTCAAGGCGGGTTGCGCCTGAATTTGCTCCTTGATAGCTATGGTGGTTCTGCGAGATGGTTAGGCAACCTGCGCCGAATGAATTTCCTGAGGCGATCACATGAGAAGGCCAGACACCAACAACCCCGAGAGGTGATGTGAACGGGGCCGGCCCGCCAGATAGAGCTTAGTCATTTTGTTTATCGACTGTGCAGGGACGGACCCGAGCACAGATGCCATGCCCAGACTTCTCATACGAAAAATCCGGAAGAAAGACAACTGGCGCATGGCTCCAGTGGTGGAGGGGAACCGGGGCACGCGCCCTAGCTCGTCCGTACGTGATTTGGTCATGCGAGAACGGGGCACTAAGGGCCATGGGAGGTGACATACATGGCAGCTGGCCCGCGAGCCAGAGTTGAGCCTTTTGGAGTTTAGCGACGCTGCATGGATAGACCCGAGCACAGACATCGTGCCAGTCCTTAATCATGAGGCGGTCGTGGGTGGTCTTGCCGCGACGCACGATGTTCATGTTATCGAAGTACCGGACAGGCATATAATAAGCATGAAGAGACTCACAGAAAGAGACAAACTAGTTCAGGTAATGTGAATGCGATACATGCCACATGGACGAACCCATGCGGCCTGGGGATGATGCAGCCCGAGGGGCGCCCACAACAGAGTAAGATAAAGATGTAAAAAGATACATGTCGTAGGGATAGGCCCGTGCGACTTGGGGATGATGCAGCCGAAGGGGCCACCCCAACTGATCAAACAGAAACAGAGTCACCTGGCACCATTGCTGGAGATATGGTGTTGTAGCTAAAGACGCTTGCTGTAGATGTCGCTCCTCATGAGCCGCCTGGCTCGCGGACCTCGCGGGGTTCCTGAGGTTCCGAGAGCTCACAAAGAACCGTCGCCACCTCCGCCAAGATATCCTGATGCCTGGCTTCGCGAGCTGTCAGGACGTCCTACATGCGGCGCTGGTGCAAGGCTGCCTGGTTCGGCAAGACGAAGGGCATGCAAACGTAGCTATGAGGAGGGGCCTCGCACCAGCCCACCTGAGACAGCCAGTAGAGCTCATGAGGCGCGACTCTGTTGAGTCCTGGGATGTTGACGGAGACGTGCAGCCTGTAGCCTGAGCCAGGGACAGCAGCTGCACTTGGTGGTGTGGGGCGGCGCTCGCCTTGCACTGCCCTTGGTACCTGCAAGTCTTCTATGGTCTGGTTGATGCACTCCTGAGCACCTGGCGCTTCGCGCCTTGTGCTCTCATGAGGGAAGCGTGCGGTGAAGCATGCCTCCACATCATCCCCGAGCGCCTCCCTTATGACATTGGCCGGGTGGGAGGCCCTCCAGAGGAGAGCCCCCGAGCCCAACCTAAGAGGGGCACCAGGCGTGCCTCCCTATGCGAGGGAGGGAGGTGCCCCATCCGTGGGCGCAGGTCCTGAGCCGGTGCCGTCGGAGAGGCTGCTCTACTAAAGTTTTTGGCGGAGCAGCTTCTTCTTCTTCTTGGGGATGGCTTCAGGGGGTAGATGGTTCCTTCGTTGTCTGGGTCCTCGACTGTCGCAGCCTAGTAGGCGCGCTCAAGGGAGCACACAACGTACTTTTCCTCGCATGCGATAGTGATGATGTCGCGGCTCCCTGGCATCTTGAGGACATTGTAGCCATGGTGAGTCACTGCCAAGAACTTGGCCAGGGCCGCATACCCAAGAATGGCGTTGTATGGGAGGCAGATGTGGGCAACGCCAAAGTCCATGACCTCGGTGTGTTAGTCGTCGTGCTGGCTGAAGGTGACTGGGAGGCGAATCTTGCCTATTGTGGTGGTGGAGCCGTCGGTCACCCCTGAGAAAGGCTTGGTGGGCTGTAGCTGGTCATATGGCACTTGGATACGGTCAAACGTGTCTACGGAGAGATCACTGAGCCCTGCACCACCATCGATGACGGTTTTGGTGACTTGGACGTTGCTGATGACGGGTGAGCAGAGCATCGGGAGTGCGCCGGCAGTTGCCGCGCACTTGAGCTGGCCAGCTGAGCTGAAGGTGATAGTACACTTGGACCACTTTAGCGGCCGCGTGGCTTCTAGCATGGGAAGAGTCACGTTCACTTCTTGGGCGAACTGCTTGAAGATGCGCTGAGAGGCTGGAGCCTGCGCACCACCCAAGATGCAGGCGATGGTGCAAGGCTCCTGGAAGCCCCCAGCCCCTTCATAATGATCGTCGTTCCTCCTTGGTGGTGGTGGTAGCGGAGGGAGGCCAGCCCAGCAAGGCTGATCGTGCCTGCGGTCCCACAAGGCTGATCGCGCCACTCCTGACGGGGGCCGCTGTCATCCCAGTGCCCTCCAGGTCGGCTTCCTCCATGGCCGTAGCCTCGATTGCTGCTGTTAGTCGTTGGTGTTGTGGTTGTGTACGTTGTGGAAGCCGTAGAATGGGCGGCTTCTTTTGGATGACTCTGGGTGGTCGCAACCGCGCTTCATCTCCGGTTCTACGCCGAGCACGGCCACCCCTTTGTGCTTCAACTCTTTAGGCTTGGCCTTCTTGTCTTTAGGGTCAGCAGCGGGGAGCTTGACGAAGGAAAGATGCCCTTCCTCAGCTCTCGCGCACTTAGTCACTATGTTGAATAGCTCCAGGGCTGTGCACAGGTCCTCTGTGGGGACCCCGACTTAGAAGTCGAGATCACCGAATGCACGTGTACAGTGATCCCAGAGATCAATGCTCACTGAACACACAGAAGCTGAATAACAAGAGTCTTACATCCGTACATACCGTATTACACAGTTAGGACCATTAAGGTCAAGTCTTGAATATAACATCGCAACAGAAAATCTTCAATGACAACATGGACCCATGCCATCTGCCTTAACCCTACAGGCATTCTGACTGGGAAGCGTCCTAGCTCGCATGCCCGTCACCAAGAAATCTTCATCATAACCTGTTCTCTCATGCCTTGCCAATAAAATAACTAGTGGCAAGCCAATGAGTACTTTGAATGTACTCGCAAGCAACCCAAGTGTGATAACAGAATAATTATGCAAGGCTCTACTGCTAGGTTGGCAGTTTTGCGGAAAGCTAGTTTTTCATATGCAAGTAAGATCAACATGTAACATGGATATGCATGTGTCTGTAACAAGTATCAGGAGGTCACAGACGTCAATATCGAGAAAGAGTTGTAATCAACTCATGTTCAAGATCATTGAGACTTTCTCACAATCACATCAACAATATCTCTGAATCTTGTTGTTTCCCAGAAACTTATGGACATAGTCTAAGTAGCACCACCCAACTGTCCTTGACCGCGGACACGGCTATTCGAATAGTTTGAGACTCTGCAAAGGTTGCACACTTTACCCACTAGATCCGGGGAACTTCCGTGTCATCCACGACCCGCGATACCTCAAGTACCCGGGGTAAGCACCCGATCACTATCTTTCCCTAGACGACACTAAGATAGAGTCCACTCGATTGGTAGTAACCCCCGTGCCCACATTTCACATCTCAAGGTTTGTGGAGACTCGCTCCGTATTCATCACATATCACAAGCACGGGGTACCAACGGTGTGTCCGGTGCCCTGTAAAGACAGTCATGGCCGCCTATCCAAGCGCGACCCCGTCCTAAGATTGACCTCATGTCACTCCCGTCACTAGTAATGCGGGCACCATGCTAGTATCGACCTAGGTAATCAATAATGCCCTTTCCCATATAAGGGTAGAGTGGTTGCGCATGTTTGGTTGGGACGGTAGTCACACATAAATCTAATCCATCTTTGTAAACAACACTTCCGTCAAGCCTCAGCACACTACTTCTTCACCAAGTAGTGCCCTAGCTCCTCATTAACTCCCAGGGGCATTAGTGGCACCCACTGGGTCATTTGCAAGTATGTCAGACCACACTTTTTTCACTCAATGCATAACCCCGACCCATTTTGCGTAGCCAACTACTATAGCGTACATCTATCTATTCCCACCCACATAACCCTCATAGGAAGGTAGGGTCATGTTTGATGCAAGTATCAATAGTAAGTAACAAAGGTAGCAACCAAAGTGGTCTCCACCTCAACATGATTCCGATGCATTGATAATAAAGTGCTATGAGTCATGCATAAAAAGGTTTCTCGAACATGGTCAAAGGGCTGCTTGCCTTATTCTTCTGAGTCTTCAAACCTTCTGGTCCATCTCCGAGTACTTTGTTTATTTCGTCAACTAACGATGGAAACAATCGTAATAAGCAACACAATCAAAGCAACAATAAAAGTGCTCTAAAAATAGGAGTTGGACTTTTCTTGGATACCTCTGGTCATATGAAAATTAACCAAGGTGGTTTCATAGGTGTTGGATCAATAGGTAGTTTGGAACATTTCAATATGATGGAACCAAAGGGTTTATGGATTTGGAAGAAGTATACAGAAATATTTCCTTGAATGATGAGCAAAGGCACCTATCAACAGGTCATGATTTTAGAAGCATCTAGGAGTTGGTTTCACTGGATTTGGAATTCAAATGAATTTCCTAAGATTTTGCAAAGCTGATAAATATGAAGAAATGGCTCAATAATTGGTGGGGTACGGAAAGTATTAATAAAAATGTTCTAAAATTAAGTTTGGATATGACAAGCATCCAGGAATTTGAATCACTGTATTTGGATCAAGATTGAGCTCTCTGTGATTTTCTAAAGTTCATCACAGAAAATGGAATATGGGCATTTGATAATATTTGTGAAAGAAATGTTTCTGGAAAAGTGTGCATGTTGCATCATGTGATAGAGTATGATTTTAGACGCTACCAGAAATTTGAATCATGCAATTTGGAGTTCATTTGAATATTTGGGAGATTTTTGAAGTTTACTGGAAACAGAAAATAAAAGGGAAAAAGGGGTTATACCCTTTTACTGCGCGCCGGGCGAGGGATAGATGATGGGCCGGCCCAGCTGCACGGCCGCGAGCGCCCAGGTGTAACGTCGATAGCACCTTCCAGGGAGTACGTCTCCGTTTGCCAGAAACGGTCTTCATGGAGTACGTCTCCACTTAAACAGTGGGGCCAGGCCGTTGGGTCACTTACAGCCAGGGCCCACCGGGCTCTCTCCCTCTCTCATGTCCCCTTCTTCTTCCTCCCGACGGGAGACAGAGGAGGGCGCCGGCCTTGCTCGTCGCCGGCGCTGCTCAGCCTGCCGGCGCCGACCTGCGGTGGGGACAGAGCCGCGGGGCTTAGCCGCATCCGCAGGAGAGGTTGCAGGGAGGCGCGGCGTGCTCCTTGCGTCCGTGGAGACCGACGGTTCCGGCACTCGGTGGTCTCCCGTGCCGGCGACTACGGCCATCCCTGACGACGTCCGGCGTACCGGCGGATTCGTGAGGCCGAGCCGCGCCCATCTATGGCCCCCACGCAGGCTGGGGAGGCCCAGGGCGACGGTGACCCTGACGCCGGCGGGCAAGGCGTCGGGAGTAGATGGTTGCGGCGTCACACGGCACCAGAGCAGGAGATAGAGAGTGGGGGAGCTCCGACCGTCTGCTGCGGTTCTCCTGGTGGCCAAGGAAGAGGAGGAGAGGCTCGGGTTCATCAGTGCTGGGCAAAGGCCGACGGCGACCATGGTGGCCATGGCGAGGGAAAGAGAGCACTAGGGGAAGAGGGGGCATGTCTAGTAGATGCACAGGAGAGAGGAGTGTCCAGAAGAGGCAAGAGGTGCTCGGGGGGAGGCCTTTTATACCTGCAGCCGCGGTGCACCGTGAGTGACACCCATGGACGTGCTCGGGCGAGCTCATGGAGAGAGGAGGAGGGCAGGGGAGGATAAGACCGACAACCCGGCAGGTTGCGGACGTCGAGGGGACCTCGGGGAACACGAGGGGGAGGCCCAAGGCTGTCGGACGCCCCTGATTGGAGGTGGCTACAGTGCGCCAGGGCACTGTAGCGTGCTCCAGAGCGTGAACCCTGCATGCCATGGCATGCACAAGGTGTCATTGGCGTGTCCTCTTGTGTCCAGCAGTGCTAGGGGATAGTAAACAAAGGCGTGAAGGTCTTGGATGCTCTGGGAGCCTCTAGAATGATGAGAGAGGTGAAGGAGAGGGTGAAAACTGCTGTCCAGCAGTAGGAATTGAGGTTTAACCCCCTCCAATGATTGAGCTGAGGCCATAGAGAGTTACTGGGGGTAGAGGATGATCAGGGGGAGCTGTGGTAGAAATTGGAAGTAAAGGGAAAAAGTAAAAGAGGTCCAAACACTTGTTTTGGTAATTGGACAGAAGGTGTTTGATCAGGTTCTGGGGAGGCAAATGACCTCCACTTGACATGGGACTTAACAGGATCAAATGTCACATATAATTAGGCCCCTACACCAAATTTGAGCTCATTTGGGTAAAGTGGCCAATGTAACTTTGGTGAACCCTAGAAATCAACAGAAATAGTTTCACCATGTTTGAGTTAAGCAAATCATCTCCCCTTGATGCACCACTTGGTGTAGCATCATCATTTAGGGTATTGATCATTCCCACAAAGTTTGAAGCTCCAGATAAAAAGTTGACAATGTAAAGTTGTTCAAATTTGAATTTGAACAGAAGTGGTTTTGGGGCACTTGGACCAAGTTATGCTTCTCCAAAACTTGTGCCATTTGGCATAGATGCATAATTCCATCATTTTAGCATGTGCACCAAGTTTGAGAGCATTTGGACAAGTTTGGCAATGTAAAGTTGCTCAAACTTAAAGTATGGACAGAATGGTTTTGAGGGGACTAAATGATGTTTCCTTGATCCTCAAGGCATGAGGCTTTGCAAAATCATCAAATATGCCATATTTGATATGATAGAATTTCCCTGGAATTTTTGGAGAATATTCCCTTTGTAAATATTACAAAATCTTGAAATATCCAGAAAGGGTTTTGGAAGGATTTGTCCAATATTTTGAACATGACCATGTGTTGAAACTCTTATATATGGACAATATATGTCCTATGAGTCTCCCTGAATTTTGGCAAATATATTTGAAATGATTAAATAAGTTTTCCCTATTAAAGACCATTTCTGGCCTTAAGAAAAAGCTTTTAAATAAAATATAAAAATAACTTTTGAAATTATACTTTTGTGGTTTCTGGGAGTCCTATACCTAATAGGATTCAAATATACTTTTTGAAAGATTTTTCACACCCTAAATAAGGTACTTGCAGTGCAAACCTCAATTCATGGGTTTTTGGAAAACTAATTTTAGAAAATACCATTTGGCCAAAATATTTTTATAAGAAAATTCTATACTGGTCTATACACATGGCATGATCATTGGGAAAAGGTTTTGGGTCAAGGAGATGAAGTATAAGAGTTGGAGGACTTATTTGATTTTTAGAGCACTAGCAAACAACAGACAAAAATCAAATCAAGCAAAGTCAAAAACACCCAAAAGTTTTTGCAAATCCACATTTTTTTAACATGAAAATAAGCTTCAGCAATGTGACATGAAAATCAGGGTGTGACAGACCTACCCCCTTACAAGAATCTCGTCCCCGAGATTCCCAGACTAGGCTTGGAAAGGAATACGGAGTCTTGGATACGGGGTAGTCTTCACTTTTCCTTGTTGGTTCTGCTTCCGAGCGGTGCTCCTTGGAATCCTGAAGTGCTTGATGGTACGGCTTCTCGCTTGATGCCTTCCATGATGGAGGTTGCTGAGGGGTCTCTAGCATAGGTTAGGTTGGGTTAGCTGTCAAAAGCTCGGTGATCGATGTCCTTGCGGGCATCGGGCTAGCTAGGAGGTAAGAAGTACTTCCAGAGTGGGGGCTCGTGGAAGATTTGGTGCACGAAGAGTATCTCAGGTGGTAGATCTAGCTGGGGAGCCGTCTACCACATGACTTGCAGGGATCTCAAAGGGTCCAATGAACCTTGGTGCGAGCTTCCCCTAGACGTGGAAACGCTTGGTTCCCTTCAGAGGAGTTACCCACAGGTTCACACGGTCCCCGTCATGGAAACTCATGTCCTGACGGTGAGTGTCAGCATAGCTCTTTTGCCTTGACTTGGCTGCCTTCAAACGCTCTCTGACTAGTTGGACTGGCTCTGCTGCTGCGCGGAGAATATCCGGTCCAAAGACTAGCCCTTCTCCAGTCTCTGACGAGTTGAGGGGCGTGCGACACATGCGTCCGTACAACACCGCAAATGGTGCCATCTGAAGGCTCGACTGGTAACTGTTGTTATAGGAGAACTCGGCAAAAGGGAGACAATCCTCCCACTTGGCTCCATATGCCAAGACACAGGCTCGGAGTATGTCTTCGAGAATCAGATTGACTCGTTCTGTCTGACCTCCGGTCTGTGGGTGGAAAGCCGTGCTAAAAGATGCCTTGGTTCCCAAGGCTTCTCAGAACTTCTTCCAGAACCTTAAGGTGAACTGGGTTCCTCGATCTGACACAATCTCCTTGGAAAAAGCCGTGAAGACTTACGATTCGGTCGATGTAGAGAGCTGCCAGCCGGTTGCCATCATAAGTGGTCTTGACAGGAATGAAATGGGCCACCTTGGTCAAATGATCGACTATGACCCAGATAGAGTCATGTCCTCTATTCGACCTTGGTAATCCAGTGATGAAGTCCATTCCGACCTTATCCCACTTCCACTCAGGAACCTTGAGTGGTTGAAGCAATCCAGCGGGTCGCTGATGTTCAGCCTTGACCCTTTGGCACACATCACACTTCGCAACATAGGTTGCAATCTCTCTTTTCATCTCGTGCCACCAGAATCGGGCCTTCAAGTCTTGATACAATCTTGGTGTGAGCGTTCCTTCGACACGGAGATGCTCGGTTCCTTTGGGAGGAGTGGCTTGCAGATACGCCCGGTCTTCGACGCGGAAGTTTACTTCTTGATGACGGTGGTCGGTGTAGACCTTCCTTCTTGACAGGGCGGTCTTCAATGTCTTCTATCCAGCTGTCCGACTCTTCTATGTCTTCGGGCAGACAAGTAGGCCATCAAATAATGATGTTACCCAACTTGTCCAATTACTCCATGAGGTCTAAGCGGTACACAAGGTAAGTTGGGGTATTGGTGGTGGTCTAGGTTGAGTATTTGCAGGGGCCTTCCTGACTTAGAGCGAAGACCCGTGGTCAGAATCTGACCAGGTCGTGGCTTGGTGGGGCTTAAGAGTTTCAAGGATTCTAGTGAGTGAGTGAACTTATCATCTTATGCTTAAGCATAGTTTCTGAGATGCCAATAGCTCTATCTAATACTCCAAACGAAAAGCATAGACCAACCTCAATCACCACTCATGCCATGCATATCCTCATGATTCTCAAGAGACGGTCTAACAAAACTATACTGTCTATGATCCCCAAATCTATATGTATGCCTACCTCTAAAATCCAAAGATAGATCATACATGCTGCTGAGCTTAAATTAAACTCCACAATCCAAGCACTCAAACTATTCTTGCAAGGCTCAAGATAATGCATCTCTATTCTAAGGAAACACGTCATATGCCACTCCAAGATTTGTTTCCTTCCTATAGATCACCTCCAATAGCCCGGTAATTCCCATCAATCACCACATAATCCAACAATGACGATAGTATGTCCACCAAATTCTCATCATCCGGGTCAAGTAAACTCCAAGATCACGATTATATAGATCCCTAAATCAACTCCGACAAATAATCCAATCTCCTAGGTTATTGTCCACCGAGAAGCATGATATCAAAATCAGGATCATCGGTCTAAATCCAATCTTACTCCGAACCATGCAGACATATCCATCATTATACCAACCAGAATCACCTACATAAATCCAAATCTCATGTCCAACGGGCACTCCTACATGCTTCCCCAAAGTCATGATCCCACCAACATGAAAACCTCACAATCCACCAAGGTCTCAGATAATTCCTCGAAGTCACTGATATAAACCACCAAGTCATCTGTCCAATATCCTCGAACTGGTCTATCTATGGCATCGTCAGACCTCGTGCTATATTAGGATGAAAATATGCTCACTCATCGTGTCCACTAGCTCCTTTACGAACCCAGTGTTGTGCAAGATTGCAAAGGCTTAACAGGTTCTCTTGCTTTACCATGGGTTAGGCACATGGTTAAGGATTCGTGCTGGAGTGTCTCGTGAAGTCTCAAAGGGTCTAGGAATGGGGTTACTGGTCTGGAGGGTTAAACATAACTCTACGGGGCTACTCATGGCCACGGAGGTTGTAGCAGAAGTCTTCAGTGCCAGATGGCTGCCGAGGTAGAATCCCTGGTGCATCTTGTCTTGCAGGTCTTCAGTTGGGGGAGAGAGAGAATAGAGGGAAGAAGCAGCGTAGAGGAGGGAAATGCCTAAAGGGGGTTCTATAGTGCAGGTGCAACAAACAGGTGCAAAAAGGCCGAAACAAACGAAACAAGGCAAGGAAGGTGATATAGCCATGCCCTGGTTGCCTGGGGCAAAATTGCGACTTATATCAAAACACAAGCAAATAAAAGCAAACAACACACAATCATGGTCCCATTCGAACCATCATATGGACTCGACTGCGCATAGGGGGTACACGACTCACCCTACCCTAGGGGTTCTCGGACTCGGTGTCGTGACTTGTGCCTCGTGCAGTCTTCTGAGCTTCCTCGGGTGTTGCTATGTCCCTTGTAGTTGCTTGATGAACGATCCGGGTTGAGCCTGAAGAATCTTCAACAACTTCTCGCCTGATGAGGTGAGGTGGTGAAGGTGCCTCCTTGTAGCTGGCGTTAACTTGTCTTCTCTTGTCTCTTTAATCATGACGATCCCTTGCGCCTTCTGGGGCGTCGAGGGTACTAGGTAGGCAATCCATATGTAATGACAATAACAAGGCATAATAGAGGTCCAACATGTCGGTTTCGTTGATGGAAACATCGACACCAAGAGCGGGGGACGAAGAGAACCGTTTTCCTGCTCACTATAGTGAGGCGGGCCAAATGGCAAGGTTCTCATCCACCGGTGGTTGTCGATACAACAACGGTGGTGACAGGATTACTCTATTAGCGATGCATATCATGACTTTGCATAACCTATAGCATGGTCATCATAGGCCAATGTTGCATCGTCTTGGGGCACTGTCAAGGGTGTCACCATCTTCTGGGTCTTCATGTCCTCATCCATCGAGGATGTAATTTCTGTTGGTACCGTCTTGTCGTGGTGTCACCAATCTCGCGTGCAAAAGTGGTGGGTGAGTGTTCGGCAAGGTGCACTCCACGAGGATTATCGAAAATCCAATGGTCAGGGGCATAAGGGTTTTAGCGACCAAGGTTTTGAAGGGGAAGAGATCAAGTATAGCCTAGTTTTCGAAAAACTGAGAAGGGAAGAGAAGTATAGATAGTTTTGAAAACTAGTAGTAGTTTTGAAAATAGTTTTACCCTAACTAACGACCATGCTAACTAAGGATTCCTACAGTCAGGATGGCTCTGATACCAGCTCTGTGGGGACCCCTACTTAGAAGTCGAGATCACCGAATGCACGTGTACAGTGATCCCAGAGATCAATGCTCACTGAACACACAGAAGCTGAATAACAAGAGTCTTACATCCGTGCATACCGTATTACACGATTAGGACCATTAAGGTCAAGTCTTGAATATAACATCGCAGCGGAAAATCTTCAATGACAACATGGACCCATGCCATCTGCCCTAACCCTACAGGCATTCTGACTGGGAAGCGTCCTAGCTCGCATGCTCGTCACCAAGAAATCTTCATCATAACCTGTTCTCTCATGCCTGGCCAATAAAATAACCAGTGGCAAGCCAATGAGTACTTTGAATGTACTCGCAAGCAACCCAAGTGTGATAACAGAATATTTATGCAAGGCTCTACTGCTAGGTTGGCAGTTTTGCGGAAAGCTAGTTTTTCATATGCAAGTATGATCAACATGTAACATGGATATGCATGTGTTTGTAACAAGTATCAGGAGGTCACAGACGTCAATATCGAGAAAGAGTTGTAATCAACTCATGTTCAAGCTCATTGATACTTTCTCACAATCGCATCAACAATATCTCTGAATCGTGTTGTTTCCCAGAAACTTATGGACATAGTCTAAGTAGCACCACCCAACTGTCCTTGACCGCGGACACGGCTATTCTAATAGTTTGACACTCTGCAGAGGTTGCACACTTTACCCACTAGATCCGGGGAACTTCCGTGTCATCCACGACCCGCGATACCTCAAGTACCCGGGGTAAGCACCCGATCACTATCTTTCCCTAGACGACACTAATATAGAGTCCACTCGATTGGTAGTAACCCCCGTGCCCACATTTCACATCTCAAGGTTTGTGGAGACTCGCTCCGTATTCATCACATATCACAAGCACGGGGTACCAACGGTGTGTCCGGTGCCCTGTAAAGACAGTCATGGCCGCCTATCCAAGCGTGACCCCGTCCCAAGAGTGACCTCATGTCACTCCCGTCACTAGTAATGCGGGCACCATGCTAGTATCGACCTAGGTAATCAATAATGCCCTTTCCCATATAAGGGTAGAGTGGTTGCGCATGTTTGGTTGGGACGGTAGTCACACATAAATCTAATCCATCTTTGTAAAAAACACTTCCGTCAAGCCTCGGCACACTACTTCTTCACCAAGTAGTGCCCTAGCTCCTCATCAACTCCCAGGGGCATTAGTGCCACCCACTGGGTCATTTGCAAGTATGTCAGACCACACTTGTTTCACTCAATGCATAACCCCGACCCATTTTGCGTAGCCAACTACTATAGCGTACATCTATCTACTCCCACCCACATAACCCTCATAGGAAGGTAGGGTCATGTTTGATGCAAGTATCAATAGTAAGTAACAAAGGTAGCAGCCAAAGTGGTCTCCACCTCAACATGATTCCGATGCATTGATAATAAAGTGCTATGAGTCATGCATAAAAAGGTTTCTCGAACATGGTCAAAGGGCTGCTTGCCTTATTCTTCTGAGTCTTCAAACCTTCTGGTCCATCTCCGAGTACTTCATTTATTTCGTCAACTAACGATGGAAACAATCGTAATAAGCAACACAATCAAAGCAACAATAAAAGTGCTCTAAAAATAGGAGTTGGACTTTTCTAGGATACCTCTGGTCATATGAAAAATAACCAAGGTGGTTTCATAGGTGTTGGATCAATAGGTAGTTTGGAACATTTCAATGTGATGGAACCAAAGGGTTTATGGATTTGGAAGAAGTATACAGAAATATTTCCTTGAATGATGAGCAAAGGCACCTATCAACAGGTCATGATTTTAGAAGCATCTAGGAGTTGGTTTCACTAGATTTGGAATTCAAATGAATTTCCTAAGATTTTGCAAAGCTGATAAATATGAAGAAATGGCTCAATAATTGGTGGGGTACATAAAGTATTAATAAAAATGTTCCAAAACTAAGTTTGGATATGACAAGCATCCAGGAATTTGAATCACTGTATTTGGATCAAGATTCAGCTCTCTGTGATTTTCTAAAGTTCATCACAGAAAATGGAATATGGGCATTTGATAAATATTTGTGAAAGAAATGTTTCTGGAAAAGTGTGCATGTTGCATCATGAAATAGAGTATGATTTTAGAAGCTACTAGAAATTTGAATCATGCAATTTGGAGTTCATTTGAATATTTGGGAGATTTTTGAAGTTTACTGGAAACAGAAAATAAAAGGGAAAAAGGGGTTATACCCTTTTACTGCGCGCCGGGCGAGGGATAGATGATGGGCCGGCCCAGCTGCACGGCCGCGAGCGCCCAGGTGCAACGTCGATAGCGCCTTCCAGGGAGTACGTCTCCGTTTGCCAGAAACGGTCTTCATGGAGTACGTCTCCACTTAAACAGTGGGGCCAGGCCGTTGGGTCACTTACAGCCAGGGCCCACCGGGCTCTCTCCCTCTCTCATGTCCCCTTCTTCTTCCTCCCGACGGGAGACAGAGGAGGGCGCCGGCCTTGCTCATCACCGGCGCTGCTCAGCCTGCCGGTGCCGACCTGCGGTGGGGACAGAGCCGCGGGGCCTAGCCGCATCCGCAGGAGAGGTTGCAGGGAGGCGCGCGTGCTCCTTGCGTTCGTGGAGGCCGACGGGTCCGGCGCTCGGTGGTCTCCCGTGCCGGCGACTACGGCCATCCCTGACGACGTCCGGCGTACCGGCGGATTCGTGAGGCCGAGCCGCGCCCATCTATGGCCCCCATGCAGGCTGAGGAGGCCCAGGGCGACGGTGACCCTGACGCCGGCGGGCGAGGCGTCGGGAGTAGATGGTTGCGGCGTCACACGGCACCAGAGCAGGAGATAGAGAGTGGGGGAGCTCCGACGGTCTGCTGCGGTTCTCCTGGTGGCCAAGGAAGAGGAGGAGAGGCTCGGGTTCATCAGTGCCGGGCAGAGGCCGACGACGACCATGGTGGCCATGGCGAGGGAAAGAGAGCACTAGGGGAAGAGGGGGCATGTCTAGTAGATGCACGGGAGAGAGGAGGGTCCAGAAGAGGCAAGAGGTGCTCGGGGGGAGGCCTTTTATAGCTGCAGCCGCGGTGCACCGTGAGCGACGCCCATGGACGTGCTCGGGCGAGCTCATGGAGAGAGGAGGAGGGCAGGGGAGGATAAGACCGACAGCCCGGCAGGTTGCGGACGTCGAGGGGACCTCGGGGAACACGAGGGGGAGGCCCAAGGCTCTCGGATGCCCATGATTGGAGGTGGCTACAGTGCGCCAGGGCACTGTAGCATGCTCCAGAGCGCGAACCCTGCATGCCATGGCATGCACAAGATGTCATTGGCGTGTCCTCTTGTGTCCAGCAGTGCTAGGGGATAGTAAACAAAGGCTTGAAGGTCTTGGATGCTCTAGGGAGCCTCTGGAATGAGGAGAGAGGTGAAGGAGAGGGTGAAAACTGCTGTCCAGAAGGAGGAATTGGGGTTTTACCCCCTCCAATGATTGAGCTGAGGCCATAGAGAGTTACTGGGGGGTAGAGGATGATCAGGGGGAGCTGTGGTAGAAATTGGAAGTAAAGGGAAAAAGTAAAAGAGGTCCAAACACTTGTTTTGGTAATTGGACAGAAGGTGTTTGATCAGGTTCTGGGGAGGCAAATGACCTCCACTTGACATGGGACTTAACAGGATCAAGTGTCACATATAATTAGGCCCCTACACCAAATTTGAGCTCATTTGGGCAAAGTGGCCAATGTAACTTTGGTGAACCCTAGAAATCAACAGAAATGGTTTCACCATGTTTGAGTTTATCAAATCATCTCCCCTTGATGCACCACTTGGTGTAGCATCATCATTTGGGGTATTGATCATGCCCACAAAGTTTGAAGCTCGATATAAAAAGTTGACAATGTAAAGTTGTTCAAATTTGAATTTGAACAGAAGTGGTTTTGGGGCACTTAGACCAAGTTATGCTTCTCCAAAACTTGTGCCATTTGGCATAGATGCATAATTACAACATTTTAGCATGTGCACCAAGTTTGAGAGAATTTGGACAAGTTTGGCAATGTAAAGTTGCTCAAACTTCAAGTATGGACAGAATGGTTTTGAGGGGACTAAATGATGTTTCCTTGATCCTCAAGGCATGAGGCTTTGCAAGATCATCAAATATGCCATATTTGACATGATAGAATTTTCCTGGAATTTTTGGAGAATATTCCATTTGTAAATATTTCAAAAGCTTGAAACATCCAGAAAGGGTTTTGGAAGGATTTGTCCAATATTTTGAACATGACCATGTGTTGAAACTCTTATATATGGACAATATATGTCCTATGAGTGTCCCTGAATTTTGGCAAATATTTTTGAAATGATTAAATATTTTTTCCCTATTAAAGACCATTTCTTGCCTTAAGAAAAAGCTTTTAAATAAAATAAAAAAAACTTTTGAAATTATACTTTTGTGGTTTCTGGGAGTCCTATACCTAATAGGATTCAAATATACTTTTTGAAAGATTTTTCACACCCTAAATAAGGTACTTGCAGTGCAAACCTCAATTCAGGGGTTTTTGGAAAACTAATTTTAGAAAATACCATTTGGCCAAAATATTTTTATAAGAAAATTCTATACTGGTCTATACACATGGCATGATCATTGGGAAAAGGTTTTGGGTCAAGGAGATGAAGTATAAGAGTTGGAGGACTTATTTGATTTTTAGAGCACTAGCAAACAACAGACGAAAATCAAATCAAGCAAAGTCAAAAACACCCAAAAGTTTTTGCAAATCCACATTTCTTTAACATGAAAATAAGCTTAAGCAATGTGACATGAAAATCAGGGTGTGACATCCTCGTGGATGGAAAACTCCTCCTTCGTCTTGACATCGCGGACGCCATCGAATAATGCTGAGATGATGGCATCATCCGTCACCTTGGGAATCTTGAGGCGGAAACTGTTTAAGCGCTGGATGTACTTCTGCAGGGTCTCCCCCGGCTGCTGCTTGACACGCCGCAGGTCACCCACGACTGGCGGGCGGTCGCGAGTGCCCTGGAAATTTGGGATGAAACGATCGCGCATCTCACCCCAAGAAGAGATTCTTCCCGCGGGCAGGTTCAGGAGCCACGAGTGCATGCCGTCTTTGAGAGCCATGGGGAACCAGTTTGCCATAATTTTCTCGTCGCCGTTAGCTGCCTCGATGCTCAGCTCTTAAAGCTGCTTGAACTCAGCAGGGTCGGCGGTGCCGTTGTAGCGCGGAGGCAGGTCGGGCTTGAACTTCCCGAGCCAGATGCGTCTGCGTATCTCAGCGGTGAAGGCTCGACAGCCTGCTATGGCCACCGGAACCCGTCGTGGAGGCGGAGCTTGGTCTTGGTGCCCATCCGCCACCACCGCAGAGGATGCACGGTCTCGACATGGTGATGGGAGCGCAGGAGCTCCTCCTTGCGGCCACCGGACCTCTTGACAGCTTCCTTCTTCATGCCCGGGTGCCCCACGCGGTGGGTCGCGCCGTGGGGCCGCACGCCTTGGAGCGTGGGCGATGTCTTGACATGGAGGTGGTAGAGGTGCTTCATGTGCCATGTCGCCCGCAAAGGGAGGCGGTAGAGGTAGTGAGAGGGACGGTGCAGGAGAGCCCCCAGCGGTGCTAACGAGTTCGACGATGCGTTCTAGCTAGTCCTCGTAGAAGTCGTCAACAGGGCGGTAGCGCAGGAGCTCGCGCGCCATGAGTAGCGCATCCTACACATCCGTGGGCCCGCGTCGACCGTGGGACGACGAGCTGGGTGGAGTCAGCGACACGGTAGCGCTGCGTTCATCCGCCGCACTGAGGGACGCATCGATGAGGCTTGCTGCTCGTTCCTCGCCGAGCCGGTGGCTGCGTTAGCGGCAGGTGATGGAGAATGGTAAGGGAGGCCGCCGGCAGGAGCCGTTTGAGCGACGTTGGCGGCGAGGTTGGCCCATCGCTCAGCACGAGCTTGACGAGCGTTTGCCATGGAAGCAGTGGAGCGGTGATGCGTCAGCCGATGGAAGAGAGGTTTCGGCGCACCCCTACCTGGCGGACCAAGTGTCAAATTTCGGTTTCCGCAAACCCTACAGAGGTTCGAACTCTGGGGTAAACACAAAGACCACTCTCTACCCAGCGCGCTCGCCCTATGATTCCACGCCCTAGCTCGTCGAACTCAAAGAACAAGAGACACAAGGGTTTATACTGGTTTGGGCCACCTTGCGGTGTAATATCCTACCCTAGTGTGTGTGGTGGATTGCCTTATGGGCTGAGGATGAACTAGTACAGTGGATGAACAGCCTCGGCAGGCGAGGTGTTCTTGGGCTCGATCAGCTGGTGAGGGTCAGGATGATTTGGGTGATCCGCTCCTCCTTGTGGTGGAATGCTTTCTCTCTCTTTCTCTCTGGTTGAATTCCCCTCTCCCCATATGGTGGTGGCTAGGCTCTATTTATAGTGGCTTTGGTCCTCTTCCAAAATATCAGCGGGAAGGGATCCCACAATGGCCAAATTTGAAGGGGAACAACTAGTACAAGCTATCCTAACAAAAACGGTCTTCGCCTGCCAAAGGCTCTGGTGGTGACACCGCGCCGGGCTCCATGGTGACCTCAGTCCTTCTGTCATGGCGGTCCTGTCACACCCTGATTTTCATGTCACTTTGCTTAAGATAATTATCATGTTAAAAATGTGGAATTGCAAAAACTTTTGAGTGTTTTTGACTTTGCTTGATTTGACTTTAGTCTGCTGTTTGCTAGTGCTCTAAAAATCAAATAAATCCTCCAACTCTTATATTTCATCTCCTTGATCCAAAACCTCTTCCCAATGATCATGCCATGTGTATAGATCAGTATAGAATTTTCTTATAAAAATATTTTGGCCAAATGTTATTTTCTAAAATTAGTTTTCCAAAAAACCCTGAATTGAGGTTTGCACTGCAAGTACCTTATTTAGGGTGTGAAAAATCTTTCAAAAAGTATATTTGAATCCTATTAGGTATAGGACTCCCAGAAACCACAAAATTATAATTTTAAAAGTTATTTTTATATTTTATTTTAAAAGCTTTTTCTTAAGGCTAGAAATGGTCTTTAATAGGGAAAAATTACTTAATCATTTCTAAAATATTTGCCAAAATTCAGGGAAACTCCTAGGACATATATTGTCCATATATAAGAGTTTCAACACATGGTCATGTTCAAAATATTGGACTAATCCTTCCAGAACCCTTTCTTGATATTTCAAGCTTTTGAAATATTTACAAAGGAAATATTCTCCAACAATTACAGGGAAATTCTATCATGTCATAAGTAACATATTTGATGATCTTGCAAAGCCTCATGCCTTGAAGATCATGGAAACATCATCTAATCCCCTCAAAACCATTTCTATCTATTTTGAAGTTTAAGCAACTTTACATTGCCAAACTTGTCCAAATGCTCTCAAACTTTGTGCACATGCTAAAATGATGTAGTTGTGCATCTATGCCAAATGGCACAAGTTTTGGAGAAGCATAACTTGGTCTAAGTGCCCCAAAACCATTTCTGTTCAAATTCAAATTTGAACAACTTTACATTACCAACTTTTTACCTGGGGCTTCAAACTTTGTGAGCATGATCATAACCCCAAATGATGATACTACACCAAGTGGTGCATCAAGGGGAGATGATTTGCTTAACTCAAACAAGGTGAAACCGTTTATGTTGATTTCTAGGGTTCACCAAAGTTACATTGGCAACTTTGCCCAAATGAGCTCAAATTTGGTGGAGGAGCCTAATTATATGTGACCTTTGATCCTGTTAAGTCCCATGTCAAGTGGAGGTCATTTGCCTCCCCAAAACCTGATCAAACACCTTCTGCAAGTTTGCAAAAACCATTGGTTGGACCCCTTTTACTATTCCCCTTTACCTCAAATTCTTACCACAGCTTCTCCTAGTCCTATTCTACCTCCAGTAACTCTCCTCTGCCTCAGCTCAATTATTGGAAGGGGGTAAAACCACAATTCCTACTGCTGGACAGCAGTTTTCACCTTCTTCTTCACCTCCCTCCTCATTCCAGTGGCTCCCTAGAGCATCCAAGGCCACAGGCCATTTCTTTACTCCTCTCCTGACCTTCTAGACAACCTTTGGCTTGTTGGACACGACCAGAGCGGCGAGGTCACGACCGTGCCAGCCAAAAGCATGCTCTGGAGCACGCTACAGTGCGCTCCCGCACTGTAGCCGCCTCCAATCGGCTGCTCCCGACAGCCTTGGGCCTCCCCCTCGTGTCCCCCGAGGCTGCCTCGACGTCCGCAACACGCTGGATGGTCGCCCCCCTCCTCTCTCCCCCCCTCTCACCTCTGCTCGCACGCGCACCCGCCGACCACGGGCTCAAGTGAGCAACCTCACACACGCGACCTCTCTGGCGCCTCCCCGCTCCTCCTCTCTCTTCCTCTAGGCGTGGACCAGCCCCACGAACGCCCTAGACATGCCCACTGGTGCCCCCGTGGCCTGCAACGACGGCAACATGCTCGCCGGCGCACGGCGCCTCGGTGGACCGGCGCCCACCTATTTATAGGCCGCCCCCGAGCCCCCTTGTCGCTCCTTTGGCCTCTCCCTTCTCTCATACGCCTCCCAAGCCGTCCCATTGCTCTCCCCGTGCCCTACAGCCTCCTCCCTGGCCGGAGCAGAACCGCCGGCTGCCGCTCGAATTCAGGCAACCCCGAGCCCCTTTCTCCCTCCTAGCCACTCCAGTGCCAACGCTCGACCTCCAGGGAGCTCCCCACCTCCGCCAAACCTCCCCAGGATGCCCCTATGCTCGAAGCTCAAGTTGACCGGAGCCGTCCTCCGCCGCGGTTGAACCCCTGCTCTCCCTGGTCCTCCCCGGCAGGCGTGCAACCCATGGTTGGGTGCGCCTCTCCGCGCTGGTCACTCTGATGGCCGGGGCGTCGCCGGAGACGGCCCGAGCCGACGGGGCCACGCCGGCGAGCGCTCGGCCGTGTCTCCCCTGCCTCTGCTCTGTTCGAGCGGGAGGTGGGGGAAGAACCTGCCACGGGGGCCCGCGCGTCAGCGACCTGGAGGCTGGGGCCCTCCGTTTAAGTGGAGGCGGGTCTGGCCTCGGCTGCCTCCCACGCACGGAAATGCCTTTCCTGGCGGGTGCCTTCGACGTGGCCTGGCCCTCTGCGCGCGGCTGTGCAGTTGGGCCGGCCCAGTGCACAGAAGTACTAAGCTTCGCCCTGTGCGCAGTAAAGGGTATACCCCCCCCCCCTTTTTCCTTTTCCTTTTTTCTTTATCCAGTCAACTTCATTAATGCTTAAATAATTCATTTGAACTCCAAACTTGATGATTCAAATTTCCTATGGCTCCATAAATCATGCTCTGTCACATGGTGCAACATGCACAGTATTCCAGAGACTTTTCCTAAACAAATATTTATCAAATGCCATTATTTCATTTTCTGTGATGAACTTTAGAAAATCACAGAGAGCTCAATCTTGATCCAAATGCAGTGATTCAAATTCCTAGATGCTTGTCATATCCAAACTTAGTTTTGGAACATTTTTATTAATACTTTCTGTACCCCACCAAATATTGAGCCATTTCTTCATATTTATCTGCTTTGCAAAATCCTAGGAAATTCATTGAATTCCAAATCCAGTGAAACCAACTCCTAGATGCTTCTAAAATCATGACTTGTTGATGGGTGCCTTTGCTCATCATTCAAGAAAATATTTTTGTATACTTCTTTCAAATCCATAAACTCCTTGGTTCCATCATATTGAAATGTTCCAAGTCATCAATTGATCCAATACCTATGAAACCACCTTGGTCATTTCTAATATGACCAGGGGTATCCTAGAAAAGTCCAACTCCTATTTTTAGAGCACTTTTATTTTTGCCTTGATTGTGTTGCTTATTATGATTGTTTCCATTGTTAGTTGACGAAATAAACGAAGTACTCGGAGATGGACCAGAAGGTTTGAAGACTCGGAAGAATAAGGCAAGCAGCCCTTTGACCATGTTCAAGAAACCTTTTTTATGCATGTCTCATAGCACCTTATTATTCAATGCATCGGAATCATGTTAAGGTGGAAACCACTTTGGTTGCTACCTTTGTTACTTACTGTTGAAACTTGCATCAAACATGACCCTACCTTCCTATGAGGGTTATGTGGGTGGGAGTAGATAGATGTATGCTATAGTAGTTGGCTAAGCAAAATGGGTCAGGGTTATGCATTGAGTGAAACAAGTGTGGTCTGACATACTTGCAAATGACCAAGTGGGTGCCATTAATGCCCCTGGAAGTTGATGAGGAACTAGGGAACTACTTTGTGAAGAAGTAGTGTGTCGGTGTACTAAGGTAGGGGTACCTTAGTACCCCAACTTGTGCACGGGCAGTAGCAGCTTCCCGCGGCAGGGTTTACCACGTGCTCGCCGGAAACCTTTCTGGTCCCTATAAAACCATTCAAGAACAAAGTATACGAGTCAGAAGATCAAGGCCCTGGCAAGAGGAGCTTGCCGGGAAGGCCGTGCCAGGCTCCAGACCATCACTCCAGCACAAGGCCCTGGCAAGAGGAGCTTGCCAGGAAGACCAAGGAATACGTACTTGAAGAGATGCCTCGGCGCATCATGCGCCCCGGCAGGGCCCGGGGAGCGACAAGCTTTCGGGCCCGGCAAGATCATAGCCACGGCAAGGTGCTTGCCGGGGGAGACTTACGCTGTGTACCCGCGCTCCAGCTCATCTGCCCACGCGTCGCCTTGGGGCCCTCCCAGGGACGCGTGGCGGATGGTTGTGCAGCCTGGGGCGCACGGTGGCAATCCACGGTGACGAGGCTACCGCCGTGGCGAACGGAGAAGCATGGATGGACACTTTTGGGGTCGACGGTGACGGGCATTTAATGCCCTTGTCCCCCACTGTCAAGGTTAGGTGAATACCACTGTTCATCCACTGTTCACGCACTATTCCCGCACTGTTACAACTACCACCAAAGTTACATTTTTGCCCTCCTCTACGTCGACACCTGTCGGTGACCCCTTGAGCTATAAAAGGAGGCCCATGCACAACGTCGAAAGGGTTCGGATCTGAAGCAACTCTCTCGCTCGGTGTAGCTAGTACTGTAGCCCTTCAAGCTCCCGAGCTCAATACAACCAAGGCAGGAGTAGGGTTTTACGCGTCCGCGCGGCCCGAACCTGGGTAAACTGCCCGCGTGCGCCCCTCGATCTGCTCTTCGTGCTCCCTCCGCTCCCTTACCGCAACGTAGAAGGGGCTCCGGTCCCATAGGTGCTCGTGGGAGGACAGTTTCCCCCGACATCTTTGGCGGGGGCGTCGAGGTTGTGCGAACCTGATCCGGCGCTCACGCGGGCGCACTCTTCATCAACTTCTCCAGCTTCATCAACATCATCAGCAACAACATGGCACCGAAGAAGAAAGCTTCGGAGGTCGCAGGCCCGTCTGCGTCGATCCCACCGCCACCAGAACCAACGGTTGGTGGGGGAGACGCCGGCGGAAGGGTGGTCGCCGGCGAGGAAACTCACGGCACCACCAAATCCAAGGACAAGACGGACGACCGGGCAAACTCCAAAGCCTCGGTGTCCGTAGACGCACCACGTCCTTCCCAGCAGACGACAGGCCATCAGCGCCGTGGTACAGGAGGTACCATCCGCTTGCTGGGGCAAGAACAAACCGGAGGCTCGCGGGATGCTCAAGGCCATCATCCTGGCACGAGCAAGGCGCGGTCGCCGGGGCGAGAGACTGCTCCTTCTAACCCTGTTAGAAGTCCGAGCATATCTCGCTCCTCGCACCGCTCGCCGCCGCTCCCCTCCTCTCCAGCAGAAGCTCTAGCAAGAGCGCAACTGCTTCTCGACTTCCCTCCAGCGGCAGACAAAGCCAAAGACTGGAGGGCGACGATCCAGAGCCTCATCGCCTTCGCTAACAACGACACGCCGCAGCAGCCGGCGACTTCGCGGCCAAGGCAAGTCGACCAGACGAAGGCCGATGGCGACAAGACCGCCGGGGGTGCAACCACCGTGCACTCCTCGCCGCGGAAGCAGAAGACGCCACCCCGCCAGATTAACGTCGACGACGACTCCACGGCGTCGTCGGATCCGCGGGCTCGTCGGGACCAGCGCCAAGTCCTCGACGATCGGCAGCAAGAAGACGCTCGGACGCGCATCGAGCGCCGACGAGAAACCCGGCGACAATCAGATCAGCGCGCTGGGACCGCTGTCGACACGTACGCGCCCGGTGAACCAGGCGACTTGCCGTACGCGGCAGGTTGCCCTGCGTTCACCCGTGAGCTGCGGCGAGTCCAGTGGCCCAGCATGAAAAACTTCAAGCCCGGCGTACCTGAGAAGTACGATGGCAAGACGCACCCCTCGGAGTTCCTCAGCATCTACACCATCGCGGTGCAGGCTGCCGGGGGACGCGACGAGAAGATACTAGCGAACTACTTCCCGCTAGTGCTTAAGCCGAACGTCCGTTCTTGGCTTATGCACTTGCCGGAAGGCTCCATTTCTTCGTGGGCAGATCTGTGCCACCAATTTGTTGGCGCCTTCACGGGCGGCCACAAACCCCACGGCCAGGAGAGCGATCTCCACATCTTGGCCCAGAAGGAAGGAGAATCCCTGCGCAAGTATATCCAGAGGTTCAGCCGCGTGCAACACAACATTC